>CM042176.1:17469948-17548029 GCA_023376005.1 Doryteuthis pealeii | reverse complement strand
ACTTACAACTACCATAACAACTCAATTAATAGGTATGTGCGTGCTTATCTCCTCTGTATGTCCATAGTGCTGTTAAACATAACAGAAAACATTCCTATACAAGAAACCACGCGCTCACCACCAGCCTATGTCTATCGCGCGTATATATGCATGCTGTAATACTATATACTATATATAGCTTATCGAAACTATATGTACTCTGACTTCAAGCACTGAAAGAAAAGGATACCCAGTCCGCAATACTATCTGAACAGACGTGTTGCATATGATGAAAATTAAAAGCAAGAATAAAAGACTTTTTTCTGAGAGACTACGCAGCCTTATGGGGACACCTTCTTTTTTTATATACAATTAGCCTTCTTTCTCCCAGTTGGACAGGGACACCATACGTCTAGTACACATCAATACCTTCATAGGTACATACCGCTAACCTATATATACTATATTCATAACAGCACTTATACTAAATCAACACATAAGACAACCCATTCCCCACTGGCTTAAACAAGAGATTAAAGTGGTGGTATTTGATATCTCTCTTCTTGTTTTCAGACAGAATGTGGACTTAGGATGTGTGTCACCTTATTCAAAGCTCGGGGTGGCGGTCGTCGTCAACTCCCCTGACTATATAACCCATTGGGGCTTATCTTTCCAGTTCCCTGATAGTCGATAGATGGTATGGTTCCCCATGTCCAATAAAAGAACTTTGACCACCTGACCACAAAACCACGAGGGGCAACGTGTAACGGCATCTAATGAACCAGACGGTAGTACAGGGTACAACTGACTCAGAGCTTACACTTCATGACATACTTTAACAATCACATTAGATCGAAGATTACTCGTACCAGTTACCATAAGAGCTATGATAACGAATTATCGGACAATAATTATTATGCCGTATCATACTACTATATGCTGTACAAAATTTACCCACACTTCAATATGTATTAGAACCAGCAAAGTACGTTATCTAAGTGATAACTTACCGTATTCATACACCTACTCATTCTCGCTCAGATCCAATCGTACCGTTGACTACCTACCACTCTATAGTCTGCGATTATTAACTCCATGCTATACATAATATTTTCCTATACTATACTTTGATCCTGAGTAGACTCTACACCACCCTCTTGCATGAGTCAGGTAGAGATTCGCATTTGTTATACCTAAAACATGAGCAGTATAAATCCGATCTTACCTCATTATCTAATACACCCCGAACCAGACAATTAAAAGAGATAGAAAGTCTGCATCAACAATTTACATATTTTCTGAGAAACCAAAAAGGGGCAAACCTAAAAAAATAATTATCTTTATAAATTACTTAAATATTTTATTTTAATATTATATTATAAAATATGATCGGATATATATATTATGATCATCTGACTAGTCAGGGAGAGCTCAATGTTATATAACATATCATAAGTATAGAAAGTCCTGCTCCTATGTTACACCTCATGATGAATATATTAAAAAAAAAAAAAAATAAGCCCAGTTGAAAACAATTTGCTGACAAAATTTATTACTATATTTGTATACTCGTGGATTGTTGACATACAGGAACCATAATAGATGCAACAATATGTAAGAATTGTTACATACATTCCATTGTGTCCTTACCTCCTGACCCACAAATCAATAATTTTGTACAAACAATCATTTCAACCTATTATTATACTGATATACTATATATATATAATTATACTATATATCTGTATATATATTCTTTTTCAACTACATAAGTAGATTCCTCTTCTCAGTAACAGTCCAAGAATAATACACACAAACATACAGAATAGTTACCCCCGTTTCCATCGATAGGAGACAGAGGAATCAATGCCATGAAATATTCAGTTAACTTTATTTTACAGCTGTGCACTTATGTTCCTAAATTCCACGCTTGTGCTAACTTGCCAGATATTTTATGTTTAAAAAGCGAAATTAAAAGTTTTTTCTCTTTTTCCCACCCTCCCCCTTTTTATTGCAGTTTTTTTTTCTAGTATCAAAAAATAGCTCCCTGTGAATGGATTTGACAATGGGAGAACATACTGATCGAAATAAAAAGATGGATGTTTAAAATTCATATTTAAGGACAAAGCATAATTTTCATTTTTAATGGAGCCAATCACTGAAGTTTAAAAAAAATCAAATTTTTTCTGTCTCAGACAAACAAAGCAAACACCACAAAAAAAAAATAAACATAAAAAAACGAACCTCACTTCAATCTTCAAAACTCCAGCAAACATAACTGGTTGTTTTACATAAGTTAAAGGTTTATACAAGAGCTGGCCAGTATCAGCCAAACAGCGAGGGAGTCTATCTCCGTTTCACTAGCACTATACTACGCGAGAAGATTTGTTTTACGACTGAGGTGCAACACACACACCAGCATAGCTCCCAGATGCACAGTTCAGATTACCCAACCTGTGCCTATTCATCTGCTGCAGTTGGTGAGACTAGTATTGAACCTAGAACCTTGCAATTTACTATGGTGGATCGCTCTATGGACTGAGCTACGACCCCAGCCTCTTGACACGACTAAAAATAAATTAAAAAATCCTTCAATTTAATTGACACATAACTGATTGACATATTTATGCAATTGCAGACCGTTGTTTGCTTCATTTTTATTTGTATAACACACTGTAACCCTGGGCCTCTGTCTGGGAAGACCAACGAGTTCTGAAGATTAATCTATCAATTATTCATAGTTCAACCTCCATCTCATAAACACATAAAAAACCATAACTGGTTAAGACAAATATTATCTTTTTAAGAAAAAAAAAAAAAAATGTACGATAATACACAAATTCCTCCAGAATTGCAGACCCCGCCGTGGCAAGAATGGATGCTAAAAACCTATGACTGACTGTTCTTTCCTGCCTCCAACAAACTATCTAGTCTAATTTTTTCATCTTCTATCTGTTTTTTGGTAATGATAAAAAAATCGTACAATACAATTTTCTGAAGAAATCAAATTCAGCTACAAGAAAATTTGATATTAGGTATTTTGGGGCGATCCTAGCGAACTTAGCAAGACTCTTCTGACCATCTGTTAAATATAGGTAATTTTTGTTGGAAGAAGACAAAAAATGTCTTTTTATACAAATAAGTGTTTCAAGGCAGTTTTGGGGGGAAGAGGAAAACAAAATTAGATTTTTCTTTATTAGAAAAGGCAAAATGTGGAAATACATTAACAAAGAAATTACATTAATTTTTTTTTTCCGTTAATTATAAAGAAAAAAAATGAGAAAAGAAAAAAAAGAACAATGAATGCAAATTGGGATCGAAAAAATTTTTCTTATTTTTCTTCATTGTTAGAATCTTTTTTTTCTTTCTTAAATTTAGGAAACTTTTGAAAAAAATATATCCAAAATTTTCCCAAAACAAACAGACTTTAATAGGGAAAATGAAAACAACATTAGCGGAAGATTACTAAAAACACAACAAAAAAAATATAAACTGAAAAATAAAAACAAAGAGAAAACGAAAAAAAAAGGCTGTAATTTGGGTTTAAAACTTTTTTTTAAACAAATTGCAAAAAATTTCCATTACAAAGGAAAAAAAAAAAAAAAAAAAAAATTTTAAATTTAACCAAAAGATCAAAAATTCCAGGAAATGTAATTAAACAAACACATAAGTGGTTCGTTCTTTCTCTTGTTGATATTTCAGAAAAAATTAAAATTAAAAATAAAATTTAAACAACCAACATTTTTTATATAAATAAAAAATTTTTAAAAATCTTTCACTTTTTATTTTATTTTTTGTTTTGTTCTTGTTTTTGTTGATTTTGTTTTTTTTTCTCGTGCTGCATTCAATTGTTTTATATTAAATTCTTGTTCCTTCACATTTGACCATAACGGCTTACAACTCGTCTGAGTGCCCAGACACTTTCTTATCAAATCGAGAGCTTGCTTGGACATCAAGGACTCATCCGCACTTGTTCTGTGGAACAGCGGCCTTGAGAATGACACATATCCCAAAAATAAATATAAATTAAAGATAAAAAAAAAAAGCAAAACATAGCAAGGCTACCTTCAAACTATTCCCGTCACTTTGTTCTAGACAATATCATTGTGCTGTTTGTTTGTTATCATTTACAACAACAACAACCAAAAACAAAACAAACAACAAAAAGAATAAGGCTTCTACTCAGATTACCGTTTTCGTGATCAATATTGAGGGAAACAAGAAGAAACTTCTAAAGAGTATATTCAAATCAACATATCGTAAACAACACGTTTTGATCTTTCTCAAGCTTTATTTTTAAGAAACCATCACAAAACGAGTGCAGAGGTATGATTGCATACACAATATATACTTATTATATAATATATATTTAACATATACGACTATCATGTTTCGGGTTGAGAGTAGAGAAGAAAAACTACTATATAGAATAAAGTTTTCTGAATGAACTATCATTCAAATGAGGCGAAATATCAATGCACATTTCCCGGTCGTCCACTGTGTTGTTATATCCACACGCTTTCCTCTATTACTCACAACCACATTTTGTCGGATCTTATTCAAATTCCTTCACTCCTCACATATTGAACATATGCCTATATAATTATATATCATATGTATATGTATGCATGTACTGTACGTGTGTGTGTCGGTGTGTTCTCAAAAAGATGCTCATACACATATCAAAGAAGTCTTCTAAACAAAGAAAATGTTTAAGTTAAGCCTTAATCTGCATTGGCAGAGGGCAGAAGAAATCGTCATTTTGCTAGTACCAGTAATTACAATTTTTTTTTCAATCACAAAAAACAAAAAAAATTTTTTTTTTCATTTAAAAAAAGAAAAAAATTTCTTTTTTTCAATTTAAAAAAAAAAAAATTTTATGTAATTTAAAAAGAAATTATTTTTTTTTCAAATAAAAAACAAAAATTACTCAGAAAAAAAAACAATGAATAACTAATTATCAGTTTCATCGGAAAAAAAAAACCTATCCAACTAAAACTATTTTAATCTTTAATAAAAAAAAATAGTGTCAAAGGGAGCTCATTTTAAAAGTATATTTATGTCCTGCATCACCTATTTAGCAATAACAGGCATTCGTACTTGTGACTACTTAATACTACAAAAATTGTTCGGTAGATGCAAACACCTATAATTTCCATCCTGTAATTGCTTAACTATGACGCAGTAAAAGCTTTTAACCTCCATTCCCCCGCTTAGGCCTCAACTCTTAATCAACCCTACTGTGTACACATTTTCATGGAAACCCAAAACATTAGGTTCATGCATGAAGAGTGTATGTTTACTGATACGTTCGGATAGGTTGTGGGGTCGTGATAGCGGGATGACTCAGATAATAGTCGTCCAGTTTATCTGTCGGTTGTTGTTGCTGCGGACCGTTCCGGCTCATAAGTGGTATTCTGATCGTCCGTAGTGCTCATATTGGATTGAAGAAGCGTCGATCTGAAATGTCCACCTCGTTCAGCTGACGACCGAGCTCACGCACCTCAACCAGGGGGTGTTGCAAGGGCACTCTGCCGTTCCTGAAAGCGAGCCAACTCCCGACGCGGCGTGATCTCCATCTGCTCCAAAGTACACCGGGTCTCACGCCATGCGGGCTCGCAGCGCTCGTACTCCTCGGCCCTGTTCGACGGTTCAAGCTGCCAGCATGGCAGACCCGACTGGCTGGGGGCAAAATTGACAGTGTTGTTATTAGAACCCGTGTTGGGGATGCTTGGTAACACAGACTGACGAGCAGGAACCATAGCAGTCGTGTTGTTGTTGGAAGTGGTTCGAGCCAAAGCAGTAGTGTTGTTGTAGGTTGTCGTGACAGACGCAGGAACTCTGGAAGATAATCTCGAGCCGGAGCTAGGTATTGGAGAATGAGGTCTTGGAGAATGAGTCTTGGAGTACGACACCTAACTTCAGGCGCTACCTCAGCAGAAGCAGGAGAAACAGGTTCGGTAGGCGTTGGAGAAGTATTAATAACAGCTCTGCTAGTCAGGGAGTTGCTCCTGGGTGGCATGTCAACAGAAGACGACGAAAGCACGAAGCATCTGTAGGAACGTAGCATGGATTGCGCGACGAGGGTTCTCTTTCCACGTCCCCGACCCGGAAGAACAGACGCGAGACGATGGCGCCGTCAATCCAGTGAGACGGAAAACCGAGTATGTCCTTGACTCCTGCGTTATGATCCTGGGCCCCAGCACGGGCGAGGAGAGGTGAAGAGTTCTGCCCTCTCTTGCGTCACTACCGCAGGTGTCACTTCGCTGGAATCATCACTGGTGTCAGAGTTCTTCGATGAATCCTAGGGTTGCTCTCCTCAGCGAGCTTCTTGCTGAGGATGTGTCGGTAGGTACTGCATGTCTCGCAGCTGTCCTGTCCACACGCATGAGCGGAGAAGACAACGTGCCCGTCTTGAATTGAGGGCATCGGCCACTTTCCCACTGGAAAGGTAATAGCCTTTTACCTACAGACGGGGCATTGTTGTGGTTTTCTGAATCACCGCCTTCCAGACCCAGACAGTCACGCTATGAGCGACAAACTGATGCTTATTGAGGCAGTGGCAAGGGTTCTTCGCAATCAGGAAACTAAAAGAAAAAAATATTATATATAAATATATTAAATATATACATCAATAAATGAATTGACCATAAAAATAAAAGCAGGCTGCAAATATTACAAGCACCCGAGAAAATGTAAAATGAAACAACTTAAGCAAAATATATACAAAAAAATTTTATATATATATATATGAAAGTATGCAAACAGTTTGTTTGATATGGCTATGCCGACAATTTTTGGGAGAATGTGCGCTTAATTGAAGTCATACCTAATTTGAAAATTAATCAGTTGATAATTAATGAATTAGGCAAATAATCTGTTCAAATGTAAAGCGAAAAACAAAATCGAGAAAAAGTATTCTCTGTATGTACATTTTCGGCCTATTATGCCTCATCACCTTCAATTAAGCACATAATCTCTCCAAATATATATATATATTATATATTATATATTAGATAGATAGATAGATAGATAGCATAGATAGATACACACCACCCACAATACATAATTTTATACTGAAGACATTTTTATTCATTCTTGATGGTATTCAAAATCTTTTTTTTAACTCAGTTTTTTTTATATACATTTTTTTCAAACTCATTTTCTCTAATAGATGGGACCCTAACAGTTACTACCCCTCCAGTCAGAGTGGACCTGGGAGTAATGTCAATGGTAGGGCTTTCTTCTGCCAAGATGATCCTTTTTATCCCCCCATTGTGGCATTGAAATCTCACCCCCATCCCCAATTGGCCACACTTGAAAGTCATTTGACATTTAGGTGGATTAGCAGTCAGTTTAGTCTAAATAAACGAGCAATGTTGACTTATATCAAATAGTTGACAAAAACAATTTTGTCATCAGCGGACCGAGGGGACGCACAGGCAATAAAGCCGGTAAGATTGAATCATTGGCTTTTCTTTGAAAAGAAAACAAAGAAAAATGAAACAAAAGAGAAATAAAAATAAAAAAAGAAAAAAGAAAAATGAAAAAGAAAAAAAAGAAAAATGAAAAAGAAAAAAAGAAAAAATGAAAAAAGAAAAAAAAAGAAAAAAGAAAAAGAAAAAAAGAAAAAATGAAAAGAAAAAAAGAAAAGAAATGAGAAAAAGAAAAAAAAGAAAAGAAAAAGAAAAATGCAAGAAAAAAGGAAAAAATGAAAAAAAAAAAGAAAAAAGAAAAAAGTAAAAAGTAAAATAAAAAGAAAGAAAAAAAGAAAAATGAAGAAAAAGAAAAATTGAAGAAAAAGAAAAATGAAGAAAAAGAAAAAAGAAAAATGAAGAAAAAGAAAATAAGAAAAAGAAAAAATGAAAAATGAAAAAAGGAAAAAAAGAAAAATGAAGAAAAAGGAAAAAAAGAAAAATGAAGAAAAAATGAAGAAAAGAAAAAAGAAAAATGAAGAAAAAGAAAAAAGAAAAATGAAGAAAAAGAAAAAAAAGAAAATGAAAAAGAAAAGAAAAATGAAGAAAAATGAATAAGAAAAAAAAAAAAGAAAAATGAAAAGAAGAAAAAAAAAGCCATTTTTGAACATAGTCAATCCCCAATTTCCCACCAGCCACTGTTCAACACTCCACCCCCCCCAAAAAAAAAGCACAATTCTTGTATTGCCAAATTTGCTTCTTAGAAACGAGGAGTTTTAGTGCATTTTAATAAATGATCTTTGATTCAATTTCCTCAAACAATGGTGCAAGTAAAAGATCTAATATTTGATATCAGTATTTCAACAACTTTTGCATAGCATTGACAATTGTGTGATAGGAGGTAAGTGGGCCATACAGGCTGCTGATTTGTAAGTGCTGGCTTCCAGGATTTGTTTAAAAAACAACATGCAGCACCAGTGAAACCTTTTCGACAAGTGTTGAGTTTTAAAATAACAAGTAGTGCAAACCATACAGTAGTATTGATACGACTACAGCTTGAAAGAAATTCCCATTTCATTTTAATTGATTTCCATATGACCAATAACTGTCAACAGATTAGTCCATGCCTTTCTTATGCATTTATATTGATGGGACCACAACTTTGAAACCAGTATCAGCAGAGGTACCACACTCAAAAACGCTTTCAGGAGGGTGTACCACAACTCAAAAACCAGTGTCAAGGTGTAACCACAACTCAAAAACCAGTTCCACAGAGGTGACATAAATAGAACCAGTACCAGGAAGGTGTTACCACAAACTCAAAAACCACTTTTAGAGGGGGTACCAACATTAATAACAATGTCAAAGGGGTACCAACTCAAAACCAGTGCCAGAAGGGGTACAGTACCACAACTCAAAACCGCTTTCAGACGGGTACCAACAACTAAAACCAGTGCAGAAGGGGTACAAGTACCACAACTCAAAAAACCACTTTCAGAGGCAGAATACCACACCAAGAACCAGTGTCAAAGGGGTACCACAACTCAAAACCAGCACCAGAGAGGTACACACAAATCGAACTATCAAAGTAGAATTTTTTTTTTTTACAGACTCAAACGAAAAAACATTTCATAATGATCTGAAAATAATCCAGAAAGAAAAAAACAAAAAAAAAAAAAAGAAAAAAAAAAAATCTACTTTGATAGTTCGATTTGTGGTACCTCTCTGGTGCTGGTTTTGAGTTGTGGTACCCCTTTGACATGGTTCTTGGTGTGGTACCCCTCTGAAAGTTCGGTTTTTTGGATTGTGTACCGTACCCCTTCTGGCACTGGTTTTGAGTTGTGTAACCCGTCTGAAAGCGGTTTTGAGTTGTGGTACTGTACCCCTTCTGGCACTGGTTTGAGTTGTGGTACCCCTTTGACATTGATTATTAATGTGGGTACCCCTCTAAAAGGGTTTGAGTTGTGGTACACCTTCTGGTACTGGTTCTATTTATGTCACCTCTGTGGAACTGGTTTTTGAGTTGTGGACACCTTGGACACTGGTTTTTGAGTTGTGGTACACCCTCTGAAAGCGTTTTTGAGTTGTGGTACCCCTCTGCTGATACTGGTTTCAAGTTGTGGTCCCCATCAATATATGCATAAGAAGCATGGACTACTGTTGACAAGTTATTGGTCATATGGAAATCAATTAAAATGAAAATGGAATTCTTCAAGCTGTAGCTATCAAACTACTTTATGGCCACTACTTGAATTTTAACTCAACACTTGTCGAAAAGGTTTCACTGGTGCTGCATGTTGTTTTAAACAAATCCTGGAAGCAGCACCTTACAAAATCAGCAGCTGTATGGCCACTTACCTCTATCACACAATTGTCAATCTATGCAAAAGTTGTGAATACTGATATCAAATATTAGATCTTTTACTTGCACCATTGTTTGAGGAAATTGAATCAAAGATTCATCTATTAAAATGCACTAAAACTCCTCGTTTTCTAGAAGCCAAATTTGGCAATAAAGAATGTGCTTTTTTTTGGGGGGGGTGGAGTGTTGGACAGTGGCTGGTGGGAAATGGGGGATTGGACTATGTTCAAAATGCTTTTTTTTCTTTTTCATTTTTCTTTTTTTTTTTCTTATTCATTTTTCTTCATTTTTCTTCTTTTTCATTTTTCTTTTTTTCTTTTCATTTTTCTTTTTCTTTTCTTTTTTCTTTTTTCTTTTTCTTCATTTTTTCTTCATTTTTCTTTTTTTCTTTTTTTTTTTTTTTTTTCGTTTTTCTTTCTTTTTCTTCATTTTTCTTTTTCTTCTTTTTTTCTTTTTCTTTCATTTTTCTTTTCTTCATTTTCTTTTTTTCTTTTTTCTTTTTTCTTTTTTTTTTTTTTACTTTTTCTTTTTCTTCTTTTTTTCATTTTTCTTTTTTTCTTCATTTTTCTTTTTCTTTTCTTTTTTTTTTTCTTTTTTTTTTCTTTTTTTTCTTTTTCTTTTTTTTTCTTTTTCTTTCATTTTTTTCTTTTTCATTTTTTCTTTTTTCTTTTCATTTTTCTTTTTCTTTTCATTTTTCTTTTTTTTTTCTTCTTTTTTTTCATTTTTCTTTGTTTTCTTTTAAGAAAGCCAATGATTCAATCTTACCGTTTTTATTGGCCTGTGCGTCCCCTCGGTCAGCTGATGACAAAAATTGTTTGTCAACTCTTGATATAAGTCAACATTGCTCGTTATTTAGACTAAACTGACTGCTAATCCACCTAAATGTCAATGACTTTCAAGTGGTGCCAATTGGGGTGGGGGTGAGATTCAATGCCACATGGATTAAGATCATCTTGGCAGAAGAAAGCCTACATTGACATTACTCCCAGGTCCACTCTGACCTGGAGGGGTAGTAACTGTTAGGGTCCCATCTATATAGAGAAAATGAGTTTAAAAAATGTATTTAAAAAAAACTGAGTTTAAAAAAAGATTTTTGAATACCATCAAGAATGAATAAAAAATGTCTTCAGTATAAAAAATTATGTATTGATGGGTGTGTGTATCTATCTATCTATCTATCTATCTATATTATATATATATATATATATATATTATTTGGAGATTATGTGCTTAATTGAAGGTGATGAGGCATAATAGGCCGAAATGTACATACAGAGAATTACTTTTTCTCGATTTTGTTTTCGCTTTACATTTGAACACATATATTTGCCTAATTCATTAATTATCAACTGATTAATTTTCAAATTAGTTATGACTTCAATTAAGCGCACATTCTCCCAAAAATTGTCGGCATAGCCATATCAAACAAACTGTTTGCGTACTTTCATATGTATATATATAAAATTTTTTGTATATATTTGCTTAAAGTTGTTTCATTTTACATTTTCTCGGGTGCTTGTATATTTGCACCTGCTTTTATTTTTATGTCATTCATATATTGATGTATATGTATTTATATATATATTTTTTTTTTTTTTTCTTTTTTAGTTTCCTGATTGCGAAGAACCCTTGCCACTGCCTCAATAAGCATCAGTTCTGTCGCTCATGCGTGACTGTCTGGGCTGGAAGCGGTGATTCAGAAAACCACAACAAATGCCCCGTCTGCAGGGTAAAAGGCTATTACCTTCCCAGTGGGAATGTGGCCGATGCCCTCAATTCAAAGACGGCACGTTGTCTTCTCCGCTCATGCGTGTGGACAGGACAGCTGCGAGACATGCAGTACCACCGACACATCCTCAGCAAGAAGCTCGCCGAAGAGAGCAACCCTAGGATTCATCGGAAGAACTCTGACACCAGTGATGATTCCAGCGAAAGTGATACCTGCGGTAGCGACCAAGAGAGCAGAACTCCGTCACCCTCATCCTCGCCCGTGCTGCCCAGGATCATAACCGCAGGTGTCAAGGACAACTCGGTTTCGTCCCTCACTGGATTGACGGCGCCATCGTCTCCCGTCTGTTCTTCGGGTCGGGGACGTGAAGAGACACCCTCGTCACCATCCCATGCTACGTTCCTACAGATGCTTCGTGCTTCGTCGTCTTCTGTTGACATGCCACCCAGGAGCAACTCCCTGACTAGCAGAGCTGTTATTAATACTTCTCCAACGCCTACCGAACCTGTTTCTCCTGCTTCTGCTGAGGTAGCGCCTGAAGTTAGGTGTCGTACTCCAAGACCTCATTCTCCAAGACCTCATTCTCCAATACCTACTCCGGCTCGCAGATTATCTTCCAGAGTTCCTGCGTCTGTCACGACAACCTACAACAACACTACTGCTTTGGCTCGAACCACTTCCAACAACAACACGACTGCTATGGTTCCTGCTCGCCAGTCTGTGTTACCGAGCATCCCCAACACGGGTTCTAATAACAACACTGTCAATTTTGCCCCCAGCCAGTCGGGGTCTGTCTCATGCTGCAGCTTGAACCGTCGAACAGGGCCGAAGGAGTACGAGCGCTTGCGAGCCCGCATGCGTGAGACCCGAGTACGTCTTGAGCAGATGGAGATCACCCGTCGGGAGTTGGCTCGCTTTCAGGAACGGCAGAGGCTGCAACACCTGGTTGAGGTGCGTGAGCTCGGTCGTCAGCTGAACGAGGTGACATTTCAGATCCGACGCCTTCTCAACCAGATGAGCACTACGGACGATCAGAATACCAATATGACCGGAACGGTCCGCAGCAACAACAACCGACAATAACTGGACGACTATTATCTACATCCCCTATCACCCCCACAACCTACCACTACATAAACATACACTCTTACATGCATGACATAGTTTTGGTTTCAAAAAAATGTGTACACACAGGGTTGATTTAAAGTTGAGCCTAAGTCGGGGGAGGGAGGTTTAAAATTTATTTCATAGTTAAGAATACAGGATGAAGATAGTTTTGCATCTTACCAACCTGTTTTAATATTAGCGCAAAATAAATGCCTGTTATCTAAAAGGTATGCAGGAAAAATATAATTTTAAATGACTCCCTTTGACACTATTTTTTTTTATTAAAGATTAAAATTAGTTTTAGTTGGATAGGGTTTTTTTTTTCCGATGAAACTGGATAATTAGTTTATTCGTTGTTTTTTTTTCTATAATTTTTTTTTTTTTTAAAAAAAAAAATTTTCTTTTTAAATTTGAAAAAAAAATTTTTTTTTTTTTTAAATTTGAAAAAAAAAATTTTTTTTTTTTTTTTAAATTTGAAAAAAAAACATTTTTTTTTTTTTTTGTGATTGAAAAAAAGAAATTAATTACTGTAGCAAAATGAGATTTCCTTCTGCCCTCTCCCAATCAATATAAGGCTTAACTTTAAACACTTTTGTTTAGAAGACTTCTTTGATATGTGTATACATCTTTTTGAGACACACACACACACACGTACATACATGCATACATATACATATATATATATATATAATATGTTCATATGTGAGGAGTGAAGGATTTGAATAAATCCGACAAAATGTGGTTGAGAATAGAGGAAAGTGTGGATATAACAACACAGACAGCATATATTCAATTGATATTTCGCCTCATTTTGAATGAAGCTTCTTCAGAAAACTTTATTATATATAAAGTTTTCTTTCCTCTACTCTCAACCACAAACATATATATATATATATATATATATATATATATATATATATATAATGTGTAATCAACATACTCTGCTCGTTTGTATTTCTTAAAATAAGCATGAAGAAAATCAAAACGTTTTGTTTTGTTTAATTTTATTTGAATATATCTTAAAGGCTTTTTCTTTTGTTTCCCTCCCAAATTGGATCACAAACTGTAACTGGAGTAGAACCTTATTCTTTTGTTGTTGTTTTTTGTTTTTGTGTTGTTGTAATAACAAAAAACAGCACAAAGATATTTCTAGAAAAAGTGACGGGATATTTGAAGAGCCTTGCTTTTTTTTGCTTTTTTTTTATCTTTAATTTTATTTTTTTTTTTTTCCTAAACTTTGCCACAGAACAAGTGATGATTCCTTGATTGTCAACAAAGCTCGATTTGATAAGACAGTTCCGCACTCCAGACAGTTAACCGTTATGCAAATGAAGGACAAATTATAATAACAACAATAATGCAGCAACAGAAAAAAAAAAAAAATCAACAAAAACAAACAAAACAAAAAAATTAAATTAAAAATAAAGATTTTAAAAATTTTTTATTTAAAAAAAATTTTTTTAAATTTTTATTTTTAATTTTATTTTTTTTCTAAATATCAACAAGAAAAATACGAAAAACTTTTTGTTTTTTTTAATTACATTTCCTGGAATTTTTTGATTTTTGTTAAATTTAAAATTTTTTTTTTTTTTTTTTTTTTTTTTTTTTGTAATGGAAATTTTTTGCAATTTGTTTAAAAAAAAGTTTTAAACAAATTACAGCTTTTTTTTTTCGTTTTCTCTTTTTGTTTTTATTTTTCAGTTTAATTTTTTTGTTGTTGTTTTTAAGTAATCTTCCCTAAATGTTGTTTTCAATTTTCCTATGTAAATCTTTTGTTTTGGGGAAATTTTGGATATATTTTTTTTTTTCAATTTCCAAATTAAGAAAGAAAAAAAAAATTGTCTAAAATGAAGAAAAAAAGAAAAAAATTTTTTCGATCCCAATTTTCATTCATTTTCTTTTTTTTTCTTTCTCATTTTTTTTCTTTATAATTAAGAAAAAAAAAATTAATGTAATTTCTTTTTAATGTAATTTTCCACATTTTGCCTTTTCTTAAAAAAGAAAAATCTAATTTTTTTCCTCTCCCCCAAAACTGCCTTGAAACACTTATTTGTATAAAAGACATTTTTTTCTTTCTTCCAACAAAAATACCTAATTTGACAGATTTCAAAAATCTTGAATTCTATCCCCAAAAACCTAATATCCAAATTTCTTGTAGCTTTGAATTTGGATTTCTTAGAAAATTATTGTAATTTTTTTTATCATTACCAAAAACAGATAGAAATGAAAAAAAATTTAGACTAGATATTTGGAGGCAGGAAAAACAGTCAGTCATAGTTTTTACACACATTCTTGCCACGGCCGTCTTCATTCTGAGATTTTTTATTATTATAATTTTTTTTTTTCTTAAAAAAATATTTTCTTAACCAGTTATGTTTTTTATGTGTATTTATGAGATGAGGCTTGATATGAATAATTATAATATTTCAGACTGTTGTCTTCGAACAGAGCCCAAGGTTACAGTGGCCTGAATGTTGTGTTTATACACACTAAAGATGAGAACAACAGTCCGAAATATCATAAATATTCAATCAGTTATGTGTCAATTTAAATTTGAAGGATTTTTTAATTTATTTTTCTTCAAGCGGCTGGTCTAGCTCAGTCAATAGAGCATCCACCTAGAAATTGCAAGGTTCTAGGTTCAATACTAGTCCTCACCAACTCAGCATATGAATAGCACAGGTTGGGTAATCTGAACTGTGCATCTGGGAGCTGATGATGGGTGTGGTGTTTCACCTCAGCAAAACAATCTCCCTAGTATAGTGCTAGTGAAAAGGAGATAGACTCCCTCGCTGTTTGGCTGATACTGGCCACTCTGTAAAACCTTTACTTATGTAAACAACCAGTTATGTTTCTGGATTTGAAATTGAAGGATTTTTTTTTTTTGTGTTCTTTTTTGTCTGAGACAGAAAAAAATTTATTTTTTTAAATTCATGATTGGCTTCCATTTAAAAATTAAAATCTTTTTCCTTTAAATAATGAATTTTAAACATCATCTTTTTATTTCGATCAGTATGTTCTCCGACCATCGTTAGAATCCATTCACAGGGAGCTATTTTTGATACTAAAAAAAAAACTGCCAATAGAAAAGGAGGAGGGGGGAAAAAGAAAACAACTTTTAATTTGGGTTTTTACATAAAAATCTGGCAAGTTAGCACAAGCTGTGGATTTAGGAAAATAAGTGCAATCTGTGAATAGTAAGTTTACTGAATATTTCATGGCATTGATTCCTCTGTCTACCTACTCGATGGAACGGGGGTAACTATGTCTGTATGTATTGTGTGTTATTTATCTTGGGGACTGTTACTAGCAAGAGGAATTACTTATGAGTTGAAAAAGATGATATATACAGAATATATATATATATATATATGTGTGTGTGTGTGTGTGTGTGTGTGTGTATGTATGTATGTTTGTATATATAGTTGAAAATGATTTTTTGACAAAATTATATATTGTGGTCTGAGGAAGGACACAGGAATGTATAAAAATTCTATACATATTTTTGCATCTATTATGTTCCTGTATGTCAACAGGCCTACGATATACAAATATAAAAATACATTTTTTCAACAAATTGTTTTCAACTGGGCTATTTTTTTTTGTTTTTATTATATATTATATGGAGTGTATGCAGACTTTCTATACTTATATATGTATATAAACATTGAGCTCTCCTGACTAGCAGATATAAATTATATATATATATATATATATATATATATATATATATATATATATAATGCTTTTCATATATGTAATGTATGCAGACTTTCTATACTCTATATATATATATATATATATATATATATATATATAAACATCGATCTCTCCTGACTAGCAAATGGAAGTATCCAAATATATAAAAAAAATGTATATCAATTATATATATATATATATATATATATTAAAAGAAAAGGTGTATATGTATATAAATTGTAAACATTTGAATGTGTGTAAATTTTGTACAGATATAGTAGATATGATAGGCAGTATATAATTTATGTATATAATTTATCATACTCTTATGTACTTGTACGAGTATCTTCATCTTGATTGTTATAGTCATAATAACTCTGTCATTGTACCCTTTCACCCTTCATCAGATGCCTACATGTCCTCTCGGGTGTTGTATGTGTCAAATTCTTTATTGACCCATACATCTATGACTAGCAGGACTGAAAATAACCCCCAGGGTTAATTTTCAGGATTAAGCAACCCCTACCCCAGACTTTTTAATTTAAAAAAAAAAATCTAAACCACATTTTGCCTGAAAACAAGAAGAGAGATGAACAAATACGACACTTTAATTCTTGTTTGAAGGCGGTGGGGAATGGGTTGTCTTCATGTGTTGATTATATAGCTGTATGTGTGTATGTATGTATATATATATATATATATATATATATATGAATAAAATGTTGTTCTGGTTCCAACGGGAGAAAATGTAATATTTTATAAAAAAAGAAGGTCCGCAAAATGTATTGTTCTCAGAAAAAATGTTTTATTCTTTTTATTTCACATACACAACACGTGTTTCAGATATTCTGGTATCTTCTTCAGGTTTTGATCAATACATATATTGATATACATATATATATATACACATATACATATATACATAGGTTGTACGTGTTTCTGTAATTTTTCTGTTATGTTATAACAGAAAAATTACAGAAACACGCACAACCTATGTATGTATATATATGTATATCAATATATGTATTAATCAAAGCCTGAAGAAGATACCAGAATATCTGAAACACGTGTTACGTATATATATATATATATATATATAAATTATAATCTTGCCCCCGAGGCTTAAATAAAGTGTTTCTTTTGAAATTCTCAGAACATTACGGAATATAACTGGATTAAGGGTACAATTCTGAAGACGATGACTAATAATAAAGATAAAAATAATCAAGATGAGGATACTAGTCAGAGTACATTGGTAAATAATAATGATAATTCCTCATCTCGGATATTCAAACAAATGTATGTAATTTATAATTTGGAATTCTTTCTGATGTCGGTCAGTTTTAGGGTTGGTGTATAAGCATTTGTAATTCTTCTAGTGTTTCTGAGAGGCCAGTAATTGCTAAATCTTGCCCAAAGGTGACCTGTGAGTGTTCTAAGTATAAATATTCATTTCTCTATCATTTTACCATAGAAAAACATGCTGATCGAAATCTGAAGATTGAAAATAGGTTAAAAAAACTTTTGTGTTTTTTTTAATCACAGAAAGAGATTTTTTTTTTTTTTAAATTGAAAATGCATGTACATTTTTAAAGTTTTATAATATTTAAATTTTTATTTTTATTTTTTAGGTTATCATTTTTTATGGCACATAATATCCCTTCTTTTTCTTTTCCCCCAAAAATAACATGAAAATATCTTCTGGATTGAGCTATCTGGTCAGCTAAGATTTCTCTAGGTCCCCTGAAATAGTCTATTATGCTTTCGACCTAAATCTTCTTTGTTATTCTTTCCTAATATATAAAACTTCTGTCACTTTTCTGTTTCCTTAAACAGGCTCTATAAGTATGTATTGAGCACTTTCCAATATTTATTATCCCAACTTATTCAGTTTCTTTTTCTTTTCTCAAGTCATTCTCTCTTATATATATATATATATATATATATATAATCCAAAGATTGAGTGAAGGAATCTTTCTTATGATATAGTAGTTTTTCAGTTGTTATAATTTACAGAGCTTAGTGTGTGCTCTTATTGTCAGTCACATATTTAGATTGGAACTGAAAGTTAATTCCTTGGTCCCCTGTATATTTATGCTTTCAACCTAAATCTTCTTGTTATTTTTTTTATATATATATATATATATATATATATATATATATATATATTCCTCTTTTTCTCTCTTCTTGGACTTTTTTTGTGCACAATCATCTAATTTGTTTGATGTAT
Source organism: Doryteuthis pealeii (assembly GCA_023376005.1). Lineage (NCBI taxonomy): Eukaryota > Metazoa > Mollusca > Cephalopoda > Myopsida > Loliginidae > Doryteuthis > Doryteuthis pealeii. The sequence goes on along the minus strand of CM042176.1, from coordinate 17,529,508 downwards.
AAGACTCAGCATTTAATTATCTGAATATTTAAGAGGAAAGTAACTTTTAATCTAAGATATTAAATTAAATTGTCATTTATCATTTGTTAAAGATGAATTGCAAATATCGTCATCAACTCTGATGACACTTATCTTCTAATTTCACTTTTGACTCATTTTAAGATTTTAGTGTTGTTAATTAACTTATTTTGTTTTTCTTTAATGAAAATCTATAAAATAGTTTTATTTATTTATTTTTTCTTTTTTAAATAAAAATGTTAAGGTTCATCAAAAAAAAAAATGTATGAAAAAAATTTTGATAAAATTTGATTTGATAAAAGTTATTTTTATTAAATTTTTTCATACATTTTTCTTCATAGTTAGGTTTTTTTTTTTTAGGTTTTTTTTTTTAAATGAATGCTAACTTTTTATTAAAATTAATTTTTATTCTACTTTTTTCATTCTTTTTTTTTTCTTTTTTTTCTTCATTTTTTTTTTTTTTTTTTTCTTCAATTTCTTTTTTTTCATTCATTTTTCATAATTACGTCATTTAAAAAAAAATGAAACTCACATTTTATTCAAAATTTATTTTTCACGTTACATTTAATAATTACATTAAATAAGACTATTATTAAAAAAGAACAACAATTTTTTTTTTCATTCTAAAAGTTTTAGATAGTCTGACAGACTTTTCCACTTACTGTTAGATAAAAAAAAAGATTATTTGTATAACCTAGCAACAGAATTCATTAGTTAGACCTTTTAAAGATCTTCCAGATTACATAATATACACAGTTTTATCAGCTTTTTGGTAGGTAGATAAAAAAGGATAAAAATAATTGGTGACTCAGTGATTAACACTAATTCTATCATCGACTTTCTATAAATAAATAAATAATAATAAAATTTGCTTAAGGACTTTTCTATTTTGTTAGCTTAATCAGTACAGCGTCCGCCTAGGAACCACAAGGTTCCAGATTTGATGCCAGCCCTCACCAACTCAGCATATGAGGGATCTGTGCAATAAAGAGCTGGTGGTAGGTGTGGTGTTCCATCAGATGCAAAAACAATCTCCTTGGTCTAGCGCTAGTGAAAAGGGGATAAATTCCCTCGCTCTATGGCTGATGCATACTTTAGACAACCCCAACGACTTTACTGGAGACTTTAGGCCACCCTGACGACTAATGATTGTATACACATGAACTTCATTTTGTTTAATTAAAAATTTACAAGGCAAAAATATTGCATTCTGGGATAGAAAGAATAATTTGGATAACTAAGCTGTGAAATGAATGCTATTTGCAATTAGAAAACAAAATTGAACAAAAATACTGAATAATGATTGACAAATCTTCCTTGAAAAATAAATACATAAGAATAAGCTGTGTAAGTTTAATTAAAATTTAGTCCCAATTCATCTTTGTCAATGACCTTTATTTAATTTTATGTTTATTTAAATAGACTAATGATCCCCAAGTGTGGATTGCAGCATGAGAGACCCCACCACCACCATCACCACCAAAGAAAGCCAGAGTGTATAAATAAATGAAATGTTGTGACTATGAGAATCAAAATGAGAATTTTAGTCTGAACAGTTCAATGTATGATATAGTCTGACACAAATAAACTATCTGTCATTTTCTCTATCTCTTTCTCTCCTCCTTTTCTCTCTCTCTCTCTCTCTCTCTCTCCAATTATTTCTCCACTTTTCATTTTTGAAATAAGAAATCCTTCAGATCTTTTGATATTTTCAAGAAGTTGCAGAGTGAGATAAATTAAAAATTGTTTTTGGGTCCATCGTAATGTGTCTTTAATTTTTTAAATTTTCTTTCTATAAAAATGGCTTCTTGAGCCAAACATTTTAAGATGAAAAAAAATTATTAACTTTATTAAATCTAGAAAATCTTTTTTTCTTTCTTTTCTAGAGAAATCTTTTTTCTTTCTTTTCTAGAAATCTTTTTTTCTTTCTTTCTAGAAATCTTTTCTTTCTTTCTTTTCTTTCTTTTCTAGAAATCTTTTTTCTTTCTTTCTTTTCTAGAAATCTTTTTTCTCTTTCTCTTTCTTCTTTTCTTTTTTTTCTTTTCTTTTCTTTTTTTCTTTCTTTCTTTTTTTCTTTTTCTTTCTCTTCTCTTTTCTTTTTCATCTCTCTTTCTTTTTCATCTGAGAATCCATAACTAGAAATTAAATCTTTTTCTCTCGTGTGTGTGTGTGATTTTAGAATTGACCTTTACAATGAGTCAAGGGAGATAACTCCTAATCTACAAGTCTCTCTAATTGTTTAACTAGGTTAAATGTCTGGCCAATTTAACCCTTCTCTTTCCTGATGAGAAGGGTAAAGTTAATTTAAAACCCATATCTTAGATAATAACTTTATTCCCTTTTTCTGACCCTCCCAGTAAAGCCAGACATCTTCCCCCATTTTTAAGACCAACAAAGCCGACATCCAAGTGATTCCTTTCTGGCGGCTTTTTTTAAAACTTTCTGCTTTCGGAATATTTTCGGTAAACCTTTTTGTTTGGAAAATAAATTTCCAAAATTTCAAAGCCGCCACAGAAAGGGAGACACAATTTGGAATTTTTCGGTTAAAAAGATTTAAAAAAAAAAATCATTTTTATTTCTTGATGGTCTTATCTTGTATCTATTTCTATAAAAATGAATTCTACTACGTCTGTCCCATAATAGTTGGTACATTTAGTGTATGAAATTTATACATGAATGTATCAATAATTATGGGACAGAAGTGGAATTATTTCCTTATCTGTCCCATAATAGTTGGTACATTTAGTGTATGAAATTTATATTCAAATGTAACAAGTATTATGGGACTGGTAGTAAAACTTCTATTATTTCCTGTCCCATAATAATGTTACATTTGCCTATAAATTTCATATGCTAGATGTAACAAATATTACGTGTTAAAGTTGGTACAATTAATTTTTATTACTACTTCTGTCCCATAATGGTTGTTACATTTAGTGTATGAAATTCATAGAAAATGTAGCAGCTATTATGGAGCAGGTAGTAATTTTTATTAAAAATAATTACTATATATTAAAAAAAAAAATTTTTTTAGTTAAGTCATTTTTTCAGTTTATGTTTTGGATGACTATTTCATACAAAATATTTTGGCAGAAAATACTTCTAACTTGGTAATTATTGGAGGCCCCTCTTAATTTTACCAAGTCAAAATTCTAGTCGGGTTCACTTATTCTTGCTTCTACACTTGGTTCAAATCGCTTGATTATTTTTCCATTAAAAAAAATAAATTTAATGGCCTTTTGATTTAATTTTTTTTTTAATGGCCCTTTGATTTAAAAAAAAAAAATTTTTTTAATGGCCCTTTGGTTTTAATTTTTTTAATTTTTAAAATTTTTTAATGGCTTTTTGATTTAAAAAAAAATAATATTCTGAGTCATTTCGTTTTTTTAATTTTTTTATTTTATTCTGACAGTCAAAGTTAGGACTCACTCAATTTTTTTTCCTTTTTCATTGAGTCATTCTCTCTTCCATATATATATATATATATATATATATATATATATATATATATATATATTCACTCAAAGACTGAAGTGTGTGAAACTAGAAATTTTTTTTTTTTTTTTTTTTTTTTTTTTAGATAAAAAAAAAAAAAATGCCTCCAAATATTGTAAATTAAAATATAAGGGTTTAACTAAAAGAAATCTGGAAAATTACGTTTCTTAAATTAAAGAAAAAGACTTTTGAACTACAATAGTATATATATATATATATATAGTTACGTAACACAATTTAAAAAAGAAAAATAATGGCTAAACAACACCAAATCCTTTCACTTTTTTTTTCTTCATATACAGTATTTCATTTTTCTCCAGATAGTCTCTATTCCCTATACCTTGAAAAAGGTGAAGGTTCATCCGATATATCAGAATTAATCGAACCAGGGACAGAACAACAGTTTGAATATTAAAATTCTGTTTTTTGTTCGGTTTCCAATGCTTTAAAATACAAAAAAAAAAACAAGTTTATATATATATATATATATATATATATATATATATAAACATGTTGAATAGATTTAGTTTTCTTGATTTTTGTCTGTTGAAAAATAGACTAATTTAAACGTTAACTAGTTAGCTCTTCCTTTCAATGTTAAAACAGAAGATTTCTTTTCTTCCACCATTTTGCATGGGAATCAAAAAAACGAATGTAAAGTTCAAGGGAGAAAACTCGTGCCTTTTTTTTTTATTCTGATTAAATTTGAATGTGTCTCGGCTTCCATATTGATGTGGGAAAATATTTTCATTTCTATGTATGTATATTTTTTTTCTGTCTCTGAAAAAGGATTTTTTTTTAAAATAAATATATATATATATATATATATATATATATTGAAACAAATTTTGTTTAAAATAATGTAATCCTTATTGTTTTCAATCTTAATAAAAATAAATTTCATACACTAAATGTATCAACTATTATGGTTTAGAAGTTGTACAATTCCTTTTTATTCACTGAATGTATCAATTATTATGGGACAGAAGGTCCCATAATAATTGATACATTCAGTGAAGGAAATGTATATGCCAATGTATCAACAATTATGGGACAGGGACAGTACAATTCATTTTTATTACTAATTTTGTCCCATAATAAAACAAACTTGAAAACTATAAAGATTCTATTATTTTTAACCAAATTTATTTGAATGAAAAGATGCTATATATATATATATATATATATATATATATATATATATAATCATTTTCTTATATTCTAGTCTAATTTTTTTACCAAACTATTATATTTTTTTCTTGCATACTAGTCTAAATCTTTTTTTTATCAAACTATGGGAGGGATGTGTGAATGGAAGCTCCCCTCTCCATATATTGAATAATTCTTAACTATTCATGTAGATATACATACCAAATTAATTCTGGATGTGTCTGTGAATATACTCACACACACATTCACCTTTATTGAAGTGGTGTGTGCAATAATAATAATAATAATAATAATAACCTCTCTCTCCAAGAAAAAAAAAAACTGTCATTATCTTTTAAGTCTCTTTGTGTGTCATGATCTCTCGGGGAATCTTGTGAAATCATGACCCCCTCAGCCCCTGCCCTCAACTCTGAGAAAGAAATGTTTGATGTGATGATTGAAAGTGTTGGCTGGGTCCTGGTCGGATGTAAATGTCCCCCCCCCCCCCTCAGAAATTAAAAAGGCCCAACCAACAGTTCAGACCCCCCACCCCACTCAAAAATTTTCTTTCCGATTATGTTGCTGCTTCAAAGTAGAGTGTGATGAGATATTCATTTCATGACAATATGATAAAACCAACAAAGTTTGGTGGTATTGTAAGGTAGAGCTGGGATGCTCTGAAAAAGGCTTTGTTGGTGGCACAACTTCTTTTCTTTTTTTTTTTTCTTTTTTTTTTTTTTTTTTTTTTTTTACAGGATGTGCATGAAATATCTATATAGACTGTATGTAAAGTATATAAATGTTTAGGAATTTTTACAATTTTCAAGTCTTGGTAATCGGACTCGGCCTGCCTCCAGGTTATCCTATTTCACTATAGAACTTTAAGCGCCTTTTGCCCCCTCTCCCTCTTGATAAAAAGAAAAAAAAAAATTGTATACAGTGTTGGGAAAAAAAACTGAACCATTTTTAAAATTATTATTGCCACACATTTTAATGAATCTTAAATGATGTTAGACACATTTATTTATTAGGTAATAAAACATAATTATTAACAAATTGTTATATATATATATATATATATATGAGTATAGATAAAAGGATATGAAAACAACACAATATGCTGTTAAAGTGAAAAGATTTTAAATCATAATTTTCACTTTAACAGCATATTGTGTTGTTTTCATATCCTTTTATCTATACTCATACCATCGGATTCATTTCCTTTCTCTTATATATATATATATATATATATATATATAATAATGATAATTATTTTTAATTTATCAAAATTATTTTATTATTAACTTAGGTAAAACGGAAATATTTGAAATAAATCCAAATCTCACTCAAATAATTGTTGAGTTCACAAACTGCTAAAATAAAAACATAAAAAAGGGGTCCATCATAACTTTCTATATAATCATGTTCAAACAAATTATGGATTTCCCCTATTTATAATACAGAAACACAAACACATTGGACTTTAATTTACATATTTTGTGTGTCAAAATTTCATTAGAATTTATGGCAATAATAAAGATTTTTTTTTTTTTTTTTTTTTTTCTCCTAATCCTGTAAATTGTGTAGGCAAATGAAATGAAAACAGCATTTATTTAGCTTAAGAAATGATAACTGAAGTAGTTTAAAAAGTATTTGAAAATAAAATTAAAAAATTATAAACAGCAAGATTTCCAAAATCTTTGAAAGATGGATTTTTTTTTGTTTGGCATCTTGTTGTTGCATGATGTGTTGTTTGTGTATATAGATTATATATCCACTTTCTCTTTTCTTTTAAAAGGACTGATTCTGATTCTGAATTAAAAAAAAAATTTAAAAAAAAAAACATTGCTACAAAAGTGTATTCACTGTTTCTAGTGGCAGTCATTAAAACTTTGAACCATTTATTAATAAAAGAAAATACCAAAAAAATAAATAAATTATACAATTGTTTTTTCTTTATTTTTTTATTTGAAAAAGAAAAAAATGTTACTTGTGTAATATTAGGTATTTACCTCATACCCTACTTGTATGGGGTGGACACATGGTCTCGTTTTTACGGAGGCAAACAAATTGCGTCGATCCTGTCGGCAATCACCCTCAAGGGGGGGCACTTTAGGCGCTGGGCAATAAATCCTGCCTTGCCCCTTTAAATCAAGGGGGCAGGTATTGCCTAGGGGGATAGCCCTCTGGGATTGACGCTATTAATTAACATAAACGATCCAGCGGCCGAAGCTCACTGGACCCCCGACTGGACGGTAAGTATAGTATCAGCATAATCACAGGCCCAATATGTGTGTGTGTGTGTGTGTGTGTGTATATGTATGTGTATATATATATGTGTATGTGTGTTAAATTTATTTAAAGGTGTTGATAAATTGTCCTAAAATTACTTGTTGGAAGGACTGCTTAAAGAAAAGATCAACTGACAAGGATTATATCTGATACCTCTTTCTACTTCAGGGACAGATCACAACTGATAAGGATTAAAACTGATACTACATCTTTCTACTTCAAGAAAGGATCAAACTTTATGCCACAAAGGATCTCCACTGTAAAACTGCCTGCATCTACAGCCCTAAAATGGCCACACAAATCATAACAGTACGCTTTCAGACAACAGAAAGACACAGAAAGACGTCCTCAGAGTCATCTGTAAATTTGCTAAAATCTGGGATAAACCAGGGTGACCAAACTTTCTTTAAATGCTGAGTCTTGGCCAGAAATTTGTATAATTCAGTAAAAGTTGAATACTTCATGACAACGAGGAACTTCAAGATGGGCATTTATTGGTTATTTCCTATAACTCCAACATAAACAAAGGGGAACCACTCTTGGCTGATAAATTATTTATTCATTTATTGATCTACTAGGAAAAAAGAAGACGGGGTTTAGTGTTAGGTTTTAGGGTTAGTTTAATGGGAAAATAAATAATTTATCAGTCAAGAGTGGTTCCCCTTTGTTTATGTTGGAGTTATAGGAAATAACCCATTTATCTCTCTCAAATTTAGAATAGGATGGAACCCTCTGTCCTTCTTGGGAACTAAAAAAAGATTTGAATTCTGTGTCTCAGTGCCAATATTATCTTTGGGAAAACTGTGGGGGTTATTGCCAGCCTAAAGGGCATAGTTTTGAATTGGTAATGTCTCCCCTGAAGTTGAAACTGGAGAAAACTGCCTGTGACCTGGGGAAAATAGAAACATGGAAGTAAGCATCCTTCATTTTGCATTCTCTTATAAGGATGTATACAAGCATATAAGAGAACAGATTGGCTTCAAATGAATGATCCTTCATAGAAATAAAAAGATGAGAGGAAAAGAGAAGACTAGGAATTCAAAGTCACTTGGGACTGAAATAAAATAATCTTATTATAATGGAGATTATGTGTTTATTTGTCTGTAACCAAAACTATATCACTACTCAAGTCACTATCCATTTAGTTATTATACATCACATTCTCCATGAATCATTTTTATTTAAGCCTCAATTATTAATAAAATTGTTTTTCATTATTAATACTCCTGGCCATATCTACGTAATAATAACATGCAATTGTATTTATATATACAACAAAATAGCAGTTTACAGTGTGAATGGGAAGGCTAATTTACATATTGATATTAAAAATCTGATTTTAATAAATATGTGCTTAGTATTATTGATTTCTAATTGTTTGGTTTTATCTTAATGAATATTATCTAAAATCTCCGAGATAAATCTTAAAAGAAATCCATTAACAAGAAAAAATAACTGTATTTTTATTCTTTACTTCCTATTTTAACTAAATAGTTAAATTAGGAAAATTTAGCAATGAAAGACGGGAGTGAGATAAGTGTAAGTTTCAGTTGTTCTATTTTTCCATTATACCCCCTCTGTTTCAAATCTTTTTATTTGCCTTCTTGTTTAGTTCCGTTATCCTTTTTAATTCAATACAATATTTCATTACATTAAAACTTAAATACTTGCACCCGGAGGTTGCATATATTTGCTAGTAATAATAATAATGAAATTTATTGTGTACAGTGCTCAGGTGCACCACAACTCATCAAAGTCTCATGTCTAATACACAGAATAATGTTGTCAGGAACATGAACAGTTCACAGTAGTAATATGCATGTATGTGTGTGTATGTGGAGAGTGGCATCAGGTATAGTGTTGGCAGACTATAGGAAGCATGGAGGCTTTGAAAGATTCAGTGCTCCGGCAGCCTACAACAGACGCGGGCAGTTTATCCATGTCTCCGCAATTCTGAGCGTGAAAAAATGTTTCCGAAAGTCACATGAACAGTGCTGTTTTCTGACTTTGTAGGCATGCCCGCGTGTATTGGAGAGATGGAGAGATCAAAAAGGTGCTCAAGGTTGCTGTATTAAAGATTTAAAAAAAAAAAAAAAAAACGATTTTCAGCTTAACAAACTGAATATAAGGCAGTAATGATAATTTCTTTCTTTCTTTCTTTTTCTTTTTTTTTTTTTTTTTTTTTTTTTTTTTAACTTCTACACAAAATTTTCAAACACATCAATCCTTTTGGTGTTGCGAATTAAAAAAAAAAAAGTGAGATATGTCTATTATTGAAGAAGAGCCATCGTGGAGAAAGGGAGATAATAATAATAATATTACTTGGTCGGTAACCTAAATCGAGTATGAGTGCATTAGTTACACTGGTAAGTATAGATATTGATATAATATAATTGTGTAATTTAAAAAAAAATGAATTAATTAACATAATTACAAATCAACGTTTATCTAAAAGAGATGTCAAGGGAGATAACTCCTTGAAAGAAATATAAGAGTTTTCTCCCTTGAGTTTTTTTCAGCAAGAAAAACAATTTTATTTTTTAGATAATCGACCCAAGGAAAATAACTCATATTAAAAGAATTATGAGTTTATTTTTTTACTCCCAGATCTACTCTGACCCGGAGTGGTAGTACCTGTTAGGGTCCCATATATATGTCAAATAAATATCTTTAATAATTATTCGTATTCGATAGGGCCATGTGCCAAAAAACAACAACAAAGAAGAAACAACAGTGTTCTGAACATTAGCTACATAAATGAGAGTAACCTCCCCTTGCTTTTTTCACATTGAGGAAGCCTTAATAACAATTAAGTTCATTTCAAATAATGCGCAAGCACAATCACGAACACATTTTATGATATTTTCGTGTTAAAATATGCAGTTGTATTGATTCAAACAAATTTGTATCTTCAGTGTAGATTTATGGCGAAATGAAAATGGCCGACCAAAACAAACGGCTTCCTCAAAGTGAAAGAAACAAGGGGAGGTTACTCTCATTTATGTAGCTAATGTTCAGATTACTGAAACGATTACACAAAACATGTAAATATGAACATACAATGAACGCGAATCTCTAACCTCTAGGTATAAAATAACCTTAGAGAGGTTGACATGCCTTTAAAAATCAATCAATGAATGTGATTCCCTAACCTCTTAATCAATGAACCAATTAATTTACTATTCATTAGAAATGGCCAAAAATTTCACCTGTTTTTATCCGACCCTCATAAATTAAAATTCAACAAAACTCAGAAAAAAATGCAGAGTCGTAGTATCTGTTAGTGTACCATCTATGAGTTAAATAGAAAAAAATGAGTTTTAAAAAGGTAATTTATGAGGAAGTGGGTCCTGGTCTCCTGCCTTAAAAATTGCTACCCGGTGACTATTAAAATAACGACCCAGCTCAGTCTATTCAAAACTATCCATCTTCATATCTATCTATCTATCTATCTCAATTTGTTCATATTTATCTATATTACTTTAAATACTAAGATTGGTAATTCATGAGGAAGTGCGTCCCGGTCTCCTGCCTCAAAAATTGCTACCCGGTGACTATTAAAATAACGACCCAGCTCAGTCTATTCAAAACTATCCATCTTCATATCTATCTATCTATCTATCTATCTCAATTTGTTCATATTTATCTATATTACTTTAAATACTAAGATTGGTAATTTATGAGGAAGTGCGTCCCGGTCTCCTGCCTCAAAAATTGCTACCTGGTGACTATTAAAATAACGACCCAGCTCAGTCTACTCAAAAACTATCCAACTTCATATCTATCTATCTATCTCAATTTGTTCATATTTATCTATATTACTTTAAATACTAAGATTTTTTTTATTATTCATGTTTGTTTAATGTCTTGTTTTTAGTTTAAATAAACAAGAATTACAACAAAAAAAGAAGCGACCCCCCTCACACACAAATACATTTACTTGTCGAAAATATCTATCTCCATTTGTTCATATCTATCTATATTATTTTGTTTGTTTATCTATCTATCTATCTCAGTCTATTCCAAACTATATATCCATCTTCATATCTAAACAAGAATTACGACAAATTACGATAAATAAACAAGAATTACGACAAGCTGGGGTTGTTATTTTGATAGTCACCGGGTAGCAATTTTTGAGGTAGGAGACCGGGACGCACTTCTTCATAAATTACCTTTTTAAAAATTGAGTTTTAAAAAAAAAATGTCCCCAAACCCTTTTATCATATATATGCTAGAAGGCGATAGCTGAGGGTCTTCTGGGTATAATGTTAAATTGCATCTAACGGTGAAGTTCGAATCAGGGTGAACCTGGGAGTAATGGGAAGAACAACAGAATTGTTAGTGGTAGTACCTGTTAGTGTCCCATCAATGAGTTAAATAGAAAAAAATGAGTTTAAAAAATGGATTTTTAAAAATTGAGTTTGAAAAAAAGTCCCCAAATCCTTTTATCATATATATGCTAGAAGGGGATAACTGAGGGTCTTAGTGTTCTGGGTAAGCCTCTGTTTGTAAGGGGGAAAAAAGATTAAAATTAGTGACAATTTATAACTTTGAATTCGTACCTTAATTTCAGCCATACCGACTCCATATACATAAATCATAGTTTCAAGGGAGACAACTTAAGAAAAAAAAAAAAAAAAACATTAGCTTACCTCCCCTGAATACACTCGCAACTTATTTACGAATAACTACTCGAAAATAAATTAACTTTTAAGTTATGAATATATTCAGGGGAGATAACTTACTATTTATTTTTCTTTAGTTGCTTCCCTTGAAATTTAGCTTAGTTGACCGTTATTATTTTTGTGAGTTTGATTCTAACTGGTTACCTTACATTTGTGTCATAATAAATGTTCATAATCAACAATAATCTATATATAATGGAGATTCGGTCTCTATATGTCTGTAACCGAAACTATGTCACTGCTTACGTCACATTACCCAAAATCATCAATACATAAAATAAAGATCAACCTTGTTTGAATTAATTTAATTTTAACTGTGAGAAACTTGATTTTATTAGAAAGAAAACACATTTGAATTTTGATCGCAAAACTATTTTTATGGCTATTATTAAAAAATATAAGATTTCAAGGATCTGTTTTCATTTTTTACGAAAAAACGTGGCAAAATATCCTTTATACGTCAATAGAATCGAGATAAAAAAAATTTGAATATTTTTTCTCACAAAAATTAAAATTTCCTTCAATTTTCCTTCAATTTTATAAAATTATGCAAAATTCAGTGTATTCTTTAAAAAGCATTGTCGTCTGTCGTAAAACAAAACAAACTTCAAGCCCCTTAGGCAATATATTTCAAAAAACAAGTTTTACACTTCCCGGGGGGGGGGGGTGACTTAACAAAATATCAATTTCATATTTGCTGTGATTTTTTTATAACACTTGTTTGTATCGGGAGAACAATATAATAATAATAAGAATAATGGGCGTGAGGGTTGGGTACCTCGTAGGGTGTAACATGACTGTCACAGAAACCCATCCTCGATTTCATTGGCTTCTGTTATTTGAACTGTATAGACGTGTCTCGCACCCTTCCTAGGAGCAGTAAAACCACGTGTACATTTTATTTTCTCTTATCATGTAATTTAAAAAAATATTTCTTCCAATACTACTACTTTTATGTATATTATGTATACTATGTATATATTAAATGTTTCAAAATGTGTAAAAGAGCTTATTTTGTCTTTTCTTATGTTTATTCAGTGTTAGTATATCGTGGATTATGTTTCTTGTGTGCCATTATATATTGTTATATATTTTTTTGTCCTTTTGAAAACACACACACACACACACACACACACATACATATATATATTATATAATATATATATAAAAGTAAAAGTAAAGGGGCGGCCTAAAGTCGGTATCAGCCAGTCAGCGAGGGAGTCTATCCCCTTTTCACTAGCACTACACCAAGGAGATTGTTTTAGCATCTGAGGTGGAGCGCCACACCTACCATCAGCTCCTTACTTTACCGCACAGATCCCTGTGCTACTCATACGCTGAGTTGGCGAGGACCGGTATCGAACTAGGAACCATCCATATATATATAATATATATATATATATATATATAATATATATGAGGTAGGTAAAAGGATAGTGAACAAAAATTGATTTTGACTGAGGATGTCCTTATGAATAGGACGAAATATTTCAACTCTTAGACTTGTCTTGAGTTATTATTTTTTGTTCACTATCCTTTTACCTACCTCATACTGTCGGATTTTACTCCAACCATCCTATATTCACACACACACACACACACACACACACATATATATATATATATATATATATATATATATATATATATATATATATATATATATATATATATATATATATATATAATGAAATAAAACAGCCTCGTGCGAGATTTGAACTCGGGTCATCGATTCAGACTATTAATTTTAAAAAAAGAAAGAAAAAAAAATGCAGCCTTGACCGGGATTTGAACTCGGGTCATCGATTCCATATCTTACGGTGGTAACCGCTACGCTAAGCGCTCGTTTACTCGATTGTCTGACTAACTAACCAACCAACAAAACAAAACCAATGTTAACAAATTCCTTTTTAAAATTATTTTAAAAATTTCTATTTACATTAAAAATAATCAAGAAAATGTTTACCTAAATATGGTAAAAAAACAGCCTCATTCGGGATTTGAACTCGGGTCAAAGATTCCGTTTGTTTCGGCGGTAGCCGTTACGCTAAGGGTGCGTCTATCTGATTGACCAACCAACCAACCAACCAACCAACAAAATCAGAGTTGACAAATTCCTTTTTTAAATTATATTTTTATTTTATTTATATTTAAAAAAATCAGGAAAATGTTTACCTAAATTTGTTGGCTTTCGAAAACATTTATCAATTTACGGACACTACCCGCTCTCTGGCTCGTTTTCCTCTGTAACTTCCGTTTATTGTGATCTACACTCTCCGGTGGGACAATTCTGTTGCCTTCCCCAGATTCCGGTAAAAGTTCGTCTGGATCATCAACGACTCCGACATTCGCACCTTGACCGCTGGGATTGGCAACCAATAGCTGAGGTTTCCTTTGTGACTTCCGAGTATCCGACGAGACAGCTTTGTTGCGTTCCCCCTTTCCTACTGTCCCACTTTCCGGTAAAACTTCGTCGGGATCCTTACAGGCCCCGCGTTCATTCACATCTTCAACGCTGTCAGAGTCGCCCGACATCTGAGAGTCCTGAGTGTCACTCTCAACGGCCTTTGCGTCAACCACCTGCTCTTGACTCGCGTCGGCCGATTCGTTTCTATTCACATCGATAAAATGAATCGTTGATCGACGACGATTTTGCATCCCAGTCGTGTCGAATTCCGGGATCAACTCCTCGGATTGATCATCCAGATCGAAAACCAGGTTCGCCACGAACGGGTTGTCGTTTTTCAGAGGGTAGCTAAACCCTGTCGAGGGCAGGTCCGTCTGCGAATCGGTCCCTCGTTCCACGAACGTCTTCACCGATTCTTTTATCAGGGTCATTCGTATCTCTTCCAGATCGAGGTTTCTGTACTGTTCGCGCGCGTTCAATCCCGACGTCAGTTGCATCTTCAGGATTTTCATCACGTCCGGCGAGGTGATGCTCAGCGTTTCCCCCCTATGATAATTCAGCTTCACCTGTTGCTGTGTGATGTCTTTCCAGGGGATCGTCCGGTGGTACATTTCCCAGAGGATGCAGCAGAAGCTGAACAGATCCGACTTGAAAGACGGGATGCGCTCGTGCAAAAGTTCCGGGGACGACCATCTCCAGACGGAGTCCTTCAGCGAGCGTTCTTCGCGAAGGATCAGCCAGTTACTCGGGCTGTCGTTGACGTAGTTCATGTATTCAAAATTAGTCAGCTTCGCGTTTTTTCGTTGACCAACTGAAAGATTAAAAAAAAGAAAAGAAAAGAAGAAATAATAAATTACTAGCATGACCTGGTACAAAAAGGATTACAATAATAATGTTACATAATTATTAGTTACCTAATATTTATGGCAATAGTGTAGAAATCAAAATGGCCGTTATAAGCTACAGCCCACGACCTTGAAGGATGAGTGACGGGGCCTTGACCTCACTCTCACCTTGCCTTCCGGGGATAATCGTGAGAACCGGAAGGCATAGAAGACCCTGTCTTCCAGTTTAAGGATAGTAAGTAAGTCTCAGTTAGCAAGTAGGAGCCGAGCTCGTAGGATGTAAGTCTCACCTGCGCAGATGTCTGGTTTGGGGATTTACAAATAAAGTAACATCAAAGTAAATCGAAGTCTTGTGTTTATTACCTATAAACCACCAATGACACAGGGCTTCTGATAAGGAGAAATCCCTAACAGAAACCAGACCCGAAGTCCCCAAGAAAGTCCAGACCTTAGAAGAGACCAGACCAAGATAGACGATCAGAATAGTAAAGCCGGCCAGAAGAAAAGACGACTAGAAGTAAGAAGTAAGAAAAGGGTATACAACAATAATAGGACTTTATTTGAATCGAATGAGTTCTGAAGGGAATAGATAGGGAACTTTGAAATATCTCACCATACAGGTAAAAAATACCAAGAAAATTTAGTACAATCATAGAGAAAATTTGGTAGGCAAAGAGTTAAGCCACTCACAGCAGCTCTCCAACCACTGCGATCCTACCGTAAGCCGCTGATGGTTCGTTCATTACAATTGGGCAGAAGGACTCAGATTACAATAATAACAGGACTTTATTTGATTAGAAAGATTTCTGAGGTGAATAGATAGTAAACTTTGAAATATCCAATCATACTGGTAAAAAAAAAAAAAATACCAAGAAAATTTGGTACAGCTGTAAGGTAAATTTGGTTGGCAAAGAGTTAAGTATTCTCATAGATAACTCATGCTACATCAAACCAGATACCTCAACTGGATGTAAAGGGAGGGATCATTTTGGTATTGTGACAAAGTTGTAAATTGATCCCTCATTTCTTGACCCCTTTAGATTCCATTCATTTCTATAATTAAGAGTAAATTTTAACTTTGTCTACTTTAAGCCGCTCACAGAAGGACTTGGATTACAATAATAAAAGGGACTTTATTTGAATAGAATGAGTTCTGAGGTGAATAGATAATGAACACTGAAATATCCCATCATACAGGTAAAAATACCATGAAAAGTTTGTACAGTTGTGGGGGGAAATTTGGTAGGTAAAATGTTAAGTTATGACTACTAAATATCTCTCTCTCTCTCTCTCTCTCTCTCTCTCTCTCTCTCTCTCTCTCTCTCTCTCTCTCTCTCTCTCTCTCTCTCTGAGACCAACTTAAAAAAAATCCCCCTCTACCCAGGCGACGCCGGGTAGCCGCTGCTAGTACATATATAAAGGGCAGTTATGTGTATGTATGTCCGGAGGAAACTACAAAAATAAAACAATTGATGATAAAGTAAATATAGGTACACTTTCACTATCACCAGATCTTGATTTTTGAGCAAAAATAATAAAGATTTGATTTATATTCGTAAAGATAATTAAAAAAAAATTCAAATAGTAACAACATGGAATTTCTTTTTGCATTTAATATTTTAAATAGGAGACATTAATCTTTCTTTTTAGAGTCTGTGCACTTTTTTCCCCTGGTGCAAGATCTTTTTTTATATAGAGATTTTAATGGGGCATCCTGTGAGGATCCAACTCCTGATTCAGTTATAAGGGATCTGCAAACTTTTTGCCCCCCCCAACCCAACACAGGCGATGCCGAGTAACCGCTTCTAGTAAAAAAATTGCTGGCATCCTCCCGTCTACTAAAGACGATGACGTAGTGTCTATTTTTAAAAATCTGCAACTGCGTGAGTGGCTGAACAGATCAATTTTTGAATGGCAGTCTCTGGAGCAGTGACTGCAAACAAACAGTGATGCTTGCTGGAGTTGCTGTTGTCTCTCCTTCCTTTTGGCTCTCTTTTCTGTGGCGGCTTCTTTCCTCTCTTTTTCACTCCTTTTCGCCCCTTGTTGACGTGGAGTTGCCAGGTCGCATGGTCTTCTGCACAAGCCTCCCATGTGTTGGTGTTTATGTGGCATGTCTTCATGTTTCTTTTACAGAGATCTTTAAAGCCCAGGCGTGGTCTTCCTACTGGTCGGGTGCTCTCTGCTAATTCGCCATACAGTAGGTCTTTGGGGATGCGGCTTTTGTCCATCCTCCTGACGTGGCCAAGCCAACGCAGGCATCTCGCAGATAATGGCGGACATGCTGTTCATGTTTGCTCGTTCTGGCACTTCTGTATTTGGCACTTTGTCCTGCCAACGTATGCATAGGATGCGTCGTAGGCATCTGAGGTGGAAATTTTCCAGTTTCCTCTCATGAGTAAAAAATGTAAAAAATTAAAAAAATTAAAAATACCAAAAACAGCTGTGACACAGACGTGGGGGTAATTTGGTAGGCAAAGAGTTCAAACACTGACGACCGCAAAGATCTTTAGAGAAAGTTTCAAAATTGTCCGAGATCTTACCTGAATGGCGTACGAAGACAGATTGTTGTGCACGAGATTCTGTTTGTGTATATAGATGAGGGCATCGCAGACCTGGCATAGGATGTAGGATATCTTTTTCGGCGGGAAGGTGCTCTTTTCCGTGTGCAGGACCGTGTACAAGGAACCGACGGAGATGTGTTCAAAGACCAGGCCGATGCTGTCGAGTCGCACCGAATTGAAGACGGCCATCAGGAACAAAAGGCCCGGATGACGCAGACGACGCTGATAGCTGCATTCCGTAATTAGAATATCGACGACTGTCGGATTGTGAGTTTGACGAAGTTTTCGGACGCTGACGGGGTTCTAAAAAGAAACGGGCGAAAATGGATTGTTGAGAATTGAAAAAATAAATAAATTAGACTGGCAACAGAAAACACCCTCCGGGCGTCGTAAAAATTAATTTTTGAAAGACATTGCCTGAGAGGGTGGGAGTTAAAAATTCAATGTCAGAGTGTTTATATTATAAGTAAGACATATTTATTAAAGGAGTAAGTAAAAATAAATAGAATAAAACAAAAACAATTTGAAATGAAAACTGAGCCCCGTCCCTCTCAAATAAAATGTTGCGTGCATGTAATAATCAAACAATTATTTTGAATATTTTCCACATCAATTTTACACAAAATCGTAGGTATTTATTTATTTGTAAACTTTTTAGTTAACTTCTTGTTACTGTAAAAAAAAAGAAAAAAGGATGAGAGTAAAAAACAATTTTAAAAATTGCTTACTAGCTGGATCAATGCAAAGTCTATTTTTTACAAAGGGATTTAAATGGGACATAATATATGAGGCACCCAGTGAGAATCAAGCTCACTGAAAATGGTCTGCTAGCCTAGTTTGCTAACTGAAGTGTCCCCCAAAACAATGATATATAGTCATTTACGAAGCTGAGACTAGTTTTGCACAAGGCCAGAAGTATGGGACACACAGTGAGAATCAAGCTCACTGACAATGGTCTGCTAGCGTAACTTGCCAACCGTCATATCAGATGAGCACAGAAGGAAAGTTAAAGTGGGATGGTATGGTTTGTTAGCATATCAACCTCTGATGGGTTATTTCATGCCGAAGACGTTTTCTTCTATTCATTCGTAGCTAATACCTGTACTCTTATAATGCATTAGGTTATCCCATAAGAGGGTAACCTAACACTGAATATTCGGTATGGAAAAAGACAAGTCAATTAAACCTAACCCTAAGCCCTAACCCTAACCCCGTCTTCTTTTTTCCTAGTAGATCAATAAATAAATAAATAATTTATCAGAGTGGTTCCCCTTTTTTATGTTGGAGTTATATATATTTACCAACCCCTCCGCACGAGTTGGATGTGACACAAGGTCAATTTCTTAAGCGGACTTCAAGAGGTTTGAATTCAGAGTTTTCCTTCTCCTAGACCGGTTGCCTAACCAAGGTGAAATAGCCTAGTCTTCCCTACTATTTATCCATAGCTGGAGGGAGATTAGGATTCATACATTTCCCAAGGGTATTAGCGCTAAGTGAAATGCAATTACCACATCCAGGATTTGAACTCGGAGCGACCAGTCCATTTCCCGTGACTTTAACCATTACACCACACGCTTCCTTATGTTGGAGTTATAGGAAATTAACCACAATAACTTACCTTTTCCATCGTCATGGTCATCATTACAGTGAAGGGTCCGTTTGCACACGGGTACCTGTTAAACACCATGATTAGTTCTCTTTCCCGGACGAAAGGGACGCATGATATTAAACTTGTCTTGTCCTTCTGCGTACAAAAAACGCCGAACCCCAGGCAGTTGATCTCCGGGAGTGGGGCCGATGGGGCACGAGTGTTCTGGGTCTTCTTAAGGTCCTTCAGTTTTCGGTGGGTGACCATCACCTCAGTCTCGTAGGTATTGTAGCAGGTCGAGAGGAACCTCATCACCTCTATGTAGTAAGAAATATCCATCTTTTTGTCTTGGGCCAAAGCTGCAGTCAAGTTTCGTGGGGTCTGGTGGTAAGCGTCGTGAAGCCTGCAAAATAGTGAAAGCGATCAGTCCCTACTTAGTAAATGTCCGGTACTAATGCAGAATAGTGCGCAAGAGATAATATCATTAGATTACGTATAAAAACCATTTGTACTAATGCAGAATAGCGCACCAGAAATAATATCATTAGATTAAGTATGAAAAGCATTGGTACTAATGCAGAATAGCGCGCAAGAAATAATATCATTAGATTAAGTATGAAAAGCATTGGAACTAATGCAGAATAATGCGCAAGAGATAATATCATTAGATTACGTATGAAAACCATTGGTACTAATGCAAAATAATGCGCAAGAGATAATATCATTAGATTACGTATAAAAACCATTTGTACTAATGCTGAATAGCGCGCAAGAGATAATATCATTAGATTACGTATGAAAAGCATTGGTACTAATTACATATAACAAGCATTACATTTCACGGAAATACCGAAATCCTTTGAGATGCTAAGGTTAGAGTTAGAGTTAGTTTTAGTGTTAAGTTATTTTGGGAGTTTCCGTAATCTAATGCTATTTATACCTAAAATACGATTCTAATGATGTTATCTTTTGCGCGCTATTCTGCATTTGTACTTATTTTGGGTATTCAATTTTTTTGAATTTTTTTATAACTCATTTGGGTCTATTTAACTCACAGATGGAACCCTAAAGATAATACCACTCCGGGTCAGAGTGAAACTGATAGTAATTGTGATGAAGGGGTATTCCACACTTGTTTTATTTATTCTTGTTTGGTATTCCATTTTTTTTATAACTCAATTTTAAAAATATATTTTTAATACTCATTTTTAAATCTATTTAACTCACAGATGGAACCCTAAGAGATAATACCACTCCGGGTCAGAGTGGACCTGGGAGTAATGGCGATGAAAGGGTACTCTACACTACCCAGAACTCCAGAATTGGAACCTCACCACTAGATGCAGTTTAACGTCATACCCAGGACACTAAGACCCTCAACCATCGCCTCCTAGCACAAATGATGAAAAGGGTGAGGAGTTTTCCCTAAGAGCATTAGAGTGATGACAATCATAGGTGCTAAGGCATGATGGTTTAATGGCATGTCAACTCTTTTAGGTTATTTAATGACAAAGCTTTATATACAGGGTGGGCCAAAAGTAGGGTTACAGTTAACACTTAAACATTTTACCTTTATTAGAAAATTAGACATTTATTTACATATATTTACATATTAGACATTCTACATTGAACATTTAATCTCTCAAGTGCTCAAAGTGTTCACCTTCAACCTTGCAACAATCTTCGTATCTGTCCAAAACTCTCTGGCACACATTAAAACGTAATTGTGAAGGTGAAACAGATAATGAAGTAGCTGTAACCCTACTTTTGGCCCATCCTGTATATACGGGATGTCCACAAAGTCTTGAAACAGTTTTAGAATTGAACATCTAATAACTCACATTGTACAAATGATAAAATCTTTTCATAAAGAACATTTCAAAGTTGAACTCTTGAACTCTTATTATTGATGTACTTTGTGATTATTGCTCTTCAGCACGACTGCCATCTTTGTTAATAAATTTTTAACCTGTTGTAGGGACACCCTGTATATATATATATTATATATATATATATATATATATATATATATATATATATATATGCTGTAGATAGAGGGAAAGTGGTCAAGAAATGATCAACTCAAAACACAGACGAAACGTATCACCCTGTGACTTGTTTTGAGTTGATCATTTCTTGACCACTTTCCCTCTATCTACAGCATATCGTCGGATCCTAAACCCATCCACCCTTCCTTCATATATATATATATATATATATATATATATATATATATATATATATATATATATATATATATAATAATGTTTACAAAAAGGATTATGTTCTTTTTTAAAAATGTTATTAACTTACATATGAATGCGACACGTGTTTCTGATCTGTTCTCTTCTTCAGGCATTGAATTATTATTTTGGCAGAATATGTCCGATATTTGATAGGTTGTGTGTGTTTTTGTAACTTTTTTTATTATAATGTATATATAGTTAAAAAAATGTATTATAATATATATATATAGTTAAAAATTAATGGTAAAATAAATGAATGGATGAAATAGAAATGAATGAAAAACCCTTTCCAAGGGACCCCTCTCAAAAGTATTAGAACACTTTTTGAGAGTGGGGTCTCTGATAAAAAGTTTTTCTCATCTATTATTAGACTCCTTTGAAATATCAAGTTAATATAATTATTCTATAAGTTATTAGAGAAGATAAAATCTATCTTTTACCTTTGTAATATCTGTTGAGAATGGGTTTGAATTTATATATATATATATATATATATATATATATATATATATCTGATCTTGTCTGGTTAACTTCCGGTGAATATTGCTACATTGTAACTATCTTGAATTCAAAATAAAAACGGTCAAATAGAAGAATTTATTTACTTAGCTTTATATATATATATATATATATATATATATATATACCACTAGGTTAATCTAAGCTATAAAATAAAGAGTGCCAAATATCAAAGTAGAGCAAAATAGTAACACTAATCCTAATGAGGCAGGTATTACCAACTAACAGTTTCGCTTATTAGCTCATCGGGGCAAGAATCTAACTGTCAGTCAGTCAGATTCATGCATATATATATATATATATATATATATATATATATATAGGTACTAATGTACAATAGCGCGCAATAGATAATATCATTAGATTACGTATAAAAAGCATAACATTCCATTGCATTTCACGGAAGTACCCGAATCCTTTGAGATGCTGAGATGTAGGGTTAGGGTTAGGGTTTGGGTAAGGGTTAGGGTTAGGGTTAGGCTACTTCGGGAGTTTCCAAAATCTAATGCTATTTATACATAAAATTCGATTCTAATGATATTATCTCTTGCGGGCTATTCTGGATTTGCAATTGTTTATAATGAGGGACCATATGACCTTTAGGCACCCCTTTTTGATCTCAATTAAGAAAGGACATGTTTTTCATTTACACCGTCAATATCTGGTTGTTTTAACAGACGATTTTTAGATTTTTTTTAAATTATAAAACTAACCCCTAACCCTAACCCCTAACCCTAACCCTAACCCCTAACCCTAACCCCTAATAAACAACCGGATATTGACGGAGTAAATGAAAAACATGTCCTTTCTTAATCGAGATCAAAAAGGAGTGCCTAAAGGTAATATGGTCCATAATGAAAATTCAAAAAAAATTATTTGAAAACGGACAACGCCAGATGGCCATGCTGGCCGTAGAGAATAATTTCAGCTACCTCAAATCTCCTCCGTATTCCACGAGGAGCTGCAAAATCTTGAGGTTTCCAGTTAACGCGGCCTCGTGTAACGGTGTTCTCCCAATTTTGTTCCTCGCGTTCGGATCGGCCCCTATCCTCAGTAACATCTTAACGGACTTTTCGTTCGTTCGTCTTGTGGCAAGATGGAGTAACGTATCACCGTCTGGATTGCAGGCAAAGTCGACATATTGGCTATTCCTGGGGAGTCCCACTTTTAGGGTGAAGTGGTCATTTTGGGAAAAGGCGGTGACCAGGCGTTTTCTAATTTCGGGACCTCCGCTACCCCAGGAAGATAGCATTAGCGAAAGGAGTTCACCATTTTTTCCGTTGTCAGCCATTTTGTTTTTTGTGGTGTTTTTTGTTGTTGTTGTTTTTGCTTATATTTTTTTTGTTTATCTTTTTGTTTTTTAAATTTTCATTTTCTATTTTATTTTTTTTTGTTTTATTTTTTTTTTCTTTTTTTTTTGGTTGTATATTTTTTCTTTTTTTCTTTTTAAATAATCAATTCATACGTTTCTTTTTGTCCTGTTTTACTTTTGTTTTTTCTGTTTGTTTTTTTTATTATTTTCGAATTAAAAATTCCAGGTTTTCAGGAACCATAACTTTTCCGTGGTTTTTAACGGCTATATAATCACGCGAATCGTTGGATAAATAAAAATAAAAATAGAAATAAAAAACAAACAAACAAACAAAAAATGCCGACAAAATTTTGGGAAGTTAAAAAAAAAAGCAGGAACGCCCGTTTCTTAAAATCAAAAGAGTAAAAATAAAACCCAAGGAAGCATAAGCAAAGCAAACCAGAGCGTCTCTCGCCTTGCGCCACGTGACCGATCACGTGATCGGCGACGAGTTGTTCGTCCCGTGCAGCAAAATTTTAAACGTCAAAAATAAACAAAAGAAGAATCGAATATTTTGATACAAATGCAGAATAGCGCGCAAGAGATAATATTATTAGAATCGCATTTTACGTATAAATAGCATTAGGTTACAGAAACTCCCGAAGTAGCTAAACCCTAATACTAACCCTAACACTAAAACTAACCCTAACCCTTACCCTAAACCTAACCCAAGCGTCTCAAAGGTTTCGGGTATTTCCGTGAAATGTAATGAAATGTAATACTTTTTATAGGTAAAAAAGTAAAGTCGTCGGTGTGGCTTAAAGTCGGTATCAGCCAATCAGCGAGGGAGTCTATCCCCTTTTCACTACCACGGAGATTGTTTTTGCGTCTGAGGTGGAACGCCACACCTACCATCAGCTCCTTACTTTACCGCACTGATCCTTGTGCTACTGATACGCTGAGTTGGCGAGGCCCGGTATCGAACTAGTAGCCTTGTGGTTTTTAGCCGAACGCTCTACCGACTGAGCTAACCCGGTCCTAATGATATTATCTCTTGTGTACTATTGTGCATTAGTACCATTATTTTTATGGGCTGCAAAAATGCAAGAAAACAATACGAAACGATTTATCTATTGGCTCCCAGTGGAACTGTTGAAGGTAAAATGTGTTTTAACATTCTTAACATCCTATACCACCTCACACCAACCGGCCAGAAGTCACATTTCCTAATCTGCCCCAAACCATAGCCTTTGTTTAAAGCTAATATTAAACATATTTAAAAGTCTTTGATTTAAGGGAAATATCTCAGGTAACTTTAAATGAAAAGGTCATTTTTAGCCATTTTTGATAAATCCTTATAGGAATGGGGCTCTGGACTTTGTTTAAATGTAATATTAAACATATTTAAAAGTCTTTGATTTAAGGGAAATATCTCACGTAACTTTAAATGAAAAGGACATTTTTAGCCATTTTTGATAAATCCTTATAGGAATGGGGATCTGGACTTTGTTTAAATGTGATATTAAACATATTTAAAAGTCTTTGATTTAAGGGAAATATCTCACGTAACTTTAAATGAAAAGGTCATTTTCAGCCATTTTTGATAAATCCTTATAGGAATGGGGCTCTGGACTTTGTTTAAATGTAATATTAAACATATTTAAAAGTCTTTGATTTAAGGGAAATATCTCACGTAACTTTAAATGAAAAGGACATTTTTAGCCATTTTTGATAAATCCTTATAGGAATGGGGATCTGGACTTTGTTTAAATGTGATATTAAACATATTTAAAAGTCTTTGATTTAAGGGAAATATCTCAGGTAACTTTAAATGAAAAGGTCATTTTCAGCCATTTTTGATAAATCCTTATAGGAATGGGGCTCTGGACTTTGTTTAAATGTAATATTAAACATATTTAAAAGTCTTTGATTTAAGGGAAATATCTCAGGTAACTTTAAATGAAAAGGACATTTTTAGCCCTTTTTGATAAATCCTTATAAGAATGGGGCTCTGGACTTTGTTTCAATGTAATATTAAACATATTTAAAAGTCTTTGATTTAAGTGAAATATCTCAGGTAACTTTAAATGAAGAGGACATTTTTAGCCATTTTTGATAAATCCTTATAAGAATGGGGCTCTGGACTTGGAAAATTCTGAACAGGACGTTAAGAGTTAAACATGTTCTGTTTGATCTTATCACTCAATGTTGGAATGGTTCTCCTTTACCAAATGACTGTATTGATGGTGTTTTGGTGTGTTTATACAAGGGCAAAGGAGAGAAAGGTAGTTGTGATAATTACCATGGAATCACACTTCCGGGTGCTGTTAGCAAGGTTCTCTCAAGAATCTTGTTGAATCGATTGCTTTTGTACATTTGTTTTGTAGGCATTCCTGAATTACAAATATTTTTAATTTTTTTTAATTTTTTTTTTACTCCTTTAATAAATATGAGGATTTTGCTTACTTATGATATAAACCCTCTGACATTGAATTTTTAACTTCCACCCTCTCAGCAGGCAATGTCTTTCAAAAATTAATTTTTACGACGCCCGGAGGGTGTTTTCTGTTGCTAGTTCATTTAATATACTTTTGTATAGGTTCATCCATACCTTTTCGACGGAAGGACTGAATTTATGATTTATTTTAAAGAAATTCTTATTTGAATAAAGAAAAGAAAAGTAAAGTAAAGAAAGAAAAAAATACTAAAAATAATTTTCCTGGGAACTCATTCAAATATGTGTGTCCCAGGACGCACTAAATCAAAAAGCTATATATATATATATATATATATATATATATATATATATATATATATATATATATAGTTGGGCAAAACAGCAGTGTTCATACCGAGTGATGATCAACCCTTTGGGGTTATTTAATGCCGATTCAAGTCATTTTAATATGACACACAGACCTCCAGTTGCTTACAATACCTGTTGCTGTTTAAATGGTCACCCATATAAGTACTGAACAGACTTATTGCTGCTTAACTTTGGTAATCAGGTGGTAGCGTGACCTGGCCGTAAATCCAAATTATTGACCAATTAAGTGGTTTTAGGTCTGGCAGAGGAGTAAACGACATGATATTTTCGGCCAGGCAAGTGCAGGAGAAGTGTATTGAGCAACGGGTCCTGTGAGGATTAATAAAAGTAAAAATAAATAAAACAAAAGTAAAACAGAATGAAATAAAATGAAACAAATAAATAAATAAGATACAAAAATAACAATCTCCCAAAGGGCTTAGGACAGGAAGAGCCCTTCGCACATGCGCAGGAAAAAAAACAAGTTCTTGGCATCGAAAAGGTTTCTAAGATGCTGGGACTTTGGGACTTTGGAGAGGTAACACCCATCGAATTTTTCGGGAAATATATCCCCTCAACGAAATAGTGTGAACCCGATAATAAAGGTCTAACTTTAAAGTCATCCCTGTCTCTGTTCCTTTCCTTCTTTTCGTTAAATTCTATTTCAGTTCACCAGCCTACATAAAGTAAGTAATACTTTTTATTAGGGGATAGGATACAAGATGAATGAACCAAGACTTATTCCCATAAGTCACCCTGTATCAGGTTTTTGTCGACTTGACAAAAGCTTTTGATACAGTTAACAGAAATGCACTTTTGACGATATTGGGTAAAGTTGGGTGCCCACCAATATTTGTGAATATACTCAAGCGGTTCCCCCAATGGGGCCACCTGTTGGCCATGGGTGGCGACCCGTGATGCTTAAGGATAGAGCCCAGGTGCATGAACAGTTCATGACATGCAATACTCCACTTTGGCCCTATCTTGGGCTAGACGGGCGGTCGAAGAGGCCCCCTCCGATCAATCGGCTGGTCACGTCAAGCCCTAGCACCTATATGATTTTCCCAACCCTATTGCCCTTATGGCAAGCCCCAACCCCTTTTCATCATATGGGTGCTAGAAGGCGGTTGTTGCGGGTCTACATGTCCTGGGAATGACGTTAAACTCTATCTGATGGTGAGGTTCCCGTTCTGGAGGTTTGGGGAATGTGGAGCACACCTTCATCACCATTGCTCCCTGGTCCACTCTAACCTGGAGTGGTAGTACCTGTTAGGGTCCCATCTATGGGTTAAATAGAAAAATGTATTTATAAAAAAAATTGTATTATCCATTAAGAATTGATTTATTTCAAAACTTTATCGGCATTAAATGACCCACTGAGGTTGATATGCCGTAAAACAAGACAAACCAAACAAACCAAACTCAAGCGGTTGTAAAATGGTATGAAAGCTAGAATTATCATGAGTGGTAGATTGTTGGATGAAATACCAATAGATAACGGGGTTAAACAGGGAGATGTCTTGGCCCCAACACTATTCTCAATATTCTTTTCTGTAATATTAACTCATGCAGTCCAGCATTGTGAGAAGGGCGTCCTCTTGGAATTTAAAACCACAGGAAGGGGTTTCTGTGAAGTGTTGTACTGTTATAATGATGGATATAACAAAGGCGTTATTATATGATATATACTTTTATTTAACGTTACTGTTATACAGAGATATGTATTAGCCCGTGCGTCTAAAGCCGGCGCAACGCTCAAAGAGTTCCTGTATGAGCGTGTCTGTGACAGTTCACTTGTATTCTTACGCAACAGGGTTGTACTGAGGCGTGTAAAGAAGTAGTCCTACAATACTGTTATAATTTCGGGTAATTTATGAGGAAGTGCGTCCCGGTCCCCTGCCTCCGAAATTGCTGCCCGGTGAATTTTAAAATAACGACCCCAAGCTTCGGCGCCACATCCGTGTTACTTGAAAGAAAACAACCAACTTAGGGCGTTAAATGTATTTTAGGGGGGGGGTCTCTTTTTGTCTTAATTCTTGTTTATTCATAGAAAATTGTCGTAATTCGTGTTTATTTACCGAAATTTGTCATAATTCTTGTTTATGTTTATTTATCGTAATTCTTGTTTATTTATCGTAATAAAAGAAAATCTTAGTATTTGATAGATAGATAGATAGATAGATATGAAGATGGATAGTTTTGAATAGACTGAGATAGATAGATAGATAAACAATAGGTAACACCTATTTTACCCCGTGAAATTTACCTCCCCCTATATTTAACACAATGAAACTTGCAGAAGCTTGGGGTCGTTATTTTAAAATTCACCGGGCAGCAATTTCGGAGGCAGGGGACCGGGACGCACTTCCTCATAAATTACCCAATTTCGAAGATTCAACTTTAAGTCGAAGACATCATACACACTCATTAGAGAGTTTCTTTACGCCGGCGACGTTGGCTTTCTATCTAGCTCATTCAGAGGAGGATATTCAAAATATTGTAATGTAATATCACAAAAATGCGTATGGTTTGCAAAAGAAAAAAATGGACGAGAAGGTTTGAATTAATATCGTATATTTAAAATAAACAAAGGCTAGAATTGTGATGGTAATTCATTTTCGCTGCTTGGTGAAATGAGGGTAGGCGTGGGGTTGAAAGTCATTTCTGGCTCTGTGGAATGCAAGGTGCGATGTGGGGGTGGGTATAGTATGGCATGACGCGGGTGCGGTGTGGGTAGAGTATAGCGGCTCTTTGATCCTGACTGTCGGGTGATGTTCTTTGCGTAGAGGCCCTCGGTCAACTGTCTTCGACTTTAAGTCAGCTTGTTTTTATACCAAAGAATAGGATCCAAAATCCTATTGAAGGGTTTAGCGGGAAAATTTTTTATTAGTTGAAAAACATCAAATAGAGTATATCTTTAATTGTTTATATTTAATGTTTTTCAACCGGAAGTTTTTTGGGAGCCTATGCGTAGACCCATGTTATTTTGGTCACTTCGTTTTAGGGTACTGTTGAGTTAACTTCCGCTTGGCGTCCGCAACTTGTGTTTTGTTTTGTTTTTAAATTTGTTTTGTTTGCGAGTGGATGTATTGTGAAGTAAAGATTGTGAATCATAAGAGATATCTATTTCTGTTATAACAAAGGTCCCCCAGATATCGATTTGATTCACAATGTGTATGTACGGTTAAGAGGTGTACTGAAGGTTTTTTTTTTTTCAGGTGTGTGTGATGGTAGGATTTAATTTGGTGGATTAGTGAATTGGGAGATATCTATGTTTGTGTATATAACATAGTGAGGTAATTTATGAGGAAGTGCGTCCCGGTCTCTGCCTCAAGAGTTGCTGCCGGTGACTATTAAAATAACGACCCAGCTCAGTCTATTCAAAACTATCCATCTTCATATCTATCTATCTATCTCAATTTGTTCATATTTATCTATATTACTTTAAATATTAAGATTTTTTTAATTCATGTTTGTTTAATGTCTTGTTTTTAGTTTAAATAAACAAGAATTACGACAAAAAAAGAAGCTCCCCCCCCAAAAAAAAAATTTACTTGTCGAAAATATCTATCTCCATTTGTTCGTATCTATCTATATTATTTTGTTTGTTTATCTATCTATCTATCTCAGTCTATTCAAAACTATATATCCATCTTCATATCTAAACAAGAATTACGACAAATTACGATAAATAAAAAAGAATTACGACGAGCTGGGGTTGTTATTTTGATAGTTACCGGGTAGCGGTTTTTGAGGCGGGAGACCGGGACGCACTTCCTCATAAATTACCCATAGTGAACCTATTTGCAGCCTCGTGCACTGCTTTTGGATTAAAATAATCTTGACAAAAACAAAATAAAACGTAAAAAGTGGACCGTATATCAAACCAACTATAACCATTCATGGTATTCGTTCGGATGTTATTGAAACCTTCACATACTTGGAAGTACACTGACTTGTGATGGCTCTTTGGATGCTGACATTCACATACGCATCCAGAATGCATCTGCGGCCTATGGAAGGCTTGAAAAACGGTTATGGTCTAATACCAGCATTACCCATAAAACAAAATTGGAGGTTTATAGGTCCTGCATGCTGAGTGTTCTATTGTACTCTTCGGAAACATGGACATTGTTTCGAAGACATTTGAAAATTCTTGAACACTTTCATCAGAAATATTTGAGACGTATTCTATCAATCTAAGTCTGTTCATATCTATCTATCTATCTATCTATCTATCTGTTCATATCTATCCATCTTGGTCTGTTCATCTCTCTCTCTCTCTCTTTCTCTCTCTCTCTCTCTCTCTCTCTATCTATCTATCTATCTATGTCTCTTCATATCTATCTATCTATCTATCTCAGTCTGTTTCTATCTATCTATCTATCTATCTATCTATTGTTCGTTATACGTGTGTGAGCAAATTTGGGTAAACGAAGCATCTTGAGAATAAGCTAGATAGGACCTGCACAAGAATACTGCGTGCAGTCTTGAACAAGTTGTGGAAACCGTACCCCACAATGAAGCAGCTCTATGGCCACCTGCCCCGCACCTCACAAACCATCAGAGTAAGACGGACTAAGCATGCAGGGCACTGCTGGAGAAGCAAGAACGAGCCATAAGCGACGTTCTCCTGTGGAAACCAACTCATGGACATGCTAGTGTGGGCCGCCCAGCAAGGACATACATTGACCAACTATGTGTGGATGCTGGTTGCTGCGTAGAGGAGCTACCAGAGGCAATGAATGATAGGGAAGGTTGGCGAGAGATTGTCATGGATGTCCGTGCTACTTGCGTGACATGATGATGATGATGAAGGTCCAGGCTCACCCACTCGACATCTCCTGATGCCATCTCACACTTTAAATGCTAGATGGTCATTCATCCTATAAGAGGCGTCATCTGATACTTGACCCGTTCATATTCGCCCCCTTTGCCGAGTGTTTAGCCGGGCTCTTTTCGGGTTTCACGGTCAGATATTTTCAATCTTGACTTACGAGTGACTCAGTGTACTAGATTTCCGAGTTACGAGCAGTCACTGTAACTGCCGCTAAACCTATCAGTTAATTATTTCTTACATTCCACTTACAAATATATACATCCTCCGGGTGCAAGTATTTAAGCTTTAATGTAATAAAATATTATATTAAATTAGAAAGGCGTATGAAACTAAATAAGAATGCAGATAAAAAGACTTGAAATAGAGGGGGTATAATCGAAAAATAGAACAACTGAAACTTACTATTGCATCACTCCCGTTTTTCATTGCTAAATTTTCCAAATTTAAATATCTAGTTAAAATAGGAAGTAAAGAATAAAATTACAATTATTTCTTCTTGTTAATGGATTTCTTTTAAGATTATTCCCCGAGATTTTTTGCTCATATTCAATAAGATAAAACCAAACAATTAGAAAATAATACACCTTTTGAGGCGGGGTCCAGTGGCTTTGGCCCCGGACCTTACAAGCCAACAGCATTGATCCCAGGAGGCATTCCCAGGAGGCTATCTCCCCCCTTGATTTAAAGGGCAGGGCTGGGTTTATTGCCCCAGTGCCTGAGGCGACCCCTTGAGGGGGAATGCCGACGGGATCAACGCATTTTTTGCACTCGCCACCCATGATCTTCGGCTTATGAGTGATCCCACATTAACAGGGCTTTGTGCCTGACCCGTACACGTGGGGGTACGTGGTAAATATCTAGTATGGAGATATGGCCAACAGTATTAATAATGTAAAACAATTCTATTAATAATTGAGTTTTAAATAAAAAATAAAATCATGGAGAATGTGATGTAAATAATTAAGTGAATTGTGACTTGAATAGTGATATAGTTTCGGTTACAGACAGAAAAACACACAATCTCCATTATAATAAGATTTTACAATGTTTTTATACAAAACAGTTCTAGTTTACTTATTTAAATGTAACAAAAAGTGGGGTATTTTTTTTTTGTTGGGTCTGTAACGTATTAATGACGTTTCAATTTATTTCAACGGGGAAAATTGATTTAATATACGAGGAAATTGAATTATGGTCGGAGCGAATTAAACTCGTAAGTCAAGGTACCACTATATATATATATATATATATATATATATATATATATATATGTGATACTATTGTCGGTATCAGCCGAACAGTGAGGGAGTCTATATCCTTTTCGCTAGCCCTAGACCAATGGACTTGTTTATGCTGAAGTGGAGCGCCACACCTACCGTCAGCTCCCAGATGATTTACCGCACAAGATCAGATTAACCTAAGCTGTGCTACAACATGCAGTTGAGTTGACGGGGACCGGTATCGAACCCGGAGCCTTGCGATTACCCAGCCGGATACTTTACCGACTGAACTAAACCATGTAAATATTTGTAAGACAAAATTGTTTATTTTGGCTGACTTCTGATTTAGGTCGGAAAATTAAAACGGAAAATTTTTGGTGGTCCCCAATGACAGTTTAACTACAGTCTATGAATTAACATTTTGCGAATTGGGTTACGGTTTTAGGGGATTAAGGTTGTTTTTAATTACGTATTGCTTAAAAAAATAAACAACAAAAAGCCCAAATTACTATACATTTAATTAACCATTGTAATTAATTATTGAATCTATTATTGAGACAGTTGTTAGTGTTAGTATTGCAATGTATAATTTCAATTAAACTTAGTTTAAAAAAATATTTTTCAACATTAAATGTATAGTAATTTGGGTTTTTTGTCGTTTATTTTTTTAAGCAATACGTAATTAAAAACAACCTTAATTCCCTAAAACCGTAAACTAATTCGCAAAAATGTTAATTCATAGACTGTGGTTAAACTGTCATTGGGGACCACCAAAAAACTTTCCGTTTTAATTTTCCGACCTAAATCAGAAGTCAGCCTTTATTTTTCTAAAAAAACAAAAACAAAAAAAACTCCACCTCAACCCCCCAAAATAAATAACAAAAAAGCATAAAAAAAGCCCTGCCACCCTAACGAAAACTTCAAAAAACATCCCCAAATAATCTCAACCGCCCCCCAACCCCCCCCAAAATCCCCCAAATAAATAAACCGTCCACCCCTCCCAAAGCACCCCAATATGCCCCGCCCCAAATAACCCCCCAAACACCCCCTCCCCCAAAAAATCCCCTAAATAAATAAACCCTCCAAAAAAACAAAAACAACCCCCCAAAAAAATATTTAAAAAAGCACCCCCAATAACCCCCAAACACCCCCACGAAAAAAACAAAACAACAAAAAGCCTCCCTGCCCCCAAAATAACCCACAAATGACCCATAAAACACCCACACAAAAAACAAAAAAAAACTCCACCCCAACGCCCCACCCCTCCACCCCCAAAATAAAACTAACAAAAACAACAACAACAAAACAACCCCAAAATTGAACAGAATTCAACCACCTATGTCCGTTACCACTGAAAAATAAAATCCGTCCCTACTTAAAATACGAGTTCGATCCTCGCTGAAGGCTTCATAGTTGTGACCTTGTGTCAAATCAAATCAAATCAAATATGTAGAGTAAATTATTTATTTATTTATTTATTTATTTATTTAACTGCGTCTTTACAACATTTATGACTGGCTGACTGGGAAGAAGAAAGAAAAAAGTGTTGACGTTGCAATCAACTCCACAGAAAAGGAAGGTTGTGTTATTTTAGGCTCTCGTAAGTGATTATTTCGCCGATAAGCGACACCAGTTCTTGGTGTTACTATACCAACGAACGGTGGGTGTCCCGCAGGGAGTGAGGGAGCCAAACCACCACCACCACCACTACCACGTACAAACAACAGCAACAGGAAGAACAATTTTTTTTTTATGTTGCGCTGATCCTCCTTGTTCGATCAATGGTTAGCGAGTAGGTCCTATTATTTTTAATAAATATTGTCGTAAGTTCGAACCCTACTTTCTGCCACTACGTTTTTGATGGCTGTTCACAATGGGTAGATAGTGAGTTCGATTCTCACTGAATGTTTAACACATA
This sequence comes from Doryteuthis pealeii, assembly GCA_023376005.1. Classification (NCBI taxonomy): domain Eukaryota; kingdom Metazoa; phylum Mollusca; class Cephalopoda; order Myopsida; family Loliginidae; genus Doryteuthis; species Doryteuthis pealeii. The sequence goes on along the minus strand of CM042176.1, from coordinate 17,495,625 downwards.
TTATAAAGTCTTCTTTCAAAGCAAGTCGTTGATAATTTAGGTGTTGGTTTGTTTCGTTTTTTATAAGGGCGATTCAACACCTTATGGGCTATTTCATGCTAAAATTTGATTAATTTGTAAGGCTTGGCCTAGTTTATTTATTTAACGGCATATCAACTCTTTATGGGTTATTTAATGCCAACAATTTGATTATTTTGTAATTGCTTATTTGGTTTATTTGTTTAACGGCATATCAACTCTTTATGGGGTATTTAATGCCAACAATTTGATTATTTTGTAATTGCTTATTTGGTTTATTTGTTTAACGGCATATCAACTCTTTATGGGTTATTTATGCCAACATTTGATTAATTCGTAAAGGCTGGTTTGGTTTATTTGTTTAACGGCATATCAACTCTTTATGGGTTATTTAATGCCAACATTTGATTAATTCGTAAAGGCTGGTTTGGTTTATTTGTTTAACGGCATATCAACTCTTTATGGGTTATTTAATGCCAACATTTGATTAATTTGTAATGGCCGATTTGTTTTATTATTTTAACGGCATATTAACTCTTTATGGGTTATTTAATGCCAAAATATGATTAATTCGTAAAGGCTGATTTGGTTTATTTGTTTAACGGCATATTAACTCTTTATGGGTTATTTAATGCCAACATTTGATTAATTTGTAATGGCCGATTTGTTTTATTATTTTAACGGCATATCAACTCTTTATGGGTTATTTAATGCCAACATTTGATTAATTTGTAATGGCCGATTTGGTTTATTTGTTTAACGGCATATTAACTCTTTATGGGTTATTTAATGCCAACATTTGATTAATTTGTAATGGCCGATTTGGTTTTATTATGTTTAACGGCATATTAACTCTTTATGGTAATTTAATGCCAAAATTTGATTAATTTGTAAAGGCCGATTTGGTTTATTTGTTAACGGCATATTAACTCTTTATGGGTTATTTAATGCCAACATTTGATTAATTTGTAATGGCCGATTTGTTTTATTTGTTTAACGGCATATAACTCTTTATGGGTTATTTAATGCCAACATTTGATTAATTTGTAATGGCCGATTTGGTTTATTTGTTTAACGGCATATTAACTCTTTATGGGTTATTTAATGCCAACATTTGATTAATTTGTAATGCCGATTTGGTTTATTTGTTTAACGGCATATCAACTCTTTATGGGTTATTTAATGCCAACATTTGATTAATTTGTAAAGGCCGATTTGGTTTATTTGTTTAACGGCATATTAACTCTTTATGGGTTATTTAATGCCAACATTTGATTAATTTGTAAAGGCCGATTTGGTTTATTTGTTTAACGGCATATCAACTCTTTATGGTTATTTAATGCCAACATTTGATTAATTTGTATGGCCGATTTGGTTTATTTGTTTAACGGCATATAACTCTTTATGGGTTATTTAATGCCAACATTTGATTAATTTGTAATGGCCGATTTGGTTTATTTGTTTAACGGCATATCAACTCTTTATGGGTTATTTAATGCCAACATTTGATTAATTTGTAATGGCCGATTTGGTTTATTTGTTTAACGGCATTTAACTCTTTATGGGTTATTTAATGCCAACATTTGATTAATTTGTAATGGCCGATTTGGTTTATTTGTTTAACGGATATCAACTCTTTATGGTTATTTTATCCGTTTAAAACAAAAATAAACCAAATCAGGCCATACAAATTAATCAAATGTTGGCATTAAATAACCCATAAAGAGTTGATATGCCGCTTAAACAAATAAACCAAATCGGCCATTACAAATTAATCAAATGTTGCATTAAATAACCATAAGAGTTGATATGCCGTTAAACAAATAAACCAAATCGGCCATTACAAATTAATCAAATGTTGGCATTAAATAACCCATAAAGGTTGATATGCGTTAAACAATAAACCAAATCGGCCATTACAAATTAATCAAATGTTGGCATTAAATAACCCATAAAGAAGTTGATATGCCGTTAAACATAAACCAAATCGGCCATTACAAATTAATCAAATGTTGGCATTAAATAACCCATAAAGAGTTGATTTGCCGTTAAACAAATAAACCAAATCGGCCTTTACAAATTAATCAAATTGTTGGCTTAAATAACCCATAAAGAGTTGATATGCCGTTAAACAAATAACCAAATCGCGCTTTACAAATTAATCAAATGTTGGCATTAAATAACCCATAAAGAGTTGTATGCCGTTAAACAAATAAAACCAAATCGCCATTACAATTAATCAAATGTTGGCATAAATACCCATAAAGAGTTGATATGCCGTTAAAAAAATAAACAAATCGCTTTACGATTAATCAAATTGGCATAAATAACCCATAAAGAGTTGATATGCCGTTAAACAAATAAACCAAATCGGCCATTACAAATTAATCAAAATGTTGGCATTAAATAACCCATAAAGGTTATTGCCGTTAAACAAATAACCAAATCGGCCATTACAAATTAATCAAATGTTGGCATTAAATAAACCCATAAAGAGTTGATATGCCGTTAAACAAATAAACCAATCGCTTACAATTAATCAAATGTTGGCATTAAATACCCTAAAAGAGTTGATATGCCGTATAACAAATACAATCGGCCATTACAATTAATCAAATTGGCATTAAATAACCCATAAGAGTTGATATGCCGTTAAACAAATTAAACCAAATCGGCCATTACAATTAATCAAATGTGGCATTAAATAACCCATAAAGGTTGATTGCCGTTAAACAAATAAACCAAATCAGGCCATTACAATTAATCAAATGTTGGCATTAAATAACCATAAAGAGTTGATATGCCGTTAAACAAATAAAACAAATCGCCTTTACGAATTAATCAAATGTTGGCATTAAATAACCCATAAAGAGTTGATATGCCGTTAAACAAATAAACCAAATCGGCCTTACAATTAATCAAATGTTGGCATTAAATACATAAAGAGTGATATGCCGTTAAACAAATAAACCAAATCGGCCATTACAAATTAATCAAATGTTGGCATTAAATAACCCATAAAGGTTGATTGCCGTTAAACAAATAAACCAAATCGCTTTACAAATTAATCAAATTTGGCATTAAATAACCATAAGAGTTGATATTGCCGTTAAACAAATAAACCAAACGGCCATTACAAATTAATCAAATGTTGGCATTAAATAACCCATAAAGAGTTGATATGCCGTTAAACAAATAAACCAAATCGCCTTTACAATTAATCAAATGTGTTGGCATTAAATAACCCATAAAGAGTTGATATGCCGTTAAACAAATAAAACCAAATCGGCCATTACAAATTAATCAAATTTGGCATTAAATAACCCATAAAGAGTTGATATGCCGTTAAACAAATAAACAAATCGCCATTACAAATTAATCAAATGTTGGCATTAAATGAAACCCANAAAGGAGAGAGTTGGTATACTGAAGGAAAGGGCTAAAAGTGTTTGCATGTAAATGGAACATGTTTAGACGAGTTCCCCCGCTGCTGGGATTGTTCCATTGAAAAAGCACGGTTCGCTGACATAAAATCGGGCAAAATCTATCAATCATGGATCAGGTCCGCGTGGGACAGCAAATAGATTACCCAATGGGGAAGAAAAACTCTCACTCAAACCAAAACCAATGCCCTCTCAAGGTTAAATGACACGCCCCTTGGGCCAAAGGTTCCCCCTCCCCTTTCCTCCAAGGCCAAAAAATAAAGAAAAAAAATCGCTGATTATTTAATTTAAATTATTTTTTCTTGGGGTAAAAATAAATTAAATTGTATAGCTTTTACAAATTTGTGTGACGTGGGGCTGTTTGGCCGCAGGAAGTTAGAAAGTTTCGGCCTCTGGCGCATTCCTGGGTGGGTCCCGCTGGTTTCGATTTTCTCTTTTAGTACCGGAAAGATCAAATGGTATAGCAAACTGCTAAATGAAGACCTCCTTGAGGTTGAAACAGCTGTCCAGCGTTCCGCATGTCTTACACTGTGCTTGCTGAGTTTTTTGGTTGCAGTAATTTAATCTAATTAATCTAATTTATATTATAATATAATTTATAATATAATTTCTGTATTTACAATATTATTATGTGTGCATCCGGTGGTTTTATTATAGAACAAATGCATTCCAGTACAGCATTTTCCAGTTTATCGTTATTTCAAACCAATCTATTATGTAACACACTACACTACTTGCTAAAAATGATAGGCTATGCAATCTATTATGTAACACACTACACTACTTGCTAAAATGATAGGCTATGCCAATCTATTATGTAACACGCTACACTACTTGCTAAAAATGATAGGCTATGCCAATACATTAACACGCTACACTACTTGCTAAAAATGATAGGCTATGCCAATACATTATGTAACTCAGTCATTTTTCAATAATTTGTCCTTTGCGACATATTTAAAAACACAAGAGCAAAAGTTCTCAGTTCTTAACTATTTAAGATGTTCTTAAATATTTAAGATGAGGGGATAGGTTCTACCTGGGGAGCCCCCCCCCTTTTAACTATGTTATTAATTCTCCCCCTCTTCCCCTCCACGAATGACAGTAAAAAGCAACCTCCTCCTTCTCATCATCATCATAATCATCATTATCATGTTGCACTGACAGCATGGATACCCATGACTCTCTCTCACCACCTGTCCCTATTGGTCATCGTCCCTGGCAGTCGTTCCGCATGGCATCCAGAATCCGTACACTGCTGATTGATCTTTTTTGCTGGCCATCCTACACTGGTGTGTCCATTTGTAGGTGTCCGCAGGAGAACGTCACTTACAAGTTCGTCCTTGCTTTGTACAGCATGTCTTGTTCATGCTTGTTCTTTATATATGAGGCATACCCAAAAATTTTGGCTGCTATTCATTTTGAAAACGAATTAAAATAAATTAAATCGATTATTTAAGGTCAAGTACAGCTGTTTCTTGTGTGGTGCTGGTTCATTTGGCATTTTTGTGTAGTTCCCATCTCGCTTTTTCTCTAAGCGTTTCACTAGAGTCCAAGTGGTGCAGCTATACAGTAGCACTGACACACCTACAGCTTGGAAGAATTCTCACTTTATCTTACCAGATTTCTATGTAATCGATAATCTGTCTCTAGCAGTCCATGCCTTTCATATGTGTAAAGTAAGTAAAGTCGTCGGGGCGGCCTAATGTCAGTATCAGCCATACAGCGAGGGAGTCTACCCACTTTTCATTAGCACTAAACCAAGAAGATTCTTTTTAGCATCTGAGGTGGAGCATCACATCTACCATCAGCTCCTCACTTTACCGCACAGATCCCTGTACTACTCGTACGCTGAGTTGGCTAGGGCCGATATCGAACCAGGAACCTTGTGATTCCTAGCTGAATGGTCTACCGTGTATATTGACATTAATTTCTGTAGATGAGATATTGCTACCTAGGTATGTGAACTAGTCAACTAATTTCAGAAGCTTGTCAATCCAGTCTGCTGATGTCTCCATCTTGTTTAAAACACATACGCATTATTGCACCTAAATATGTCTATAGCAGTCCATGTCTTTCCTAAGTGTATATTGACATCGCTTTCTGTAGATGAGATATTACTACCTAGGTATGTGAACCGGTCTACTAATTTCGGACAATATGACCTTTAAGTACCCCTTTTGTGATCTCGATTCATAAGGACATGTTTTTCGTTTACACCGTCAAAATCCGGTTGTTTGTTAACAGACGATTTTTAGAGTCTTTTTTTTTAATTTTAAAACTAACCCCTAACCCTAACCCCTAACCCTAACCCCTAACAAACAACCGGATTTTGTCGGTGTAAATGAAAAACATGTCCTTATGAATCGAGATCGCAAAAGGGGTGCCTAAAGGTCATATGGTCCCTAATTTCAGAGGCTTACCATCCAGTGTGGAGATGTCTCCATCTTGTTTAAAACACATATGCATTATTGCACCTAAATATGTCTATAGCAGTCTATTCCTTTCCTATATTGACATCGCTTTCTGTAGATGAGATATTGCTACCTAGGTATGTGAACTGGTTTACTAATTTAAGAGGCTTGTCAATCCAGTGTGGAGATGTCCCTATCTTGTTTAAAACACATACGCATTATTGCACCTAAATATGTCTATAGCAGCCCATGCCTTTCCTATGCATATATTGACATCACTGAGATATTACTACCTAAAGTAGTCTACTAATTTCAGTCAGCATACAGTATAACTAATTTTTTTGTAATGCATTTGGGATAAGAGAATTTTAGTATTATGAACAAAACCTAACAGTGGCATAAACTAATGCAGTCCCAACATAGTAGTTTTCAATAGTAGTTTTTCTCAGCATAGTAGTTTTTAATCATTTTCAGTATGGTTGTGAGCAACTGGATCAACAAAATCTAGTCACTAGGTGGCATACCAAGCAGCCTTCATGTATGTGATGTGGTACAATGGGTCAATTAGCTGTGTGGTTATAAGCTACTCACTGATTGGTGTAGGAATTACATTCCTTTCTTTACGTGATTAACTCTCTTGTTTCTCCTGTTAGTCACTAGGTGGCAGAGCAAGTAGTCTTCATGTATGTGATGTGGTACAGTGGGTTAATTACCTGTGTGGTTATAAGCTACTCACTGATTGATGTAGGAATTACATTCCTTTCTTTACATAATTACCTCTCTTGTTTCTCCTGTTAGTCACTTGGTGGCAGCCTTCTTGTATGTGATGTGGTACAGTGGGTCAATTAGCTGTGTGTTTATAAGCTACTCACTGATTGGTGTAGAAATTACATACCTTACTTTACATGATTACCTCATATGTTTCTCCTATTAGTTACTAGGTGACATAACAAGCAGCCTTCAAGTATGTGATGTGGTACAGTGGGTTAATTATCTGTGTGGTTATAAGCTACTCACGGTTTGAAGCAGAAATTACATACCTTACTTTACATGATTAACTCTCTTGTTTCTCCTGTTAGTCACTAGGTGGCAGAGCTAGCAGTCTTCACATGTGATGTGGTACAATGAATTAATTAGCTGTGTGGTTATAAGCTACATACTGATTGGTGTAGGAATTTAATTCCTTTCTTTACATGATTAACTCTCTTGTTTCACCTGTTAGTCACTTGGTGGCATACCAAGCAGCCTTCATGTATGTGATGTGGTACAGTGGGTCAATTAACTGTGTGGTTATAAGCTACTTATTGATTGTTGTAGGAATTACATTCCTTAACTTTACATGATTACTTCTCTTGTTTCTCCTGTTAGTCACTTGGTGGCATACCAAGCAGTCTTCATGTATGTGATGTGGTACAATGGGTTAATTATCTGTGTGTTTATAAGTTACTCACTGATTGGTGTAGAAATTACATACCTTTCTTTACATGATTAACTCTCTTGTTTCTCCTGTTAGTCACTTGGTGGCATACCAAGCAGTCTTCATGTATGTGATGTGGTACAGTGGGTCAATTAGCTCTGTGGTTATAAGCTACACACTGATTGGTATAGGAATTACATTCCTTACTTTACATGATTACCTCATAAGTTTCTCCTGTTAGTCACTAGGTGGCAAGCAGCCATATACATGTTTACTAACCCATCTTCACAAGCAGGATGTGACACAAGGTCATATTACAATGGATTAATTAGCTGTGTGGTTATAAGCAACTCTTTTGTGTAAGCTTGGTGTATATCCTTACTTTATATGATTACCTTCTATGTTTCTCCTGTTAGTCACTTGGTGGCATACCAAACAGCCTTATGCATATTTACCAACCCCTCCACATGAGTAGGATGTAACAAAAGGTAAATTTCTTAAGTGGAGCATAACACGTTTAAGAGTTTTCCTTCTCCTTGACTGGTTGGCTAACCAAGGTTATGGGTGAGTGTGGTGTAATGGTTAGAGTCATAGAAAATGAACTCGTCGACCTGAGTTCAAATCCTGGATGAGGCCGTTTGTATTTCACATTTCAAAAACACCTTTGGAAAGGTATGTATCTATCTACTCTCCCTACAGTTATGGGTAAATTGTAGTGCAGACTGGGCTCTTTAATCTTGGCTAGGTAACCAGTCTAGGAGAAGGAAAACTCGTAATTCAAACCTGTTAAAATCTGCTTGAGACCTTGTGTCACATTCTACTCGTGCGGAGGAGTTGGTAAATATATATATATATATATATATATATATATATATACCAACCCCTCCGCACAAGCAGGATGCAACACAAGGTCAATTTCTTAAGCGAAGTTTAACAGATTTGAATTCAGAGTTTTCCTTCTCCTAGACTGGTTGCCTAACCAAGGTTAAAGAGCCCAATCTGCCCTACTATTTTCCCATAGCTAGAGGGAGAGTAGAACTCATGCCTTTCCCAAGGGTATTAGCGCTAAGTGAAATGCAATTACCATGTCCAGGATTTGAACTCGGGGTGACGAGTCCATTTCCTATGACTTTAACCATTACACCACGCGCTTCTACTTTTATATAAGATTTGCTCTAATTCCCCACCAAGATTTATAGACTGGCCAAGGTTACGTGATTTACTCCTGCAGCCAATCACTAAGCATACTGCGTGGAAGACACACTATTTAACCCCCCACCACTGGTCATAATTACAATTGCAGTCTCTGCGGACGGACATAGGATTACAGATCTTTACCAATACTCAGGAAGGACTTATATGATTATCAGAGTAACCAAATAATTCATTATCAAAGGACTCTTTACCAGTGTTATATAGTAAGGTCACGTGAGTATTAGGAGGAGAGTCCGTCGTCTAAGTACTTCAGGTGAATTCTGCACAGAGTAATCTGTGTGTTCTTAAATAGTGGTTTAGAACCATCGCTACTGTTCAGGTATGGGGGAGATGGGTCGTTCTATTATATCAACCAGGAACTGAGAACTCTTTACCAGAGGAACCAAAGGATTCATTATCGAGGGACTCTACCAGGGATCCAATTTCACTGGACAAATGCTCCTGCTTTAAGGCCAAAGGATGGCCCATAAAAACTTTAGTTTTGGTGTCTATGTCACATCAGCACATGCGTCACCACATTTTACCTGGCTGCCTTTTTTCAGACAAACAGATTTTTTAAAAAAAAAATTATTTCAGGTGGGCTTTAGAATACACTGACTACACCCCTGCAAAGGGGTAAAACCCCCACAAAGGGGGCCACCTATTGGCCATGGGTGGTGATCTGTGATGCTTAAGGATAGAATCCTGGTGGATAAGCAGTCAATGACATGCAACACTCTGCTTAGACCCTTACTTATGCTAGACAGTCGGTCAGAGAGTCCCCCTCCGATCATTCGGCTGATCATATCAAGCCCTAGCACTTATAAGATTGCCCCAACCCTATTGCACTTATGGCAAGCCCCAACCCTTTTTTATCATATGGGTGCTGGAAGGCGGTTACGGAGTGTCTTCATATCCTGGGTATGACGTTAAACTCTATCTGATGGTGAGGTTCCAGTTCTGGAGGTCTGTAGAATGTGGAGCACCCTTACATCCCCATTGCTCCCTGGTCCACTCTGAACTGGAATGGTAGTACCTGTTAGGGTCCCATCTATAGGTTAAATAGTAAAATGTGTTTATAAAAAAAATTGAGTATCCATTAAGAATGAATTTATTTCAAAACTCTGTCTGCATTATGGAAGCACCTTTTTTTAAATTTATTTATTTAATTTATCACACCCCTCCCCCATACACACACTTATTTATTTATTTTTGGTTAGGAGGTTGATTTAGAAGGCTATCACAATGTAGGTGTAAAGAAAAAATAATAATACGGTAACAATGATGTTGTGTGTTAACCTGTATTTAATTCTTGAATTTTCGAGATAATATCTCTTTTTCAAAAGATCACTGGAACTGAAGCAGTCTAGTTATGGCATTTCTTTTAAATTAATTTTTTTTTTTTTGAAAATGATGGTATTTTTATATAACTGTATTCTCGTGTTGTATGTTTACGTGAATGCATTTTTTTTTGTTTTTTTTGTTGTACTTGTTGTCATGCGCGTGTCCATGAAAATGCGTGTTGGTTGTGACGTTATGACTGTATCCTAGCGCGGGATTGCACGTGCATATGTATATGCGAAATAAAGAGCGTATTTGTGTTTGGTGGCCATGGTCATGTATAATATTTCATGTTGAATGTAATATAAATCAATTTAATCATTTATTATATATACTAGCAAATATATGCACCCTCCGGGTGCAAGTATTTAAGTTTTAATCTAATGATATATTATATTAAATTAGAAAGGCTAATGAAACTAAATAAGAATGCAGATAAAAAGATTTGAAACAGAGGGTGGTATAATCGAAAAATAGAACAACTGAAACTTACTCTTTCATCACTCTCGTCTTTCATTGTTATTTTTTCCAATTTAAGTATTTAGTTGAAATAGGAAGTAAACAATAAAATGACAGTTATTTTATCTTGTTAATGGATTTCATTTAAGATTCATTGAAGAGATTTTTGCTTATATTCATTAAAATAAAACCAAACAGTTAGAAATCAATAACACTGGGCACATATTTATCAAATTCGATTTTTTAATATCAATATGCAAATTAGCCTTCCCGTTCACACTGTAAACCGCTATTTTGTTGTATATATAAATATAATTGCATGTTGTTAGTATGTAGATATGACTAACAGTATTAATAATGTAAAACAATTTTATTAGTAATTGAGGTTTAAATAAAAATAAAATCAATGGGAATGTGATGTCAATAACTAAGGGAATTGTGACTTGAGTAGTAATATAGTTTTGGTTACAGACAGAAAAACACACAATCTCCATTATAATAAGATTATTATTATTAATATTATTATTATATTTATTTGTTTTATTCTTATTTTTTTGCGTGGCTTAGAATATGTTGACCCTACAGAGAGATAAAACTCCGAACCAAAAAGTGGGTTGTCCTGGGTATGACACTAAACTGCATCTGGTGGTGAGGCTCCACTTCTGGAGCTCCAGGTCACTTTATTGCCATTACTCCCAGGTCCACCTGATCTGAAGTGTTAGTACCTGTGGGGGTCTCATCTATGGGTCAAATACTCTCTTTTTTCCACATTTCTCAGGTAACCATGCACCTCCATCTAAGTTTGATACTCTTCAAGCTCAAACTTCCCTGGCTTATTTCTCACTCTAAATGAAGGAAGGTGAATGGAAGAAGGATTTATGACTCTTGATAATTCCACAGAAAAAATTGATCTGTTATAAACACTGTTGGATTTTATGATATAAGGCATGGGGCAAATGGTCACTCCTAAATATAGACTCGCCTATAAACACGTGACCTGAGAAGGATTCTTATTGTCCAATCACTGGCACTGCTGCTGCTGCTTCTGCTGTATTAATAGAGACCCCAATCTGAGATTATTTCATTGACATTTGGATTCCCTTGGACGACGGACTTACAAGGAATACGTTAACACCGGATTCTTATTGGCTTGCTTACTTATTCATTACATCTGGAACGAAGGATGGCTGCCAGATACTTAACAAACACAACTAGCAAAGGTTGCTATTGAAAATCCAGTATGGGCACCCAGGTTCACTAGCATTTTTTTAGGTGCACTCTGGGAACTGCAAATAATCCCCACCTTTCCTGGGTATAGTTGAAAATAAATAAATAAAAGGAGTATTCTATTTTAAGTCACGTGATTAACATGGAAGTAGTCACATGATTTTTTCAAAATGGCACTTATGTTCTTAAGTACGACCAGATCTGTTTGATTATTTTGTATATTTTATGTGTTAATCAACATTTCTCGTTCATTTTTGCGCTTGTCATGCTATGAATATGTCGACACTTCATATTCGATGAATCCTAAACATCCATTTTTAACTCTTTCCGATGATTTCTTTAAATTTTCAATTGCCGGTTTTGAATCGATTCGCATGTGGACATAAAATAGGTGATCATTTTGGAAGTAAGACTCTATACTAAATTGGTCACCCACTTTATATCAAAACATTGATTTATTATTTCAGGGGGCGTTCTCTCACTTGCACCGAGTATTTAATTTAATTCAATTTAAAAAACTGTTTAAAGATGACTTGTATTCAATAAGAATACTTGATACCATATATATATTTACCAACCCCTCCGCACGAGCAGGATGTGACACAAGGTCAATTTCTTAAGCGGAGTTCAACAGGTTTGAATTCAGAGTTTTCCTTCTCCTAGACTGGTTACCTAGCCATGGTTAAAGAACCCAATCTGCCCTACTATTTACCCATAGCTGGAGGGAGAGTAGGATTCATACCTTTTCCAAGGGTATTAGCGCTAAGTGAAATGCAATTACCACGTCCAGGATTTGAACTCGGGGCGACGAGTCCATTTCCCATGACTTTAACCATTACACCACACGATCCTTGATACGGTATAACTATGTGAAAATAATTTGTATTCAGAATAATTACTTGAAGCTATAATTATTTACTAAGGATTATTATTAGTTTAGAGCAGTGGTTCCCAATCCTTTTAGTACCATGGCCCACTTTTTTATCACAAATTTCTTCATGTCCCCCACCCGTTAATTGTTTAGTATGATATAACAACATCAGTTTTGAAGAAATATAACATTAAAAAATTGTATCTTTCAAATAAAACTAAAGAGTTTAACTTAAAATTTAATCAAATAAGATCCATTTTATAATGTGTATAATTGCGGGGGAGGGCAACAGATGAAGAACTGCAAAGTTAAACAAGTCAAAAGTCACACATATAGCTGGTGCCAGATGCACGATAACATTAGTGGGTGAACACTTGACTAGATTGCACAAGCTGTTGTGCTCAGCTAGGTTGTAATTACAATTTTACCCAATAAATTTATAATTTTTACCCATATATATATTTACCAACCCCTCCGCACGAGCAGGATGTGACACAAGGTCAATTTCTTAAGCAGAGTTCAACAGGTTTGAATTCAGAGTTTTCCTTCTCCTAGTCCGGTTGCCTAACCAAGATTAAAGAGCCCAGTCTGCCCTACTATTTATCGATAGCTGGAGGGAGAGTAGGATTCATAACTTTCCCAGGTCATTAGCACTAGATGAAATGCAATTATCGCATCCAGGATTTGAACTCGGGGCGACAAGTCCATTTCACATAACTTTAACCATTACACCACACGCTTCCCCATATAGGGTAAAATAATAAAAAAATGTTGATATTACTATATTTTTCATATTGTCCCCTTATTATTATTGTAGGCCCCACGTTGGGAATCTCTGGTTTAAAGAGTCCTAAGATGACATAAAATCCAAATTTTCAAAACAAATTTAACCCTGCCCCCCAATTGGAAAAAAAAAAAAAATGCCCACCGAGGTTGATATGCCGTAAAATAAAACAAATCAAACCAATTGAAGACAATCATTTGAATGCTTACAATAATTGAAAACTCAGTTTTCTTACTGTATCTGCAATTGCTTAAGTGTTTGGCTTTGGTGTCTATGTGATGTCAGCACATGTGTCACCCCATTTTACCAGATTTTTAAAATTTTTATTTGAAGACAATCATTTGAATGCTTACAATAATTGAAAACTCAGTTTTCTTACAGTACCTGCAGTTGCTTAAGTGTTTGGTTTTGGTGTCTATGTGATGTCAGCACATGTGTCACCTCATTTTACCAGGTTTAAAAAAAAATTATTCGAAGACAATCATTTGAATGCTTACAATAACTGAAAACCTTTAGAATCTTAGAAAAGTTAAAATGAAGATATTTTTTTTTTTTTATTTTTTGGGGTTTTTTCATGGAATTTATTTTTTGTTTTTTTAGATTCTACAAAACAGGAGACATTTTTTTTTTTTGAGCACAGAAAAAAACAATTCATTCAATGAAAAGGATTTTTTTTTTAACGGAGAGATTTTTTTTTTTTTTTTTTTTTGTTGTAACTTTCAATTTTTAAATCATAAAAAGAACATCCCATGATCTCCCAAATATTGGGTCAATTCCAAGATTATTTCTGTTTTTTTTTTTTTAATTTTTATTTTTTTTTATTATGTTAGGCACAAAAAGAAAAAAAAAAAAAAGAAAAGAAAAAAAAAAAAAGAAAAAAGAAATGGAAAGAAAATAAAGAAAAAATACCATTAGTGAGATACATTTTAATTAAAAAATCTTTTTAAAATAAAACCCCCAAAAAAACAAAAGAAAGAACATAGTCGTCAAATTTTTTTTTTTTTTTTTTTTTTTAGTAGAAGCCTACAATACATACTGTATATGATAAGTGGATGGCTCCCAGCTAAAGAACCCCAGCCCTGGACCCTGCAGATTTGCAAAGGTAAGTTTTCTGGTTTTCAGTGTCAAGATCTTTATTATTATTATTTTTTTTTTGAATTTAGGGCATCGTTATTGCAAAAATAGTTCAATATGGATAATTCTTTTTTTATTTTTTTTATTTTTTCTGTTCCTTCCTTGCTAGATCAGCCTGGTTTCTATTCAATATGAAGACATTTTCAAATCAAATATATCGAAAGCAATGATTGGCTACTGGTGACATCATGATTTTGGGAAGAACTTTATGATTGGTCAAAAAAGAAGACATTTTTTTTTTTTTTTAAAGGTGGAGGGGGGTTAGATGTTTAGCTCGTACATCTTTTTTAATGATTAAACCAAACAGTTACTTTTGTTTGTTTTCAAGAAAAAGAAAAAAAAAAAATTTTTTATTTTTCCTGTTCACCCCACCTCGACAAATTCATTCATTTTTTTTTTCTTTATTTTTCATTTTTTTTTCTTCTTCCATTACTAGATTACATATTAATTTTTTATCAAATATTTTTTTGTACGGTTCGACAATTTAACTCTATAGCGTAAAAAAAATTGGAAAAAATTGCTTGTTGGTAGGTTACAGAAAGATCAATGTTTTTTTTTAAAAAAAAAGACAAAAAAAAATATACATAGATTGGGGGAGGTCTTTACTGGGTGGGGTGGGGGAAAATGTATTTAGGGGACCACTGAGACATTTTAGAATACATACAAGATTGTACAAATTGATATTAAGTTTTGTTGGTGATTGACCAAAAAAAAAAGAAAAATTAAAAAAAGATACAGAGGCAGTATTTATTTTTTACAACATCATCATTATCATCATCATCACCATCTATGCCAACACCCCCACCACAACCACCATCATATTCATCCTCATCATCATTATCATTATTATTATTAATATCATCATTATTATTATTATTACTACATCCGTCCCGTAATATTTGGTACATTTACTATATGAATATCGTATACTTGAACGTAACAACTATTATGGAACGGAAGTAATAATTTTAATTTTATTTTTATGTATATATCTTTTAGCACTTGGAAACCACGTTTTTTCCTCTGGGTAAAATGTTGAAGCGAAAAAAGTTTTTGAGAACAAAAAAAACAACAAAAAAAAAAAGAAACGTGGAAAAAATGGTAAAGAATTTTTAAAGAAACCTTGTCATTTAGAAATTAAAAAAAAAAGAAAAAATTATAGAAAGAATTATCAGATTTTACAAGAATGAGAATACAGAGAAAAGATTTGAAAAAAGTTAAATAAAGATAGGTTTAAAATCCTCTTAAATTCGCAGACATATAACATAACTATATTGCCATGCAAGAAAAAAAAATAACGTCTTACCTACCAACACGGACAACTGAAGAAGAGTTTAACCTCGGTAAAAACTATTTTAACCTCAGTAAAACCTATTTAAACCTAGGTAAAACCTTGATAAAACATATTTAAACCTTGGCAAAACCCATTTTAAACTTAGTAGAACCTAATTTAACCCACCAACACAGAAAACTGAAGAAGAGTTTAACCTCGGTAAAACCTATTCAAATCTAAGTAAAACCTTGGTAAAACATATTTGAACCTAGGTAAAACCTTGGTGAAACCTATTCAAACCTTGGTAAAACCCATTTTGATTTTAGTAGGACTTAATTTAACCTAGGAAAAGCATT
The DNA here is from genome assembly GCA_023376005.1 of Doryteuthis pealeii. Lineage (NCBI taxonomy): Eukaryota > Metazoa > Mollusca > Cephalopoda > Myopsida > Loliginidae > Doryteuthis > Doryteuthis pealeii. The sequence goes on along the minus strand of CM042176.1, from coordinate 17,479,694 downwards.
TATACCTAGGTAAAACCTTGGTAAAATTAGTTTAAACCTTGGTAAAACGCATTTTAACCAGGGTAAAACATGTTTAAACTTCGGTAAAAACTATTTAAACCTTGGTAAAAACCCATTTTAACCCAGTTAAACCTATTTTAACCTGGTAAAATCAATTTAAACCTCGGTAAAACACATCTTAACCTCGGTAAAACCAATTTTAACCTCGGTAAAACCCATTTTAACTTAAAAATCAGTAGCAAAGAGGTCTGCTGTTCCTGTTTCCAATAAAGCAACTATTGTTTATTTGTTTATTTCTTTTTTTTTTCTTACAACTTTTACCAAAAAAGTTATCATGGGGGAAGGGACAACTTTCTTTTCTTGGGCAATATTTATCCACTGCAGACATGCTAAACCTGCAGCAGCTGGTTTGAATTCAGAGTTTTCCTTCTCCTAGACTGGTTGTCATACCTACCAAGCCTTTAGAGAGCTCAGTCTATCCTATTATTTACCTAGAGGGGTGAGTGAAGAGATGGACAAATTAGATTTTTTTTTTTGCATTTAAGCATCAAAATGCAATGGTGTACATTTAGATTAATTTGCATCTCTGCTAACAAAGTGCAATGTGTATCTGCAGATTTATTTTTTGTCTGCAACACTTTAAAGATTCAAGGGAGATAACTTAAATACTGGAATTACTTCCCCTGAACACACCATTTACAAAAGTAAATGCAAGTTAACTCACTACGGAATAGCGGTTAGCAAGTTAGCTGACTATTACTAGAGTGACGAGTTTGATTCTCACTGGGTGGCCTACGTTTTGTTTCATAATGAATATTCAGTTAAATCTAAGAACTTATATGTTAAACCCTAATATTATTTTATTATACGTTGTAAAAAATGAACGCACAGGCGCAGGTAGCTAATGGTTATTGTCAATACTTAATTTTAACAAGAACTGTCGTGCGTTCCATGAGAAATAAACAATTTTGATATCATGGCTTTGTTTTGAGGTTTACTTTCATGGGCATCTTCTGTAGAAAGGTGGGTGGTAAATGAAAAATTAGCCTCCACCTCCCCCTGAGTCGAGCCCTCTTGCGGGGTTTGAAAATCGCAACCTGACAAAGGCTAGGAATCAAAAGATCCTATGAACAATGATGCCCCGGCATGAGGCACCCCCTAGCAATTACATTCATCTCGATGATATTTTCATTTTTAAGCCAGAAATACAATAGTTGTGAAAGCCATTACTCAGTAGTAATGAGCTTTCTCCTCACTGAGTGATCATTATAAAAGCACTCATAACAAACTTGGCCATGTGCCACAATCAGATCTTTCAGGGTGGGGGTTGGATCATTATGATTTAACACCTATTGGTTAACAGGCTTGTAAATATAAAATATTTTTAACATATCTCCCTGTCCCCTGAAAAAGAGGCAGCAGAACCACTCCCCCATTGATACTTATATGCTATTAATCTTTATTTATGGTAAGACCACCCTAACAAGCTACTTTAATTCCAAGAAAAGGAGTGATATTCTATCCTTGATATAATATTATATACAGGACGTTTATCCCAAAGATTCTGGCGGAAGTGAACACCACCTATTGTATGATTTTTATAATAAATTCTAGTATTAGATCTGCCAATTTAAGGTTAATCTATAACCATCCTAAAGATGAATACAAGATATAACACTAGCAAAGTTACTTTAATTCCAAGCAAAGGATGGATTTAGTATCCTGGGTATATTATTATATATCCCAAAGACACCGGCGGAAGTGAACACCACCTATTGTATGATTGTTATAATAAATTCTAGAATTAGAACGCCATCTTGTGGTTAACACGTGTTGTTATTGGGTGAGCCCTAAGAGTTTAATCCGTAGCCATCCCAAAGACAAATACAAGATATAACTCTGGGCTTAGTATCCTCTGACACTGGCGGAAGTGAACACCACCTACTGTCTCTTAGGTATGAGAAAAAGTAAGAGTGACGAAAAAAATAAAAAGAGGAAGATTTTGTTACCTTAAAAGAAAACAAAGGTTTCTGGAAGATTGTATGCAAGTTAATGTCGGATGAAAATACAACAAAATAATACACACACGTCATTCGATGTATGTGTATCAATATGAACTGATTGTGCGTGCAGGTGTTTTATTGTATGTATTCATACATACATTTAAAAATATATACATAGGTAAAAAGGTGCATATATTTGCATTAAAGATTACATATACATGTATATATACACATATATATATGAACATCTACCTGGGTTTATATATATATATATATTTAGGTCTATATCCAAATAGGAGTAGAGTATATCTATTATTTCAAGATATATAAATTGAAAAAAAATACTTGTATATATGAATACATCTATGTAACACATTCACACAATTAGCACATATACTTATATATATATATATATATATATATAATAGAGCTACATATATATATATATATATATATATATATATAATATATATATGCAGCTCTATTATATATATATACACATATATACATACATGAATATACACATATATGTGCATATACACACATGCATTTATATATATATATATATATATATATATATATATATATAGGTAATTATGATGGTAGAGATATATGTAAGTATAACTACTAAAGTATATATGTGTATGTTTTTGTAAATATATATGCATGTGTATGTAAGTGTATGTATATATGTATGTATTTATTTATTGCGTATGTATGTAATAATCAAAGTTTGAATTTTGTAAGCATATTTAAGGTTTATATATATGTGTGCTTGTGTAAGCATATACGTACATAGAGTATACATATATATATATATATATATATGTGTATATATATATATATATATATATATATTGTAATGTGGTGGAGGTGTTGGTGAAGGACTTGATGGTCAGCTGACCATTCCTTCTTAATAACTTCAAATCAATCAATTGAATGGGCTTTGGGGGGGTGAGGCAAGTATGATCAAGCTTATTGGACATTTAGTCACCATTGGCTCCACACATGCATTCACCCTTTCCTGTCAGAAACAAGAAGTGTCTTACAAGGACAGGACACAAACTTGGGCTTAAATTTGTATATCCTGGGCAGTGGAGAAGAGAAATGGGGCTCGTTGGGACTTGGGGGTCAGGGGTCAGGGGTCAGGGTCAGGGGCAGGAGTTGGCATATCTGCAAGAAATAGAGAAAGTCAAGAGTGATCCACAGAAGTTCCTGATGTTTTTTTTTTTTCATTTTTTTTATTTTTATTATATTTTTTTTTTGTTTGTTGTTTTTTTTTTTTCATTTGTTGTTGTCTTTTTTTTTTTTTTTGTCTGGTTTCATAATCAGAAAAACTGATAGTGATTTGATTTCCAAAAAAAAAAAAAAAAAAAAAAAAAAAAAGAAAAAAAAAAGAAAAAAAGTTTTTCTGTGGAAATGAAAAGAAAAGAATCAAAATACCAAGATAATACTAAAAGTTCCCTTTTCGTTCTGCGATTATTCGATAATATTATTTTTTAAAAATTATTTTCATTTAATAATTTTTTTTGTTTATTATTATTATTATTATTATTATTATTATTATTATTATTATTATTATTATTATTATTATTTCACTCCTTGTGAGTTTTTCACACCAGCGTAAGCTGATGGTCTTTCACCAGAGTCTTATTATTATTATTATTATTATTATTATTATATTATTATGGAGTTTTTCACACCTGCCGTAGCTAGTAGGTCACAGGAGGCTGAGTGACATCAAGTCTCCTCAGGTCTCCAGGACTCTTCTGAGTATTCAAACCAATTTTAACAATGCTGTAGTTTGGATGGTTATTATTATTATTATTATTTTTATTATTATTATTATTATTAATTTTTTTCTCTTTTTTTCTTTTAATTTCTTTTAATTTTTTTTCCTTCCTTCAAAAGCCGAATAATTATCTGAAAAATATTTACCTTTTTTTTTAGGGGGTGGGGAGCAGAGGGGGATAAATGCCTTCAAATTTTTTTCTTATATCTTTTTTTTAATTTTATTTATTTTTTAATTTTTAAAAAAACTTACTTATTTATGTTTTTTTTGTTTTTTTCTTCAAATTTTTTTTCAAATTTCATTTTTAATTTCAACTCTTAGAATTATCTCCCCTTCTTTTTTCTTTCTTTTCTTTTTTTTTTTTTCACTAAATATCTTTCTCCTTTTCTTGCATCTTATTCTTCTTTTCTTTCTCTTCTTTTTCTTCTTCTTCTTCTTTGTTGAATCAAATCATCAGGAATCTTTCTCTCTTGTCTAAGAATGGCGCCAGAGGAAGAAATCTTTCGTCACCAACAACAGCAACAACTTCCAATATGAGCATAGGTAAAAAAAATCTTTTTGCATCATCGTCGTCGTCGTCGTCATTATCGTAGTCGTCGTCTTTTGTTGTCCGTGTCGTATCCTCACTGCTGTCAACATCCATATTGTTTTCATAAGGGTAAGTAAAATGTATGTAAAATCTCTGTCATCACTGAGTAAATTTTTTTTGTCTTTCTTCTTTTTTTTTTTCTTTTTTCTTTTTCTTTATTATTTTTTTTTTTTTGTCATCGCAGAAATCGTCATAGGATTCATAAAAGGAAGTAATGAAATTATTTTTAAACATCTTGACAGTGAACAGTTCGCAAAATAAGGGGACCTTAATCAATCAAAACTTCAGGCTTTCTGAACAAACAAAACATTGCATTCTTCACCTTCATCATTCATTTTAATAGGCTGAAAAAGATAGAAAGAAAGAAAGAAAGAAAAAAAGAAAGAATTAATATACAATATCAAATCTGAGAATTAAAACAAAAAATAGGAGAGTAACAGAATGGAGAGTAACAGAATGGAGAGTAACAAAAAGGAGAGTTAACAAACAAAAGGAGAGTAACAAAAAGGAGAGTAACAAACAAAAAGGAGAGTAACAAAAGGAGAGTAACAAAAAGGATAACAAAAGGGAGAGTAACAAAAGGAGAGTAACAAAAAAGTAACAAAAGGGAGATAACAAAAAGGAGAGTAACAAAATGGAGAGTAACAAAATGGAGAGTAACAAAGGGAGAGTGTCAAAATGGAGTTTTCAAACAGGGATGTGCAAAAGGGTGTGTCAAAGTGAAGAGTGTCAAAATGGATTGTGTCAAAAAAAAGGGTGGGGCATATGGAGTGTGTCAAGGGCGGGGGTCAAAAAAAGAGTGTCAAAATGGAGAGTGTCAAAATTGAATTTTCAAATAAGGGTGTGTCAAAATGGAGTGTGTCAAAATGAAGAGTGTCAAAATGGAGAGTATCAAAATGGAGAGTATCAAAATGAAGAGTGTCAAAAGGGAGAGCGTCAAAAGAGAGTGTGTCAAAATGGAGAGTAACAAAATGAAAAGTGTCAAAAGGGAGTGTATCAAAATGGAGAGTAACAAAATGGAGAGTGTCAAAATGGAGAGTAACAAAATGAGGAGTGTCAAAATGAAGAGTGTCAAAATGAAGAGTGTCAAAAGGGAGTGTGTCAAAATGGAGAGTAACAAAATGGAGAGTATCAAAAGGGAGAGTGTTTAAAGGGAGTGTGTCAAAATGGAGGGTGAAAAAAAGAAAATTTAATATGCAATATCAAATCTGACCATTAAAACAAAAATAGGAGTGTATCAAAAGAGAGGGTAACAAAATGGGGTTTACAAAATGGGGGGGGAGGTGTCAAAATGAAAAGTGTCAGTTTGTCAAAAGGGAGGGTATCAAATTGGAGGGTGTCAAAATGGAGTTTTCAAAAGGGGGTGTGGTGTGTCAAAAGGGAGTGTGTCAAAGTAAAGAGTGTCAAAATGGATTGTGTCAAGGGGAGGGGGCAAAATGAAGAGCAACAACATGGAGAGTATCAAAATGGGGTGTCAAAGGGGGGGGCAAAAAGGAGTTTGTCAAAATGAAGAGTGCAAAAATGGAGTGTGTCAAAGGGGGGGGGGCAAAATGGATTGTGTCAAAAAGGAGGGGGCAAAATGAAGAGCAACAACATGGAGAGTATCAAAATGGGGTGTCAAGGGGGGGGGGCAAAAAGGGAGTTTGTCAAAATGAAGAGTGTCAAAATGGAGTGTGTCAAAAGAGGGGGATCAAAATAGAGTGTGTCATAGGGGGTGGCAAAAAGTAATGTGTCAAAATGGAGTGTGTCAAAAGAGGGGGGTCAAAATAGAGTGTGTCATAGGGGGTGGCAAAAAGTAGAGTGTCAAAATGGGATGTCAAAGAGGGTGTATCAAAAGGGGGGATCAAAAAATTGGGGGTGGGGGTCAAAATGGAGAGTAACAAAATAGATTTAAAGATAAACAAAAATCAAACAACAATAATTTTCAAATGATGAGTCAAAAGTTTTTCAATATTTTAGTATACACTAGTTTTTTGTGGTGCATATAACACATAACTGAAGCAGTTCAAGCAGTGGTAGAGTATCCACTGTGGTTAGTAGTATGATGGTAGTTGGTGTGCTGACATGTTGTGCACTGCTTCATTTCATTGTATGATTTGAAAGTCATAGAGATGAATGCGCAATGTAGTCTGATTTAAGAACTTATTCTTTATGAGTCCAAATTGGGCCATAATGCCACAAAAGCAACCAATAAGAATAAAGGAATGGAAAAGGATAAAAAAGAGAATTAAAGAATAAGGTCAGAATAAAGGAATGAAAAAGTATAAAAAAGAGAATTAAAGAATAAAGCATAGAATAAAGGAATGAAAAAGGATAAAAAAAGAGAATTAAAGAATAAAGCATAGAATAAAGGAATGAAAAAGGATAAAAAAGAGAATTAAAGAATAAAGCATAGAATAAAGGAATGAAAAAGGATAAGAAAGAGAATTAAAGAATAAAGCATAGAATAAAGGAATGAAAATGATAAGAAAGAAGATTTACGAATAAGGTCAGAATAAAGGAATGAAAAGGATTAAAAGAGAATTAAAGAATAAGGTCAGAATAAAGGAATGAAAAAGGATTAAAAGAGATTAAAGAATAAGGTCAGAATAAAGGAATGAAAAGTATAAAAAAGAGAATTAAAGAATAAAGCATAGAATAAAGGAATGAAAATTGATAAGAAAGAAGATTTAAGAATAAGGTCAGAATAAAGGAATGAAAAAGGATTAAAAGAGAATTAAAGAATAAAGCATAGAATAAAGGAATGAAAAATGATAAAAAAGAGAATTAAAGAATAAAGCATAGAATAAAGGAATGAAAAAGGATAAAAAAGAGAATTAAAGAATAAAACATAGAATAAAGGAATGAAAAAGTATAAAAAAGAGAATTAAAGAATAAAGCATAGAATAAAGGAATGAAAAAGGATAAAAAAAGAGAATTAAAGAATAAAGCATAGAATAAAGGAATGAAAAATGATAAGAAAGAAGATTTAAGAATAAGTTCAGAATAAAGGAATGAAAAAGTATAAAAAAGAGAATTAAAGAATAAGGTCAGAATAAAGGAATGAAAAAGGATAAAAAAGAGAATTAAAGAATAAGGTCAGAATAAAGGAATGAAAAAGGATAAAAAAGAGAATTAAAGAATAAAGCATAGAATAAAGGAATGAAAAATGATAAGAAAGAAGATTTAAGAATAAGGTCAGAATAAAGGATTAAAAGAGAATTAAAGAATAAGTTCAGAATAAAGGAATGAAAAAGGATAAAAAAAAATAAGGAGAGGATAATGGAATGAAAAAAGAATGAGGGAATAAAAGAATAATTTTTTTAAATAAAGGGACGAAAAAATAAGGAAAGAATAAAGGAATGAAAAACAAATATAGAATTTAATGACCCGGTGTCACATCCTTTAATGTCGTGTATCTTTGAGGCATAACACAGATTTTCAAAAATACGTGGTTCAAAATTAACCAACATGAAAAAATGTAAAAGTTTTCAAATAAAATAACTGGTGCATTATATCTTTTATTCATTAATATATCAACACTGAAAATTTCCTTAAATTCGGTTAATTCCCTGAATTTTGGTATGTGTTTTCTTTTGGCGGCAGCGTGACATACGATGGTGGAATTTAGGTCCGTTAAGTTTGATTTAACCTTAATTCTCTTCTTTTTCTTTTCTCATTCCTTTTTTCTATTCTATATTTATTTTTTATTCCTTTATTCTTTCCTTATTTTTTCATCCCTTTATTCTTTTTTTTATTCTTTTTTTTATTCCCTCATTCTTTTTTCATTCCATTATCCTCTCCTTATTCTTTTTTGGTTCCTTTATTCTGAACTTATTCTTTAATTTTCTATTTTATTCTTTTTCATTCCTTTATTCTATGCCTTATTCTTTAATTCTCTTTTATATCCTTTTTCATTCCTTTATTCTGACCTTATTCTTTAATTCTCTTTTTTATCCTTTTACATTCCTTTATTCTGACCTTATTTTTTAATTCTCTTTTTCATTCCTTTATTCTGACCTTATTCTTTAATTCTCTTTTTTTATCCTTTTTCATTCCTTTATTCTGACCTTATTCTTTAATTCTCTTTTTTCATTCCTTTATTCTGACCTTATTCTTTAATTCTCTTTTTATCCTTTTTCATTCCTTTATTCTGACCTTATTCTTTAATTCTCTTTTTTATCCTTTTTCATTCCTTTATTTTGACCTTATTCTTTAATTCTCTTTTTTATCCTTTTTTCATTCCTTTATTCTGACCTTATTCTTTAATTCTCTATTTTATCCTTTTTCATTCCTTTATTCTGACCTTATTCTTTAATTTTCTTTTTCATTCATTTATTCTATGCTTTATTCTGTAATTCTCTTTTTAATCATTTTTCATTCCTTTATTCTGACCTTATTCTTTAATTCTCTTTTTTATCCTTAAAAATGAAATAGTATCAAAATGTGTTTCTTTTCTTCTTCATCTTCATGAAAATATTTATGCATGTGCATGGGGAAGGGGTTAATATTTACCTCATTTTTGTTGATTTTCCAGACATCATCAACCAAAAATCTGTACAGATATTCACCGACCCCCAAATCAAGATTCAAGAGGTAAGACTCTTCTCTGAAAAGAGAAAATTTTAAAATAAATGTAAAAAAAAACATTCAATGAGACATTTTGATGTAATGAATATGTAAATACCTTGGTGCCCCCTCACTATAATCTGATTGGACAGTGTCATGTATAAATATTCGACACTGGTAGTACAAGCGCCTAAGCCTACCAGTCTAAACTTACTCGCCAGACTACACCACGACTGCTCGGAAGACGTACTGTTATTCGACGTACCAGCTACTACTGCGATAATATACCAAATACCAACTTCATAATATATCCCTTAACCTGGATATATCACGTTTTTTGATTGCATCTCTCAAAATTTCGGTGCCATTCGCAGAATTCCGTCCCGGCCTTAAAAAACACTAGGCGGTGATAGCTGAAAAAGCAACCCTCCCTAAATAAAATAAAAATACCGTTTTTGTATGTTTTGATTTTTTATTTGTAATTGATTGTTGAAAAAAAAAAAAAAAAATAATGAAAATACCGAAAAAAAAAAAATTTTTTTTAGCGGTTTGAAGGCGTTTTTATCAACAAATTATTTTTTTTTTTAGTGGTTTGAAGTAAGCCATATTTTTATCAACAAGTAAATATAAATATTTAGCCCCCTCCCTTAAAATATTTTAAAGAGGGGGAGGGTTAAAATATTTACATTTACTTGTGGAAAAAAGACTGAAGGGGGTAAAATATTGCATTAACTTTTTGGGAAAAATGCCTTAAGCGCTTCAGCAGGCACCGCTTCAGCTAGGGTCTTCATTGTTAGGGAGGGTTTTTTCAGCT
>CM042176.1:17457448-17464948 GCA_023376005.1 Doryteuthis pealeii | reverse complement strand
TATATATATATATATATATATATATATATATATATATATTTTACTGTAAGTAACCTCATATCAAAATCACCTGAAATGCCTTAAATCAAAAACAACAAACTAGTCAACTTACCAACCAAATATTTCTCTCTCTCTTTCTCTCTCTCTCACTCTCTCACTCTCTCTCACTCTCTCTCTCTCTCTCATGCACACACACACGTCCATATTTGGAAGTATTTCATCCTACATATCTTAAATTTGCCAGATGGTCATGGTCTCTCTTATGTTACTGTGTGACATAACTTGGTAATATAAGCAGCATGCAACAAATTTTATGGCAAGCTCACAGTACCTTACCAACTTTTTGGAGGCTGGCGCTACACGGTCTTCCGTGATTTCTTGGTCCTTGTAAACAATAAACACCAACTTACGTTTTTGTAAGTTCCAGATTTTCCGACCAGCCGTTGAAAGATCCAGCCAAAAGTACATTGTCACCTTCCTCCTCCCACCGGATTTCTACCGCCACCTTCTCATCCTAAGACAAAAGATATATACACATATGTATACTAGCTGAGGTACCTATCTACATAGGGTAAGAAGTCACAGTTCCATGGTTGTATTTCCATCTCTTGTTGTCAGTTGAATTTTTTTCCAACTACCATCTCATCCTAGGATAATACATATATATATATATGGGTCGGGTTAGCTCAGTCGGTAGAGCATTCGGCTAGAAACCACAAGGTTCTTAGTTCGATACCGGTCCCCGCCAACTCAGCGTATGAGTAGCACAGGGATCTGTGCGGTAAAGTAAGGAGCTGATGGTAGGTGTGGCGCTCCACCTCAGACGCTAAATACAATCTCCTTGGTCTAGCGCTATTGAAAAGGGGATAGACTCCCACGCTGACTGGCTGATACCGACTTTAGGCCGCCCCGTCGACTTTACTTATATATATATATATATATATATATATATATATATATATATATATATACTTATTATTGTGTAAAAAAGACTTAAGGTGTGATTGTTACCATTGGTTTCAAAGAAGCATTTTAGCCACTTATCATCAATATTGTTATTCAATACTCTACCTATAGATACTCCATAGTTTAATGATCTAGATATATATATAGATAGATTGATAGATCAATAGATTTTGTCTGATGGTTGCATAGGTGAGAAACTGACAGACATTCATTGATGTTGTGTCTTCGCTATCCTAATTTAGATTTATAAGCTCTGTCACTGATATCGAGCACTGTCTATTCATAGATATAATGAACTATCTCTATCTATCTATCTCTATATAGCTATATCTATCTATCTATCTATCTATCTATCTATTCATCTCTATATCTAACTATTTATATATCTATCTGTCTATATCTATATTTATCTATCTGTATATCTATCTATCTATCTATCTATCTATCTATCTCTATATCTATATTTATCTATTTATATCAATATCTATCCATCTATCTATCCATCTATATAAATCTATCTATCTATCTATCTATCTATCTATTCATCTCTATATCTAACTATTTATATATCTATCTGTCTATATCTATATTTATCTATCTGTATATCTATCTATCTATCTATCTATCTATCTCTATATCTATATTTATCTATTTATATCAATATCTATCCATCTATCTATCCATCTATATAAATCTCTCTATATCTATCTATCTATCTATCTGTCTATTCATCTCTATATCTAACTATTTATATATCTATCTGTCTATCTATCTGTCTATGTCTATATCTATCTATCTATCTATCTATCTATCAATATTTATCTATTTATATCAATATCTATCCATCTATATCTATCTATCTATCTATCTATCCATCTATATAAATCAATCAATCAATCTATCTATCTATCTATCTATCTAAATCAATCAATCTATCTATCTATCTATCTATATATATATATATATATATATATATATATATATGTATATATATATATACCATCTATAGAGGTCAGACTAACAAACTCACTCCAGGTATCAATATAGATATAGGTTATGGTTCCAGTCAAGGTTGAAGATGCATGTAACAGCTTTTTTGCTATTACTACTGCCTGGGCAATAGTCATAGGAGAGTGGTTCACCCAAGTACTCACTGACACACTTTTTTCTCAATCAACCATTGTGGCATACCAAGAATGACACTTTTTCTCAAGGGAGTGCAATGGGAAGTGGGTTTGTGCCTTTATTAATATGGTAGTGAAACACTGAAAGCCCCATGTTAGAATTCACACACGTGTTTTAGTGCAACAATTTTGAGGGAGTGCGTTTGTGTGTCGGTTGAAATCACATTTTGGGAAAAGAAATAAAAAAAAACAAAACAACAAACTAACAAACAAATAAACAAACATTAATTTTTTGTTCAAGTACATAATCAGCATTGCTGATTTATCCATTTTTAGTCATGACACAATTTTCTAAAAAATCAAAACAAACACACAAACAAACAAACATTCAAACATTAATTTTTTTTCAAGTACATAATCAGCATTGCTGATTTATCCATTTTTAGTTATGACACAATTTTCTAAAAATCCATTATTAGTAACGACTACATTTTTCTCAAGATCTTCAAAATTATTGGTCGTGACAGCAATGCTCTAAAAATTTTAGAAAATGCCTGCTATATCCATTGTTAGTCATGACAACAATTCTTTAAAAATAACAGAAATTAATTACTATATTCATTATCTATCCTGATGGTAATACAGTCAAAATAGTTGAGAATGGTCACTATATCCATTTTTAGTCATGACTGCAATTCTCTAAAAAATATTAGAAAATGGCTGCTATATCCATTATTAGTCATGACAACAATTCTCTAAAAAATATTTGAAAATGGCTGCTATATCCATTATTAGTCATGACAACAATTCTCTAAAAAATATTTGAAAATGGCTGCTATATCCATTATTAGTTGTGACAACAATTCTTAATTAGATAACAAATAATACTGTAAAAAAATAGCTGAAAATGGCAATTTGTGATCTTTTTTTTAACTATTTCACTTCCAAAACAAAATACTTACATCAGATTCTCCTTCAAGATCTGCAGGGCTGAGGTCCTCCACAAGAGCATCGGGTATGGGAAGCTCCTCAACAGTTTCCTGCACTACAACGGGTTCAGGTTCAGGCTCTGCTTCTGGCTCTGGAACAGGGGCTGGCACTTCAACAACTTCTTCCTGTGCCTCTACTACTGGTGCTGGTGCTGGCTCTGGTTCAGGTTCTGGTTCTGGTTCAGGCTCCTTGACTGGCTCAGGCTCTGGCTCAGGTGCCTTAACGGGTTCTGGCTCAGGTTCAGGTTCAGGCTCTGGCTCTTTGACAGGCTCAGGTTCGGGTTCTGGTGCCTTCACTGGCTCAGGCTCTGGTTCTGGTTCAGGTTCTGGCTCAGGTTCTTTAACTGGCTCAGGTTCAGGTTCTGGTGCCTTCACTGGCTCCGGCTCTGGTACTTTGACGGGTTCCGGCTCTGGTTCGGGCTCAGGGGCCTTTACGGGTTCTGGCTCTGGTTCAGGCTCAGGTGCCTTGACTGGTTCTGGTTCTGGTTCTGGCTCTGGGGCCTTAACTGGTTCTGGTTCTGGCTCTGGGGCCTTGACTGGTTCCGGTTCAGGCTCAGGTTCCTTGGCAGGCTCAGGTGCTGGAGCAACTGGTGCTGGTGCCTTTTTCGGCTCTGGTTCAGCCGGCTTGGGTGCAGATTCTACGGGGGCCTCTACTTTGGCCTGGATCTCTTCCTGGACGGGGGCTTCAGCTACAGCAGGTTTTGCTTCCTCTTCTTTTGGGGCTTCTGCCGGAGCTTCTGCCGGAGCTTCTACCTTTGGTTCAACTGGAGCTGGTGCCTAAAATTTGGACAGAAAGAGAAAGAGAGAGAATGAGAATGAGAGTGAGAAAAATAACCTCAAATTTGAAAATAATTCCATTAAACAATCACAAGATAGTTGGAAGATGTGACATATCAAACTGCAATACAAATAAAAACAACTATAGAAATGCATTGTAAATAATTTTTACTATGAAAAATGATTAGAAATGATTTTAACTATAAAAATGCATTGGAAATGATTTTAACCATAAAAATGTATTAGAAATGATTTTTACTATAAAAATACATTAGAAATGATTTTTACTATAAAAATGCATTGGAAATGATTTTTACCATAAAAATGAACTGAAAATGATTTTTACCATAAAAATGTATTAGAAATGATTTCAAGTATAAAAATGCATTGGAAATGATTTTTACTATAAAAATGCATTGTAAATAATTTTTACTATGAAAAATGATTAGAAATGATTTTTACTATGAAAATACATTAGAAATGATTTTTACTATAGAAATGCACTGAAAATGATTTTTACCATAAAAATCTATTAGAAATGATTTCAACTATAAAAATGCATTGGAAATGATTTTAACTATAAAAATGCATTGGAAATGATTTCAACTATAAAAATGCATTGGAAATAATTTTTACTATAAAAATGCATTGGAAATGATTTTTACTATAAAAATGCATTGGACAATGATTCTTTATCATGAGAAATATGGAAAGCTGGGGATTAGAATCACTGGAATATACCAGAACAGGTAAAACTCCAAAGAGGTATCTTCCAGGTACACTCTTTGTCTATTTGTTATAACATTGATACAAATGAACAATATACTTTGGGGAAATGTCAGGAAAGCTACAAATTTACAAAGTCACAAGGAAAGATAAATCACCTTATATACATGGATGATATATATATATATTTACCAACCCTTCCACACAAGGTCAATTTATTAAGCGGAGTTTAACAGGTTTGAATTCAGTTTTCCTTCTCCTAGACTGGTTACCTAGCCAAGGTTAAAGAGCCCAGTCTGTCCTGCTATTTGCCTATAGCTGGAGGGAGAATTGGATTCATACCTTCCCCAAGGGTATTAGCGCCTTGTCAAATGCAAACAGCTTCGTCGAGGAATTGAACTCGGGTCAACGTGTCCATTTCCTACGACTCTAACCATTAGACCATGCGTCTCCGTGTGCATGGATGATATAAACAGTTTTGTCAAGAATAAAAAAGAAAAACGAATTAGAATCCTTCATTCAAACTATTAGAATCTTCTGCCTAAATATATATATTTACCAACCCCCCCGCACGAGCAGGATGTGACACAAGGTCATTTTCTTAAGCGGAGTTTAACTGGTTTGAATTCAGAGTTTTCCTTCTCCTAGACTGGTTACCTAGTCAGGGTTAAAGAGCACAGTCTGCCCTACTATTTACCCATAGCTGGAGGGAGAATTGGATTCATACCTTTCCCAATGGTATTAGTGCTATGTGAAATTCAAACAGCTTCGTCCAGGAATTGAACTCAGGTCATCGAGTCCATTTCCTATGACTTTAACCATTAGACCACGCGCCTTCTGCCTAAATATAGGAATGGAATTTTGGATTGAAAAATGTGATGTAAGCACGTAATATTTTTAGATTCAAGAAAACTGAAGGAATAGAACTGCCCAGTATTATTTGTATTATTCGGACTATTGTCCTCATCTTACCAGATTTTGTTTTACTCACTACTAGATTTTGATAATCAAGATTATATGATCTTGCAATACCTATGAGGAGAAGAATAACAATTCTTACCAGAGAAATAGTATACGACATGGTGTTTATGACTTCTGTGTACATTTATAAATAAATAAAAATTTATATAATATTATATAATAAGGTATAGTATCGGCGGACTACAGGAAGCATGGAGGCTTTGAAAGATTCAGTGCTTCGGCAGCCTTCAATAGACGCGGGAAGTTTATTCCATGTCTCCGCAATTCTGAGCGTGAAAAAATGTTTCTGAAAGTCACGTGAGCAGTGATATATATATAATATTTTCACTTTAACAGCATTGTGTGTTTATAATATTTATATAAATAAAAATTTATATATATATAATATTTTCACTTTAACAGCATTGTGTGTTTTCATATCCTTTTATCTATACTTATACCGTCGGATAGAAAGCGCATGGTGTAATGGTTAAAGTCATGGGAAATGGACACGTCGCCCCGAGTTCAAATCCTGGACGTGGTAATTGCATTTCACTTAGCGCTAATAACCTTGGGAAAGGTATGAATCCTACTCTCCCTCCAGCTATGGGTAAATAGTAGGGCAGACTGGGCTCTTTAACCTTGGTTAGGCAACCGGTCTAGGAGAAGGAAACTCTGAATTCAAACCTGCTTAAGAAATTGACCTTGTGTCGCATCCTGCTCGTGCGGAGGGGTTGGTAAATATATATACCGTCGGATTCATTTCCTTTCTCTTAACTTATATATATATATATATATATATATATATATATATATATAAATGGCTCTTTAACCTTGGCTAGATAACCAGTCTAGGAGATGGAAAACTCTGAATTCAAACCTGTTAAACCCCGCTTAACAAATTGATCTTGTGTCACATCCTACTCGTGTGGAGGGGTTGGTAGATACATACATTAGTGATCTGTTGGTAAATGCATATTGTCTTTAAATTAAGTGGTAGCAGAAGAATTATCGTTGAACTTTTAAAAAGGTAAGCTTGAATATTAAAGCATTTGTTCAACTTTACTCCTAGAAGCCATAGCCCGTCATATCATACCATTTTGGAATCAAGCTGATTTCGGGATCAAATCCAGACCTGCAATCCTGAAATTTTGGATTCCCAAGTTCTAATTACTGTAATTGTTTTTGGCAATTTTTTACATAATTTTTTAAAATTTTAAAATTTTTTTTATTTTATCTTATTTTTTTGCAACGAATATTTTTGTACAATTATTTTTTTATAACTTGGAAATAAATTTGGGAATAATTTAAAATAATTGCAAAATCCAACAATTGTCACCCATGAAAAAGGAAATAATTGTTTGTATGGAAAGTAGGGACCGATGTACATCAAATTGTGGCCTGAACTTGCACAAAGGTGTCAAAATTAGGGTGACACAGAAAAACAGAACCCACAAATTTTGTAATAAAACTGTTAATTTTAACTATGGGGATCTAGGGTTAGGGTTAGGGTGTAGGGCTAGGATTAGGGTTAGGGTTGGGGTTTAGGGTTAGTTTAATAAGAAGATGAATAAATAATGTGGGTTCTGTTTTTTCTGGGTCACCCTGTATACTGGTGACCTAGAAAAAACAGAACCCACAAATTTTGTAATAAAACTGTTGATTTTAACTATGGGGGTCTAGGGTTAGGGTTTAGGGTTAGGGTGTAGGGCTAGGATTAGGGTTAGGGTTGGGGAAAAATTATTCACCCCCCACCAAAAAAAAAACAAACAATAAAACAAAAGACCGACTTCATTTACCTTTTCACTGTTCAGTGCAAATTAGGTGTCTACTCATACGTTTTTCCCGAGAGTTTATCCTTTATTTTGAATGCAATTTGAGAGCCACATATGGCTCTCAGACGTGCCATAGGATTCTCTTAACCCTTTGATTATTCAGTGCAAATTAGAGATGTCTAC
>CM042176.1:17449948-17454948 GCA_023376005.1 Doryteuthis pealeii | reverse complement strand
TTTACTAAGCTTCGCTTAGATATAGCACAAAGGCCGAATATAAGGGACACCCAGTGAGACTCGAACTCACTAGTCATGGTTTGCCAGTCTTCCTTGCTAACCATTACACAACCTGAGGTGCCTAGATTTTTTCAATATAAGGCGTGTGTTAGAAACCCACTTCTTTTTATAGACTCGCCGAGAACAATGTGATTAAACTCTCGGCCAATCACTGGCAGTACTCTGCTGCTGATATGATACTTAAACCCAAGTGTACTGGCCATAGCTGCTCATAACTACTGCGGCTTTCGTGGACGACGGACATAGGATTAAATCACTGGACCTTTAACAATACGCAGGATAGGACTTATTCACTTACAAAAGGATTCCATAACTCAGGACTTACTTACTTTAAGTCCTTTTCAACTGGCCAAGGATGGCATTTAAGAACTTAACACAGACAACGTAAATTAAATTGATATTTCGTCTCATTTTGAATTAAGCTTCTTAAGAAAACTTTATATATGATAAAATTTTCTGAAGAAGCTTCATTCAAAATGAGACGAAATATCAATTGAATTTACGCTGTCTGTGTTGTTATATCCACACTTTTCTCTACTCTCAACCACACACACATATATATAAATAAAACAACCAAGGAACGATAAACAAAAGCCAAGGGACAGGATAACAAGCATATATATATATATATATATATATATATATATATATATATATATATATATATATATTATATATATATATACAACGAAATAATAATAAACAAAAGACAAAGCCTTATTTCTCTTATTGGCTCGGGAATTTATAGTTATCTTCAAGCTCCGCACTTCCAAATTTACGAACGTCACCTAATAATTAAAAACTATTTGAATAACTGTATTTAGCATGAAACAGCTGTTATGGACTATTATATTAATTTTATTATCATTGATTATTAATAATAACGATAATAATTATGATACTTTTATTAATATCATAATATTTGTATTGATATTTTATAGGTACTCAGATAGATAGAAAGATAGATAGATAGGTAGATAGAAACAATTGACAGATAGATAGATAGATAGATAGATATAACCAATAGATAAATGTATAGATACAAAACACTCATATGGTGAGTAACGGGCGATCCCCCCCAAGGCCCCAAACCCCAAATCGTTGTAGACTTAACATAGCGATAATCCCCTTTGGAAATGTATGCATCCAACTCTTCTTGTTAAGTAACCAGTCTAGGAGAAGGAAAACTCTGAATTCAAACCTGTTAAATGTAAGAAATTGACATTGTACGGAGAGGTTCGTATATATATATATATAAATCTAATGAGTCAGATAAACCTACTAAAAGTTTCGCTTAATGCTCTTCAGGGCTAAGATCCGACTCCAAGTCGGATCTTAGTTCTGAAGAGCATTAAGCGAAACTTTTAGTAGGTTTATCTGACTCATTAGATTTATCTTTATTATTTGCTCTACTTAGGTATTGAGCACTTTTTACTTATTAGCTTTAATTTCCTGGCGGTCTTGTATGAATATATATATCTTATATATATATCTTATATATATATATATATATATATATATACATAAATTGTTTTTTCTTTTGGCTAAATATTGTACCAATAGATTATTTTTGGTTGGTACGATTATCTTGGTCTTTTCTTTTTTCCCCAAAAAATTTTCTCCCCGGGTGATGTTTGGTAGTATATTTTTACAATCAAACTATTTACTTTTTTTTTCTCACCGCGAGGATTTACCAACAAGTTTGGTATATTATATATATATATTCTTTTTTTCCCCTGTAGTTAGGATCTTTCCACGTGTGGTTTAACCAAGCTGATGCAGGTAGACCACAAGGAGAGCTCAATGTGCCTAATACCAGTGAGTGGAAGGACAGAGCAAGATATTCAGTAAATTAAGAAAAAACTCTAAACTTGCTTCATTACAATAATTTATTTCAACCGTATTACTACAGCATCTTCAGGTAATCACAAGAACATGACTCTTAATACGGTTGAAATAAATTATTGTAATGAAGCAAGTTTAGAGTTTTTTCCTTCATTACTGTATATATATATATATATATATATATATATATATATATATATATGTGTGTGTGTGTGTGTGTGTGTGTGTGTGTGTAATATTATTAAAAAAATTGAGTAATGTTTATTTCGCCTACGCTGCAGTGTTTCGATCTGTTTCAATAGATCTTCATCAGGTCTTTCGTTAGTTTGAAAAAAATAAATGTATCACAGAAAATAAGAAATATTCGAGACACTTTTATTTTATGGTCGGTCAGTCTATTCAAAAGCTTCCAAGAACGCTCACGTTTTCATCAACAATTTCAAATAGACTGACCGACCACAAAACAAAAAGGTCTCGAATATTTCTTATTTTCTGTGATACATTTATTTTTTCCTCAAAGTAACGAAAACCCTGATGAAGATCTATTGAAACAGATCGAAACACTTCAGCGTAGGTGAAATAAACATTACTCGTTTATGAACTTGTGTTTTTCAATTTTTTAATACACACACACACACACACACACACACACACATATATATATATATATATATATATATATATATATATATATATATATGAAATGGGTTAGGGTAGTCAATATTTATGTAGTTGGCTGGAGAATTTGAAAAAAAATTTTGGTGTTGCATTTTTTAACCATATTCTTGATGGATCTTCAAACCAATACATAAGAAACACTAAGACGTCTATGCGAATCAGCAACAATAGCTCACACTAATACGATCAACATAAGACCGGGATTTTTTTAACCTTGATATATCAATCGCAAAAACTATAATTCGCGAAAATAAAATTAAGATCCACCAAGAATATGGTTAAAAAATGCAACATAAAAATAAAAAGAATAAAAAATAAAAAAATTCCACAGCCAACTACATAAATATTGACTACCCTACACCATTTTATCTCGTCTCTTCTCCCTCCACTCTCAAAGATATATATATATATATATATATATATATATATATATATATATATTTGGGAGAATATGTGCTTAATTGGAGTCGAACCTAATTTTGAAAATTAATTAATTAATAATGAATTAGGCGGGAATGCCTATTTAATGTATGGCTAAACAAATCGAGAAAAATCAATCTCTGTATGTACATTTTCTCGATTTGTTTAGCCATACATTAAATAGGCATTCCCGCCTAATTCATTATTAATTAATTAATTTTCAAAATTAGGTACGACTCCAATTAAGCACATATTCTCCCAAAAATTGTCGGCAAAAAACATTCCAAACATACCTTGTTTACAACTTATCATATATATATATATGATATTGTACGACTCCAATTAAGCACATATTCTCCCATATATATATATATATCTTTGAGAGTGGAGGGAGAAGAGACGAGATAAAATGGTGTAGGGTAGTCAATATTTATGTAGTTGGCTGTGGAATTTTTTTATTTTTTATTCTTTTTATTTTTATGTTGCATTTTTTAACCATATTCTTGGTGGATCTTAATTTTATTTTCGCGAATTATAGTTTTTGCGATTGATATATCAAGGTTAAAAAATCCCGGTCTTATGTTGATCGTATTAGTGTGAGCTATTGTTGCTGATTCGCATAGACGTCTTAGGTGTTTCTGATGGCAAAAAAGCCATTCCAAACATACCTTGTTTACAACTTATCATATATATATATATATATATATATATATATAAATTATGTGTGTGTGTCTTGGTTTATAGATAGATATGTATATATATATACATTTGATAATTTAATAGCCACAATTTAATCAGGTGTTCTTTTCCAAGAATGTTGTTAGATTGGAATCCATGCATGATGGGAAGGGCTAGGAACATCTCACAGCTGCAAACATGGAAAAAAAATCACCCCTCAATAGGGATAGAAACAAAATATGCAACAATCAATAATGAAAAAGCTGTGCAGTGCTTTCAGCAGATGAAGCTGGCCAACACACGTTGGGTAACTTACCAGAGGGAGCCTCTTCACTCGCCAGTGTGAAAACACAATCGAACTTAAATATCAACAGTACAGCAGTAAGTGCTCAAATATTCTCCAGTAGAGCACGATAAAACTTATAATAAATCGTCATATCACCTCCTCAAATCGGCGTCATCAATAAAACTTTCAATGAAAAAATCCTCCACAATTGACATATGAACCATGGTATATATATATATATATATATATATATATATATATATATATATATATATATATATATATGTATGTATGTTAAAGTGTTGTTATTGGTCCAACGGGAGAAAATTGAATATTTTATTTAAAAAAAAGAAAAAAAAGAAGGCCCACAAAATGGATTATTTAAAAAAAAAAGATTTTTTATTATTTACATTAGCGACACGTGTTTCAGATCGTCTGATATCTTCTCCAGGCGTTAATTAAACACTTTCTGTCCATATATATATATATATATATATATATATATAGATAGATAGATAGATAGATAGATAGATTTTTTATTTAATTTATATTTTATGCATGTACCGAGCAAGTCTGGGCCAATATATAGGAATTCATGAACTATCCATAAAAAACACAGAACGAATCTGGAAAGGAAGCGGCCTAATAACATGTCAGGTTTATCGGCTGAACAGATATAATGTTGTAAAACCCGAAATCTGTAAAGATATTGGAGTAACATCACTAATGACCTCCTTTAGTGCATTTCGTCAATGTTTAACAAGACTATATATAAAGATATAGATATAGATAGATAGATATTGAGATCGATAGATAGATATTGATATAATGAGATAGATAGATACATAGACTGCTTTAAATACACAGTTTTGGTTACAGAGATTCAATACAGTACATTTTGGTAGTAAATAATACCTAATAATATTCGTTTTGATTGTATATTGTTCCAATAAAAATAAATAATGAAATTCTCGTATGTTTGGTTCCAAAGAAAATTAGCCTTTTTTTTAATAAAAAAAGAAGGTAGGTGTGT
>CM042176.1:17427448-17444948 GCA_023376005.1 Doryteuthis pealeii | reverse complement strand
GTTAGGTTCAAAGTTCCGCGATGGCTCCCGATTACGACAAGAAAGTTCCTGGGTTCGAAAGGAAGGTTCCCGTGTCCGACAAGAAATAACTGAAGAAGGCCGGAGGGCACATTGGCTGAAACGTTGTACAAATAACGATAAAGATGAGGACAATAGTCCGAATAATCCAGATAATACAAATTATCAAGCCTCCTCTAAAAAATAAACCATAGAAACTGAGGAGACTTATTGTCACCCTTTATTCTTGTCACTATTCCTCGTTGTCGTAGACGTGACGACTCGGGTGAGTTGCGACAAAAAGTAAAAAGAATTGGGAGAATAATAATAATAATAATAATAATAATAATAATAATAATAATAATATCTTTTTCAGCTAGTATATTAGGTCTGAGACCTGTCAGCTGTTCCTTATAAACATTCATCTTAATTCCACAGAATATTTATAATCTTTCCACAGATTATCTAACATTGCCTTAAAGGAGTTTAGAGATGGGGCATTCACTATTGATGATGATGGTAGTTTATTCCATGAGGTATCACCTCTCATCAGTGCAGTTATATCATTTTAGCAGCTACTTCTGGTCGGGTTCGAGACCCGAACGAACTTACACTTTGTTACTAAAATAATTTTGTCTTGTATTTGCTTTACAAAATCTTTTTAAGAGTTTTAATTTATGACTCCTGGTATTGATATTTTGAGCAATGTTTAGTTGATCAAAATTCGTTGAATAAAATCTATATAATACTAGTTATAATTATTAATTATAAAAATGAATATTTTAATTCCTTTAAAAAAGTGTTTGGCCAAAAAAAAAAAAAAAAAAAAAAAAATTCCCATGCAGGTTTGGTAGGCAGTATATAAACCTTTTTTTTTTCCAATTTTTTTGAGGCGGGTAAAAAAAAAATATCAGAACGCTGGGATCCAGTCAAACCCTAAACATGTTCCTTACGGAATACAATGCCGGTGTTAAGTGAAAAAATTACTTCTGTTAAAATAGAATTACCTCACACAAATTTTCATGCAATATATTTTGTCATAATACATTCAATGATGTGATATAGGTTTTAAATTTAAAAAAAATTAAAATCAAATTAAGATTATCAAAATAATCGTTGTATCAAAATAAAATTCTTGAATTATTTAGCGCTTTCAATAACTTTGGTATTTACGAAAATTAGGTTAGTTGTGGTACGAGACTATATGTATGGAGCACTCGGTGAGAATCGAACTCATTTACAATGGTCTTCAAATAGACTTTGCTAATCCTTGAACTAAGTGAGGTGCCCATTAAATTTTAAATTTAAAATCTAATGTATATATATATATATATATATATATATATATATATATATAATACATACTATATATATATGTATATATATATAGATATATAGATATGATACTTACATAATATATATATATATATATATATATATATATATATATATATATATATATATATACTTATATGTACATATATATACATATATGATACTTACATTTTATATGCATATATATGTATATTATATATATAGAATACTTACATTGTATATATATATATATATGTGTGTGTGTGTGTGTGTGTAATTATGTATAATACTTACATTTTATATGCATATGTCAATGATATTTACATATATATATATATATAATGCTTACATTACATATATACTACTTACATTATATATATGTACTTACATTAAATCAAAAATCAAAATTAAAACGAAATGATAAAGTATACGACGGAATTTTTTGCAGCTAACACCGGTGTGAGATTTCGTAAGGGACTTTTTTCGAGTATGTCCGGATCTCAGCGTTCTGATGGTACCAAAATCTTTAATCAAAATGGCTGGATAGGCAAGTCGACTCGCAAAAAAGAAAGGCTCACACAACATGCACGAACCGCATGAAGGCAAAAAAAAAAAAAAAAAAAATTAAAGCCAAGAAAAAGAAAAGCAAAATCTTTTTTTTCATCATTTACCCCACCAGTCCATGACGTATCTCCAAACAGTGGAAGCCATTGTATACACTTGGCCTTACGAGATCTGTTAGAATAATAGTGAAGAAATTTTGTTAATACACATAGACACAATTTCAAATATGGTTACCACTAACAAAATGGCGGATATGGTGGATAGGGTGACAGATGTGTGAATTCTCATAGCGACTCAGAACTTTGAAAAAAAAAAAGTTTTGCAAGAAAATATGGAAAAAAAATCATAATAGTTGAAGCTATTGTATACGCTTGGCCTTACGAGATTTGTTAGAATATTGAAGAAATCTATTAATACACTTAGATGCTATATCAAATATGTCTACCAGTAAGCGGATATTAAAGTGGATAGAGTGACGGCTGAATTCTCATAGCGGCTTAGAATTTTTTTCCAGTAAAATATGAAGAAAAAATGTGGAAGCAATTGTATACAATTGGCCTTACGAGATCTGTTAGAATATTGAAGAAATTTATTAATGCACATAGATACAATATTAAAAATGGCTACCACAAACAAAATGGCGGATACTATAGTGTATAGTGTGACGATTGAATACTCATAGCGATTTAGGATTTTTTTTTGCAAGAAAATATGGAAAATATGTGGGAGCCATTGTATAGATTTGGTCTTACGAGATCTGTAAGAATAATAAATAAAATAAAAATATTTTTTTGTTTATACACATAGACACAATATCAAATATGGTTACCACAAACAAAATGGCGGATATGGTGGATTGGGTGACAGATGTGGGAATTCTCATAGCGTATTAGAATTTTTTTTGTTTGCAAGAAAATATGGAAAAGAAAAATGTAAAAAATGAAAGCTATTGTATACATTCGGCCTTACGGAATTCTTTTTAGAATAATAGTGAAGAAATTTAATAATACACAGTTACAATATCAAATATGGCTACTAGATACGAAACGCCGGATATTATAGTGGATAGGTTGATAGATGATTGAATTCTGGTAATGACATAAAACTTTTTTTTTAAAAAGAAAATATGAAAAAAAGTTGTGGGAGATATTGTATACACTTGGCGTTACGAGACCTGTTAGAATAATATTGAAGGAATTTGTTAATACACATAGATACAATAACAAACACGGTTACCACTAACATTGGATTGGGTGACAGATATGAGAATTCTCATAGCGTCTTAGAACTTCTTTTTTTTTGCAAGAAAATAGGGAAAAGAAAAATTAAAAAACGAAAGCTATTGTATACACTCGGCCTTACGATTTTTTTTTAGAATAACTGTGAAGAAATTTAATAATACACAGATACAATATAAAATATCGCTACCAGTAACAGAAACGGTGGATATTATAGTGATGATTGAATTCTCGTAGCGACATAAAACTTTTTTTTTTTGCAAGAAAATATGGAAAAAAAAATGAGAGCTATATTGTATACATTTGGCCTTACGAAATTTGTTAGAATGATATTGAAGAAAGTTTGTTAGTACACATAGATACAATATCAAATAAGGTTACCATTGACAAAATGGCGGATACTATAGTGGATAGTGTGACGGCTGAATTTTAAAAACTTTCTTTTGCAAGAAAATATGGAAAAAAACAAACTGTGGGGGCCATCGTATACAATTGGCCTTACGAGATCTGTTAGAATATTGAATAAATTTATTAATGCACATAGATACAATATCAAACATGGCTAATAGTAACAAAATGGTGGATATGGTGGATAGGGTGAGATGTGTGAATTCTTATAGTGATTCAAAACTTTTTAATTTAATATGAAAAAATAAAACTGTTACAGCCCTTGTATACATTTGGCCATACGAGATCTGTTAGAATTATATTGAAGGAATTTGTTAATACGCTTAGATACAATATCAAATATGGCTACCAGTAATAAAAATGGTCTGAGACTTGTCAGCTGTTCCTTATAAACGTTCATCTTAATTCCACAGAATATTTATAATCTTTTTCACAGATTATCTAACATTGCCTTAAAGGAGTTTAGAGATGGGACATTCACTATTGATGATTGTAGTTTATTCCATGTATTCACCGCTCTGTTACTAAAATAATTTTGTCTTGCATTTGCTTTACAAACTTTTTTAAAAGAGTTTAAATTTATGACTCCTGGTATTGATATTTTGAGCAATGTTTAGTTGATCAAAGTTCGTTGAATAAATTCGATATAATACTAGTTATAATTATTAATTATAAAAATGAATATTTTAATTCCTTTAAAAAAGTGTTTGGCCAAAAAAAAAATATGGAAAAAAACTGTTGCAGCCCTTGTATACACTTGACCTTACAAGATCTGTTAGAATGATATTGAAGGAATTTGTCAATACGCTTAGATACAATATCAAATATGGCTACCAGTAACCAAAATGGTGAATATTATAGTGGATAGGGTGATAGATGACTGATAATTCTCATAGTGACTTGGAATTTTATTTTTGTAAGGATATATGAAGAAAAGACCATCCAACCAACAGCATTGAGTATCGGCTAGAATACTCATTAGAGTCATGGAGATCTTAGGAGACTTGTTGTCACTTAGACTCCAGTGAAAACCATCAGCTTATGCTGGTGTGAAAAACTTGCAAGGAGTGAAACAATAATAATAATGATAATCAGAAGAGTCCTGGAGACCTGAGGAGACTTGTTGTCACTCAGACTCCAACGAAAGATCACCAGCTAACGCTGGAGTGAAAAACTCACGGGAGTGAAAATAATAATAATAATAATAATAATAATAATAATAATAATAATAATAATAATAATAATAATTTTGCAGTTCCAGCAGATCACAGGGTGAAGATGGAAAACGAAAAGATGGACAAATGCCTGGACCTTGCCAGAGAACTGAAAAAGCTATAGAATATGAAAGTCAAAGTGATACCAATTGTGGTACAGTCTCAAAAAGCTTTGAAAAAAGACTGGAAAATCTGGAAATCAGAGGAAGAATTGAGACCATCCAGAATACTGCACTGCTGCAATCTGCCAGAATACTCAGAAGAGTCCTGGATATCTGAGGAGACTTGTTGTCACTCAGACTCCAGGGAAATACCATCAACTAACGCTGATGTGAAAAACTCATAATAATAATAATAATAATAATAATAATAATAATATGAAAAGTTAAAAAAGTTAAAAAGGAATATCTCAGGAGAACTAGAAAACTTCTAGAAACGAAACTTAACAGCAGAAATCTGATCAAAGGAATTAATACCTGGGCTGTCCCCATTATAAGATACTCAGGACCATTCTTAAAATGGACAAAAGAAGAACTCAGACAGATAGACCAAAGGACGAGAAAATTAATGACCATGCACAAGGCTCTCCACCCTAGAGATGATAGAGATAGATTGTATGTGTCAAGAAAGGAAGGGGGAAGAGGTCTTGCCAACATAGAGGAATGCGTAGAAACCACAATCCAACAACTTGAAGATTACACAAGGAAGAGCAAAGACAAATTACTTATGGCGACCAACAATAGTAGAAACGGCAGATGGACAAACAGAAGAACGACAAAGACTAGAAAACAAAAATGGGAAGAAAAACAATTATATGGACGCTTCAAACGACAAATAGATGAGGTTGCACATGGAAAGACTTGGACATGGTTAAGAAAGGGAAACCTCAAAAGAGAAACAGAATCACTTATAATTGCTGCACAAAATAATGCCATAAGGACAAACTACATCAAAGCGAAAATTGATAAGACCCAACAAAATAGTAAATGTAGACTTTGCGGTAATAGAGATGAGACTGTTAACCATATACTCTGCGAATGTAGCAAACTAGCACAACGAGAATACAAAACTAGACACGACTGGGTTGGGAAGGTGATCCACTGGGAATTATGCAAGAAATTAAATTTTGACCACACAACAAAATGGTATATGCATAAACCAGAATCTGTTCTTGAGAACGAAACGCACAAAATTCTCTGGGACTTTGAAATTAAAACGGATCACCTTATCCCAGCAAGAAGACCAGACCTAGTGTTGATTAACAAAAAAGAAAGAACTTGTCAACTGGTGGATTTTGCAGTGCCAGCGGATCACAGGGTGAAGTTAAAGGAAAATGAAAAAATTGACAAATATCTGGACCTTGCCAGAGAACTGAAAAAGTTATGGAATATGAAAGTGAAAGTTATACCAATTGTAGTTGGTGCACTTGGAACAGTCCCAAAAGCATTAGAAAAGGGTTTGGAAAGTTTGGATATCAGAGGAAGGATTGAAACCATTCAGAACACTGCACTGCTGCAATCTGCCAGAATACTCAGAAGAGTCCTGGAGACCTGAGGAGACTTGCTGTCACTCAGACTCCAGTGAAAGACCATCAGCTAACACTGATGTGAAAACTCAAAAGGAGTAAATAATATGACAAACAACAATTTTTAATTATAAGATTAATTATCTATAAATACTAACGATCAAAAGCATTTAAAAAACAATGATGAAAGAACATAATATAAATTATACAACGATAATATAATAGACCGTATGGAAATGATAATTATCATTATGTACAATGACAATAATAGCGGAGACTAACAATAATCAACATAGCAGTGAGGTCAAATTAAAAAAAATGTTTTCTTTTATCGTCTGTGACGCCAGCCGTTCTGATGAGACCAAAAAGTCAGAATTAAGTATTATATAAAACTAGCACAAAAAAAGAAGAAAGAAACACCATCCGGGCGGTATAAAAATCAATTGTTGAAAGATATTGCCTAAGAGGGGTGGGAGCTAATATTCGATGTTATAGGGTTTGTATTGTAGGGACTAGAACTCTCCTGTGCCTTCGGGGACAGGAAGTAGAAAAGGTAACGTCCCTTGTCAGGTTGGGGAAAGAACCTTCTTTACGGTTTTGGGACCAACGTGTGAGCCTCGTAGAAACGAGCTCTTGTCTCAGTTTCTTGTGACTGAAGGAACTTTCCCATCAGTGAGGGAGTAACAACTGTAGACCCAACCTGACACCCCCCTCAACGAGGGAGATATATGAACTGAAAGTACTGCCCCTAAGTACTTTGTTATATTGACTGTTGTTGAGCTTATATGTGAATAAATAAGGTTAAAAGTACATGTGTTTTCCCTTTCGTCTTTACGTTCTGTGAACTTATCTTGTTCCTCATAGACTGTAGGCAGCTATTCCTACACTGGTGACCCCGACGTGATCATTAAAATCTGTTAAAGGAGTAAACAAAAAAAAATCATGTATTTACCCAAACCCTCCGTCACGAGCAGGATGTGACACAAGGTCATTTTTGAAGTAAAGTTAAGGGGTTGAATTCAGAGTTTCATCTTCTTTTATCGTTAATCTAACATAACCCAATTAGGGTTGACATGCCGTAAAATCTATCTGACCAAGCAAGTTGTTAACTATTGCACCCGGACAAAGCGTCCAATTGTCAGACAATAGTGTCGTCAAGCAACGGGCGAAATGGAGTGAAAAAGAGAGGAAAGAAGCCGCCACAGAAAAGAGAGCCAGAAGGAAGGAGAGGCAACAGCAACTCCAGCAAGCATCACTGTTTGTTTGCAGCCACTGTACCAGAGACTGCCATTCAATAATTGGTATGTTCAGCCACTCACGCAGATGCAGTTAAAGAAAGAAAAAGTGGACACTACCCCATCGTTTTTAGCAGACAGAAGGATGCCAGCATCTTACTTGATTAATTGATACGGTAGGGAGACCACGCCTGCGCTTTAAAGATGTCTGCAAGAGGGACATGAAGACATGCCACATCAACACCAACACATGGGAGGTTTGTACAAAAGACCGTACGACCTGGCACCTTCTCGTCAAACAAGGAACGAAAAGACGTGAAAAGGAGAGGAAAGAAGTCGCCACAGAAAAGAGAGCCAGAAGGAAAGAGAGACAACAGCAACTCCAGCAAGCATAACTGTTTGTTTGCAGTCACTGCATCAGAGACTGCCATTCAAAAATTGAACGTTTTATATGTTTACTTAAGAGCTATTACAATAGTTCAATATGTAAAAAGTAGAATAATCTTGAGTTAACTCTCTCTCTCTCTCTCTCTCTCTCTCTCTCTCTCTCTCTCTCTCTCTCTCTCTCTTTCTCTCTTTATTCTTTCTTTTCATTATGTTGGAGTCTGAGATTTTTTTTAAGCCCCCCCCCCCTCAAAAAAAAAGTTAAAAAAAAAAAGGAAAAAAAAAAAGACGTTATCTGAATTATATTAATCGGAACCATGTGGATATACGACAGTATAATAATCTAATAATTACAACTTTTGATATGTTTACTTAAGAGCTATTGCGAAATTGTTCGCTGTGTAAAAAATATAATAATCTTGATTTAACTCTCTGTCTGTCTGTCTGTCTGTCTGTCTCTCTCAATCTCTGTCTGTCTGTCTGTCTGTCTCTCTTGCTGCTTGCACAGATGTCAACCCGGAGCAATGTAAACACACACACACACACACACACACATATATATATATATATATATATATATATATATATATATATATATATGGTTGTTGGTTGGTTTGTTTGTTTTACGGCATATCAACCCTTTTCGGGTTATTCAATACCAAATCTAGTCATTTTGATATCAAGTTGCTAACAGTTTCAACTGTTTCTTAAAATATCACCCATATATATATATATATATATATATATATATATATATATATATATATATATATATGTGTGTGTGTGTGTGTGTGTGTGTTTGTGTTTGTGTTCGTATATATCTAACATTAAATAATGCAAGAACGTCGTTAAAACTTGTGCACATAGCTGCACACTTCTTTTGATATTTGTCAACATCAAGCTTTCTCAATGTGGCCTATATAACCCCACTGGTGTCTATACAACAGCTCAGGGGGTCTGTAAGTATTCGGGGGGATCTACAATGGGTCTATGGAAACTACTAAGCCTTCTTAATAATTAGAAGAAATTAATTCCACAAGAATCCTGGAGAACATACTTATGTTGATGTATTTTCATAAGTTTAAGCCCTTCTCAAGAGTCATCAGCTTCGTCCATCACACTAGGAAATGTGCTTCCTTGGTAAGTTATTAAGTTAGTATTAACTCTTAACATCCTGTTGAGGATTTTCTAAATCCAGAGATTGTGTGTGTGTGTGTGTGTATGCATGTGTGTGTGTGTGTGAGGAAAAAGTGGAAGTGAATCCGACAGTAAGTAATATGAAAAAATTGAAAAATACAAGTACATAAACGAGTAATGTTTATTTCGTCTATGCTGCAGTGTTTCGAACTGTTTCAATAGATCTTCATCAGGGCTTTTGTTAGTTTTAGGGGAAAGTAAATGTATCACACAAAATAAGAAATCTTCGAGACTTTTTTGTTTTATGGTCAGTTAGTCTATTTAAAATTGTTGATGAAAACGCGTGCTTCCTTGGTAAGTTATTAAATTAGTATTAACTCTTAACATCCTGTTGAGGATTTTCTAAACCCCATTCCTATAAGAATCTTTCAATAAATGGCTAAAAATGGCTTTTCATTTAAAGTTACCTGTTATTTCCCGTTAATGAAAGACTTCTAAATATGTTTAATATTACATTTAAACAAATTCCAGAGCCCCATTCCTATAAGGATTTATCAAAAAATGGCTAAAAATGGCCTTTTCATTTAAAGTTACCGGTTATTTCCCGTAAATCAAAGACTTCTAAATTTGTTTAATATTACATTTTTAAAAAGATTATCTTTTGGGGTGGATTAGGAAAACAAATGTGACTTCCGGCCGGGTGGAATGAGGTGGTATAGGACATTAAGAGTTAAATATTTGCAGCTCTTACTTTACTGTTTATGTCACGGTTATTTTACAATTAACAGTTTTACATAAACGTTTGTACAGAATTCATTAATTACATAATTAGTTGCAACAAAACAACTGCAAGGTGGACTGGGTTATATAAGGAGGGGGTCTATTAGAGATCAATCAGATTTTTGTAGGGGTCTACGGACTTAAAAGTTTAAGAACCCCTGGTCTACACGAATGCACAAATTCAAGCCACTCGCAAAGATGTCAAGCCGGAGCTGTGTAAATTGAAGTCGCCGGTAAGGTAAATGTATTTTCTTAGTCATATCTTGTTGATTTAATTTCTTCTTTTTTTTTCATTTTTTTTTTTTTTTTTGAGTGCGCGATAATTGTCGTCTTCTTCAAACGATTGTCGCCTCGGTTGTCGGTCAATGACATCGGCGCAGAACCACTGACGGCCATTATCCAATTCCCTCAAGGCGACAACGACCTGACACCGTCACTTTCGTGTCAAGTGTCGATAAAGGCCGGCTCTGCTGTACACGTTTACCAGAGATGGTTCACCAAACGTCGTGAACACAGTTTGAGGCGCATGCTGTGATGGTTATACCCATCTGACCAAAAGAGGTCACAGCTTATCGAATGGTGCATCAATTTACCAGAGATGGCTCACCAAACGTCGTGAACACAGTTTGAGGCGCATGGTGTGATGGTTATACCCACCTGACCAAAAGAGGTCACAGCTTATCGAATGGTACAACAATTTACCATAGATGGCTCACCAAACGTCGTGAACACAGTTTGAGGCGCATGCTGTGATGATTATACCCACCTGACCTAAAGAGGTCACAGCTTATCGAATGGTACAGCAATTTACCAGAGATGGTTCACCAAACGTCGTGAACACAGTTGAATGCGCATGGTGTGATGGTTATACCCACCTGACCAAAAGAGGTCACAGCTTATCGAATGGTACAGCAATTTACCAGAGATGGTTCACCAAACGTCGTGAACACAGTTGAAGGCGCATGGTGTGATGGTTATACCCACCTGACCAAAAGAGGTCACAGCTTATCGAATGGTGCATCAATTTACCAGAGATGGTTCAACAGACGTCGTGAACACAGTTGAAGGTGCGTGCTGTGATGGTTATACCCACCTGACCAAAAGAGGTCACAGCTTATCGAATGGTACAGCAATTTACCAGAGATGGCTCACCAAACGTCGTGAACACAGTTTGAGGTGCATGGTGTGATGGTTATACCCACCTGGCCAAAAGAGGTCACAGCTTATCGAATGGTACAGCAATTTACCAGAGATGGCTCACCAAACGCCGTGAACACAGTTTGAGGTGCATCGTGTGATGGTTATACCCACCTGACCAAAAGAGGTCACAGCTTATCGAATGGTACAGCAATTTCAATAAAAGGTCTATGAACTATTCGATAAGTTGTGGCTCATATATAGTGGTCTGGTGACCCAGTAAAAATTATTACATTTCTGTGGCCCATGTGAAATATGGCATGTCTCATTGCGGCCATGTATATATATATATATATATATATATTATATTGTTATCTTAAGCTCACTTGGATGTGATGGACAACTGTTTTTTGCGGTATTATCTGACAAATGTACCACTGTATGAAACCCTGGGTCACAAAAATCCCAATGCAATATATGTATATATTCTAGTCATCTGCCGAATTCTAAAATTATATATAAAATATATATAAAATTACATATAATATAAAAAAATATATATATAAAAAAATTTAAAAAATAAAAATTTTAATATATAAATTAAATATTTATTAAACTATAGACTTTTTGTGTTCTGTGTTTTTATTGGTCAGTCTGGTTCAGCTAATTTAAATGACTACTGTGGTTAGTACTATTTATTCCGTCTAGCTCCTTGTCTCTTTGGTCAGATTTTAGCCCTGAAGAGCTTTATGCGAAACTAATAGTAGGTTCGTCTGACTCATTAGATTTATCTTTATTATTGGCTCTACTTAGGTATCGAGCACTTTTTACTTATTAGCTTTCTCCTAGCGGTTATATGAATATATATATATATATATATATATATATATATATATATATATATATATATATATAATATATATATATCTTATATACATATAAATTGTTTTTTCTTTTGGCCAAATACTGTACAATAGATTATTTTTTGTTGGTACGACCATCTTGGTCTTTTCTTTTTTTCAAAAATTTTTCTCCCTGGTTGATGTTTGGTAGTATATTTTTACAATCAAACTATTTGCTGGTTTTTTTCTCACCGCAAGGATTTACCAACACGCTTGTATATTATATCTGTCTCTGTCTATTGAAAACCCACCCACGGGGATATATATATATATATATATATATATATATATATATATATATATATATATATCAGTGTGTTTATATCTACTTATATATCTCAATTTGCTCACTTCTATATATTTATCTATATATCTATCTATCAATCTATCTCAGTTTATTCGTATCTCTCAGTTATTTTCATATCTATCTATCTATCTATCTATCTATCTATCTAGGAGGATACCTATATCGGTCACACACACAAGTTTCGATGCACTACCCCAATTAACCTGCTTATCATGTCTCACAGACAAGATTGCTGAAGTACAAATTACTTATCACATCGCCCTATTTACTAATCGCACCTCAAGATGTTTATTACACACACACACACACACACACACACACACACACACACACACATATATATATATATATATTATATATATATATATATATATATATATATATATATATATATATGACACAGATGTATGTAACTAAATTAGTCTTTCTATGCAATCAGCTGATAAATAATTTACAAGGTCCTTCATTTCGATTCGTAATCTTGTTTTAATCACAGCTGGAAGATAAAAACTTTGACGTGAACGTTTTTCTCTTTCTTTCTTTCTTTCTTTCTTTCTGCCTTTTTATTCTTTCTTTCTTTCTTTTTTTCTCTTTATTTCTGTCTTTTTATTCATTCTTTATTTATTTCATAGTTCCTTTCTTACTTTTTTTTCTTTCTTTCTTTCTTTTTATTTTTTCTTTCTTTCTTTTTATTCTTTCTTTCTTTTTCTTTCTTTCTTTCTTTCTTTTTCTTTCTTTCTTTATTTCTGTCTTTTTATTCTTTCTGTTTTTCTTTCTTTCTTTTTCTTTCTTTCTGTCTTTTTATTCTTTCTTTCTTTTCTTTCTTTCTGTCTTTTATTCTTTCTGTCTTTTTATTCATACTTTTTTCTTCTTTCTTTCTTTCTTTCTTTCTTCTTTCTTTCTTCTTTTTTTCTTTCTTTCTTTCTTTTTTCTTTTTTCTTTTTTCTTTCTTTCTTTTTTTTCTTTCTTTCTGTCTTTTTATTCTTTTTTCTTTTTTCTTTCTTTCTTTTTTATTCTTTCTTTCTTTCTTTCTTTCTGTCTTTTTATTCTTTCTTTCTTTTTTTCTTTCTTCTGTCTTTTATTCTTCTGTCTTTTTATTCATTCTTTATTCATTTATTTATTTATTTCATACTTCCTTTCTTACTTTTTTCTTCTTTCTTTCTTTTCTTTCTTTCTTTCTTTCTTTCATTCATTATTTCTTTCTTACTGTCTTCCTTTCTTTGTTTTTATTTTTTCATCCTTTCTTTCATCCTTTCTGTCTTTCATTCATTCATTCTTTTTTATTTTTATTCTTTTTTCTTTCTCTCTTTATCTTATTTTATTCTTTCTTTCTTTCCGTCTATCTTTCTTTCGCTCTTTCTCTCTGTCTTTTTTCTTTCTATTCATTCATTCATTTTTCTTTCTTTTTCTCTCTCTCTCTTTCTTTCTTTCTTTCTTTCTTTATTTCTTTCTTTCTTTCTTTCTTCCTTTCTTTCATTCTTTATGTTTTTTCTTTCTTTCTTTTCATTCATTTATTCTTTCTTTCTTTCCTTCGTTCTTTCTTTTTTCTTTCTATCTGTCTATCTTTCTTTCTATATTCATTCTTTCATTTATTCTTTTTCTTTTCTCTTTCTTTCTTTCTTTCTTTTTTTCTTTCTTTCCTTTTCACTTATCCTTCCATTCATTCGTTCATTCTTTCTTTTCTTCTTTCTTCTGCTTGTCTACAAGTACTGGTGTTGGTATCAGTTACATCAACGGATGGAACATGCAGGAGCATCGGTTGACTGTGATCCTTTAAAATTATTCGACTAAACAGTAAAAATTAAATAAGATAAGTTATTTTTTCGGAGTGGAATGGGGTCGTAGGAAGATTATTTTAAATCTTAAAATATTTTTTGGGTCCAATTGTATATCCGGTTTAATATTTGCCTGTCAGAGAATGGATCCAATTGTATATCCGGTTTAGTATTTGCCTGTCAGAGAATGGATCTAATTGTATATCCGGTTTAGTATTTGCCTGTCAGAGAATGGATCTAATTGTATATCCGGTTTAATATTTGCCAGTCAGAGAATGGATCCAATTGTATATCCGGTTTGGTATTTGCCTGTCAGAGAATGGATCTAATTGTATATCCGGTTTAGTATTTGCCTGTCAGAGAATGATCTAATTGTATATCCGGTTTAGTATCTGCCTGTCAGAGAATGGATCCGATTGTATATCCGGTTTAGTATTTGCCTGTCAGAGAATGGATCCGATTGTATATCCGGTTTAGTATCTGCCTGTCAGAGAATGGATCCAATTGTATATCCGGTTTAGTATTTGCCTGTCAGAGAATGGATCTAATTGTATATCCGGTTTAGTATCTGCCTGTCAGAGAATGGATCCGATTGTATATCCGGTTTAGTATTTGCCTGTCAGAGAATGGATCTAATTGTATATCCGGTTTAGTATCTGCCTGTCAAAGAATGGATCTGATTGTATATCCGGTTTAGTATTTGCCTGTCAGAGAATGGATCCGATTGTATATCCGGTTTAGTATTTGCCTGTCAGAGAATGGATCTAATTGTATATCCGGTTTAGTATCTGCCTGTCAAAGAATGGATTCGATTGTATATCCGGTTTAGTATTTGCCTGTCAGAAAATACTTTTACGTAATTCAAAATCAAGATAAATTTTTCTTAAAAGTAAATTTTATTTTACACTAAAATTAAAATATAAAAATTTTAATATTAAAATATTAAGTCGCTTGGTTTAAGAATAGAAAAAAAAAAAAAAACAAATGGTACGACTGAACCGGAAATGATTTCGTTTACATTTATTTTTAATGGAAAAAAATACGGTTTTATTATTATTATTATTATTATTATTATTATTATTATTATTATTATTATTCACTCCTTTTGAGTTTTTCACATCAGCATTAGCTGGTGGTCTTTCACTGGAGTGTGAGTGACAACAAGTCTCATCAGGTCTCCAGGACTCTTCTGAGTATTCTGGCAGATTGCAGCAGTGCAGTATTCTGGATGGTCTCGGATTCTTCCTCTGATTTCCAGATCCTCCAGTCTTTTTTCCAAGTTTATTGGGAGCGTTTCAAGTATTATTATTATTATTATTATTATTATTATTATTATTATTATTATTATTATTAAAATAGCTTTTTGATTCTAATTTATATAAAATTTCATTTTGTTCTTTAAAAAAATAAATTCTTAAACTATTTTCTTCTTTATCTGTTTCGATAATTTGTCGAATTTTTCTGCTATTTCTGCGTTTTTTCCAATTGGGGAATTATCTTGACTAAGGCACGTACGCTTCCTGCGAATGATAAGGCCGCCCTTTAGCGCCGCCACACCTCGACAGATGGTGACATCAATGGCCTTCATTAAGGGCGACTAAAGCGCAAATCGTCCAATCTCACCATCGAGCCTTCTTCTAATGGTATCTGGGAGCGTACAGATGGTATGGGAGGTGATGTAATAACCCGAGGCAAAAAATAGCTTAGAATGGTATTTAGAAAATGTAATTTATCTGGGAAAGTGCCAGGCTAACACAGAAATCAAAGGCCGCACATCACTACTTACAGTTTCACGGTGTTTTTACAACACTAAGGCAATAAGGGCCGGTTTAGCTAAGTCGATAGAGCGTTCGGCTAGAACCACAAGGTTCTTGGTTCGATACCGGCCCTCGCCAACTCAGCATATGAGTAGCACAGGGATCTGTGCGGTAAAGTGAGGAGCTGGTGTAGGTGTGGCGGTCCACCTCAGACGCAAAAAAAAAAACAATCTCCTTGGTCTAGCGCTAGTGAAAAAGGGATAGACTCCCTCGCTGTCTGGCTGATACCGATTTTAGGCAACTCCGATAACTTTACTTACATTCACGCTTTGTGTCGTGGTTAACGTTATAGGAAATGACATTGGCGACTCTAGTTCAAATCCTGATCGAAGCAGTCTGTTTCATTTTGATTTGGTTTGTGTATATATATATATGTATATATATGTATATATGAGAGGTATCCAAAACTTGGTAGTAGGGGATGCTTCTATATTTGATTTCTAAGATACACTGTATTATTATTGTATGATCCAGTATGTACAAATACAGTGAATCTTTAAATCACTAAAGAGAGCTCAATGTATAATAAACGGAGTCTCGAAGATATCTTATTTTGTGTGATAAATTTATTTTCCCTTAAAACTAACAAAAGCCCTGATGAAGATCTATTGAAACAGTTCGAAACACTGCAGCGTAGGCGAAATAAACATTACTCGTTTATGTACTTGTATTTTTCAATTTTTTCATAATATTACATACTGTCGGATTCACTTCCACTTTTTCCTCACACACACACCACACACACACACACACACACACACACACACACACACACATATATATATATATATATATATATATATATATATTCCACTTTTTATTGACTTGCTACACGACGGTTATGAGGGTAAGTAAACAAACAAATGTGTTTATTTTTATATGGCTTTAAGCCGACAATTTTTGGGAGGATATGTGCTTAATTGAAGTCATACCTAATTTTGAAAATTAATTAGTTAATAATTAATGAATTTAGGCCATATATGTTCAAATGTAAGGCTAAACAAACCGAGAAAATGTCAATCCCTGAATGTACATTTCGACCTATTAGGTCTCATCAGCAACGTTATATATATATATATATATATATATATATATATATATATATATATATAAGGGGGGGGAATATGTGCTTAATTTAAGTCGTACCTAATTTTGAAAATTAATTGATTAATAATTAATTAATTAGGCGGGAATGCCTATTTAAATGTAAGGCTAAACATTAATCAATTAATTTTCAAAATTAGGTACGACTTCAATTAAGCACATATTCTCCCAAAATTGTCGGCAAAAAGCCATATCCAAACATACCGTGTTTACATATATATATATATATATATATATATATATATATATTATATATAGAGAGAGAGAGAGAGAGAGAGAGAGAGAGGGGGAGAGCGAGAGAGAGAAAGAAAGAGAGACAGACAAACAGAAAAAGTGGGCAGTGGAGAGTGTGAGAGAGAGAGAGAGAGAGAGAGAGAGAGAGAGAGAGAGAGAGAGAGAGAGGGGGGGTAGGAGAGATTAAATTGTACAATGGCGGAGTGTGTCGAACAGATTTTTGTTGAAGATGGCAATGGCCGTCAGCTGTCGCAAAAGACCAACTTCAAACTGCCAACTCCACTCCTTGCATTCTTTTGGGCCGCAGCCTTTATCCGGCCACTTGAGTTGTTTCTTGTTACATCGACACACTCTAACACTTAGCCCCGGCCACCAGATCACAGCCTGCCGCCAGCCGGGACAATTTCGGACGCACAGCTGAAATTCCA
>CM042176.1:17409948-17422448 GCA_023376005.1 Doryteuthis pealeii | reverse complement strand
CACGTGCAATCAACTGCATTTAATCAATATCTTGATTAATCCAGTGGATTTAACCCTGAAGATCCTTATGGTTAAACTCGAGTAGGTTATTACCGTATACCTTTTGATAATATATATAATATATATATATATATATATATCTCGATTCTATCTATCTATCGATTCCTACAAGTCAGCAGGTTTGATGTTGGAATCTTCTTTTCTACTTTTAATTTGGAATCATATTCTAGGAGGCTTTGTCATTAGACTGGAAACTCTTCTGCATACATACATACATACATACATACGAACAAATAGATAGATAGATAGATAGATAGATAGAACAGATTCAGATAGATAGAAAGAAAGATATAGCAATTGCATAATCTTTACAGATCACTGCCGTCCCTCAAAATCCTATAACCCCACCACCAGAACCTTTCCTCTCAAATCCACTGAAAGATAGATACATTCATACATACATATGAACAAATACATTGATAGATAGGAACTGCTAGATAGATAAGTAGATATATATATATATATATATTATTTTCTACACATTTTTCCAAATTCAACGTATACAAAACATCCATCATCTTTTATCCACATAAATCCTTGTTTTTTTTCCCTCCTTTTTCACAGTCCTGAAGAAGGTTTCCATTGTAAACCGAAATGTTCGAACATCGACTATAAATTTCCATCCATCATAAAATCCCATGTTTGTTTCTACATTTTTCTCCACATAGATAGATAGATAGATAGATAGATATGTGTACATTTATAAAAAAACACAATGATATAGTTATCTATATCAGTCTATGCATATCTATATATCAATCAATATCTATCTCATCTATCATATCTATCTATCTATCTATCTATCTATCTCAGTCTATCTATCTATCTATCTATCTATCTATCTATCTCTATTCATATCTATCTATCTATCTATCTAATCTATCTATCTATCTATCTATCTATCTATCTATCTATCTATCTATCTATCTATCTATTCATATCTATCTATCTATCTATCTATCTATCTATCTATCTATCTATATCTATCTATCTATCTATCTATCTATCTATCTAGTCTATTCATATCTATCTATCTATCTATCTAAGTCTATTCATATCTATCTATCTATCTATCTATCTATCTATCTATCTATCATATCTATCTATCTATCTATCTATCTCAGTCCATTCATATCTATCTATCTATCTATCTCAGTCTATTCATATCTATCTATCTATCTATCTATCTATCTATCTATCTATCTATCTCAGTCTATTCATATCTACCTAATTGGACGTCTTGCCTGGTGTAATGTTTAATGGTTTAGAATAGAAGACTATTACGATAGTGAATGGTGTAACGCTTGTCATAAACCTTTGTATGTTTATGACGAGCAGCGTAAATTTTCGACAATTCGCTACTTGGACAATAAATTTCCTATGACTGACAGCGTAGACAATGTTCCTGATGACGTGTCAAAGCTTTTAACACGCGTATCCAGAAAATTACGAGAAAACTAATCTTGCAGATTGGACTGTCTCCAACTGTTGTTTTCAGGGTTACAACGTACTTAAAACAGTTTAGATACAAGTTGTTACAGTTGCATCATTGTAAATTACATTGACGGCCATTGATCAAGATGTCTGGCCGAATTGTCACCCCGAACTGCAAGTGGTTGGGTGGTTTTCTTTGTTTTACGGCATATCAAACCGTGTCGGGTCATTTAGCTCAGTCGGTAGAGCGTTCGGCTAGGAATCACAAGGTTCCTGGTTCGATACCGGCCCTGTGAATGATTTTTTATGCAGAAATCAATTAAAATAAGTGTAATCTTTTTATATGCGTTCTTATTTAATTTCATTAGTCTTGCCGGTATAGCTGAGTCGGTAGAGCGCCCGAATAGGAACCACAAGGTTCCTGGTTCGATACCGACTCCTCGCCAACTCAGCGTATGAGAAGCACAGGGATCTGTGCGGTAAAATGAGGAGCTGATGGTAGGTGTGGCACTCCACCTCAGACGCTAAAATAATCTCCTTGGTCTATTGGCTGATACCGACATTAAGCCGCCCCGACGACTTAATGCCGAATCAAGTTATTTTGATATTCGGTTACTTACAGTACCTGCTGTTGCCTAAATGGTCACCCATAAAAATACTAAACCGGCTCATCGTTGCTTAACTTGTCAACCCATAGGTCATTTTATAACGAAAACATTTTTAAACTCATCTTTTTCTTTTAATCCATAGATGGAACCCTAACAGGTACTACCACTCCGGGTCAGAGTGGACCTGGAAGCAATGGTGATGAAGGGGTGCTCCACATTCACCACACCTCCAGAACTGGGACCACACCATCAGATAGAGTTTAACGTTATACCCAGGACATATACAGCCTCGGCCACCGCCTTCTAGCACATATATGATAAAAAGGGTTCGAGCTCGCCATTAGGGCAATAGGGTTGGGACAATCATATAGGTGCTAGGGCTTATCGTGACCAGCCGACTGATCGCGGGGAGGCCTTTCCGACCGACCGTCTAGCCTAAGTAAGGGCCAAAGGGGGGGGTGCATGTCATGGACTGTTCAGTCACCAGGATTCCGTCCTTAAGAATCACGGGTCATCACCCATGACAAACAGGTGGACACATTGACGGGGGAGGCTCTTATCTCTCTGCAGAGTGCAGTCGGTGTTCTAAAGCCTTAGCCGACAGGTGTGAGTACTTCTCATTTTTTTGTAAGTATCAAAATTGTTATCTAAGTAGTTGTATTTGGTTATATTTGGGGTTCCCAACCTTCTTTTGCCATGACCCACTTAATCACCCCTAAAATCCTGATGACCCCCATATTGTAGTGTCCTGAGTATGACGTTAAACTGTATTTAGTGATGAAAGTGTGGAGTACCCCTTTATTGCAATTACTCCAGGTCCACCCTAACCGGCGTGGTATTACCTGTTAGGGTCTCGTCTATAGGTTAAATAGATACAAAATTGAGTTGTAAAAATGTGTAAAAAATCTGAGTTAAAAAAAAAACAGGACAAATTGAATACCCATCAAAAGTAAATAAAACAAAACGTAGTATTATTTGTATTATTCGGACTTTGTCATCATCTTCATTGCTATTTGTACAACGTTTCGGTCGATGTGCCCCCGTTGAAACGTTATACAAATAACAATGAAGATGAGGAAAATAGTCCGAATAATACAAATAATTCAAATTATCAAGCTTCACCAAAAAAATTCAGAGAAATAGTATCTTAGCAATGAAGATGAGGACAATAGTCCGAATAATACAAATAATACAAATTATCAAGCCTCATCTAAAAAATTCAGAGAAATAGTATCTTAACAATAAAGATGAGGACAATAGTCCGAATAATACAAATAATACTAATTATCAAGCCTCATCAGAGAAATAGTATCTTAACAATCAATAGTCCGAATAAAAATATACTAATTATCAAGCCTCATCTAAAAAATTCAGAGAAATAACAAACAAAACGTCTTCGGCATAAAATAGCTCCGCAACGGTTGACATGCCATAAAATCCAACCAACCAACCAACCAACCCATATTGTAATTGTTATGTTTTTACATAAAAATAAAATACAGAACACTGAATGAAAATACAGATCAGACTGTTGGAAATTAACAAGGTTCTATTTAACATTAAGTTAGAAAATGCTTCTACCCTAAAAGAGACTTAACTAGTTCAACCGTGCAGTGCACGTGCGTTCACTCGGTACAAAACCCAATCCGAAAGTGTCATGGCGGAAACCCTTACTTCCGGGTTCCCATCAGCCCCTTACCGATCAAGGGAAGTAACTCTATGTTCATTAGGTCTGAACCTAACATTCATATATAATTCTTATGATTTAAAATGTGAACGTTTGAGCTTCATTATAATTGAACAGAAGGACTCAGGTTGCAATAATAATAGGACTTTTTTTTTAATAGAATGAGTTCTCAGGTAAATAGAGGGTTAACTTTGAAGTATCCCATAATACAGGTAAAAAGAATACCAAGAAAATTTAGTGCAGCTGTGGGGGGGGGGACATTTAGTAGGTCGAGAGTTAATGTTAAGAGAATTTGACGCTATACTGAATTTTAAAATTTTCATCTATGTTGCTATCTTTATATAGTGCAGCAATTGGATGAAGCTGTTGGCATTTCACATGGCGCTAATACCCTTGGGAAAGGTATGAATTCAATTCTCCCTCCAGCTATGCCGTGTCGTGTGTAGATATATTCTAATTTTATGGAGGTCTATTTATTTTATGGTCTAATGATTAGAGTCTCAGGAAATGGATTCGTCGACCCGAGTTCAAATCATAGACGAAGCTGTTTGGATTTCACATAGCGCTAATACCCTTGGGAAAGGTATGAATCCAACTATTCTCCCTGCAGCTATAGGTAAATAGTAGGGCAGACTGGGCTCTATAACCTTGGTTAGGTAACCAGTCTAGGAGAAGGAAAACTCTGAATTCAAACCTGTTAAACTCCGCTTAAGAAATTGACCCTTGTGTCGCATATATATATATATATATATATATATATATATATATATATATATATATATATATATATAGCGAATCAATTTAATATTAGCTCAATTTGTTTAGTTCTTTTGTTTTTCTTTTCTTTTCTGTTCGTCTGCGTCTCGAACGACGCACGTGACGGTGCTATCATTCTAATTGACTTTAATTTAGGTTGAAAGCAT
This sequence comes from Doryteuthis pealeii, assembly GCA_023376005.1. Classification (NCBI taxonomy): domain Eukaryota; kingdom Metazoa; phylum Mollusca; class Cephalopoda; order Myopsida; family Loliginidae; genus Doryteuthis; species Doryteuthis pealeii. The sequence continues at coordinate 17,417,736 of CM042176.1, read as the reverse complement.
TTTCACCTTCTTTAATTGACGAAATAAACGAGTAGGAGAAAGAAAAAAAATTGAATCACTCCTCTGAAAAACGTGACAATAATTAATAAAGGGCCGTAACTATTCCATGACTTGGGATCATGGCCCTCCACGGCTTCCTCTTTTTTTAGTAAACTGCACATTACCCTGACAATTTAGGAAGAAATAGTAAAGTTTTACATTTCCACCAAGATTTTGAAATCTGTTTTCCTTCAAGTTTATTTTGCCATTACTAAGGCTAGAGAGCCCAATCTGTCCTGAATTTTAATTATGAAAATATTAATGACCACTGTCCCATAATAATTGATACATTCAATATGTGAAATTTATATACAAATGTACCAACTATTATGGTACAGTGGTAGTAATAAAATGAACTGTACTACCTCTGTCCCAAAATAGTTGATACATTCAGTATATATAATAATAATAATAATAATAATAATAATAATAATAATAATAATAATCTAGTATATAAGGTCTGAGACCTGTCAGCTGTTCCTTATAAACATTCATCTTAATTCCACAGAATATTTATAATCTTTCCACAGATTATCTAACATTGCCTTAAAGGAGTTTAGAGATGGGGCATTCACTATTGATGATGGTAGTTTATTCCATGTATTCACCACTGTTACTAAATAATTTTGGCTTGCATTTGCTTTACAAAATTCTTTAAAGAGTTTTGATTTATGATCCCTTGTATTGATATTTTGAGCAATGTTTAGCAGATCAAAGTTCGTTGAATAAAATCCATGTGTATATTTGTAGACTTCAATCATATCCCCTCTTGTACGTCGATAAACCAAACTTGGTAAGTCAATGTTCCTAAGTCTTTCTTCATACGAATTTTTTAAAAATCATTCATTATTTTAGTAGCTCTCCTTTGAACTCCCTATATATATATATATATATATATATATATATATATATATATATATATATATATATATATAATGTGTGTGTGTGTGTGTGTGTGTTTGTGTCGAAGTAAATAAAAGGCACGTCTCCTGTTTAACAATTTTATTTACGATCTTTTCAAGCTTTCTGGCCAACTTTTTACATTTGGATGGAATCTGTAGATTAGTCCACCGAAGTTTGTATCCCAAGTACTTTCGGCACTTCGAAGTGCCATCATCAGGGGTGATGTGTTTATGTTCCAGTTTTTTTTTTTTTTCAAGTTAGTATATTAATGGATGTGGAAGCTGGAAGGAGGAGAATTGATAGGAAAAGTGTTATAGGCATTTTAGAATGTGAGCATTGAAATGCCAATAACACAAATTTAAAAAAGTTGGCCAGAAAGCTTGAAAAGATCGTAAATAAAATTGTTAAACAGGCGACGTGCCTTTTGTTTAATTCTACATGTATGAATGAAAGAATGATGCCCAAATACGCACGTACACCACACACACACACACACACACACACACACACACACACACATATATATATATATATATATATATATAAACACATTTTTGGTACAGCTAAATCTATATATAATTTTAAAAAATATCATACTTTATTGATCAGCAATTTTGAATAGTAAAAAGAAAAGGGAGCGAAAAAATAAGGAGAAACATAAGGGCCCTTTCGACCGGTGCTTTTTCAAAAGTAACGACCGGTAGATCGTTTAAAAGTCACACTCTCTCTATATTTACCAACCCCTCCGCACGAGTAGGATGTGACACAAGGTCAATTTCTTAAGCGGAGTTCAACAGGTTTGAATTCAGAGTTTTCCTTCTCCTAGACTGGTTGGCTAACCAAGGTTAAAGAGACCAGTCTGCCCCTACTATTTATCCATAGCTGAAGGGAGAGTAGGATTCATACCTTTCCCAAGGATATTAGCGCAAAGGGAAATGCAATTATCACATCCAGGATTTGAACTCGGGACGACGAGTCCATTTCCCATATACACTGTAAATGAATTGGGTAAAAGAGGGAGATTTTAACCATACAAAATGGGGTTTAATCTATTATTATCTTGTATGATATTTTTTAAAATTATATATATATATATATATATATATATATATATATGTGTGTGTGTGTGTGTGTGTGTATGTGTGCGTGTGTGTGTGTGTATTAATAGATTGTGAGGACTGACTGAGATAGAGAATACACAGAATAAACAATACGTTACAGTACATTTATATTACAAGTAATCTAAGACAAGGGATGATGTAAAAACAAGAATATGAAATATGTGCTGTCTAGACGAAACGAAACGAACGCATACACAGCAATCGAAAAAGCACACAAAGGAAAGAAAAACGTGTAATAGATACGTACAAAGCCCAAATAGTAACGCTTTGGTCTCCCCCGGGAAAAGGCTTGTCGCTTGGATCTTGCCGAGGGCAGCCCGGGTACTAAGACGGCGAGACTTCGTTTAATAACTTTCGCGACCTGAGGCATGGCTGTCGAGCCTAATTCAACGCTGACTAACGGGAGGGAAACTAATTAGTCCAGTGACGTCATCGAGCAATCATGTCGGCTCTTCTTAACTGGGAAGTTTTCCAGTTATAAAATTCTGATTACGAGCTTGAAGTTAACAATTTCTTCTCTTTTATGGAATAATGAAAGATATGCAAGTAATATATATATATATATATATATATATATATATATATATATATATATAAAACAAATGATGTTTACAAATGCTTGGGATCATCAGGAGAGAATGTGCACCGTTTCGGGGCCTTCCTCTCAACGGTTTTAACTGCACATCTGACCCCCTCACTGTTGTGAGGTCCCTCGGAATATCTGTATCGACCGTATGTAATAGATCGGTCATCAACAAGAGCAAATACGGGAGGAAGGCCCCGAAACGGTGCACATTCTCTCCTGATGATCTCAAGCATTTGTAAACATCATTTGTTTTTTTCAATATATCAAATTCACACTGTCGGATTAATTTCCTTTTATTTTACATATATATATATATATATATATATATATATATAGTTAATCCTTTATTAGTATTGGAGAAATGACAATAAAGTGCTCAATTACTTTTGTAAGAGCTGTATTTATTTATTATAGTGTACAATACATTTAAAGTGCAATTACTACCACTGGTTTCTAAGCAGCATTTTTCTGCGGTTGCCTGTCCTCGCCGCAGAAAAATGCTGCTTAGAAACCAGTAGTAGTAATTGCACTTTAAATGCATTGTACACTATATATATATATATATATATATATATATATATATATATATATATATATATATATATAGTGTAAAAAACAATATATATATACATATATATTATAGTGCAAAAAAAGCAAAGTCGTCTGGCTGGCCTAAAGTCGATATCAGACAGCCAGCGAGGGAGTCTATCCCCTTTTCACTAGCACTAGACCAAGGAGATTGTTTTTGCATCTGAGGTGGCGCCACACCTACCATCGGCTCCTTAATTTACCGCACAGATCCCTGTTGGCCTGTACCTGTTAGAATTCTGCGCGCTTAGGTGACATATGGGGCCGTATATATTTAGTAGGCCGTGGGCTCATCCCGTTTTGAGGTCCCCTTTTGAGAATTATGGATCTAACCGATGATTTGGACAAATCTTTATATCTCAAATGCCTATTTTTCTTTTTTTTACACGTGGGTTTAGATGCAACATACGAACCTTGTATTCATTCACATAAATTCTTTAAAAACAATTGCCGGTGGCTGTCTGCCCGGTTGGCGGGGTGGCCTAATCTGCGTTACGGTAGCCTGGACAACGTTGCTTAGTTCCTGACAGTTTATCGCCTATGCGATTTTCAAATCAATATATATATATATATATAGGTAATCCTTAACTTTTTCCTCGTAAATTCCCGGGCTTAGAATAGGCTGACTTTAAAAAATGAATATCTACCAGAATTAATAAAACAAAATGTCTTCGGCATAAAATAACACAACAAGGGTTGATATTCCGTTAAAACCAACCAACCAACCAAACCAATCAACCTAGTTGATTTTACCGTTCTGGCGAGCGCCAGGTTGAAAATAAAAGAAAGCGAAAAGATAGACAAATACTTGGATCTTGCTAGAGAGCTAAAAAAGACATGTAACATGAAAGAGACAGTGATACCAGTCGTAGTTGGAGTCCTCTGAACAGCTCCAAATAACCTGGTCAAGAGACTGGACAAAGTACTCCTTGTGTCCACCCCCAACCCACATACGGTCCTCAGGTGTATTAGAATAGACTGACTTTATCCTCTGCAAAGGAGTAACCCCTCAACCCCCAAAAGGGGTGTTTTGGGTATGGCACTAAATTGCATCTGTGCCTTTAGTTCTGGAGATCTAAGGAGTGTGGAGTAGCCCTTCATTGTCATTACTCACTGTCGGCTGGGTTTAGAATAAGCTGAGTGTATCCTCTGCAAGAGGAATACTCTCCTCAGCCCCAGAAAGGGAAGTTTTGAGTTTGTCAATAAACTGCACCTGAGATTCCAGCTAGAGTAGCCGTTCCAACATTCCACTTTGCTAAGTAAGCTTAGGCTAGACGGACCTTCGTAGAGCCCCACCCCCTCCGACCAATCGGCTGGTCAAGCTAAGCCCTACCACAAATGATTATCACAACACTATTGATCTTATGGCAAACCCCCATTCTTTTTTTTTATTACATATGAGCTAGAAAGCGGTGGCTGAGGGTCTTATGATGTTAGACTGCATCTAGTGGTGAAGTTCCAATTCTGGAACTCTGAGGAATGTGGAGTATCCGTTTATCACCATTACTCCCAGGTCTACTCTGACCCGGAGTGGTAGCACATGTTAGGGTCTTATCTATAGGTTAAATAGATTAAAAATGAGTAATATATTTACCAACCCCTCCGCACGAGCAGGATGTGACACAATGTTAATTTCTTAAGCGGAGTTAAACAGGTTTGAATTCAGAGTTTTCCTTCTCCTAGACTGGTTACCTAGCCATGGTTGAAGAGTCCAGTCTGTCCTGCTATTTATCCATAGCTGGAGGGAGAGTAGGATTCATACCTTTCCCAACGGTATTAGCGCTATGTGAAATGCCAACTGCTTTGTCCAGGAATTGAACTCGCGTTGACAAGTCCATTTCCTACGACTCTAGCCTTTAACCACGTCCCTCCCAAATTAAAAATGTTTAAAAATTGATTTGAAATTGATTTGAGTTGTTCTTTTGTCCACATTTTTCCTCTACTCTTTACCACATTCTGTCGGATTTATTCCAATTCTCCTATCCTCATATATATATATATATATATATATATATATATATATATATATATATATATATATTGTGAATAAAAAGGCCTTAATTACCATGGGTATCGTGATTATGGACCATTTCCTCTCGTGGGTATTTGGGGCCCACCGAGCTTCGTCAGACCACGTTTTTATTTTACTCAGATACCAACGAGTGGAAATGGTCCATAATCACGATACCCCTGGTATTTAAGGCCTTTTTATTCACAAATAAATTTACTACAACACGAATTCCACCCAAATATTTAAAAGTTGACCAGAAAACTCGAAAAGATCAAAAATAAAAATGTTAAACAGGATATGTGTCTTTTGTTTAATTCTACGTGTATAAATGAAAGAATGCTGCCCAAATACACACACACACACACACACACACACACACATATATATATATTTCTTTTTTTATTTAAAACTTTTAATTCAAATTAATAATACCTAATAAAAAACGAATTGATCCTTTTACCAATGAAGACAACTCGCCATGAACATTTAGATCAATACCTGGGGGAAAATGGTAGAGATGGTTCAAAGAACCGATGTTATGGATTCCGTACTACTGGGTTTCGTGCCAAATGCACTCATCAGACGGTAAGGTGTTAATTGTAGCTCCTGTGATTATCGTAGGTCTAATAAACCTGTTCATGCATCGTTTAAATGTTGTTGTTTTTTAAAGTGCTCAATCGCACTTTTTTTTCTTGTTTTTAAATGTATTTTTAAATTGAAATTGAATGAACGGCTAAATGACCATCACGACTTTGCGCGTGGCGTTTTAAAAGAAAAGAACACCACGAGACGCGTGTTTATAACATAAAAAAAAAATAACAAAAAAAAATAACGACAAAAAAAAAAAACGCGCCCATTTCCGAAAATCGTCTCTGAAGATAAAGTTTTACTTTGAAATCGATAAGACAAAAAAAATAACATCTTTTTGTTTTTATTTTTTATTTGCATTGTAATTGCTTTCAAATTAATATATTATAACATACTTAAGAATGCTTCAAGCAAATTACCAAGTATTTTTTAATGTATTTTTAAAGATCTCATTCTCATCAGGCTGTGCACGAAAAGATTAATTGTTGAATGAAAGACTTAAAAAGGAGTAAAGAATGAAAGAGTTAAAAAAAGGAATAAAAATGAAAGAGTTAAAAAGAGTAAAGAATTAAAGATTTAAAAAAAAAGAAGTAAAGAATGAAAAATTTTTAAAAAAGAATAAATAATGAAACAGTCAAAAAGAAGGAGTAAAGAATGAAAAAAATTTAAAAAAGGAGTGAAGAATAAAAGAGTTCCAAAACAGGAGTAAAGAATGAAAAAAGTTTGAAAAAGAAAGACTAAATAATAAAAGAGTTCAAAAAAGGAGTAAAAAATGAAAAAGGAGTTGAGAATGAAAGAATTCCAAAACAGGAGTAAAGAATAAAAAAACCTAAAAAAAAACCCAAAAAAAACCAGTAAAGAATGAAAAAGTATTAAAAAAAAATAATGAAAGTGTTTAAAAAAAGGAGTAAGGATATTTGTCTCATACCCCACTTGTATGGACTGGACACAAGGCCTCATTTTAACGTCGACCCACCCACAAGCCGAAGCTCATGGGTGGGAAAGAACAAAAATTGCGTCGATCCCCTCGGCATTCCCCCAAAAGGGGGGGGGGCTCATGCGCTGGGCAATAAACCCAGCCCTGCCCATAAAGGGCAGCTAATGCCTGGAGGGATGGCCTTCTGGGATCGACGTTAATAATTGTACTTTAACCCGGTACAGTGGCCGAAGCACACTGGACCCCCAGCCGAGGACGGGTATGCAGGTAAGTCACAGAGCGCAGTATCCGGAACAGATACTACACTCTGATCCCCAACCACATCAGGTAAGGGTATTTGCCTGCTCATCCCACTTATGAGGGCTGGACACAAGGTCTCGTTTTTACGTGGGCGCATAAAAATTGCGTCGATCTGGGAGGATGGCCCCCTGGGAACGACGCTAATAATTGTACTCTACCGGTCCAGAGGCCGAAGCACACTGGACCCCCGGCCGAGGCCGGGTGGATTAGGTAAGGGTCAAAGCATAGTAACTGGAACAGATACTACACTCTAATCCCCGCCCACAACAGGTAAGTATGATATTTTCCACGTACCCCACTTGTACGGGTCAGGCACAAGGCCCTATTTATGTGGGACCACCCACAAGCCGAAGCTCATGGGGTTGGCGGGTGAAAAATTGCGTCGATCCCGTCGGCATTCCCCCTCAAGGGGGCGCCTCAGGCGCTGGGCAATAAACCCAGCCCTGCCCCTTTAAATCAAGGGGGCAGGTGTTGCCTGGGGGGATGGCCCCCTGGGATCGACGCTATTATTATAACATAACCGGTCCAGCGGCCGAAGCTCGCCGGACCCCCAGTCGAAACCGGGTGAGGTAAGTATAAGTTAAAAAAGGAGTAAGGAATGAACAAATTTAAAAATTAAAATGTAGTTAAGAATGAAAGAGTTCATAAACAGGAGTAAAAATTTTAAAAAGTTTTTAAAAAATGGAAGAGTTTAAAAAAGAAAAAGAATTAAAGA
>CM042176.1:17394948-17402448 GCA_023376005.1 Doryteuthis pealeii | reverse complement strand
GAGAGAGAGAGAGAGAGACAGACAGACAGACAGACAGACAGACAGAAACAGAGAGAGACAGGTAGACAGACATACAGAGACAGAGAGACAAATGCAGAGACAGATAGACAGACAGACAGTGATAGAGATACAGAGAGACAAAGACAGAGAGAGAGACAGACAGACAGACAGACAGAAACAGAGAAAGACAGATAGATAGACAGACAGAGACAGAAAGACAAAAGTAGAGAGAGAGAGAGACAGAGACAGAGAGAGAGAGAGAGAGAGAGACAGTGCTAGAGAGAGAGAGAGAAGAGAGAGAGAGAGAGAGAGAGAGAGAAGAGAGAGAGAGAGAGAGAATTAAAAAAAAACGACTTAAGTCCATTGCTTTAAAAATGCTTTGATCAAAATTGATGAAAAGCAGACGATACCCAAAATGGCGTTTTTTTTAATCTTTTCTTTTTTCTTTTTCTGTTAGTGTTGCGCCCCTCACCAACTACGGAAGCAGCAGCAGCAACCTCAAAAAGACGAGTCAAATAACCTCGAAATAAAAATAAAAAATGTAAAAAAAATAAAAAAAATGGGAAGGAAACCTCTCAACAACTTTTGAAGGGTGCGTAATGTGAGGAATTTTAATTATTTCTAGGAGTACTTTCCTCTTTCTCCTTCTAAAACTGTTTCTGTTTCTTTATAAACTTGCGTCTAAGTGTCCAAGCAAATATTACACCGTTCGCCTTTTACCCTTCTCCCAAGTCAGCCATATTGTTTTTCAAGTTACTAGTTTGCCCTCCACCTCTTCTTTCTTACTAGGAGACATACTCTGTGTGTATGCTATCTTAACACACACACAGATATATATATATATATATATATATATATATATATATATATATATATATATATATATTATGGACTCTCTCGTCGATTTTCGACGCATGAGGGTTCATACACACAATGAACAACCAACACAGTGATTTGTTTATAGTGGTGAAGGTTTCTGTTGGACCATCCACACTTTTTGGCACAGTCGATAGGAAAGAATTGGTGCATCAAGGGTTGCACAAAACCCAATCAACGACCGACCTCAGAATTTTGAATTCAGAGTTATCCCTCTCCTAGACTGGTTACCTACCAAGGTTTATATATATTAATATATATATATATATATATATATATATTATAAGGGACTCTGCTGATGAGGCCTAATAGGCCGAAATGTATATATATATATATATATATATATACCGGCCCTCGCCAACTCTGCGATAAGTAGCACAGGGATCTGAGTGTAAGTAAGGAGCTGATGGTAGGTGTCGCTCCACCTCAGACGCAAAAAACAATCTCCTTGGTCTAGCGCTTGTGAAAAGGGGATAGACTCCCTCGCTGATTGGCTGATACCGACGACCTTACTTTATATATATATATATATATATATGTGTGTGTATGTGTGTGTGTGTGTGTATGTGTGTGTGTGTAAAAGGAATGACTTACCGGTAAAAAATATTGGTTGATCTCAATATTTGGTGTGTTACTCGGATAAGTCAGCGTTATAACAAATATAAAGTGCTCAATACGTAAGTAGAGTGGATTTGTTATTATTGTGTGTACAGAAATAACCTACTCCAAGTTTCACCATAAGGATCTTCAGGGTTAAATCCACTGAATTAATCATTTGATTAATTACAGCTAACTGTGGGAGTTCATGTTGTAACCCTGAAGATCCTTATGGTGAAACTCGAGTAGGTTATCACTTGTACCTGTATTACAATAAATTTGCTCTACTAACGTATTGAGCACTTTTTATTTGTTATATCGCTTTTTATTTGTTATACCTTTTCCGAATTTGCATCAACTAATCATTGTGACCATATTCACCGGTAGTCACCTTTTCCATATAATACACACACACACACACACACACACATATATATATATATATATATATATTATATATATATATATATACTTTCTCCTCTTCTCTTCTCTCTCCCTCTCTCTCTCTCTCTCTTTCTCTCTCTCTCTCTCTCTCTCTCTCTCTCTACTTTCATTGAGAAACACACGGCTGTGAAAGGGTTAAATTTAATTATTTTTTTTTTTAGATTAACTTTCTGTGTAGTAATCAGATGCAATCAGGGTTTTCATTTTTGTAAATATCAAAACACTAAGACCATTCATCATCGTTATCAGCGTCATCGTTTTTCAGTTGAGAAACCAGTAATGGAGTTCGCATAGTCAAACACAAATCTTCGTCCAAATAAAATAACACAAATAATAAAGACTTGTTCTCTTTCTTTCTTTCTTTCTTTCTTTCTTTCTTTCTTTCTTGTCCCAGTAAATGTTATATCGTTTTATTTCACAGTATAGTCTGTGTTGTCAAGGACGTTGAGAACACTATCTATTTGTATGTAGCAAAAGAAATAATATGACCTTACACAGTTACCGCCCCTTAAACATCGCCTGATAAGAGATCTTGTGTGATTGGTTAAAGCCCATCGTCGGCGACCAATCGAGACACATAAAACACATATCATTAGGCTTAGCTTGGCCGCCGAATTTCGAAGATTGAAGGAATCAATCTTCATATTTCGCTGCTACGGCCGTCACTATCGGACGTGTTTTTGAAGCCAGCTACAACAAAAGCCGGTGACAACGTTAAAGTCAAACTTAACTCAAGCTTAGCAAGAGACGCTCACCTCTTCTATATAAGTGACTCGTCGCCCCGAGTTCAAATCCTGGACGTGGTAATTGCATTTCACTTAGCGCTAATACCCTTGGGAAAGGTATGAATCCTACTCTCCCTCCAGCTATGGGTAAATAGTAGGGAGGGCTGGGCTCTTTAACCTTGGTTAGGCAACCGGTCTAGTAGAAGGAAAACTCTGAATTCAAACCTGTTGTACTCCGATTAAGAAATTGACCTTGTGTCACATCCTGCTGGGGGTCCAGTGTGATTCGGCCACTGGGCCGGGTTAAAGTACAATTATTAGCGTCGATCCCAGAGGGCCATCCCTCCAGGCATTACCTGGAAAAGGACACCTCAAGAGAGAAACCGAATCGCTTATAATTGCAGCACAAGACAATGCCATAAGAACTAATTATATATATAGTTTGGCATTTTTATCTATACTTGGACTTTCTCCACCAGACAAGAGGAAATGCATAAAAAAGATCCAGGATAAAGCTCTAACCGCATCGGCGTGGATATGGCAATCCTACAATGTGACAACAAACTAACAAAGTCTGGTGGTATCGTGTGATACTTCTAGGATGCTCTTGGTTATTGGTAATGATGCTTCGGCACCGAAACCATGCCTGAACCCAGAGTCATCATCTGATGAAGGCTTTGTTGGTTGCAATGCTACTGTGTAAATAGCAGTCGTTGTATAAAGATTATTATAAAGGCAAAATAGATTAGACGCAACAGGATAGAAAGTACTGATGTGTGGAATCAGAGATGAAACGGTTAATCATATGATAAGCAAATACAGCAAACCAGTACAAAGAGTGGGTGGGAAAATGTGATCCCCTGAGAATTGTGCAAGAAATTCAATTTTCACCATACTACTAAATGGTATATGAAAAAGCCTGAATCTATCCTGAAGAATGAGACGCATAAAGTTCTCTGGGACTTTGAGATACAGACGGATCACCTAATCTTGGCCAGGAGACTAGGCCTAGTATCAACGAAAAGAAGAGACTGTGTTGTCAAGGACGTTGAAAACATTATCTATTTGTATGTAGTCTCATTTTACATCTTTTTCTTCTCATTATTAAAACTTTCTGATTTATTCACACTAGTTATAACTGGTATCTTACGAAAACGAGGATTTTTAGTGCATTTTAGTAGACGATCTTTGATGCTATTTACTCAAACAATGGTGCAAGTAAAATATCTAATTTTTGGTATCAGTATTCAGTATACTAACACACAACGATCTTTGATGCTATTTCCTCAAACAATGGTGCAAGTAAAATATCTAATTTTTGGTATCAGTATTCAGTATACTAACGCACAACGATCTTTGATGCTATTTCCTCAAACAATGGTGCAAGTAAAATATCTAATTTTTGGTATCAATATTCAGTATACTAACACACAATTTTCGCATAGATGAACAATTTGAAATCTTAAAAAAGTGAAAAATCGACCTACCCTATTCCACATCTACTTACTGTAATTTTTGAAATATTGCTATTAAAGATGGCGGACGAAGGACGTTCGCCATCTTGGCTACTTGCAATTTGTGGCAATAAAAACAGGATTTGCACTTATTCAAATAGCGTATGACTGGTACTTTCAATAAGTTGGTGCTCATAAAAGGCTGCAAAAAGTGCTAGACATAAGTATCGGAAGAAGAAGGCAATCTATTTTTATTGCACAAATATTGCAGGGGTCATTAGGAAATTTTGAGTGGGCGTACGGGGGCAAAGGGGAGGTGTTGTGGAGAGATTCAAATTGAATTACGATTTCAGCGATTTTCCCCAAAAAGAAATGCAAGTTTTCCTTTTCAATGTCCTTGATCGATTCTGGACAGATTTTAGAAGTACAGGAATGGATTTTTCAAATTCACAGATGTCATTAGAAATTTTTGAGTTGGCGTACGATTTCAGCGATTTTCCCCAAAAAGAAATGCAAGTTTTCCTTTTCAATGTCCTTGATCGATTCTGGACAGGATTTTAGAAGTACAGGAATGGACTTTTCAAATTCAGAGATGTCATTAGAAATTTTGAGTTGGCGTACGTGTGGTTGGGATTTAGGAGATTCAAATTGAATTACGAGTTCAACAACATTCCCCCAAAAAGAAATGCGAGTTCTCCTTTTCAATGTCCTTGATCAATTTTTAGGGTCTTAAGAGAAGTCGACGCTAAAACGTTTCAGTTTTTATTAAACCTTCATCAGGACATTATATGATCTCCAAAAAATCTTTAAAAATTAAATTATTTTCTAGAATTTCCTGTTATATTAAGTAATTATTTTACATATATATATATATATATATATATATATATATATATATATATATATATATATATATATATATATATCTCATACTGTCGTGTAGAAGAAGTCACTATAAGAGGAATAGGAACCTACTTCTAAACAAAACGAAAAATCTAAAGAAAGTCCGGTTGGTGTAAGGGTTACGGTGCTCGCCTGTCAGTTTGACAGTCGGGTTTCGAATCACGCACAGGGCGGTCTTCCTATCTATAGCTCTGCTGATGAGGCCTAATAGGCCGAAATGTACATACAGAGATTGATTTTTCTCGATTTGTTTAGCCTTACATTTAAATAGGTATGCCCGCCTAATTAATTAATTATTAATTAACTTTCAAAATTAGGTACGACTTCAATTAAGCACATATTCTCCCATATATATATATATATATATATATATAATATATATTATATGTGTGTGTGTGTGTGTGTTGTTGTAGGGGTGACATGACTTTCGGACCACAGTATACATAATCAGCTCCGTTCTTGTACTAAGGGAGGTGCCTAAAATTGATGACGTAGACACGTGAAGCGTTTGGTCGTTCGTCTACGCATGCTCAGCACTCTTGCTGAGTCGACTGCATCAGTGAATCGAAAGACGTTTTATGAGTCCGTAATGAGGCCAGTGCGGCTATTATTGTCGGCAATTACCGACGCATTTAAGTTTCGATTGTGACTGACACAGCCTGCAAATATCCCATGATTCAACTGCTAAGAAAAACACGAAACCTTCTTTTTTTGGTAATTTTCAACTTTAGTTGTTAAAATTCCTAGCATAAAATTGTACGTGCGCATTATCTGAAACGATGGGTGAGCATTTAAGCAACAGCATGTACTATAAGTAAACCGAATATCAAAATGACTTGATTCAGAATTAAATGACCCTAGGGAGGTTGATATGGGCACAGTAAATATTCGGCCCTGGCCTTTACCCCCTTTTAGTTGATGGGGTCAGATGCTGACAAAGTCCATGTGCAATTTAAAATTCAAAAGTATTCAAAGATTTTATGGACATACAAAATCCCTGGTCTAGCGCTAACGAAAAGGGGATAGACTCCGACTGATACCGACAATAGGCCACTTTACCTATTTTACTTGCTTTATACCTACTAGCAAATATATGCACCCTCCGGGTGCAAGTATTCAAGTTTTAATGTAATAAAATATTATATTGAATTAGAAAGGCTAATAAAACTAAATAAGAATACAGATAAAAAGATTTGAAACAGAGGGAGTATAATAAAAGATTCGAAACAGAGGGAGTATAATAAAAAATGGAACAACTGAAACTTACTCTTCCATCACTCTCGTCTTTCATTGTTATTTTTTCTAATTTAAGTATTTAGTTAAAAGAGGAAGTAAAGAATAAAATGACAGTTATTTTTTCTTGTTAATGGATTTCATTTAAGATTCATTGAAGAGATTTGTGCTATATTTCATTAAATAAAACTAAACAGTTAGAAATCAATAATACTAAGCACATATTTTTAAATTCGATTTTTTAATATTAATATGCAATTAGCCTTCCCGTTCACATTGTAAAAGCGCTATTTTGTTGTATATATAAATATAATTGCATGTTGTCTGTAGACATAGTTAACAGTATTAATAATGTAAGACAATTTTATTAATAATTGAGGTTTAGATAAAAATAAAATCATGGAGAATGTGATGTCAATAACTAAGAGAATTGTGACTTGAGTAGGAATATAGTTTCGGTTACAGACAGAAAAACACACAATCTCCATTATAATAAGATATATCCCTTTAGATAAATAGACGAGTAAATAAAAACACCCCTCGACACACCCGGGTGCACTTTGAAATTTAGAATCATTTAAAGTACACAGACTTTATTGGACAACCTGTATTTCTGTGTCGAAGGTTTGTGTTTTTGTGGCCTATTGTCGGTATCAGTTGGACAGCGAGGGAGTCTATCTCCTTTTCGCTTGCGCCCGGCCAAGGAAATTCTTTTTATTGTCTGTCCATAAAGTCCACACTTTACAATCTTAAAGCGCACACGGACTTTGTGGACACCGTGTATATTTTATCAGTTTTCGTTTTCATACGGTATGTATTTACCCAGACCTTTTTGTCTCCCCCCCCCCCGTGATTCGACAGCAACCTCCCCCCCCCCGTTAACCATTGGGACACTCCTCGACCGAATTCTTGGCATGACGTCCTATCCATCCCTCCATCCCCACCTTTTTTTTTGTTTTTTTTTTGTCAGTGACTATGATTAATATCGTCTGAAATTCTCAGATTAGTCATCCCCCCCTCCCATTCCACAAAGTTATCCGAAATTGTAATTACGACGTTTTCGGCCTCAGCGTTCTTTGACCTTCCGGATTGTCTGAAATGCTGAGAGAGGGGAATCATCCCCATTATTCAATAGCTTATTCATAGTACCATAATTATTTGTGTATAAGACGCACTGTTTTTTCATATTATTCTACCCAAACATTAGGTGTGCGTATTATACAAGAGAAGTATATACGTTTGGCCTTTCGGGTTGTCTGAAATATTCA
>CM042176.1:17384948-17389948 GCA_023376005.1 Doryteuthis pealeii | reverse complement strand
GGTTTTTTTTATTGTGCTGATGGCACATATTTAATATTTCAATACTGTATTTTAAAGTTTTGTAAATACGTTTAGTCGATAAACATGTTTTATTTGTATATTGTATTGAAGTCAGTTAGTCTGCTGTTGGTTTTAATAACAACAGCTAAGTAAGTACTGTTGAATTATATTTGATATAAGGCATGGGGCAAACGGTCACTCCTAGATATAGACTCATTGACTACCACGTGACCTGGGGGTGGATTTCTATTGTCCAATCACTGGCACTGCTGCTGCTGTTTCTGCTGTATTAATAGACACACCGTTCTGAGTTATTTCATTGACATTTGGATTCTCTCGGACGAAGGACTTACAAGGAATACGTTAACACTGGATTCTTATTGGCTTGCTTACTTATTCATTACATCTGGAACGAAGGATGACTGCCAGATACTTAACAAGTACAACTCAAGCAGTGTCCAAGACAGCTGGTATAAATAGGAATCAAGAATGATCCATCCATGAAATCTTGGTGATTTGGGTGATTCCATTCCTTGAGTTCTGATTGGCTGCTTGACTGCTTGATTTGAATGACATTGTGGAGTCTTATATATACTTTGTCATTTTGCAGTGGACTTTGTAGCATTCGAGTTTGTATTTGAGTTACAATCGTTTGTTGCCTTGTCTTCCCAATTCGACGGTAATTGGAACTTTAATTATTCTTCGCACCACAGGGAATCCCTCCTACCCGAAAATGGACAGAAGAAAGAAAGAGATAAGAGGGAAGGACAGAGATTGTTGAATGTTTCTGCGCCGATGAACGTAGGTCAGTGGTTAATTGTCTAAAAGTTTCCATCAAACCAATTCACTTATTCGTTTTACCATTATCTAGATCCAAGAACGAAATGGTCGGCATGCATATTGTTTAAAACTTAAAATATCTTCTTGAAAAAAGAAAGAAACAATTAAAAAAAAACCTTGCGTACTTATGAAATATGATTGATAAATTGGCTATCTTATTATTGACACAAAGATTAAGATAAGTAGTCAGTTACTATCAAATTAAAGACTTTCTACCATTTTTGTACCCCTTTTCATATACTGCTTGTTCATAGAACAATAAGTAAACATTTTATCTCTCGAGACACATTTGTGTATTCGTTTAAAACTTAAATATCTTCTTGAAAAAAAGATGTTACATAATTATTAGAAGCCTAATATTTATGGCAATAGTGTAGAAATCAAAATGGCCGTTATAAGCTACAGCCCACGGCCTTGAAGGATGAGTGACAACGCTTGACCTCACTCTCAACTTGCCTTCCGGGATAAATCGTGAGAACCGGAAGGCATAGAAGACCCTGTCTCCCGATTTAAGGATAGTAAGTAACTCAGTCAGTTAGAAGTTAGAAGCCGAGCTCGTAAGATGTAAGTCTCACTGCGCAGATGTCTGGGTTGGGGATTGAGATTAAAGTAACATCAATATAAATCGAAGTCTGGTGTTTATTACCTAAAAACTAACAATGACACAGGGCTTCTGATGAGGAGAAACCCCTAACAGAAACCAGACCCGAGGTCCCAAAAAGTCCAGACCTTAGAAGAGACCAGACTAAGATGAGATGAAGAATAGCAAAGCCGGCCAGAAGAAAATACGACCAGAAGTAAGAAGTAAGAAAGGGTATACAACAAAGAAAGAAACAATGAAAAAAAACCTGCTGGTACTTATGAAAAATATTAATTGATAAACTGGCTATCGTATTATTGACACAAGGATTAAGATAAGTAGGCAGTTACTGTCAATTTAAAGACTTTTACCATTTTTGTACCCCTTTTCATATACTGCTTGTTCATTAGAACAAATATGTACACACTTTATCTCTCGAGACACATTTGTGTATTCTTTTTAGTACTTCTTGTACACATATTATATTTGTATTAAATATTCCTATATGTGTAAATGAGCTTGTCTTTTCTTCCACCTATTTAGTGTTAGTATATCATTGGATTTATTGGACTTTGGTGAGAGGGGGTAAGACTAAACATCGTACCTTGCACCAACATCTGCAACAGTATTATATTTCAGCTTTGTTAATGAAGTTTTGAGCTTAGTGTTATGACAAAAAGGTGATTATGCTGAAAAATAGATATTCGTTTTGATTAACATAAACAAATTTATATTAGACAATAGCAGAAATCATGGGACAATCAGACCCAAAAGAAACCCCACGAAATACAATAAGCTATTGGAAAGTGGCCGACAAGCCACAGAAGTATTAGAAGAGAAGAAGTAATACTCGCCAGATTGCGTATTGGGCACACCCACATTACCCATTCGTACCTGTTAAAAAGGGGAGGATGCCCCAGTGTGTCCAACATGCAAAGTACAACTTACAACTAAACATATCCTTCTAAATTGTAACAGCCTTAAACATATCCCCACTAATTACTATCAAGCAAGAAACCTGAGGGACATCTTTAAGAATACAAACACTGAAAACATTTTTAATTTTCTAAAAAAAAAAAAGCAACCTTTTCAACAAGATATAACAGAACATAACCGAATATCTCCATAGAACCACTACTTTAAAGACTGAAATGCAAAATAACCCTTTTTGGCATTAAATGACCCACAGAGGTTGATATGCCGTTAAACAAAACTCAAACTATACCACTTATATTATAGAGGTATTGCATATATAGTCTATTTATAGATTGTTAGTGGATTTATTATGGTAATTAGTTATTTCTTGTTGTTCTTTTATTCACTTTTTTAATGGTTGTTTAATGGGCCATTATTTTCCTATCGTTCCATAATTAATGGGCAGCATCTATTCTTTTTAAAGGGGTCGTCTCCGCTGGCTGGGCCATGTCCGCCGGATGGATGATGGGCGAATCCCAAAGGACATCCTCCACCTATGCGGAACTTTAATCTGGCAAGAGACAGATTGATCACCCCCAGCTGCGATTTAAGGATGTCTGCAAATAGGATCTCAAGTCCTTTCACGTGAACCCTGCCAGCTGGGAAAATTTGACGACAAAACCCCAAAATACCAAGAGTTGGTATTTTGGAGTTTTGTCGTCCCGGCCTCCTGCCCTAAATCACGCTATGTTTTTCTTATAAAATATATATTTATAGATAGGTATATAGTATATAGTATATAGGTGGCGTCTATATATATATATTGATAGATAGGTATATAGATAGATATGAACAGACTTATATATTTCGAATGAAAGCTACATGAATCTATCTATCTATCACAGTCTTTTGTGTTTTGGTCTGTTCCTATCATTTTATCTCAATCAGTTCATATCTATCTATCTATCTATCAATCTATCTATCTATGTTTATATCTATCCATGTATATATCTATCTATCGATCTAAGTTTATATATATATATATATATATATATATATATATATATATATATATATATATAACATCGGACTTGATTAATTCAGTGAATTTAACCCCGAAGATCCTTATGGCGAAAAACGAGTAGGTTATTCCTGTATACCATTGTAATATATATATATATATATATATCACAACAGATATAGATAGATAGCCGTCTACAGATCTGAAGGCAAACTCACATAAAGACGACTAGAGCGTGAAAGATACGAGCTTACAAAAACATACACGACTGAGAGGGGGCACGGGATCGACACATGGCGACGTCCCACCGAACAGATTGGAAAGTCGTCGAGAACGCCATGGGAGGAAGATAAATAAACGATAAGCGCGCAGGAAGGAAAAAAAAGAGGGGGGAAGTTTCCACCGCTTCCACCACCCGCCATTAACAATGATTACAGTGGAGCGCATACAAAACAAACAGATGCTCAAATGAGACGAGCCAGGTTGACGACAGGCGCCGAGGAGACAAAAGGATGCTGCTGCTGCTGCTTCCTCTCTCACCCCCACCCCTGCTCAAAGTCGATCGAGCACTTTCGGTCAGTGTCAATGGCTTTCTGCTTAAACGAAAGCTCGAAAGGACGCAGATAACATTAATTAAAAGACAACAACAAACAGAACAAAGACAACGATCAACTAATATTGAACTAGCTCGGTTTCTCGTGACCATCGAGAAGAGCATCTGTCTCGGGATATATATATATATATATATATATATATATATATATATATATATACAGGCCGATGGTAGCTGTAAGAAGTTTGGGGTAAGGTAAGCCCTCCACCCTGAAGCGACACATGACGGACGCCATGGAAACATTTCCTACATTGAAGTCTGACCTGTGTGGCAGGGCTGTATGTCGAGGGTTTCATACGTGTGACAGGGCACATAAAACAATCTGGATCCGTGGGCCATCTGCGTGTTCACAACTGAACTACTTGTAGAAATGGCCTTATTCTGTCAAGAAGCGCAATCACCATATACATACATACATATATATATATATAATATATATGTGTGTGTGTGTGTGTGTGTGTGTGTGTGAGGTAGGTAGAAGGATGGTGAACAAGAAATGAAAACTCAAAACAAATCAGAGAGTTGAACGTTTCGTCCGAATTCATACGGACATCTTCAGTCAAATGATTTTTATTGAAGCAAAATTTCGTGCGAGTATATAGGTTAGGAGTAGACATGAATGAAGTGAGGGTTCCGTCACTTATACTCGCACGAAATTTTGCTTTCAATAAAAATCATTTGACTGAAGATGTCCGTATGAATTCGGACGAAACGTTTCAACTCTCTGATTTGTTTTGAGTTTTCATTTCTTATTCACCATCCTTCTACCTACCTCATACTGTCGGATTCTACTACATCCATCCTATCCCACACACACACACACACACACATATACACACATATATATAATATATATATATATATATATATATATATAATCCAAAAGTCCAGAGAATAAATCTTCCTTACGACACAAAGTTTTATTTAAAAAACCTGTCGCAGTTGAGAGCTCAATGTGTGCTCTTAATGTTAGAGTCATAGAGCAAATATATAAGTAAAGAAATAACAAAAGACTTAGAGATTTTGCTTAT
>CM042176.1:17374948-17379948 GCA_023376005.1 Doryteuthis pealeii | reverse complement strand
TCCCGGCCGAAAAGATAGACAAATACTTGGACCTTGCCAGAGAACTGAGGAAACTGTAGAACATGGTGAAGGTCGTAGCAATTGTAATCGGTGCCCTTGGAATCGTTCCCAAAGCTCTGGGAAAAGAATTTGGGTGAATTGGAGACTAGAGGAAGAATCGAGACCATCTAAACTAAAGCATTGTTAAGATCGGCTGGAATACTCAGAAGAGTCCTGGAGATCTGAGGAGACTTGCTGTCACTCACCCTCCAGTGAACCACCAGCTACGGCAGGTGTGAAAACATAATAATAATAATAATAATAATAATAATAATAATAATAATAAAGATGAAGACAATAGTATGGAAATATATTGAATAATGAAAAATTGGCGCCAAATTTGGTTTCCGGTAATTCAGCCGAAGAAGAAAGGAAATAACATCAAAACAATTGATAATCAATTTTCTTTTCTTTTTCCCTTTTTTAAGGGGGGGGGGTATAGGAATATGCAGTAAAGGAAAAAAAATAAAAAATAAAAAATAAAAATAAAACAAAAATCAACAACAAAAAACAAAAAAAACAACGAACATTCTTTTACAGATTGACTCGAAAAAAAAAAAAAAAAAAACCTAGCAACTACTTGACAATCGTTATATTTCGACGACTTCGGAACCGCAGCCATTTTGTCAACTGCAGACGACACCATTAACATGATAAATAAATAAATAAATAAATAAAAAAACGGTAAAGACAATTGTATGGAATTAAGTACACTTTGCATAAAACGTCACGTGGCCACGTCATGTGACTTTCTTTCATTTTATTTTAATTATTTAATTATTTATTTATTTTTTTGTAAAAAAAAAATCAAGACGACTGGTTCTATTTTAATGTATAAGCAACTCGTATAGGTCGCCCCCCCTCGTGTTATAATGGTTAGCAAGCTACGCTCGCAGACTCATTACTACTGAAAAGCGAGTTCAATCTCATCGCCGGATACCCTATACTTGCGACCTTGTGTCAAATCCTTACCCCTCGTGAACGGGTTGAGTAAATAATAGGCATCTTATGTAGTGTCGTGGTTAGGAAGCTAGTTTAGAAGACCATTGTTATTGAGTTAGATTCTCACTGGGTGCCCCATACTTCTGGACTAGTTCCACATCTAAGGTGTATTTGTCTCATACCCCACCTGTATGGACTGGGCACGGCCTCGTTTTAACGTGGGCCCACCCACAAGCCGAAGCCAATGGGTGGGAGAGAACAAAAATTGTGTCGATCCCGTCGACATCCCCCTCAAGGGGGCGCCTCAGGCGCTGAGCAATAAAACCAGCCCTGCCCCTTTAAGTCAAGGGGGTAGGTATTGCCTGGGGGGGATAGCCCCCTGGAATCGACTCTATTATTTGTACTTTACTCTGATCCGGGTGGCAGAAGCACACTGGACCCCCGCCCCGAAGGACCAGTATGCAAGGCCAGGAGACCTTACACAAGGGAAGTATAAGCGACTCATACGTACGAACTTTGCGTCACGTGGCCTCGTCATGTGATTTTTTATCTATTTTTTTTTTTTTTTTTTTTGAGAAAAAAAAATTCAAGACAACTGGTTCTATTTTAATTTATAAGTAACTCGTACAGGGTGTCCCGGTGTGGTATAATGGTTAGTAAGCTACTCTTGAAGATTCATTACTACTTCAAAGCGAGTTCAATCCTAGTTGAATGTCCCATACTTGTGCCCTTGTGTCAACTCCTACCCGCCGTGAATGGGTTGGCTAAATAATAAGCACTCCATGTAGTGTAATGGTTAGCTAAGCTAAATTAGCAGACCATTGTTAATGTGTTCGATTCTCATTGGGTCCCCCATACTTTTGGCCTTGTGCCGCATCTAGGCTAAGCTTAGTAAATAATTAGGGCACCTCACATGGTGTAATGGTTAGCAAGCTAGATTAGCAGACCATTGTTAGTGAGTTCGATTCTCATTGAGCCCCCCATATTTCTGTCCTTGTGTCACATCTAAGTTAGGCTAAGTAAATAACTAAGGCAGCTCATGTAGACTAATGGTTAGCAAGCTAGATTAGCAGACAATTGTTAGTGAGTTCGATTCTCACTGAGTGCTCCATACTTCTGGCCTTCTGTAACATAATAACTATATGCTCAAATTTCTGAGCGCTTCATGTGGTGTAATAGTTAGCAAGCGAGCTTAGCAAACCGTTGTTAATGAGTTCGATTCTCACTGGGTGCCTCATACTACTAGGCTGGTTCTGCATCTAATCTCATCTTAGTAAAGTAAGTAAAAGCAACTCGTATCTACGATGTTTACGTCACGTGGCCGCGTCATGTGAATTTCTTTTTTTTTCTTTTTTTTAATTCAAGACGACTGGTTCTATTTTAATGTGTAAGCAAATCGTATATACGAAGTTTACCTGAATGAAAGTATTCCAGGGTTTGGTGCGCAGGTGTGTATGTTAGTCAGGTGTGTTCTTCTTTGGATAAGATCGATTCTATACCTGAAAACTCCTTTGTTCCAAAAGAAAGCTGCCAAATCAGACAATCTTAGAGTAGAAACGATGAAAAGAAGCTCCAAAAACCTACCTCTTCTCAGGAATCAATAAGTGCTTTAGTGAACAACTGTAGCGTGGACATAAGTGGGGGATCAGATTTGAATAACAGAAACATTATAAATTGATCCTTCGTTTATCTCTCTATGCATGTTTAACGTCATACCCAATAAACTAAGACCCTCAGCCATCGCCTTTATATATGTATGTTTAATGTCATACCCAGGAAACTAAGACCCTCAAGCACCGCCTTCTAGCACATGTATGATAAAAGTGGTTAGGGGCTTGCGTGAAGGGTAATAGGGTAAAGACAATAATATATATGCTAAGGCATATCTAAGGAGAAAAAGTGGGTGATCATTTATATATTACAAATAAGTTATAAACTAAACCCCCATTTATTTGTCTCCCTACATACAAAAAGTGGGGGATCAAGTTTATATTTCAAGTAAGTTGTAAACTGATCCCCATTTATTTTTCTCCGTACATTCTTATTTGTAATATAAAATTACCCCCCGTTTTGTACGTGGAGAGACAAAAAAAGTGGATTGGTTGGCTGGTTGGTTGGTTGGTTGGTTGGTGGTTGGTTTTTATGGCATGTCAATCCTTGTTGGGTTATTTTATGCCAAAGATGTATTGTTTTATTCATTCTTGTTGGGTATTCAATTTTTTAAACTCAATTTTTTTAACACATTTTTAAAAACTCATTAAAAAACTGTTTAACCCATAGATAGGACCCTAACAGGTACAACCACTCCGGGTCAGAGTGGACAAGGGAGTAATAGTGATGAAGGGATACTTTACACCCCACAGAGTTCCAGATTTGGAACTTCCCTACCAGATGTAGTTTGATTACATACACAGGACACTAATACCTTAACCACCGCCTTCTAGCACAAATATGATAAAAAGGACCGGAGAATGGCCATAACAGTAATATGGTCGGGACAATCATATAGGTGCTTGGGCTTGAAGTGACCAGCCGATTGATCGGAGGGTGCTTTTCTGACAACTCAAAGTGGAATGTTGCATGTCAGGGTGCTCATCCACCAGGATTCCGTCCTTAAGCATCACGGGTTATCACCTACAGCCAACAGGTGATACCATTGAGGAATTTTACCCTCTGCAGAAGTGCAGTCGGTGTATTCTTTTACCCTATCTGACAGAGCGGCCAAAGCTATGGTATTACACCCAGGTCCATTCTCAAGGACATAAGGCATAAGAGAAAAAACAATACTATCAACACTGACCACACCTTCTGCTGTAGTCGCTGCGACCGAGCCTGCCTGTTCCGCATTGGCCTTATGAGCTACGAACATACCTGCAGTCAACGTGGTCCACCCCCTTGCGTCAAATCCTACCCGTCGTGAATAGGTTGGCTAAATAATAGGCACCTCATGTAGTGTAATGGTTAGTAAGGTAGATTAGCAGACCATTGTTAATAACTTCGATTCTCATTGGGCCCCCCATAATGTTGGCCTTGTGCCGCATCTAGGCTAAGCTTAGTAAATAATTAAGACATCTCACATGGTGTAATGGTTAGCAAGCTAGATTAGCAGACCATTGTTAGTGAGTTCGATTCTCATTGAGTGTTCTATACTTCTGGCCTTGTGCCACATCTAAGTTAAGCTTAGTAAATAACTATATCAATAATAATCACTTTTTTTGTTAGTGAGTTCGATTCTCATTGAGTGCTCTATACTTCTGGCCTTGTGCCACATCTAAGTTAAGCTTAGTAAATAACTAAGGCATCTCATGTAGACTAATGGTTAGCAAGCTAGCTTAGCAGACAATTGTTAGTGAGTTCGATTCTCACTGAGTGCTCTATACTTCTTGCCTTGTGCTACATCTAAGCCAAGCCATGATAACACATTTCTTCATTCATCAGTGAACGTTTGGGACAGCAATATTCCTAATGAGACATTGCCATCAAACGCTGACTAGACATTCGGCTGCAGTCGCTGCGACCGAGCTTGCTTGTTATGTACAGGCCTTATCACCTACGAACATGTCCACAGCCAACGCGAGACAGCAACAGTACAAACTAATACGGAGAGACAATAAATAATTATCCCTCTCAGAGACAATGATTATCGAAAAAAACCATTCTCACTCTCTTTTGCCTATGTTCTTTGAACAGTAAAGAGGTTGTCTCCTGCCCTGCCAGGGAATAGTAAAAACGCACTTTACTTTCCATCATCACCAATAAAGATTTATTTCCATTGTTGTACCCCTTTCACATACTGCTTGTTCATAGAGCAATATCTGGGTATGTGAACCATTGCGGAAGGCTGTGTCTTAGCAGTGCTGGCCTGATGAGTCACCAAACTGTGCATCGGCGAAATGAGAAACCCTCGAGGGCCCTTCTTAACAAAGATTAAATCAGGACGCTGATTATATATTTATATATTTATATATATAGTCTTTACTGCGAAGTTTCTTAAGACTTTCATATCCTCATTCTTCAGC
>CM042176.1:17367448-17372448 GCA_023376005.1 Doryteuthis pealeii | reverse complement strand
GACTACAAATACTTACGCACACACATGTGAGAAACATTGAGGGAGGGTAGAAATACATAGATAGATAGATAAAGAGAGAGAAATTTTGACAGGCAGATAGAACACACACGCACGTGCCCGCACACACACACAATATATATATATATATATATATATATATATATGTGTGTAAAATAATCCAATTGACTGGTAAGTAAGGGATGATTCTATTTGGGATCGTCAAAATCTCACTGTACACCCACATTGTATGCCTCTGTAGGTGCAAACTTATCGATTCATACAAAGATTTTTATAAATCCCTAAGAGAGCTCAATGTATATTGTCTCTGATGAAATTTCCTATAATTGACATATCCAGCTTTAGAAAGCAGAATCCGATCACATGTTTGACATTTCCAACCCTCCGTGCACTCACCAATATGACGGGTGTATCCCTTTCGAATTTGACACATGAGGTTTTCATGCTCAATTCTTTCACTCTCAAATCTGGTACAGCTATCATTCACACGAATTCTCAAGTCAGTCCCCTTCAATGCCAGCATTTCCCAGTTGTCATGATCTATTTTTATTTTATCTAAACATATATACATACATAGCAATAGCATAATCTTTACAGATCACTGCCGTCCTCACAATCCTATAAGCCCACTACCAGAACCTTTCCTCTCATGCGCCCTTAAATGACTCATCAAACCCGCAGAAAGTTTGATGCAAATATAACATAGGAAGGACGTCCTTCTCGTTCTATCAGATGATAAAATTGATGCCTTATGCACCACCATATGTCTCTTAAGACCAGACACTGACTTACAGACTTTGTTACAGATTGCACAAGACACATTTTTGTTTCTGGAGTTTGCATGAATTGTCCCTAATGAAATTTTCTATGATTGACATATCCAGCCTTAGAAAGCAGAATCCGACCACATGTTCGACATTTCCAACCCTCCTTGTTCTTACCAATATGACAGGTGAATCCCTTTCAAATTTGGCACTTGAGGTTTTCATGCTCAATTCTTTCGCTCTCAAAACTGGTATAGCCATCATCCACACGAATTCTCAAGTCAGTCTTGAAATGCTGGCATTGAAGGGCAATGCCAGCATTTCCAAGTTTTCAGGATCTATTTCTATTTTATCTAAACACATATATATATATATATATATATATATATATATATATATATATATATAGGGAAGCACAGGCACAATTATACACACACACACGCGCATCATACTCAATCATTTGTTCATTGTCTAAAATTTGGTGTCACGCTTTCTAAACGTGCCAAAAAGCACGAAACCGTTCGCAAAAAATAGACTTACACTAAGATTTGAACACGTTCCGGTGTTGGCTTTTGGCCCCTTGAACCTAAATAACTAGTTTAATTTGCAGTGTATGTGTGTGTATGTGTGTGTGTGTGTGTGTGTCTGTGTTGTGTGTGTGTGTGAGTGTGTATGTCTATCTGTGTGTCTGTCTATGTGTGTGAGTTGTGTCTGTGTGTGTTGTGCGTGTCAGTCAGTCTGTCTGTCTGTGTGAGTTGTGTCTGTGTGTGTGTCTGTGTGTGTATGTGTGTCTGTCTGTCTCTCTGTATGTGTTGTGTGTTGTGTGTGTGTTGTGTGTGTGTTGTGTGTGTCTGTTGTTGTGTGTGTATGTGTATGCTCTTCTACATTTCTGTGTATATATTATCTGTGCATTTCTATTCCTCTTACCTAACTTATATATATATATATATATATATATATATATATATATATATATATTCCTATTAAGATATATTTAGTTGTCAAAAAATACTTTGACAAAGGGTGAAGGTCACCCGAAATATTGGAAAAATAAAGTGAACCAAGGACAAAACAATGGTTATATATTAGAACTCTGTTTTTTGTTGATATATATATATATATATAATTCTCTCTACACTCCCACAAAACAGAACGGGAGAGGTTAGATACGTGTATATATATACACAGGTACATATTCATATTCAAACAGAATATGGTTAATTACCGTTTGAAGAAGATATTAGATATTTTTTTAGAATAATCCATTCTGTGGACCTTCTTTTTTTATAATATATATATATATATATATACACACACACACACACACACACACACACACATATATATATATATATATATATATATATATATATATATTTCATTGCATTATTTTAAAGGTTTCGTATCTTGAGGGGGATTGAGAATGTGCTTGATATCTGCGATAGAGCATAGATTCAATTTCGCTAGGATATGTTGGCAGCGAACCGAGACATGTGACCTTACTGATAGGAGCGAACAATGTTCTCCTTTTATCGCCCGAACAAAACAGTGTAAAACAATTACCCATTTTGTAACTAGACTTAAACTCACTTAGATGACAAACCTATGTTGAAACATACATGTTTAAAAAAAAAAACATAACAAATTTCTTGGAATTTTTTAAAATGAGGCTTGATAATTAGTATTATTTGATTAACTATTGTCCTTATCTTCATTGTTATCTGTACACGGTTTCGGTCGATGTGCCCTCCGGCCTTCTTCAGGTATTTCTTGTCTGACTCGGGAACTTAGAACTGTATTAACACAACCCTTATATCCATTGCACTACGTGTAAGTAAGTAAGTAAAGTCGTCGGGGCTGCCTAATCTCGGTATCAGCCAATCATCGAGGGAGTCTATCCCCTTTTTACTAGCACTAGACCAAGGAGATTGTTTTTGCATCTGAGGTGGAGCGCCACACCTACCATCAGCTCCTTACTTTACCGCACAGATCCATAACGCTGAGTTGGCGAGGACCGGTATCGAACTAGGAATCTTGTGATTTCTAGCCGAACGCTCTACCGACTGAGCTAACCCGGCCCATTGTAGAACTAGGCAATAACAGTAAAGATGAGGACAACAGACCGAAAAATCTAAATAATACAGATTACCAAGCCTCATCTCAGATATTCTGACAAACAGGATTATTATTAGTTCTTAAATATTTGTTCAAATCATTAGTTAAAATAGGCCGGTTGAGCTCAGTCGGTAGAGAAGCTGCCTTGGAATCGCAAGGTTCTGAGTTCGATACGCTGGAGAAGCAAGGACGAACTCATAAGTGACATTCTCCTGTCGACATACAAGGGTAGGTACCGTGGCGTAATGGTTAGAATCGGAGGAAATGGAGTCGTCGACCCGAGTTCAAATCCTGGACGAAGCTGTTTGCATTTTGCTTTTACTCTTGAGGAAAGGTATGAATCCAACTAATCTCCCTTCGGCAATGGGTAAATAGTAGGGTAGACCTGGCTCTTCAACCTTGATTAGACAACCAGTCTAGGAGAAGGAAAACTCTGAATTCAAACCTGTTAAACTTAAGAAATTGACCTTGTGTCACATCCTGCTCGTGCGGAGGGGTTGGTAAATATATACAAGGGTAGGCCGACCAGCGAAAACCTCCATCAATCAGCTACGCACAGATTCCGGATGCTGTGCAGAGGACCTTGAAAGCCTTGAAACAATTCATTAACTGATTAAATAAAAATTTGACGAGGCCAATATGGTAGAGGCATTTCCTGCCACAGGGTCTGTGGGGAGAAAAAAGTTTGAGAAAACGGTAGAGCAATTTTTTTAGGCCTACGCACAGATTCTTATCTCTGGCAGAGGGAGTTAATCATTGAATGTTTCTCAAACAAATTTGACGGGGTGAGGGTGAGGGTGAGGGTGCTTCTCGGCCAGTGACCCCAAGTGTTATTTCCAGATTTTGATAACTGACTACACCCCCCACACCCCGACCCACCCACTCTCAATACAATCCCACACACGCAAAAAAAAGTAAATAAATAAAAATAAATTTTTAAAAAATGCAACGCGTTCATTTTTAAAAAGCCCAGTGTTCCTCTTATATTTCAACAGAACATAATTTCATTTTACAAAAAATAAATAAATAAATAAATGGATAAATAAATAAAACAAAATAAAATAGAATAAATAAACAGATTTAAAAAATCTAAAAAATATTTAAAACGCATTTTTCTTTTTGGTTATTTGAAAAGAATTCAGGGTGCGTTATGAATAAATTTTTTTTTTTAATTCTCGAAAACTTGAAAATTGAACTTATAAGAGACACGTGGTATATATTTTACCATATTTACCAACCCCTCCGCACAAGCACGATGTGACACAAGGTCAATTTCTTAAGCGGGGTTTAACTGGTTTGAAATCAGAGTTTTCCTTCTCCTAGACTGGTTACCTAGCCATGGTTAAAGAGCCCAGTCTGTCCTGCTATTTACCCATAGCTGGAGGGAGAATTAGATTAGTACCTTCCCCAAGGGTCTTAGCGCCATGTAAAATGCCAACAGTTTCGTCCAGGAATTGAACTCGGGTTGACGAGTCCATTTCCTACGACTCTAACCATTAGACCACGCGCCTCCGTGTTGTAATGGTTACCGTCGTAGGAAATTTACACGGCGAGACGTGTTTAAACCCTATATTTATTTGTCCCATGGATCATAAGTGTAGTAAAAAAAATCTTTTAAAAAATTGATCTCATATATTCCTGACCAATTATATATATATATATATATATATATATATATATATATATATATATATATATAATGAATAGTGAATGAAAAAATGAGAAAATTATTTGCATGAAAAGGTACTCAATGCTAATAAAGCAGAGCAGATTTATAATCAATGGTGATATTATGGTTTCACACTCATAACTTAAAGTTTCTTGGTAATCCAATCATCAGATGAGAACAGTGGTTGAGATGTCAAAAACCAGTCGTGAAATCAGATATATATATATATATATATATATATATATATATATATATATATATATATATATATATATGGAAATAATTACAGCGGTAAATATGAAAAAAAAAACAAAAACAAATATTCAGATATGTATATATTCATGAATGAATGCATAGTTCAGCCTATGTTTAAGCGTTTCGTTTTTTTTTAATATATTAACCATCATCAAGGCAACTTTAAGGTGTGATGTGAT
>CM042176.1:17349948-17362448 GCA_023376005.1 Doryteuthis pealeii | reverse complement strand
GTTGTCTACTTTTCTTTTAAAATTTTTTTAGGGATTTTTTTAAATTCATAAAATGTAAAATAAATACTTTTGTTTACGCTGAGTTGGCAAGGACCGGTATCGAACCAGGAACATAATGATTACCTAGCCGAACGCTCTACCGACTGAACTAAACTGGCATTAAATAACCCAAAATGGGTTTATATGCCGTTGAATAAAACAACTAACCGAGCCAGTACTAATCTATGTTTCAGTGCATGGCTACTAGCTTTTGAAGTAATTTAATTCCAATTTGGTACATGTCGGGTGCAACATTTCGGAGTTGTTTTTAAAGTACTTAGAGAGGAGATGGCCAGTGCCACAACAGCCTCATCTCCTCGGGAAATAGCAACAAAGAACCAGCACGGTACCCCGACACTCTACAGCTACATTATAGGATAATTCCATTCTTCTTTTCTTTTCTTTTTTTTTTATCATTTTATTTAATAATTGTCTAATAATCACGACTGTCTCCAGCGTTTCCTCTTAAATTTCAAATTTCAAACACGCCTGATTTCAAAACGAGGCCAGGAAACGCGTTAAGTTCGCTCACCGTTTCATTGTGTTCGCAACTCGAGGATCCGCTATCACTGCCACCGAATTTGAATGTTGGATGGCTGGAAACGGTGATCACGTGAGTAGCGGTGACAGTTGAAGTTGCATTGAGTGGAGTTCGCTTCTAAATGGTGTAGTCACGGTAGCCATGGTAATCTTGGCAGAAGTAGTACTAATAACGGCACTAAAAGAAGTTATAAAACCGCCATTTTGTGTCGCGCGAAAAACAGCCAATTTTAGCAGTCGGGTTGGGTTCTATACCTTACCATAACGTCCATAATTCTTAAGTACGGAAGACAAAAACGGAAATAAAATAAAACTAACAGGCCTTGTGGATCTACCACAGTATGATAATTTAATCATTCCACCGTTTGATATGTTTACTTAAGGGCTATTACTAAATAGTTCAATATTTAAAAAGTATAATTATCTTGATTTAAGTCTCTCTCTCTCTCTCTCTCTCTCTCTCTCTCTCTCTCTCTCTCTCTTCTCTCTCTATCTATCTATCTATCTATCTATCTCTTTTTCTCTCTCCCTCACTCTTTTTTCTTTCCTCCCTTCTTTTCATTATGTTCGATTGAAACAAATTAGCGTTATCGCTTACGCGCGCTCACTCCCTCTATCTATCTATCTTTCCTTTCTTTCTTTAAAAAAATATTTTTCTGTTTAGCATGCCCCTTTTCTTGTTTTTCTTTCTCTATACTAAAAACGGAAAGGTCCATTATTGAGGTGGCGACACATCTGATAAATAAGAATTCGGTGGATGAGCACCACTAGATAATTGAGATTTACATTTTTGCATTTCATCTTGGACGATTTGGATGGCCTGATTTTTACCCAGAGGGTGTTGGAAGATGATAACGGTCGTACTATTAAGGAACATGAATATTTATATATAATAATATTCCTAAAAGAATAAAAGATAATGGGAAATTATCAAGAAAAATATGTCCATTATGTTAAGGTTTCTTTATTTAGTGGCATGTTAACTTTCATGGGTTATTTAATGCCAAAGCTATCCTTGTAGAAGAACAGTAGTAGTACAATTTGATTAAATTTTGTTAATTTTTTGCAATTTGTATCTTTCTAAATTTCTTGGGTAAGTTGTTTAGTTTCTTTGTTTAGTGGCATATAAACTTTCATGGGTTATTTAATGCCAAAGCCATCCTTGTAGAAGAACAGTAGTAGTAATAATTGATTAAATTTTGTTAATTTTTTGCAATTTGTATCTTTCTAAATTTCTACGATAAGTGGTTTGGTTTCTTTGTATAGTGGCATATCAACTTTCATAGGTTATTTAATGCCAAAGACATCCTTGTAGCAGAACATTAGTGGTACCATTTAACCCATAGCTGGGAGTGAGGGGGGTTCATACCTTTCCCAAGGGTATTAAAAGAGAAGATAAGAAAGGTTTGGTTTGTTTTTTTTGTTTAATGGCTCATCAACTTTCTTGAGTTATTCAATGTCAATGTCATCCTTGTAGAAGAACAGTAGTGATGCAATTTAACCAATAGGGATGAATGGGTTCATGCCTTTCCCAATGGTATTAGTCCGAAAATGAATGTAATATTTCGAACTCTCTTACTACGATTACGCAGCCCAGCTGGTTACAAGGCCACGGGGAGCTTCCATGTATATGCATACGTATGTATATTTATATATACGTACGTGTGAATGTAATGGTTTGAAAAGTCAACTTAGACGACATATTATTGTATTTCTAATGGCATATCCACCTTCGTGGGTTAATTAATGCCAAATCCATCCTTCGAGAACAACAGTAGTGATCCTATTTAAT
This sequence comes from Doryteuthis pealeii, assembly GCA_023376005.1. Taxonomy (NCBI): domain Eukaryota; kingdom Metazoa; phylum Mollusca; class Cephalopoda; order Myopsida; family Loliginidae; genus Doryteuthis; species Doryteuthis pealeii. The sequence continues at coordinate 17,360,077 of CM042176.1, read as the reverse complement.
CCATAGCTGGGGTTTTTGTTTGGTTTCTTTGTTTAATGGCATATCAATCTTCATAGGTTATTTAATGCCAAAGACATCCTTGTAGCAGAACATTAGTGGTACTATTTAACCCATAGCTGGGAGATATCAAACAATCCTATCTAATACAAATAATTTGCACACTGTTGTATGGTTTCAAGTAACTAATAATAATTATCCTTAGTAAACGATTCAGTTTCTTTCATATATGGGACCCTAATAGGTACTACCCGTTAGGATTAAAGTCGACCTGGGAGTACTGGCAATGGAAGCGCTAGCGAAAAAGGAATAGAATCCCTCACTGTCGAATTGGACACATAGGGTAGTGGATAGAGGCGTTGGATTAAGACAGTTCTAAGTGACAGTTATCTCTAGACTGCAGGTTCAGTCCTGGTTAGGGGCAGCAGTAACATAGAATAATAATTAACTCGGCTTAACACCTGTACCAGTAACTGCACTCTTCTCAGAACTGCAGAACCGGGGCCTAACTATCAAATGCAGTTTAGTGCCAAGCCCAGGACACCCTTTTGGCGGGGGCTTAGCCTACTGTAGGGGATACAGTCAGTGTATTCTAAACCTCACCGACAGGCCAGGGATTTTGAGGATTTTCTCCTGTTGATAATAATAATAATAATAATAATAATAATAATAATATTTAGTAAACGATTGAACAGTTCTATTCGATCCATAGATGGGACCCTAACAGGTAGTAACAGAGTCGATCTGGGAGTAATGACAATGAAGGGGTACTCCATATGCAGTTTACTGACATACCCAGGACACCCCTTTTTAGTGGGGGTCTTAACCTTCTGTTTAGCTAAATATAGCCCCCACTTAGGAATCGCAAGGTTACAGGTTCGATTCCGGTCCCCACCAACTTAGTGTTTGAATAGCACAGATTGACTAATCTGACCGTTGCAGTAAAGTGGGGAGCTCGCAGTAAGTGTGGCGCTCCACTACAACAAAAAAACAATTTACTCTGGCTAAGCGCTAGCAAAAAAGGAATATAATCCCTCACTGTCGAATTGGACACATGGGTAGTGGATAGAGGCGTTGGTTTAAGACAGTTCTAAGTGATAGTTATCTCTAGACTGCAGGTTCAGTCCTGGTCAGGGGCAGCAGTAACATAGAATAATAATTAACATAGCTTAACACCTGTACCCCAGCCATGGTTAGCGGAATGAGAACAGGATACCCCCGTTGATTGAATAAAGGGTTGGGTTCAAAGTTCCGTGTTGGGGATACAGTTAGCGTATTCTAAGCACCGTCGACAGTGCATGGGTTAAATTAGTGACTTCTTCCTGTTGCTGGTACTATGTTACAGTGTACATACTATATAGAAAGGAGATGGGTGCTGCCTAGTAACATCAATTTGGTTTGGTTCGGTTTCTTTGTTTAATGGCATATCAACCTTCGTGGGTTATTTAATGCCAGATACATCTTTGTAGCAGAACAGTAAAGCTACTACAACTGGGAGGATTAGGGGGCCCATACCTTTCTCGAGATACTCCCATCTTAATATTTAACTATACACCATACAATATTTACGATTGATTCGCCACTTTTCTCACATTTCCGTCTGATGATTGAGCGCACTTTTCTTAACCATGTCCAAGTCTTTTCTTGTGCAACCTTTCCGATTTTTCGTTTGAAGTGTCCATATAATTGTTTTTTTCCCCATTTTTGTTTTCTAGTTTTTGTTGTTTTTCTGTTTGTCCATATATTACACCTGCTATTGTTAACTGCCATAAGTAATCTGTCTTTGCTCTTCTTCTTCTTCTTCTTATTATTATTATTATTATTATTATTATTATTATTATTTGAGTTTTCACATCAGTGTTAGCTGATGGTCTTTCACTGGAGTCTGAGTGACAGCAAGTCTCCTCAGGTCTCCAGGACTCTTCTGAGTATTCTGGCAGATTGCAGCAGTGCAGTGTTCTGAATGGTTTCAATCCTTCCTCTGATATCCAAACTTTCCAAACCCTTTTCTAATGCTTTTGGGACTGTTCCAAGTGCACCAACTACAATTGGTATAACTTTCACTTTCATATTCCATAACTTTTTCAGTTCTCTGGCAAGGTCCAGATATTTGTCAATTTTTTTCATTTTCCTTTAACTTCACCCTGTGATCCGCTGGCACTGCAAAATCCACCAGTTGACAAGTTCTTTCTTTTTTGTTAATCAACACTAGGTCTGGTCTTCTTGCTGGGATAAGGTGATCCGTTTTAATTTCAAAGTCCCAGAGAATTTTGTGCGTTTCGTTCTCAAGAACAGATTCTGGTTTATGCATATACCATTTTGTTGTGTGGTAAAAATTTAATTTTTTGCATAATTCCTAGTGGATCACCTTCCCAACCCAGTCGTGTCTAGTTTTGTATTCTCGTTGTGCTAGTTTGCTACATTCGCAGAGTATATGGTTAACAGTCTCATCTCTATTACCGCAAAGTCTACATTCTACATTATTATTATTATTATTATTATTATTATTATTATTATTATTATTATAAGTAGTAGTTGTAGTAATGTTTCTTTGTTAATTAATTAATTATCTGTGTATATGCAGGTCTGTCAGTCTGTCTGTCTGTCAGTCTGTCTGTACGTCTCTGTGTTTCTGTCTCTCCAATGTATCCACCCCACCCGCCTCTGTTTCACAATCCGTAACTCTCTTTCTACTGGAGATGCGTTAGATACAAAAATATATAGTTTTTGAAAAGATCATTATTTTATCATATAAAGTTCCCAGCGTTGATCTTTTGTGTGTGTGTGTGTGTGTGTGTGTGTGTGTGTGTGTGTGTGTGTGTTTGTGTGTGTGTGTGTCCTAACCTGGACACACAGAGACACACCTCTTCGCCTCGATTGTGTGGTTATATGTGTGGCAGCGCGCATCACACTTGAGGTTTTTCATTTTCGAAGCATCGACTGTATCTTTTCCCAGCTGCTGTAGCAGAAGCAGTTGTGAAGAGAGATGGTTGGAGGAAGAGGAGGGGGGAAGAGGAAGAGAGAGGAGGAGGAGGAGAGACGGAGAGAGGGAGAGAGAGAGAGAGAGAGAGAGAGAGAGAGAGAGAGAGAGAATTATAAAGTTAGAGAATGGATGAAAAAAACAGTTTAAAAGGTAAAGAAAATTTGAGAGAGAGAGAGAGAGAGAGAGAGAGAGAAGAGGGAGAGAAAGAGAGAGAAAAGAGAAAAGAGAGAGAGAGAGAGAGAGAGAATTATAAAGTTAGAGAATGGATGAAAAAGAAACAGTTTTAAAAGGAAAAGGAAAAATTGAGAGAGAGAGAGAGAGAGAGAAGATTATAAAGTTAGAGAATGGATGAAAGAAACAGTTAAAAGTAAAGAAAAATGAGAGAGAGAGAGAGAGAGAGAGAGAGAGAGAGAGAGAGAGAGAGAGAGAGAGAAAGAAAAGAGACTATATTTACGAATCTGGTAGAGAGAGGCAGCCAGAATAAGAGGGGGGTAGACATATAAACAGAGAGACATCAAAAGAAAGAAAGAAAGAAAGAAAGAAAAAGAAAGAAAGAAAGAAAGAAAGAAAGAAAGAAAGAAAGAAAAAGAACGAAAATGTAATACAGAACAACAAGAACAGGAACAAGAACAAGAACAAGAAGGTTTTAGTTGCGGTAAGAGGAGTCCGAGTCAAGGAGGTAGCACGGCAAAGAAAAGAGTGGGAGGATGAGGGGTGAGCGGAAGTGAAAGGAGAGTGAAGTCAGATGACCAAGAATTTCATTGATAACAATCCTCCATGAAGAAAATCAAATCAGCTTAATCGTTATAGGCTTGGGCTTGCAACGAATAATACACGAGTCTCTCAAACGCGGTGCCATATCTAAAATGCTCTCCTAATTTTCGTATTTGTTCTGTCCCAAACCAAAACTAATGATTAATTAGTTGGTCATGTCAAGCCCTAGCACCTATATGATTGTCCCGACTCTTTTGCCCTTATGGCAAACCACAAACCTTTTTAATCATATATGTATGGTGTCTGAGAGTGTTAGTGTTCTGTGTATGATGTTAAACAGCATCTAATGGCGAGGCTTCAATTCTGGAACTCTGGGGAGTGTGGAGTACCCCTTCGTAACCATTACTCTCAGGTTCACCCTGACCCAAAGTGATAAATCATAATGATTAATCGGCTGGTCACGTCAAGCCCTAGCACCTATATGATTGTCCCGACTCTATTGCTCTTATGGCGAAGCGCCACCTTTTTTTTATCATATAGAGTCTGTAAACAACAGATGAGTAATGCCATACGCTAAACTGGTGAAAGTTCATTAAAGTCGCCTCTAGAGATATCTATCGGAGCATGTAACAATCATCCACAGACACCGTGTTTCGGCGTTTACGTCTCATCAGTGTGGCTAGACTTAACAACTGCTTCTAACAGAGAGCAAAACCTTTTTAATATGAAAGAAATAATCTTATGAGAACGTGTGAGTAGACATCTCTTATTTGCCTTGATTAGTGAGTGTTAAGAATCTTCTGACACGTTTGAGGACCATATATGGCTCTCAAACCACATATAAAATAAAAGAAACAATCTTATGAGAACGTGTGAGTAGACATCTCTTATTTGCCTTGATTAGTGAATGTTAAGACACATTTGAGGACCATATATGGCTGTCAAAGTACATTTAAAATAAAAGAAATTATCTTTGGTTTGGTTTGGTTTGGTTTGGTTTTACGGCATATCGACCTCAGTGGGTCATTTAATGCCGATAAAGCTTTGAAATAATTAGTGTCCTATGTATGACGTTAAACTGCGTCTAGTGGTGAGGTTCCAATTCTGGGGTTCTGGAGAGTGTGGAGTATTCCTTCATTGCCATTATTCACGGGTCCACTCTGACAAAGGGTGATAGAACCTGTTCAGTACTTAGATTGGTGACCAATTAAGCAACAGCAGGTTCTGTAAGCGACCTGATATCAAAATGACTTGCTGGTAGTACTATTTTACCATGAGCGACCTATTGGATGTTATATGGGAAGGAGATGGGCAATGCCATGTAATGCCATTGACTTGAGAAATATTACAAAAAGACCTAGTAAGGTACCTAAACGATCTAGTATCTATTGAGCTGGGTACTTCACGTGGTGTAATTGTTAGCAAGCTAGTTTAGCAGACCATTGTGGGTAAATGTGATTCTCACGGGTGCCCCAATACGAAAGGCATGCGGTCAAGTCATTTTGAAAGCAAACTATTTACCCACCCCTCCGCACGAGCAGGATGCGACACAAGGTCAATTTCTTAAGCGGAGTTCAACAGGTTTGAATTCAGAGTCTTCTTTCTCCTAGACCGGTTGCCTACCCAAGGTTAAAGAGCCCAGACTGACCTACTATTTACCCATAGCTGGAGGGAGAGTAGGATTCATATCTTTCCCAAGGATATTAGCGCTAAATGAAATGTAATTACCACAGCCAGGACTTGAACTCGGGGCGACGAGTTAATTTATATATATATATATATATATATATACGAGAGTGTACTGAAGAGTTTATACGATGACTTCAACTCTGCCGTTGATGACTGTTTTTACCAATGGGATTTAAGTACTGCAACACTGATTCAACCAGTGAGTGGACCATGCTGTGAAATAAAACTCATTTGCTCACATTCCATGAGAGTATCTTTGTCAGGCTATGAACTTTTCAACTAACCCACGTATATATATATATATATATATATATATATATATATATATATATATATATATATATATATATATATCGGTTGATGATATAGGATTCAACCAAACTTGAGAACTCAAACGTACATATAAAGATTTGGGTATATATTTTTAACATATATGGACACCCTGGATAACGCGGTCTTTTGCCTCAGCACAAAAAAAAAAAAAAAAAAAAAATGACCTCAAAAATCCCCCTATGAATTATATCAATTAGGTTATAATTTAGGCTGGTTCAACAGGTGCTTGCAACAGGTATCCACCCACCCACCAACACACTGGTATTCACCTGTATATAACTTCTTTATTCTTTTTTTATTTTTATTTTAATAACCCTAATTTTTATTCTAAAGATAATAATTAAGTATTAATGCCGTGCAAGCTGTTATCCAAACCTTTTTGAAGGTTAGAGAGAGGCCGTTTATGAATCCAGAGACAATTGAATATTCATGACTCCCAACCCCCCCAAAAAATTTCCTTTGTCATATAATTCTAACTCTCAGTACATCCCCGTATTACACACGGGTCGCAAGATGGTCATTATCAAAAAATAAAGAGCGTAGAGTCACTTTTATTAAAGTTAGGATATAAAGGTTTAGGTTTCAATACCGGTTCCCGCCAACTCAGCGTATAAGTATCACAGCTTGTGTGTGCAAATGCTCATGTATGTGTGTGTGTGTGTGTGTGTGTGTGTGTGTGTGTGGCAAAGGAGCGCGTTAATGCGAGCACAAGTGCTCATTAGTGTGTGTATGTGTGTGTGTGTGTGTGTGTGTGTGTATGCAAAGAAGCGCATTTATGTGTGTGCAAGTTCTCATGTGTGTGTGTAAGAGTGCCTGTGTGTGTGTATGTATGTGTAAGAGAGAGAGAGAGAGAGAGGACAGAGAGAGGGTGTGTGTGTAAGAGAGAGAGAGAGAGTATGTGTGTGTGTGAGAGAGAGATAGATAGAGAGAGAGAGAGAGTGTGTGTGTGTGTGTGTGTGTGAGAGAGAGAGAGAGAGAGAGAGAGAGAGAGAGAGAGTGTGTGTGTGTGTGTATGTGTATGCGTAAGTGTGCAGAGGAGCGCATTCAAGTGTGTGCAAGTGCTCATATATATATATATATATATATATATATATGTGTGTGTGTGTGTGTGTGTGTGTGTGTCTGCAAGGGAGTTCGTTTATGTTGTGCCACCGCTTATTTGCGTGTGTAAGGTTGGGTGTGTATTGTGTGTATGTGTGCAACCCTAGTTGTGTACAAGTACTCATTTGAGTATGTGTGTGTGTGTGTGCAAATGCACATTAATGTGTATGCGTGTATGTGTCTAGAAAGGAGCGCGTTCATATTGTGCAAGTGCTTATTTGTGTGTGTAAGGTTGGGTATGCATGTATGTATGTGTGTCTGTGTGTGTGTGTGTGTGTATGTAAGCAAAGGAGAACGTTTATGTGTGTGCAAGCACTCATGTGTGTGTGTGTGTATGTATGTGTGCGTGTGTGTGTGTATGTATGTATGTGTGCGTGTGTGTGTGTATGTAAGCAAAGGAGCACGTTTATATGCGTGCAAGTGCTCATTTCAGCGCGCCTGTCTATCTATCTATCTATCTATCTATCTATCTATCTATGTTCACATCTATCTATCTATCTATATATCTATGTCTTTCCAAATCTATCTATCTATCTATCTATCTATCTATCTATCTAACTATATATCTGTCTTTCAATATATCTATGTCTGTTCATATCTATCTATCTATCTATCTATCTCTATCTGCTTCAGTCTATTTTCACCTGATGCTCAGTATACATTTCCATCTACCTCTTTATCTACCTATCGTTCCATCGATCGACCCAATGCGTGCGTGCAAAGGAGCACGTTTATATGCGTGCAAAGTGCTCATTTCTGCGCGCCTCTGTGTGTGGGGGAGTGGAGGAGGAGGAGGAGGAGGAGGTTGTCGTGCGTATTCTAAGAAAACATGCATCAGATTTGGCAAAAACGAGTGAACTGACTCGTCTACGCCGCGTCACGTGACCGAAAAGTCTCAGTTTTTCGTATTCATTGCAGATATATATACACGTAACACATCTTTCAAATGTCAAGAAGAACGAAAAAAAATGCACCCCCGCCCGCCTCTAGCGCCCGCCTCCCCTCTCCCCCGCTAATCTGAGAAAATGTAGGGTAAACTAAAAACAGCACATAACAAGAAACCCTCGTTTTGATTTATATCTCTTTTATATTTTTCCATATTCAAACCCAGTCATTTTTTAAAATCATCTTGCATGACAGTCTTCAGTTATACAGAAAAGAAAGATGGACTGTATTCAAGATTTTAAAAATTCATTATTTTTAGAAGAGCTTTTTTTCTTTTTTTCTTTTTTTTTTAAAATTGAAACAGTATAATTGCTTGAAAAAAAATCCACTGATTTTGGCATTAACTCAACAAGGGTTGATTAGCTACAAAACCAACAATTTTTTTACTTTGCCAGAAAATATAAATGTATGTAAAATCCTTGGAAAACAAGCAAGATTAAATTCATGGATTTCATTGAGACTATACTAATTTGTTAAATTTAAGATTATGTAATTTTTACTCTAAATTGCTAAATAAGATCATTTATTTTATTGCCTTGTCTGTCTAATCTGATTTGTAAATAATGGAAGCATTCATTCATTATTTGTTAAACTTAATTTGTGTTTGCTCAAAGAACTCATCGTCACTCTGGATAAAAAGGAATTATGAAAAACCCTTTGTAGAAAACCGTGCTCGTCCTGCGACTGTCAAATTGCCCGTTGTGCCCCGAACAAAAAACAAAAAAAAAATCTGTCAAACATCTTATGGGTGTGTAGTATGCCCAATCTTATAAAGGTGGGCTGGTCGTTTGGTTGGTTGGATTTTACGGCATGTCAAACCTTGTTGGGTTATTTTATGCCGAAGACATTTTAAATTTTTTTAAATTCTTGTTGGATATTCAAATTTCTTAAAACTCACTTTTTAAAAGACACATTAAAAATAATTTTTTTATCTATTTAATCCATAGATTGGATCACAACAGGTACTACCACTCCAGGTCAGGGTAGGCATGATAGTAATGTCAATAAAGGGGTACTATGCTCAATCTTATAAATGTTGGTTGTTTGGTTGGTTGATTGGTTGGTTGGTTGGATTTTACGGCATATCAACCCTTGTTGGGTTATTTTATGACAAAGACGTTTTTTCTTTATTCCTTCTTTATTGGGTATTCAAGAGAACAAAATATTTAAGAATAACAGACTTCAAAAGAATTAATCCAGTCAGGCTGGTTGGTTGGTTGGGTTTTACGGCATCTCAACCCTTGCTGGGTTATTTTTATCACAAAGACGTTTTTGCTTTATTCCTTCTTTATTGGGTATTCAAGTGAACAAAATATTGAAGAACGACAGTCAATTTGCCAGTTTGAGCCCCGAACAGAAACACTGGCTGGCTCATTAGTTGGTTGGTTGGTTGGTTGGTTGGGTTTTACGGCTTATCAACTCGTCTAGGGCCATTTTATGCCGACGACGTTTTGTTTTATTCATTCTAGATGGCACTCAATTTTTAAACACATTTGTTCTATTTAATCAAAAGATGGGACCTTAACAGGTACTACCACTCCCGGTCAGAGTGTACCTAAGAGTAATGGCAATAAAGGGGTACTCCATACTACCCAAAGCTCGACAATTGTAACTTCACTATTAGATGCAGTTTAACGTCGTACCCAGGACATTAAAACCCTCGACCCTATGCCCAACACATGATAAACAGAGTTGGGGGTTTGTCAGTTATCAACATTTTCTTTGGAAAACAAAGCAGACTTATGAAATTAAAATATTTAAAGTTAAAAAGAGAATTCATATGAAATTTTTGTGGCTAAGATTTCATAATGGATTGTTTTGATTTTTTTAATGTCCAAACCCAGAACACATCTTTAAAGGATGCATCATGCAATGTAATAGTCGGCTGTGCTAGCAAATTCAATTCTCATTTGGTGCTCTATACTTTTGACCATATGCCAGACTAAGCCTAATAAATTTGATTTTCAATGTCAGTTCTACTGAAAAAAAAAAAAAAAAAAAAAAAAAATGTAACAAATAGCTTCATTTTATTTAATAAATCTAAATCTTATGCAAATTATCTAATATCACTAAATACAGATTCTAGTATCATTAACCCAAGAGACAAGGGAAATTACACAATTACAAGCACAATATTAGTTACCGTTTCCTCAATGGGTAATTCCATGTCAAATTATCCAGAAAAAAGTAAAAGTGTCACCCTTCAAATTTGCTGAAATTTTTTTTACAGGTGTGGACTATGTTAAAGTTAGCATTTTTGGATTCCTTGGGCAAAATTGCCTTTTTATAAACCAATTTTCTTCTATTCTTCTTCTGTTCTTCCTGATATCTTAGTTCTTCTATCATCTCTTCTAACATCCAGACTTC
>CM042176.1:17339948-17344948 GCA_023376005.1 Doryteuthis pealeii | reverse complement strand
TCCCAAAAGTACGGTCTCCAAGCAAGTGAGTAGGGAAACTGTTCGTGCGGCTATTGGCAACACTGTTGTGTTTGTTGTGCATGCACCCACCTCTGTCCCTTATACGAGGGTAATCCCAAATGTAAGTCTACAAAGCACTGGAGGTGTAAGGAAACTGTTCGGCGGCTATTGCAACACTGTTGTGTTTGTTGTGCATGCTACTCACTGTCACACTCAGATTTATAAATTTATAACCAGATTCATAAATGGCGGGGGGGGGTATTCTGTAATTTCGTGAGGGAGCTGTACATTTTGGAGGGGGTTATTCCCTTAAATTTCGAAGATGAGGATTCAGCAAATTTCGTGAGTATTCTATAAATTTCGTGGGGCTGTACATTTTAGAGGGGGTTATTCTATAAATTTCGTGGGGAACGGGGGTATTCTGTAATTTCGGGGAGGTTATAGTTATTTACTAAGCTTAGCTTAGATGTGGCACAAGGCCATAAATATGGGGCGCCCAGTGAGAATCGAACTCACTAACAAATGGTGTGCGCAATCTAGCTTGCTAACCATTACACCACGTGAAGATTTCCCGCTCGATAGACGTAAGCCACCTCCTTCCTCTTTACAATTGCAACCGTCTCGAGAATCATGGAGGAAAATTTTGAGATTTATAATGAAGGAAAATTGAACTTGTTAACAAAACCAATTTGAAAGGAATCGCAGAAATTGAGGAATTGCATTTTACATGGAAGAGTTCAAAGAATGGTTGCCGGTTCCTGACACGCTGCGAGGATGGGGTGTGGGGTGGGTGAGGGGTGGTATGTGGCGAATTGAAATCTCATGCCGATGCGCGAGATGAGAGAAAATGAGTAACTGCTGCCTTATATTATCATTGCAGCCTCTTTCCATAATAGATGCAATTCGCTGATCACATCGTAGGTTGGCATAAGACCAGCAGTATAGGGCGCCCAGTGAGAATCGAATTCATTAATAAGGATCTACGAACAAAACTAACTCACATTAGTGACATTTGGCACAAGGCGTGAAGTATGGAGCACCCAGTGAGAATCAAATTCATTAAGAATGGTCCGAGAATCAAACTAACTCACATAGAAGTGTTCTACAAACGGAAGTTGATATTTTCTAAGTTTAATTTTGTTTGGCACAAGGTCTGAAGTATGGAGCACCCAGTGAGAATCAAATTCATTAAGAATGGTCTGCGAACCAAACTAACTCACATAGAAGTGTTCTACAAACGGAAGTTGATATTTTCTAAGTTTAATTTTGTTTGGCACAAGGTCTGAAGTATGGAGCACCCAGTGAGAATCAAATTCACTAACAATGGTTTGCGAACCTAGTCCACTAATATAACAGTGATCAGTAAAAAGTTGAATTACCGTGTATAATTTAGTGTCCCATAATGATTGATACATTTACGATGTGAAATTTACATGTGAAGTGTAACCCCCATTATGGGACAGAAATATAATTTATCTGCTTTCTTTCACTTCTTTTCGAATACTTATTATCATTCATCTGATCATCGTTTTCCCGCCACCTCCCACCACCTCTTTGTTTCCTTTATGCCTCTCCTCCCCCTCCTCCTCATATATCTCTCCCCTCTCTTTCTCTTTCTCTCTATCTCTCACACACTCACTTACTCACTCTCTCTGCACACCTGATTCGCTCAGCCCATAAGATATTACAGAAAAATATCACGTGCCAACTTTCGCTTTCCCTCCTACTCCAACTCATCCTCATCACTCTTCCTCCTCCCTCTCCCCCTTCAGACAACACATTTTTATGATCGACGTCGTCTTAGCCCAATTCGGGTGATCGTACAACCCCCATGACCCAGTCGTTTTATCCGAAACCTGACCCCACTCATTCAACCTTCCAGTCACCTCCCACAACACTACCCGATCCCAACCTGCTATAAGCCTTTACTGGGAGATTTACTCCAATACCTTACTTGATATCTTTCACGCTACCCCCCCTACTTTGATTGTACAACGGCTACTGTCAAACATCTTATGGGTGTGTAATATGCCCAATCTTATAAACGTTGGTTGGTTGGTTTTTACGGCATGCCAAACCTTGTTGGGTTAGTTTATGCCGAAGACATTTTGATTTTATTCATTCTTGTTGGATATTCAAATTTTTTAAAATTCAGTTTTTTTAAAAACACATAAATAATAATTTTTATCTATTCAATTTAAGGCCGGGTTAGCTCAGTCGGTAGAACGTTCGGCTAGAAACCACAAGGTTCCTAGTTCGATTCCGGTCCTCGCCAACTCAGCGTTATGAGTAGCACAAGGATCTGTGCGGTAAAGTAAGGAGCTAATGGTAGGTGTTGCGCCCCACCTCAGATGTTAAAAAAACAATCTCCTTGGTCTAGCGCTATTGAAAAGGGGATAGACTCCCTCGCTGAATGGCTGATACCGACTTTAGGCCGCCTCCGTCGACTTTACTTTTTTTATCTATTCAATACATAACTTGGACCCTAACAGGTACTACCACTCCAGGTCAGGGTTGGCATGAGAGTAATGTCAATAAAGGGGTACTATGCTCAATCTTATAAATGTTGGTTGTTTGTTAACTGGTAGGCTGGTTGGTTGGTTGGTTGGTTGGATTTGTGGCATATCAACCCTTGCTGGGTTATTTTATGCCGAGGACGTTTTAGTTTTATTCATTCTAGTTTGGTATTCAAACTTTTTAAAACTCGTTTTTTTTAACACATTAAAAAGGGTCATTTTTTAATCTATTCAACCGATAGATTGAACCCTAACCAGTACTACCACTCCGGGTCAGAGTGGACCTGGCGAGGAAGGGGTACTCTACACATCCCAGAGAACCAGAACTGGAATTTCACCATTAGATGCAGTTTAACGTCATACACAAGACACTGGGCTTTTTTTTATGATCCCTGTGTATCGTGATCACCTGACGTTGAGATCCACACGTGGGTGGCATGGATGGGACATGTTTCAAATCAGCCATAACTGCTTTAGTTAAATATCTGACTTAGACATTTGTTTATTTAGAATGTTTATGTGGCAAACCATCTGTCCATGCTCTCCCCCCTCTCTCTCTCTCTCTCTCTGTCTCCCACTCTCTCTCTCCTCACACATACACATATACTCACACATACATGAATATATACACACACATATGTACTCACACACATATGTACTCACACACACATACATACATACATACATATATATATATATATATATATATATATATATATATATATATATATACGCACAAGGGTGTCTTTGTACAGTTGCACCTCTCTCTCTATCTCTCTCCGTCTCTTCTTCTCCTCACACACACAGACACACACATATATATATATATACTCACACCCACCTGTAAAACACACACACCAAACACGCACACACACACACACACACATATATATATATATATATATATATATATATATATATATATGTAAGTTAATCCAAATGACTAGTTATAAGGGATGTAAGGGATATTTCTATTTAGAATCTTCAAAATCTCACTGTATAACCATACTGTATGCTCTTGTAGGTGCAAACATATATTCATACACAGATTTTTATAAATCCCTAAAGAGAGCTCAATGTATAATAATCAGTAAATTAGATTAAATACAGAGCAATATTTGACTTTCAAAGAAAGAAAAACTTAACAAATCGTCATTCCGTTATAATCTTTATTTCAACCAGAAACTCAAAAATATTCAAAAGAATTTTTTAAGTTCTAGCCTCATGAGGCAAGAACTTTAAAAAAAATTTTCTTGAGTCAAGTAAAATAATCTTTCAACATATGGAATTTAAGTAAGAGTAAAAAAAAAGTATCGAGAATTGGCCCTAACTTGTCTAGACATTATCACATCATTATATTTATTTCTTTAGGTTTTGCTTAGTTGTGGCACAAGGACAGACATATGGGCCACCCAGTGAGACTCAAACTCAATAGTTTGCTAGCCAAGCTTGCTAACCATTACATCATGTGAGGCGTCCATTCTGGGAACACTCGAGGTTCCTGGTTCGATTCCGGCCCTCGCCAACTCAGCGTATGAGTATAGCATGGATGTGCAGTAAAGTGAGGAACCTCAGAGGCCCAAACAATCTCCTTAGACTAGCGCTAGTGAAAAGGGGATAAACTCACTCGCTGTCTGGCTGATACCAACTTTAGGCTAGCCCGACGATTTAACTTATTATTATTATTATTATTATTATTATTATTATTATTATTATTATTATTATTATTATTTCACTCCTTATAAGTTGTTCAGTTGAGGACACGTCTTCAGATTTAAGAAAACCCCCAAAAACAAACAAACAAACAAAGAAACAACAAATTAAAGCTTAAATCTCGCACTGAAATTAACTACCCAGGTTTCACCAAAAAGATCTTCAGGATAATTCAGACTATATATATATATATATATTATATATATATATATATATATATATATATATATATATATATATTAAAGTTTCATTCTTGCTTTGCAATCATCAGATGTGTCAAAAGCACCTTCATATGTCAATACTTTTCTCATTCATTCTCTATTCATCTCTCTCTCTCTCTCTCTCTCTCTCTCTCTCTCTCTCTTCTCTCTCTCTCTCTCTCTCTCTTCTCTCTCTCTCTCTAATATATATTATATATATATTATATATGTAGAATTAAACAAAAAGAACATCTCCTGTTAACAATTTTATTTTTGATCTTTTCGAGTTTCTGGCCAACTTTTTAATGTTTGGTTGGAATTCGTGATAAGTCCACCAAAGTTCAGGTGTACTTTCGGCACTTCGAAGTGCCATCATCAAAGATCAAAAATAAAATTGTAAACAGGAGATGTGTCTTTTGTTTACTTCTACATGTATATGAAATAATGCTGCCAAATGCACACACACACACACAACACACACACACACACTACATATATATATATACGCTTAAAGAAAGGCTCTCATATTAAATGGATATGAATTCTCTGTAACCTTGATATATATACATAT
>CM042176.1:17304948-17319948 GCA_023376005.1 Doryteuthis pealeii | reverse complement strand
ATATATACCAACCCCTCCGCACGAGCAGGATGCGACACAATGTCAATTTCTTTAGCGGAGTTTAACAGGTTTCAATTCAGAGTTTTCCTTTTCCTAGACTGGTTACATAGACAAGATTAATGAGCCCAGTCTGCCCTGCTATTTACCTATAGCTGGAGGGAGAATTGGGTTCATACCTTTCCCAAGGGTATTAACGCCATGTGAAATGCAAATTACTCCGTCCAGGAATTGAACTCTGGTCGACGAGTCCATTTTCTTAAGACTCTAACCATTACACATTCGTGCCTCCATTGGATACTATATATATATATATATATATATATATATATATATATCATAGGGCTGGCCTAAAGTCGGTATCAACCTGATAGCAAGTCTGTCTCCTAGCAAGTCTAGCGCTAAGAAGATTGTTTTGGCGTCTGAGGTGGGACACCACACCAACCACCAGCTCCTCACATTACTGCAGAGATCCTTGTGCTACTCATACGCTGAGTTGGCAAGGACCGGCATCGAATCCGGAACTTTATGGTTATATATATATATATATATGTGAAAATAAAATGGAAATTAATCCGACAGTATGAATATGATATAATGAAAAAACAAAAGATGTTTACAACTGAAATAGGCTCATCAGGAGAGAAGTGTGCAAAACCGTTTAAAACCGTCGAGAGATTGGCCCCGAAACGGTTTTGAACACTTCTCTCCTGATGAGCCTATTTCAGTTGTAAACTTCTTTTGTTTTTTCATTATATCATATTCATATATATATATATATATATATATATATATATATATATATATAATATATATATGCGCGCGCGTGTGTGTGTGTGTGTGTGTGTGTGTATGTTTATGTGTGTGTGCACGAGCACGCGCGCGTGTGTGTGTATTCTACTGACCCAGTCGACAGGGTGGAGAGAGTTACTTCTGCTTGGTGGTCAGATATATCAGGGCCATACTCGAAAAAGCGAAAATTATCCAGGTGTAATCTTTTTGCTTAACTAAACACGAAAGTTCTCGAGAAATTTATATGGGGCAATGCCAAAGCACCTAAGAATAATCTCAGGAGCTTTGGCATTGCCCCTTCCAGCTGGGAAAATTTGGCTCAGGACCGCCTTTCCGTAGAGGACTGTTCATGTCAGAAGTCACTCTGACGCAATACCATGAAGCTAGGATGTCCAGAAGAAAACAGCAGCAACAAAGCACCGGCATATCAACATCTTCAGGGACAGCCTTCACATGCGACATTTGTGGTCGAGAATGTTTTTCAAACATTGTACTTCACAGTCACAGGAGGCGCTGTAACCTCAGGGGCATAAAATCTTTATTATAGTCTTCCGAGACTGAAATGCCAATATATATATATAAATGGACTCTCCTGTCGATTTTCGACGTATGAGGGTTCATACACACAATGAACTCCCACACAGGGATTTGTTTATAGTGGTGAAGGCTTGTGTTGGACCATCCACACTTTATGGCACAGTCGATAGGAAAGAATTGGTGCATCAAGGGTTGCCACAAACCCAATCAACGACCGACCTCAGGAATTTTGAATTCAGAGTTATCCCTCTCCTAGACTGGTTACCTACCCAAGGCTGAAGGGCCCAGTCTGCCCTACTATTTAACCCATAGCTGGAGGAAGAATATATGGATTCATACCTTTCCCAAGGGTATTAGCGCTATGTGAAATGCCAACAGCTTCGTCTAGGAATTGAACTCGAATCGACGATATTATATTATATATATATATATATATATATATATATATATATATATATATATATATATATATATATAAGTGTTTCAAATAGAATGGTATTGTATTTTTGAGAACGTGTATTTAAACTATTTTAACTACGTTGCAGTCCTGCAAAAAGTATTTGTAAGCAACCGAATCCGTGAAAATAGCTTTCTAATAGATTTTCTGGTTGAGTGACTTAAATATCTAGACACATTTAAACAATCTTAACTTCTTTGTAGCCTTGAAAACATTAGCTATAGACAGTCCAATCTGCAAAAATAGCTTTTAAAAAGATTTTCTAATCTTTTAACCAACTTGTATTCAAACTATTTTGATATCTTTGTAACTCTGAAAACAGTAATTGTAGACAGTCCAATCTGCAAATTTAACATATAAAGAGATGTTTGTGTATCTTTTTAACAACTTGTATCTGAATTATTTTAACTTCGTTGTAGTCCTGAAAACAATAGTTTTAAACAGTCCAATCTGCACAGATAGCCTTTAAAGCTATTTTCTGGTGTTTTTTAACAACTTGTATTCAAACTATTTTAACTTCTTTTTAGCCTTGCAAAGACAAGTTGTAAACAGTCCAATCTGCAAAAATAACTTTTAAAATGATTTTCGGATATCTTTTTAATAACTTGTATTTAAACTGTTTTAACTTCTTTCTAGCCTTCAAAACTCTAGTTGTAGACAGTCCAATCTGTAAAAAGTGATTTTCTGGTATCTTTTTAATAACTTGTATTTAAACTGTTTTAACTTCTTTCTAGCCTTCAAAACTCTAGTTGTAGACAGTCCAATCTGCAAAAAGTGATTTTCTGGTCTTTCTAAAAACTTGTATCTAAACTATTTTAAAACCTTTGTACTTCTGAAAACACTAGTTGTAGACAGTCCAATCTGCAAAAATAGACTTTAAAGAGATTTTCTGGTCTTTTTAACAATTTGTATTTAAACTATTCTAACTACTTTGTTGTCCTGAAAAAATTTGTTGGAAACAGTCCAATCTGCAAAGATAACATTCTAAGAGGTTTTTTGTGTGAACTAGTTAAATACACGATCAAGATTTTCATCCTACAACCACTATGTATATGTATTTACCCAAACCCTCCGCCACAGGAAGGGTTTGGCACAAGGTCATTTTTAAAGCTGGTTTATATGTTTTATATCTATATTTACACCTTTGTAGTCAAAGATCGTATGTTGTTATTTACTAAAATGATTCACAGGTTCTTACAGTACCAACCATTACTAAGAGGTCACCCATCCAGAGCTGTAAAAGCTTATTGTTGCTTAACTTCTTCCTTTCATCTTATCTACCAAGCTTTGCTCAATCTGGTATATGCAGTCCTTTGGTTACAGTTGTTGCTGTTACCCATCTTGTCACCCATCTCAGAAAGCCCTGTCGGTTGGGGCTTTAGAATTCACCAACTGCACCTCAGCAGAAGGACCCCCCCTAATGGGGTTACCTGTTGGCCGTGGGTAGTGACCCATGATACTTAAGGACGGAATCCAGGTGGCTGAGCAGTCCATGATATGCAACACTCTACTTTAGTCCTTAGGTTAGACGGGCAGTCGTAGAGCCCCCATCCGATCAATCAGTTGGTCACGTCAAGCCCAAGCACTTATATGATTGTCCCAAGGAAGCGCGTAGTGCGATGGTTAAAGTCATGGGAAATGGACTCGTCGACCCGAGTTCAAATCCTGGATGTGATGATTGCATTTCTCTTTGTGCTACTACCCTTGGGAAAGGTATGAATCATACTCTCCCTCCAGCTATGGATAAATAGTAGGACAGACTGGCTCTTTAACCTTGGTTAGGCAACCAGTCTAGGAGAAGGAAAACTCTGAATTCAAACCTGTTAAACTCCGCTTAAGAGATTGACCTTATGTCACATCCTGCTCGTGCGGAGGGGTTGGTAAATATATATATGATTTTCCCAACCTATTGCCCTTATGGCAAGCCCCAACCCTTTTTATCATATGGGTGCTAGAAGGCGGTGGCTGAGGGTTTTTAGTGTTCTGGGTAGGATGTTAAACTCAATATGATGGTGAAGTTTCAAATTCTGCAGCTCTGGGGAATGTGGGGTACTCCTTTATTGCCATTAGTTCAAGGTCCACCCTGACCCGGAGTGGTACAACCCATTAGGGTCCCATCTATGGGTTAAATAGTAAAAAATGAGTTTAAAAATATTGAGTTTAACTATCCATCAAGAATGAATAAAACAAAATGTATTCGGCATAAAATAACCCAACAGGGGTTAACATGCCGTAAAATCCAACCAACCAACTTTAGCGTTAATTAACTTCTCTGCTTCTTGTTATCTTGATATGGTATGCAACACTTCTGTTCGATCCTCGCTGGATGCCCCGTAATAGCGACCTTGTGTCCCATCCTACACGTGGTGAACGGGTTGGATAAATACGTACAGCACTTCGGTTGCTTACATACGTGCTCTTACTGAGTGGTCACCCATCTCAGATATGGACAGGCTTATTGTCGCTTAACTTCTTCCTTTCATGTTATTTACTACGCTTCGTTTCGATCCTGCTTGATGTCGCATACATGAGAACTTGTGTCACATCCTACACGTGGTGAACGGGTTGGGTAAATACCTACATGCTTTAGGTTGTTTACTAAGTGGTCACCCATCTCAGAACAGAACTGCCTCATCGTTGCTTAACTTATTTCTTTTTATGTTATTTAATAAGCTTTTATTAACTTGGCATACAGTTCTTTGGAAGCTTATAGTATTTGCTGTTAATAATTGGTCACCCACCTCAAAAGTGAACTGGCTTTCGTTGCTCAACTTCTTTCTTTCGTCTTATATACTAAGCTTTGTTTCATCTGGTATGCAGTCCTTCGGTTTCTTACAGTACTTGCTGTTACTAAATGGTCACTCACCCAAGAACTGAACAAGCGCATCGTTGCTTAACCTTTCCTTTCATCTTACAGTACTATGTGGTCACCCATCTTATAACTATACTACCACTCGTTGCTTAACCCTTTCCTTTCATTACAGTACTTGTTGTTACTATGTGGTCACCCATCTCATAACTATACTGTCACTCGTTGCTCAACCCTTTCCTTTCAATTTACAGTACTTGCTGTTACTATGTGGTCACCCATCTCATAACTATACTGCCACTCGTTGCTTAACCCTTTCCTTTCAATGTACAGTACTTGCTGTTACTATGTGGTCACCCATCTTATAACTATACTGCCACTCGTTGCTTAACCCATTCCTTTCAATTTACAGTACTTGCTGTTACTATGCGGTCACCCATCTCATAACTATACTGCCACTCGTTGCTTAGCCCTTTCCTTACATCTTATTTACCAAGGTTTCTCTTTTCTTGCGTACAGGCCCTCGGGTTGATTACAGCACTTGCTGTTACTAAGTGATCACTCATCTGAAAAGTGAACCGCTTCATCATTGCTTAACTTTCATCTTATTTACTAAGGTTTGCTTAATCTGATATACTATTCTGTCACTAAATGGTCACCCATCAGAAAAGTGAACCGCCTCATCTTTGCTTAACTTTCATCTTATTTACTAAGGTTTGCTTAATCTGATATACTATTCTGTCACTAAATGGTCACCCATCTGAAAAATGAACCGCCTCATCATTGCCTAACTTTCATCTTATTTACTAAGGTTTGCTTAATCTGATATACTATTCTTCGGTTGCTTACAGCACTAAATGGTCACCATCTGATAGGTGAACCGCCTCATCTTTGCTTAACTTTCATCTTATTTACTAAGGTTTGTTTAATCTGATATACTATTCTTCGGTTGCTTACAGCACTAAATGGTCACCCATCTGATAGGTGAACCGCCTCATCTTTGCTTAACTTTCATCTTATTTACTAAAGTTTGCTTAATCTGATATACTATTCTTCAATTGCTTACAGCATTAAATGGTCACCCATCCCAAAACTGGGCAAGCTCATCGTTGTTTAACTTTGGTGATTTGATGGGAACCAGTGCTTTCAGCGTGACCTGACCCTAAGTCAGTTTGAACTCTCTATTAATTTAGCTGTCACGATTTGACTCGTGTCCTTGTAATTTCGGGCACGAACTTATCAATCAACCCTTGGTCAAAGTTTCATTCTTTGTGTTACTATTAAGGTCATGCATTAACTATTCTATGAAAGAGATGAAAGGTCATATATATATATATATATATATATATATATATAGCTTGGCGAACGAAAGTTCATTCGGGTCTCAACCCGGCCAGGGGTAGCTGTTACGGTATAGCCACACTGATGAAAGGTGAAACCTTGAAACACGTGTCTGTGGATTACTTATTTATTATATATACTCCCACTTTGGTTGAGTTCTCTGAATAGGGATTTAATTGCAGATTCACCGTTCTGGCGTCTAGCTAACCCTCGCATTGTTTACATATGTTTGAGGACTCTAGTGAATTCATTTCCGCTTAGAAATGTAGCGATTAAATATTCTCCTATATTTGACAGCTGCCTCTGGCCGTACGGGTTAAAGGGCTTGGCGAACGAAAGTTCATTCGGGTCTCAAACCCGGCCAGGGGTAGCTGTTACGGTATAGCCACACTGATGAAAGGTGAAACCTTGAAACACGTGTCTGTGGATTACTTATTTATTATATATATATATATATATATATATATATATATATATAGTATGAACAAAAAGTAATAAGACAAAGAGGAATATTTTTATATGTTATTTATTCTCAACTAGTTTCGACCTTAGGTCATCGTCAGGAGAAAATTTCTTATTTGAAGAAATTGTTTTTAGATTTTTTGAAAGGGAGCATTATGGAAAAAAAATTGGAGTATTTTTGAGGGTTTGACATGCTATTAAAATCCGGGTAGAAGAGTGTGTTAGTAGTAGCAAGTCCATTTGTTCCGTGAAAAACCTTTTGAGGTGGATTATTTTTTGAATGTCTTATATATGTGAGGGAGGGTTCTTGGAAGTTGTGTATATGACCATATATGTATACACATAAATGTATGTGTGTGCATACATATATGTGTGTGAATGTAAGTGTGTGTATGTATCTCACTGTGCATGACTTTTAGATTTTTAATTGGGTCAAAAGTGGCTTGTTTGATGTGTGGCGGTCAGTGTTTGTTTATTTAGGTGCCATATATATATATATATATATATAATATATATATATATATATTATGTGTGTGTGTGTGTGTGTGTGTGTGTGTAGGAAAATGGGATTGGAATGAATCCGACAGAATGAGGTAAAATAAGGAATGAAAGAACAAAACTCAGACAAAAATGTATAGTATATTTCGCTGGAACGTTGATAAAATAATAACAACAAACGTGGATAAAGGCTTGAGGAAGCGGAACTTAATGTTCCAGCGAAATATACTACACATTTTGGTCTGAGTTTTGTTCTTTCATTCCATATTTTACCTCATATATATATATATATATGGTTGAGGATTAAGGAAAGTGTGGATATAACAACACAGCAGCTAATTCAATTGATATTTCGCCTCATTATTGGCTGAAAGTTTTTCAAACTTTATTGTTTTTTGTGTTTTTTTACCATTTTATAAATGTACTTTTAAACTTTTTCAAACCTGAAAAGAAACTTAGGTTACCTAATCACGTAATGAATCAATCCTCACCGGGTGCCATATAATCATGACCTTGTGTCAGACTATATGTATACAAATTAGGTCGTCTATGATATGTATTTACCAATAGTTTTTGCACAAACAGGTTGTCAAAAAAGGTCAATTTTAAGTTTGACAGATCTGAGTTCAGTTTTCCTTCTCCTAGACTGGTTTCGCTACCAGGGTTAAATAACCCAGTCTGCCCTACTATTTTCCCATAGCTGGAGAGAGACTAATTAACTCATACCTTTCCCAATGGCATTAGCGCTATGGAATACAAACGCCTCGTCCAGGATTTTAACATGGGTCGTTAGTTCCATTTCCAATGGCGATAACCGTCATGCATTGAGCGCTTCATTATGCCAGATTGCGTTACCTTTGTAAATTTTCTGTGTTTATCGAAATTAGGTCAGCTGTATTATTTCAATGGCTATGAAGTGTTGTAAGTGTGGTATAAGACTATTCAGTCCCTATGCTTCCCTATTAATGAGGATTGGGACATACCCATTAATGTTCATAGGTAGGGTATATAACACATAGTAAAAATCATTTCCAATGCATTTTCATAGTAAAAATCATTTCCAATGCATTTTTATAGTAAAAATCATTTCCAATGCATTTTCATAGTAAAAATCATTTCCAATGCATTTTTATAGTAAAAATCATTTCTAATGCATTTTTATAGTAAAAATCATTTCCAATACATTTTCAAAGTAAAAATCATTTCCAATGCATTTTCAAAGTAAAAATCATTTCCAATGCATTTTTATAGTAAAAATTATTTATAATGCATTTTCATAGTGACCTAACAAATGTTACTTAATGAGAAATTAAATGGAATCTTTATAACATTAATAAAATACAATACTTGCCAGTAGCATAGAAGATAAACCACTGCTAGTGGTATAAGACTATATATAAGTCCGTATTTATGAGGATTTGAACATACCCATTAATGTTCATAGGTAGGGTATATAACATGAAGCTAGTCACATACACTTGTGCAGTGCTTCGATCCTCATCGGGGAACCATTTAAATTGGTCTAAGCTAAGTTCAGTAAAAATGTATTTTTCCTACTTGCATAAACGTAAGCTTATATATGCGTGTAGGTATATATGTATGTATATATGTATATATTTACCACCCCTCCCCGCACAAGTAGGATGTGACACAAGGCAGGTCTGGTTAACCACATGAAAACACATGAAGCAATCCGACTGCAATTGTTGTCTCTCCAATGCCACACTGGTCTCAGACATCACATGAGTGTTCACAGCAATGCATATGTCGTGCCTGTCGTCTCAGTCAACACCAATCGTCATGAGTGCAAACTTTTTGGGCTGACGTGTCACCAACGAGCTCACGAACAGACAATGAATGAAGGAGTGGCAACCATCAACACCTACCAACACCTCCACACAAGGTCAATTTCTTAAACGGGGTTTAACAGTTTTCCTTCTCCTAGAATGGTTGCCTAACCAAAGTTAAACAGTCTACTATTTACTCATAGCTGGAAGGAGAATAATTGGATTCGTACCTTCCTCAATGGTATTACCGCTATGTGAAATGTAAACATCCTTGTCCAGGATTTGAACTCGGGTCGACAAGTCCATTTCCTACGACTCTAGCCATAACACCAACAGCCTTAAGTAAACATATTAAACGTTGGAATAATTAGATTATCATACTGTGGTATATCCATAGGTCCTACTAATAAAGTAAGTAAGTAAAGTCGTCGGGGTGGCCTAAAGTCGGTATCAGCCAATCAACGAGGGAATCTATCCCCTTTTCAACTAGCGTTAGACCAAGGAGATTGTTTTTGGCGTCTGAGGGAGCGCCACACCTACCGTCAGCTCCTTACTTTACCGCACAATCCCAGTGCTACTCATACGCTGAGTTAGCGAGGGCCGATATCGAACCAGGAACCTTGAGGTTCCCAGCCGAATACTCTACCGATTGAGCTAAGCCGGCCCTACTAGTATGTCATAATTACTGCATGAGTGGCTCCCAACTTTTTCGGGGTAGCCACCCCTTAGATTCCAAATCGCATACCTACCACCGCCAGCCCCAGAAATGTTCAACAAGTTTCTTTGTATAAGGTCGGCTGGAAATTAATATCATAAGCGTATGTTATTTCAAAAAGAAAACTTATTAATTCGTTTTTTTTTTTTGTTTTTTTAATGTTTTTGTTAAACAATGAATGGATTGATTCACATAATCTATTCGGTCATCAGAGAGTTATTTCAAGTATTTCGCAGTGAAGTAACCCTGCGAAATCATTTCCAATGCATTTTCATAGTAAAAATAATTTCCAATGCATTTTTATAGTAAAAATCATTTCTAATACATTTTTATCGTAAAAATCATTTCCAATGCATTTCATAGTAAAAATCATTTCCAATGCATTTATAGAGTAAAAATCATTTCCAATGCATTTTCATAGTAAAAGTTATTTCCAATACATTTTCATAGTAAAAATCATTTCAATACATTTTTATAGTAAAAATCATTTCCAATGCATTTTTATAATAAAAATCATTTCCAATGCATTTTCATAGTAAAAATCATTTCCAATACATTTTTATAGTAAACATCATTTCCAATGCATTTTTATAGTAAAAATTATTTATAATGCATTTTCATAGTGTTGTAACCTAACAAATGTTACTAAATGAGAAATTAAATGGAATCTTTATAACATTAATAAAATACAATACTTGCCAGTGGCATAGAGGATAAACCACTGCTAGTGGTATAAGACTACTCAATCCGTATTTATGAGGATTTGAACATACCCATTAATGTTCATAGGTAGGGTATATAACATGAAGCTAGTCACATACACTAGTACAGTGCTTCGATCCTCATCGGGGAACCATTTAAATTGGTCTAAGCTAAGTTCAGTAAAAATGTATTTTTCCTACTTACATAAACGTATGCTTATATATGCGCGTAGGTATATATGTATGTATATATGTATGTATGCATTTAACATTATCTGGGACGAGGCTGTTCGCATTTCACAATAATACCATTGGGAAAAGCACGCATCCAACTATTCTAGCTATTGATAAATAGTATCGCATGTTTGCTGGATTATTGTTGGTATAGTTATTTACTAAGCTTAGTGGCACAAGGCCAGAGTACGGGGCGCCCAATGAGAATCGAACTCACTACCAATGGTCTGCTAATCTGCCTTGCAAACCATTACACCACATGAGGTGCCTCAAGTTATTTACTAAACTTAACTTAGATCTGGCACATGGCCAGAAGTATGGGGGACCCAATGAGAATCGAACTCACTACCAATGGTTTGCAAACCTTGCTTGCTAACCATTACACCACGTGAGGTGCCCAAGTATTGTAGGTATAATGTGTACTTAAGAACACAACTTGAATTTATACACTCTTCCAAAACAGCGTTGGTTGAATCAGCCAATCAAAATCGCCCAGACAGGTATTTGGTTTGCTATTTAAAGGCGTTGATAAATTGTCACCCAATTGCTCGCTGGATGTACAGGCAAACTGACGAGGGTTGTACAGCCCTCTAAGCGCGGACCAACTGATGAGGATTATACAATTCATTAACACGGATCAGCGGACACGGATTAAAACTGATACTACATCTTTCTACTTCAAGAAAGGATCACACTTTATGTCACAAGGGATCTCCATTGTAAAACTGCTTTCATCTACAGTCACACGAATCCTAACACTAGCAAAGTGCGAAAACTGAGTATTAGTTCACTATAATTTAGCAGAGGGACTCAGATTACAATAATAATAAATATGTATTTAATTGACTATTTAAAGGCGTTGATAAATTGTCCAAAAATTGCTCGCTGGAGGCATGGACTAGCAGACGAAGATTGTACAGCTCCCTACTTCAAGAAAGGGTCAAACTTTATGTCACAAGGGGTCTCCATTGTAAAACTGCTTTCACCTACAGCCCTAAAATAGCCACACGAATCGTAACCTTTAACCTTGTTGTGGCAAGTTGTCTAGGAGAAGGGAATCTCTGAATTCAAAAACCTGCTAAATTCCGCTTAAGAATATTTTTTGTGTCAGATCCTGCTTTTTGCATTGGGGGGGGGGGGGATTAAATACATAGTTGGAGAGTCGTGTAAATGATTATCGTCGTAGGAAATGGACTCGGCGACCCGAGTTCAAATCCGGAACAAGCATTTCACATAGCGCTAATACTTTTGAGAAACTATTCTCCCTCCAGCTATGGGTAAATATTAGGACAGTCTGAACTCTTTAACTTTGGTATGGTACCCAAGCATTTCACATAGCGCTAATAAAGTCGTCATCATCGGGGTGGCCTAAAGTCGGTATCAGCCCGACAGCGAGGGAGTCTATCCCCTTTTCACTAGCGCTAACCAATGAGATTGTTTGGGCATCTGAAGCGGAGAGCGACACTCCTACTAACAGCTCCTCACTTTACCACACATATCCATGTACCACTCATACGCTGAGTTGGCGAGGGTCAGAATCGAACCAGGAACCTTGAGGTTCCCAGTCGGACACTCTACCGACTGAGCTATACTATTCTCCCTCCAGCTATATGTAAATATTAGGACAGTCTGAGCTTTTTTAATTTTGGTATGGTACCCGGTCTAGGAGAAGGAAAACTGAACTCAGACCTGCGCTTAAAAATTGACCCTGTGTCCAATCCTGTTCATGGTGGAGGGGTTGGGTAACTACACACTCGCTGAGATGGGGGTAAGCGGTCATACAGCTGCTGTTTTGTAGGGTGCTGCATTCTGAAGGTCCCATCTAGCTTTTTCTCCGTGTTGGAGCCCAAGTGGAGCAAACCACCCAAGTAAGGCAAGTAATGCAAGCAAACTGTGCTGGGGAAGTAAGGACGAACTCATAAGTGACGTTCTACTATGGACTCCTAAGCATGAACACACCAGTGTTAGCTGACTAGCAAAAAATTACATTCATTAGTTCTGTACGGACACTGGATGCCACCAAGAGGACTTGTCAAGAGCGGTAACCGGTAGGGACAGATGTCCAGAGAGAGTTAATGGAATCCGTGCTGTCGGCACGCCTTGGTGATAAGGATGGTGGCGGGTATTTTGCAATATGAAAGGGTTGATTTTGATAGAATAGTGGCTTCGCAGTTTTAGTTTGTTTCTTTTTGTGGAAAGAAGCTGGGTGCCGCCTATTAAGTATCGCTCTATATCAAATATGGTTTTGGGAAGGCAACAAAATACATCCTGGCTTTGTACGGTGCAAATGATAAGGATTGTTTGCACTGGGCACCTCACGTGGTGTGACGGTTGACAAAATGGATTAGCAGGCCATTTTAGTGAGTACGGTTCTAACTGGGTGCCCCATACTTCTGGACTTGTGCCACATCTAAGCTTAGTCTATAATTATGTTTGTTTGAATTTTTAGTCTAAACTCAATGTCATCTGGAGTGGAATTAATTCTGTAACCCCCCCCCCCATCATGCCCACATTTTTTCTTTATAACGACCCCGGATTTTTCCGCCCTCCCTCCTTCACAAGGGGCCTTAACCGACTATTTTCGGTACTGTAAATCTTAGCAGGTTTTGTTTGAATCCTTTACTATTTCGGCCACTTAAACTCTCTAAAACATATAGGTGCGTGTTTGCCCCCCTCTCTCTTTCACATTGTCTGTCTGTCTGTCTCTCTCACGCGCGTCCACACACACACTGCCTGTCTCTCTCTGTCTCTCACACACTCACTCGTTCTCACACTATGTCTCTCTGTCTCACACTCTCTAACTTTCTCTCTCTCTGTCTCACGCTGTCTTCTTCTATCTCTATCTCTCTCTCTCACACATACACGCTGTCTCTGTCTCATACACACATACATACACTCTCTGTCTGTCACACACACACACATACACACACTCTCTCTCTCTCTCTCTCTCTCTCTCTCACCCACTCACTCTCACACTGTGTCTCTCTGTCGCTCACTCTGTTTTACTCTCCACACACACGCTCTCTCTGTCTCTCTCTGTCTCGCTCACATTCTCTCCCTTTCTCTCTCTCTCTCTGTCACACGCACATACACACACATACACCCTCTCTCTCTCTCTCTCTCTCTCTCTCTCTCTCTCTCTCTCTTCTCATTGTATGACCTCCTCGAAATATTAGAGTGTTCTCAGTGAGTTATGAAGCTGATATGAGATTTAATTGAGAACTAGACGACCCGTTAACCCGCGGGGTTCCTATTGTAACAGCAGTCCTTGATGTTTCTATTGAAGAACGAGAACAGGACCCTAATTAGCATTTTATAGTTATCTCCTTCAGATCGAAAATTCGGATGATTAAAAAGAGCAATTCACGTTAAGCGCGAATGCAGACCCCCGCCCCCTCCAAAACAAAATAATGAAAAAAAAATAATAATCGTTCAGTTTCAAATTCGACTGGAAATTGTTTTATTCCGTAAGTTTGGGTATTTAAAATGTATTACTCTAGCAGAAATCTCGTTATAATATGTTTTTTTCTGGGCTTGGTTTACATACATTCATCTCTCTCTCTCTCTCTCTCTCTCTCTATATATATATATATATATATATATATATATATATATATAGCCCGAAATGTACATACAGAGATTGATTTTTCTCGATTTGTTTAGCCATACATTTAAATAGGCATTCCCGCCTAATTCATTATTAATTAGTTAATTTTCAAAATTAGGTACGACTCCAATTAAGCACATATTCTCTCAAAAATTGTCGGCAAAAAAGCCATTCCAAACATACCGTGTTTACAACTTATCATTATATATATATATATATATATATATATATATATATATATATATATATATATATATTATGATAATAAATAAGTTATCCACAGATTATAATATAGTTTTTGTGCCGCCTCTGAAGTTACAGCGCCTCCTGTGACTGTAAAGTCCAATGTTAGAAAAACATTCTCAACCATATATATATATATATATATATATATATGTATATATGTGTGTGTGGGGGGTGGGGGTGGGAATGGGTGCATTGTGAAGACAAATTCATACACACACACACAGAACATACGTACACATCCAGGGAGAAAAAGCAGACATACATACGCAAACAAAGTTTTTAAAAGAAAGAAAAAAAAAAAAAAAAAAAACAAAAAAAAACAAACACCACAAACATCATAAAGGACAAATAAACACATGCACACATGATGGAAACACACAACACACACACACACACACACACACACACACACACACACACACACAAAAGGAAACACACACACACACACACACATATATAAAAGGAAATACATACACACACACAACAAAAAGAAAAAAATAACAGATACACATAATAGATAGAAAAGCACACGCACATACCACAATGAATATATATATATATATATATATATATATATATATATATATATATATATATATATATATGAGAAGTAAATACACAAACTGTGTTTTGATATGGCTTTTTTAGCTGACAATTTTTGGGAGAATATGTGCTTAATTGAAGTTGTACCTAATTTTGAAAGTTAATTAATCAATAATTAATTAATTAGGCGTGCATACCTATTCAAATGTAAGGCTAAACAAATCGATGAGGCCTAATAGGCCGAAATGTACATACAGAGATTGATTTTTCTCGA
>CM042176.1:17284948-17299948 GCA_023376005.1 Doryteuthis pealeii | reverse complement strand
AGAGCAAAATATTGTCAGAAGGAGAGAAAGAGAAATGGTATAGCACGAGAGAGAGAGAGAGAGAGAGAGAGAGAGAGAGAGAGAGAGAGAGAGAGAGAGAGAGAGAGAACAACCGTGTCAAATTTTGTACATATTTTTGTTTGTGACAGTTCACGCGCTTCCATCGATTTTTAACATTAGTGGACATGATAAATTTTTAAAAAAAATCTTATTGAATGTTCGCTTTAAAAACTTAGCAACAGAGAGAGAAAGAGAGAGAGAGAGAGAGAGAGAGAGAGAGAGAGAGAGAGAGAGAGAGAGAATAGACGATATTGTCCTTCCCAAAAAGAAAGGATGCGTTTTTTTTTTTCTGAAAAATCACACACACACTTTGTCATGTTCTCGCTTCGTACCTCCCGAAAAATGTATAAAAAGACACCCCAAATGCCCCATCCGAAAACATTTCCCTATTACAAACATATATATATATATATATATATATATATATATATATATATATATATATATATAAATCAAATTAAGAAATAACATAAAACCAGTCTATTAAAACAACCCCATCAACTCTATCAAAATCCTAATGTAATTTTTAAAATCACACACACACTCACACACTGCACGCACATTAACATCTAGCTATATATTATTAAAATTCTAATATATGAATTTGGAACACTCTATTAACGGCACATAACAGCGAAATCTTTATTAGAGCAATACGCCTAAATACTCTTTAACTGTGAAACAGTTTTCAGTTCAATCTACTTCTGAAACGTTAATTCTCTCGGGGTCTGCGTCCGCGCCGAACGGCATTTCTTTTAATCATGCAGATTCTCGATAGTAGAGATAACAATGAAATGCTAATTAATTAGAATCCTTCACCCCCTCCCTTTAGAACAGAAGCACCCGTATCACAATGGACGACGGGAACCCGAGGGTCTGACGGATCGTCTAGTATGTAACAACAACCAGCAAAGACTGTCATCATTTTTTTTTTTTTTTTTTTTTTAAATACTTAGAATTAAAAAAAAAAGGTAATGATATGCCACCTTTTGTATGTATGTATGCATATATGTACGCATGTGTATGTGCGTGTACTGTGTGTGTGTATGTCTGTGTGTCCCTGTGTGCGCACGCGCGTGCGCAACCGTGTAAAGGCGTTACCCAAAAGTACTGGAAATTGAACCACGACAAAAAAAAAAAAAAAAAAAAAAAAAATTACTTAACTCTATAAACTTATTTTGGCAGAACTTGCAAATCAGTCGGAAAATTAAAAACATATTACAGGGTGACCCAGAAAAAACAGAACCCAAATTATTTATTTTCCCAATAAACTAACCCTAAACTCGAACCCGAACCCGAACCCTAAACTAAAACCCCCTAGTTAAATTTAACCATTTTATTACAAAATTTGTGTTCTGTGGATCACTAATTTTCAGACCGATTTGCAAGTTTAGCCAAACTTAGTTTTCCCCATTTCCTTCGAATTTGTTTCCTTTTTGCACTGTACCTAGGCCCACAATGAAGATATCATTATTATTCCCAAAGGGTTACCCCTAAAAACTGTACTGGAAAAAAAAGGGTACACACCCTTATTTATGTCACGGAAACTTTTGACTATTGTATGAAATTCGAAACGTCTTAATAAACACCGCGAAGAATAAAATTAAGAATTTAAAAAATATCTATCTATCTGTCTGTCTATCTATCTATTTGTCTGTACTTGTTAGCAAGAGCGGACGGGAATACATCGTGGCTTACACCTCTTTTCGCTGCTATGGTTGAAAAGTTGATGAAAATTTCAAACATGAAGAAATATGGTCCCTGTTTTGGGGGTAATATAGTTTTTAACCAGTGTAAAACAGCATTTATTAATGTTAGTATTAAAATTTACAGCAAATAGATGAAGTTAATATTAATAAATTAGTCTTTCTCGCGAAAACAAATTAATTATTTTAAAGAACAACATAAAAAAAAGCCAAAAAAAACCCCAATCTACTTTACTTAGTAGACCAATTCAGAGTTTCTGGAGTGCCACCAGCTATATATATATATATATATATATATATATATATATATATATATATATATATATATATATATATATATATATATATATATATATATATATCTCCCCAGAATATATATATATATATATATATATTATCAAATTATTTTTAGTTTTTTTCTTATTGTCGTTTAAAATAGTCAATTTGTGCCTGGCTCTAAACACACACACACACACACACACACACACACACACACACATATATATATATATATATATATATATAATATATATATATATATATATATATATATACGGACTCAGTCAGCCTATATATAAACTCCCCGGCTCTTAAAAACAAAAAACAAAAAAAGTAAAAAATGTTTTCTGTTTTTTGGGGTTTAAGAATATTACTTAATTGGTATTCATGAGGACCCTAATATATTATGATATATATTAAGTCTAATTTTTGCAATTATTTGTTGAATTTATTATGTATGTTGCCCGGGTATCAAAAAACATGAAAAATCTACCCCCCCCCCCCCTGCCTTCAAAAAAAAAAGAAGAAAATAACGCAAACGAAGAGCACAATGTTTGTTCCACAACTTCCCACCGTAGCAGTCGCCAACAGTGAAAGAGGATAGCCAGACTGAGGACATGAAAATTGATGACGTTAAAAGGGGTGAACGTTTTCGGTAACAAGTATCTATCTATCTATCTATCTATCTATCTATCTATCTATCTATCTAGGTCTGTTCATATCTATATATCTTTCTCAGTCTTTTCATATCTCTCTCTCTCTCTCTCTCGGTATGTTCATATCTATCTATCTATATATCTATCTATCTATATGTATCACATCTATCTATCTATCTCGGTATGTTCATATCTATCTATCTATCTATCTATCTATCTAAGTCTGTCCATATCTATCTATCTATCTAACTAGCTATCTCAGTCTGTATCTATCTTTCTATCTATCTAAGTCTGTTCATATCTATCTATCTATCTATTTATCAATCTTTCTAAGTCTGTTCATATCTATCTATCTATCTATCTATTTATCAATCTTTCTAAGTCTGTTCATATCTATCTATCTATCTATCTGTCTCAGTCTGTTCATATCTATCTATCTATCTATCTGTCTCAGTCTGTTCATATCTATCTATCTATCTATCTGTCTCAGTCTGTTCATATCTATCTATCTATCTATCTATCTATCTATCTATCTATCTATCACACTTTGTCATGTTCTTGCTTCAAACACCCGAAAACTGTATTAAAAAAACACCCTAAATACCCAACACCATTTATTAGCCTATTAAAAACATATATCCATCAAAATCAAATTAAGAACTAAAATAAAACCAGTCTATCTATCTATCTATCGATCGATTTATCTATCTTCGCTTATTCCTTTTTTCTTTTATTTCTTTCTAAAATTGTCTTAAATTCTACGCCCCCCATTTACCCCCCCCTAAGTACCCCCCACGTAAAAATCACGAGTAGGTTAGTAAAAACAAGACAGACAACCCCCTTTTTTTTCGCACGCACACAAACATAAGGTTAAAGTAGCACATGAAATTCTGTGAACACACCCGCACTTTTAAAACACACGCATCGCACACATTGATACACAGAGGCAAGCGCACTAGGCGGAACATTTGTCTGATACACTCACACACACATACACACACACACATACGCACATGTATATACTTACACATGCATAACGCGCACACACACATCATTGTCTCTCTCTCTCTCTTTTTTTTTTTTGCTTATATAAATTTTTTTTTTATGTTTTCGATCCCTGTCAGCGCTGATTACACAAAGAAAATTTCGCTTCTTAAAGAATAAGTTATTGGCGGTTAACGTTACTCGCGCAGATACAAAAATATTCAAATTTGGTATGCAGAATATATATATATATATATATATATATATATATATATATATATATATATATATATATATATATATATATTATAAGTAAAAATTTGGTATGCATAAGTAAAGAAACCCGAAAACATGATAGACTTTCTTCTTTTTTTTCTTTGCCATCTACTTAAGAGCACTAAAAACAAATTAGTATTATTTTATATATATATAATATATAATATATATATATAATATAATATATATATATGAAGAACATTATATATATATATATATATATATATATATATATATATATATATATATATATATAAGAACATTATTTAAAACAATATGTATGTATCTACATTATAAGTACATTATGTATGTATCTATATTATAAGTACATTATTAAAGAAGAACATACATATGTATATACATACATTATATATGTAATATATATATATATATAATGTATGTATGTATAATTGTTAATTTTCAAGACAAAAGAAGGGTGAAACATTCCTCCAATTTTGAACAATTTATGAAAAGTGCATTGAATTTAAGGTCTCCAAAGAATATACCAAAAAAATAAACAAAAACATGATGAAAAAGAAAAGAAAAAAAAACTATATAAAAAAAAGTCTGAATTTAAAAACCTACCTTCTATTCCTTTTTTTTTTTTTTAGTTTTTTTTTGTCCAAAGCGGGATTGAATATATATATCTTTTTTATATATGTATATATATATATATGTATAAAGTACTTGTATATACCAGAAAAAATTAAATGGATGGTAGTTCAATGTTGAGAACACAAAAAAGACGGGGTATCCACACAGCAAATCTTGTAGTTCATGAGAAACACACCGTGAGTTTGTGCTAGTAGTAGTAGTAGTAGTAGTAGTAACAGGAGCAGTAAAAGTAGTAGTAGCACTTACTCTACACGGAGACGGGGGGGGGGATAATCTCAATAGGAGTAGTAGTTATTATAATTGCTGTATTAGTAGTAGTAATAGTCAACAAAAAGTAGTCACAGCTGTAGTTGTCGAGTCCGTGCCGAATACCAGGAGCAGCAAAGTAGTATCAGTAGTAATAGTAATTGCTATTAGAATAAGTCAAAGACCCGGTTGTTATGGTGATGATGCTGCTGCTGCTAGTAATAGTAGCTGTAGTATAACTACTACTAGTAACGTTTGGTAGTGGTAGTATTTATTTAAAGGTAGTATTAGTTATATTACAATCGAAACAGATTAGCAAACGTATATATATATATATATATGCATAGAGAGTTTTAATATGTAGATATTTATTTGCCAGCACAGAGAAGATGGCAGTCAGTGACAATTCTTTCTTGTTACAAACCATGTAACCCACTTTGTCGGAAAGGAGATGGGCGCCGCCGCTGGAGTCTTACTCACCCTCACGCGGGAACCGAGTGCGGCATAAGGCCATTTTTTTTTAACGACACAGGGTAATTTTTAACGGGGAAGTACAAAAGGTTTATGCCGGTATGGTACCTACCTCGACGATTTTATTTCCAGCGTGGCCGACCGACTGATACTGGCACAAGGACAATAATATTGAGAGAGTCACTTAAGATCAAACCAGACTATTTTATTCTTTTCTTTTTCTTTTTATAATTTTTTTATTTTTTATTTAATTTTTTTTTTAGCACTTTTAATTTTTTTTGAACGATGTACCCATGAAAACCTATGTTAATTTTGCAATATATATATATATATATATATATATATATATATATATATATATATATATATATATATATTTCAGTTATTTCCTCCATTTATTTTTACTGAACAGTTACGTTCCAAATATTATATATCGGCTATCGGCCATAAGTCATCGCTCTATTTTCCCCCCTTCAACAACTAAAGAAATATGGCCGATGGGGTAAACTGTAGCTAGTTGATAACATGGTTTTTAAATGTAACTGTTCGGGGAATGACTGAAACTTACTCTTATCTGGATGATGAACGTAAGCATTACATCCCCTCTCTCTCTCTCTCTCTCTCTCTCTCTCTCTCTCTCTCTCTCTCTCTCTCTCTCTCTCTCTCTCAGCCTCTCCTCGCTCTGTGTCCACACAGACACAGACCGACACACAGACACATAGACACACACACACACACACATCTATCTATCCTTACATATATCAATCCTTACATATATCAATACCATTTATCTATCCTTACATATATCAATCATCTATCCTTACATATATCTATCCTTACATATATCATCCTTACATATATCAATACCATAATCTTTACAGATCACTGCCGTTCCTCGCAATCCTATAACCCACCACCAGAACCTTTCCTCTCATGAGCCCTCAAATAACTCATCAAAGCTGCTGCAGATTCACAGAGTTTGATGGAAATCTGACATAGGAAGGACGTCATCCCCACTGGATCGGATTGATCAGATGATAATATTTTATGCATATGCAACAACATATGTCTCTTAAAACCAGACCACGACTTACAGACTTTGTTACAGATTGCACAAGACAAATTGTTTGTTCCTGGAGTGTGCATGAATTGTTCCTGATGAGATTTCCTATGATTGACATATCCAGCCTTAGAAATCAGAATCCGACCACATGTTTGACATTTTCAATCCTCCGTGTTCTCACCAATATGACAGGGGTATCGTTTACTAAGTTGACGCTTGAGGTTTTCATGCTCAATTCTTTCACTCTCAAAACTGGTACAGCCATCATCCACATGAATTCTCCAGTCAATCCTCTTCAATGTCAGCATTTCCCAGTTGTAAGGATCTATTTTTATTTTTACAAGGTTTTTTTAAAGCAATCCTTATACATATTCAAAGTCTTATGCTGTGGCCTTTTGCCATCATGCAACTGACTGTGAAGGAGTTGCTTTGTCATTCTAACATCACTCATACGCACAATATGAACTTCCCATCGCATTTGGGACGTTATGATGAAAGTTTCAATGTTTGTGCATTTTGCCCTTGTAAAGACTTCTGTGTTGGGTGTGTTGGAGTTCCACTTGATATTTAGAATGTGTCTCAAACATTTCTGATGAAAGTGTTCAAGAATTTTCAAATGTCTCCGAAGCAATGTCTACGTTTCCGAGAAGTACAATAAAACACTCAACACACAGGACCTATACACTTTCAACTTTGTTTTATGGGTAATGCTGGTATTAGACCATAACCGTTTTTGGGGGTGCTCTATCGGCTGAACTAAACCGGCCCCTTAAACATCCAAAAATCTTATTTCCTTCCCCGGGGCATGGGTCTGGTTTGTTGTTATTTACTCAACGTCCGCGTACCTCATATGGTAGAGGCGTGCTAGTATCATTGACAGGTTAATTTCGCAGGGATTGTACGATGCGGACTGTTGGCCGAGCGGTAAAATCACAGACTTTGCCTGCTGGACTACCGGTTTCGATTTCTGTCGGAGGGAAATCGTTAGTATACATCGCTGATGAGACTTAATAAAGTTGAAACAGACTGTACGATGTTCTAGCATTGCATGATCATTTGTGAAATTCACTTGTCATGGTTATTTTCTATAATTATCGAATTTTATACGATATACGCATTGTAATTGCCTTCAAGCAAAAATATAAATAATAATATATACTTTATCAACAATGCTTCTAAAAACCAAACATCCAAAATCTTATATATATATATATATATATATATATATATATATTATGGACTCTCTCCTCGATTTTCGACGCATGAGGGTTCGTACAATGAACACCCAAACTGATTTGTTTATAGTAGTGAAGGCTTGTGTTGGACCATTCCATACTTTTTGGCACAGTCGATAGGAAAGAATTGGTGAATCAAGGGTTGCCATAAACCCAATCAACGACTGACCTCAGGAATTTTGAATTCAGAATTATCCCTCTCCTAGACTGGTTACCTACCCAAGGCGGAAGGGCCCAGTCTGCCCTACTATTTGACCCATAGCTGGAGGGAAGTTTGAATTCAGAGTTATCCCTCTCCTAGACTGGTTACCTACCCAAGGCTGAAGGGCCCAGTCTGCCCTACTATTTGACCCATAACTGGAGGGAATTTTGAATTCAGAGTTATCCCTCTCCTAGACTGGTTACCTACCAAAGGCTGAAGGGCCCAGTCTGCCCTACTATTTAACCCATAGCTGGAGGGAGAATATATGGATTCATACCTTTCCCAAGGGTATTAGCGCTATGTGAAATGCCAACAGCTTCGTCTAGGATCCACAGACACGTGTTTCGTGGTTTCATCTCTCATCAGTGTGGCTACACTTTAACAGCTACCTCTAGCCGGGATTGAGACCAGAATGAATTTTCGTCTGCCAAGTCTCTTACCCATACGGCCATTAGCGGCTGTCAAATATAGGAAAATATTTAATTGATACATTTCTAAGCGGAAATGAATTCACTAGTCCTCTAACTTTGTAAACAAAGTGAGGGTTAGCTATTCGCCAGACGGTGAATTTTACAATTGAATCCCTATTTAGAGAACTCAAATATATATATATATATATATATATATATATATGTGTGTGTGTGTGTGTGTGTGTGTGTGTGTGTGTGTGTGTGTGTGTGAAAATAAAATGGAAATTAATCCGACAGTGTGAATATGATATATTGAAAAAAAAAAAAAAAAAAATTTCCATTTTTCAGACAGCGCATTTTTTTATTAATTCCAACTTTTAACTAGCAGCGTTCTGTTTTTGCTAACGGTCATTTTTTGCCGTCTTATTTTTGTTGATGACCGATCCACGTGCGGTCGATGCATTATATTGCGAGGGTCCTCACATCAGTGAGGTAGGGCCGGTGTTGCTTTTTAAACCGTCGAGAGGAAGGCCCCGAAACGGTTTGCACATTCTCTCCTGATGAGCCCATGCATTTGTAAACATCCTTTGTTTTTTCAATATATCACACACACACACACACACACACACACACACACATATATATATATATATATATATATATATATATATGTGTGTGTGTGTGTGTGTGTGTGTGTGTGTGTGTGTGTATTAGACCATAAACGTTTTTCAAGCCTTCCATGTTCTATTCTTCGGTGTTCTATTCTGAACAAACAGTCATGTAGATCAGATTTAGCCCAAGACCAGTTGAATAGGACACCCAGTGAGAATCGAACTCACTAACAATGGTCTACTGACCTAGCTCGCTAACCGCAAGACGCGACAAAATTCCGATAAACTAATGAAAGAAATATTACCGTGCAACATCTGAAAATAATCGTAACCATATTTCGAGTAATTAATTAGTTAATTGATTTGTTTATTGACTAATTTAATTAATTACTTCCTCACTTGAAAGTTTCTAATGGACGATTGATGTACTATAGTACATGTGTGGTCCCATTTTTTGACGTCATAAGAATAAAATTCGTGTTCTTATAATACGTTGGAAGGCTATGAGTAACCTATATTTATATTTTTCTATTATTATTATTATTATTATTATTATTATTATTATTATTATTATTATTATTATTTTATTTATATTTAAAATAGTAATTGTTGTGATGTTAATCCAACAGTAAAAAAGAAGTCAAGTCGAGGTAGGGTAAAATAAGACAAGTGTATTTACAATAATGGTACAGGAACGGCTAGTTTGCCGTTAACGGTAACAGTACAACCTTTTCACTCGGTGTCTCACTATTTATAGTGAGAACCGGTGTATATTCTCCACTGTAGGGACGGCCGGTACAACAGTAATAAATAGAATACAATGCGTACATGGACAAACTCTCGGCCAAAACACGTGTTGGCATTTCATTAAATAATTTTTATCAATTCAACATTTTCTTTCCTTTATTTATTTATCTTTTCAACATGTCGGATTCATTTCCATTTTTCAACTTACACACACACACACACACACACGTCCACACACACACACACACGTCCACACACACACACATATATATATATATATGTGTGTGTGTGTGTGTGTATGTATGTATATATATATATATATATATATATATATATATATATATATAGTATAATAAAAAATTGAAAAAACACAGGTTAAATGAGTTAAGTGGTGAGTTTATTGGCCGAGGCTGCTCTGTTTCGATCTATTAATTAGATCATCTTCAGGGCTTTTGTTGGTATGTGGAAGGTGATAATTTTTTTATTATCTCAGAATAAGGAGACAGGCGAGTAATAGTCCTTGTTTATCGGTCTGTTTAAAATTTTAAGTCTGAGAAAAAAGAACGTTGAAAAAAAAATGAACGGTTTGAAATATGACGTCAAATATTCTTTTTTTTAGAATGTGTAAGTGTTTGTATCGGATTCACCTCCTTTTATTCACACACACACACACACACACACACACACACACACATATATATATATATATATATATTATATATATATATATATATTAATTAAATCCGAACAAAGACGTAAAACATAACAATACAGACTTTATTGTCTGAGCACATGGATGAATAAAATACATAAAGTACAATACGAGATACAAAACAGATAGGACGAAGATCCCTTGGAAGTGAGAAAGAGTTCATAACGAACATGAGAGTCACTTACTGATAGTTGGCGGGGGGCAAAGTCCCCCACCACCTAATAGACAGAGACACCACGCCTCTAGCCCATGTTTAGTGGGTGCTAGACCAAGAAAAAAAGAGTGGGAAATTCCCGGGCTGCTGTTTAAATACCCAGCCAGTAGTGTCACCTAGTGGCGAAACCCTCGTGGTAAGGGAAGATAACTCTTTTGGAGTTCATCCCAGCAGGGGCAAACAATAGACACACCTTGTATATTAATACACGTGTTCCTTAAAAGTACGACCGTTACTATATTGGACGTTTTGGACCACCTCAATTTTAACCAGAGGGTGTTGTAAGATAATAACGGTCAGAAGATTAAGGAACAAGAATATTAATATATAGATGATTTTTACCTTGTAATATATATGTGTACTTACGCAATTTATCATACGCTAGTCGTGCAACGGTTATCTGCTGTGTGAATG
Source organism: Doryteuthis pealeii (assembly GCA_023376005.1). Taxonomy (NCBI): domain Eukaryota; kingdom Metazoa; phylum Mollusca; class Cephalopoda; order Myopsida; family Loliginidae; genus Doryteuthis; species Doryteuthis pealeii. Next base: position 17,289,047 of record CM042176.1, on the reverse strand, counting down.
GAATCAGTTACTCTGTAGCATTATTGTTTTATTTTATCTTTACAAGGTGTGCCAAAAAAGTATCAAGATTGAAGTTGTATTTCGAAAGTTATACATATCGTGTATTTATATTTATACTTTTTAGTAATTGGTTTTAACAACGTGTTGGCATTATTGGGGATTATGTTGTATGGTATTGATTAGTTCCATGTCTATATTCTATGGTACAATGTTACTGGGAGTAAAGACGATGAAAGGCTACTCCACACTCCCTAGAGCTTCAGAATTAGAACGTCACCATGCAGTTTAGCATCATACCTAGAACTAAGTCCCTCAGTCACCGCTATTTAACATTATAGGCCTAATCGATTGAATTCCAGTGATAGAAGATATTCTTCGATTAGATAAACCATTACAACCAATCAACGAGAACCACTATATTAGAATTAGTCAATATATCTGCTGTGCTTAAATATTTGCTTACTTTAAACCACTCCCAGCAGCTCTCTTACCACTGTGATCCTACCGTAACCTGTTAGTAGCGGCTCACGCATGTGTCACTTGTTTACACTGAGAAATCACAACCGGTACATCCCTGTCATCTTTATTTGAGTTTGAGTTTGAGTTTGAGTTTTGTTTAACGGCATATCAACCTCTGTGGGTCATTTAATGCCAAAAAGGTTATTTTGGATTTCAGACTTTAAAGTAGTGGTTCTATGGAGATAATTGGTTATGTTCTGTTATATTTTGTTGAAAAGGTTGCTTATTTGAATAAAAAATGTTCTAAGGTAAATAGATATATATTTCTTATAAAATGTTAATTTTCTTGGTTTTATTATGTAGCAGAATGTTATAAAATCAAAACGGATATCATTAGGTACAATTTATTATCAAACTCTACAGACTATAAGAAATGGCAAATACATATTACAGGTTTACTTATATATGATTTAAATGTAACTATTAATAAAAGAAAAAGCTTTTAGATGTTTGGGGGATACAAAATGTTTGGAAAGATTCTGTATATTTCTACATATGTAAATATCTTTGTCATTTGTAAGATATTCACATACATGATAAAAAAGGGTTGGGGGTTGCGATAAGAGCATTAAATTCAGGTGGGGGATTGGAGCACACCCTATATCCAAAATACTTCAACAATTATTATTATTATTACTAGAAAATATATGCACCCCTCGGATGCAAGTATTTAAGTTTTAATGTAATAAAATATCATATTAAATTAGAAAGGCTAATGAAACGGAATAAGAATGCAGATAAAAAGATTTGAAACAGAGGGGATATGATTGAAAAATAGAACAACTGAAATTTACTCTTCCATCACTCTCGTCTTTCATTGTTATTTTTTCTAATTTAAGTATTTAGTTAAAAAAGGAAGTAAAGAATAAAATGACAGTTATTTTTTCTTGTTAATGGATTTCATTTAAGATTCATTGGAGAGATTTTTGCTTATATTCATTAAAATAAAATCAAACAGTTAGAAATCAATAATACTAAGCACATATTTAATAAAATCACATTTTTAATATCAATATGCAAATTAGCCTTCCCGTTCACACTGCAAACCACTATTTTTTGTATATATAAATACAATAGCATGTTATTAGTATGTTGATATGGTCTACAGTGGCTTCGGCCTCTGGACCATTGATATAATTAACGGCGTCGATCCCAGGGGGCCATCCCCCCAGGCAACACCTGCCTCCTTGATTTAAAGGGGCAGGGCTGGGTTTATTGCCCAGTGCCTGAGGCGCCCCCTTGAGGGGGAATGCCGACTGGATCGACGCAATTTTTCACCTGCCACTCCATGAGCTTCGGTTTGTGGGTGGTCCCACGTTAATAGGGACTTTGTGCCTGACCGTACAAGTGGGGTACGCGGTAAATACAGTATGTTGATATGGTCTACAATGGCTTCGGCCTCTGGACCATTGATATAATTAACGGCGTCGATCCCAGGGGGCCATCCCCCCAGGCAACACCTGCCCTTGATTTAAAGGGGCAGGGCTTGTGGGGTTTAATTGCCGGCAAGTCCTGAGNGCGCCCCTCTTGAGGGGGAATGCCGACGGGATCGACCGAATTTTTCAACCTGCACCCCATGAGTCTCGGCTTGTGGTGGGTCCCACGTTAATAGGGACTTTGTGCCTGACCCGTACAAGTGGGGTATGCGGTAAATATCGATATGGTCTACAGTGGCTTCGGCCTCTGGACCATTGATATAATTAATGGCGTCGATCCCAGGGGGCCATCCCCCAGGCAACACCTGCCCCCTTGATTTAAAGGGGCAGGGCTGGGTTTATTGCCCAGTGCCTGAGGCGCCCCTCTTGAGGGGGAATGCCGACAGCGGATCGACGCAATTTTTCACCTGCCACTCCATGAGCTTCGGCTTGTGGGTGGTCCCAGTTAATAGGGACTTTGTGCCTGACCCGTACAAGTGGGGTACGCGGTAAATATCATGGTAGATATGGACAACACTAATAAAAAGGTGAAGCAATTTTATTAATAATTGAGGTTAAATATAAATAAAATCATGAAGAATGTGATGAAAATAACTATGTTAATTGTGACTCGATTAGTAATATAGTTTCGGTTACAGACAGAAAACACACACAATCTTCATTATAATAAGATATCACTCCTTGTGAGTTTTTCATACCAGTTTTAGCCGGCGACTTTCACTGAAGGCTGAGTGACAGCCAAGTCGCCTCAGGGCTTCAGGATCTTCTGAGTATTCGAGCCGATCTCAACAATGTTGTCTGGATGGCCTCAATTCTTCCTCTGATTTCCAGTTCCTCCAGTCTTTTTTCTAAGCTTTTTGGGCCGTTCCAAGTGCACGTCTAGCTCAAGTAAGGACAAAGTAGAGTGTTGCATGTCATGGACTGCTCATACCACCAAGATTTCTTCATCTTCACCCTGTGAACTGCAAAAGTCTACCAGTTGACAAGCTCTCTCTCTTTAATGATAAATTCATCTTAACAGAGGGATAGAATATAACAAAAAAAAACAAAAATTTCGTAAAAACTTTCAGTCTCGAAAATTCTGACTCTTAATTTGAATTTTTCAAGAACCTTTTAACTAATAAATTACTATGACTGTAAGCCGTGACGTAGTTATTGGTATCCGCGTTCACTGACAAAAAAAAAAAAGGAGACCGAATCCCTCGCAATGTAATAGCAGACGTTCAATTGGATGCATGAAATCCTTAGTCATTTAAACTTATAAAGAATATCACTTTTAACAAGCGAGATCAAATCTTTAGCCAATCGATTGGACAACCGTCTTAGCAGATTCAGGTTCAAGATGACATGGTGAATGGAAGCAATGACGTTTTCTCATGCAAAAGCGACTATGCAGCGTGAAAACTCACTCGCCATGTCCGACAACCCATAAACATAACTGACTATTTCTTCATCTCGCGCCGCTGGCATCTTCTGCTATAGCACAAAGTACCTTATCGTAAACCCCAGTGGACCCGTACCATCACCCCTGGACGGGCGGAGACAATTGTGCCAGCCTCAGCCTCTCTTTATTTCTCTTCTCTTTGGGGGGAGGGGGGGATATGAGGAGGGTGAACAGAAAAAAAAAAACAGTTGCATGTCAACTTCATCTGTCCAACTTTGCTTCGTGCGTTAACATCACGACATCGATCTCAACTACCACACTAATCGAGAGAACGCTATATTTTTCTTTAAACCTCTCTCTCTCTCCATCTCTCTCTCTCTCTCTCTCTCTCTCTCTCTCTCTCTCTCTCTCTCTCTCTCTGAAAGAACGCTTATTTTTAACCCCCCTCTCTCTCTCTTTCTCTTTCTCTGAAAGAACGCTTATATTTTACCCCCCCTCTCTCTTTCTCTTTCTCTGAAAGAACGCTTATTTTTAAACCTCTCTCTCTCTCCCTCCCCCCCTCTCTCTCTCTCTCTCTCTCTCTCTCTTTCTCTCACTCTCTGAAAGAACGCTTATTTTTAACCCTTGCCTCTCCCCTTTTCTCTCTCGCTCTCTCTGAGAGAACGCTTATTTTAACCCCCTATCCCTGTCTCTGTCTCTCTCTAAGAGAACGCTTATTTTCAATCTCTCTCTCTCTCTCTCTCTCTCTCTCTCTCTCTTT
>CM042176.1:17269948-17279948 GCA_023376005.1 Doryteuthis pealeii | reverse complement strand
GGGGGGGAAAAGGAATGGAAAAAAAATAAAAAGAATAAAAAGAAAAAAGAAAAAAAAGAATTAAAAAAACAAAAAAGAAAAGCCACAAGGTTCCTAGTTCGATACCGGTCCTCGCCAACTCAGCGTTATGAGTAGCACAGGGATCTGTGCGGTAAAGTAAGGAGCTGATGGTAGGTGAGGCGCTCCACCACAGACGTTAAAATAATCTCCTTGGTCTAGCGCTATTGAAAAGGGGATAGACTCCCTCGCTGACTGGCTGATACCGACTTTAGGCCGCCCTGTCGACTTTACTTTACTATATATATATATATATATATATATATATTATATTTACTTATATATATATATATATATATATATATATATATATATATATATATATATATATTATATAATACAGAATGAATTGAGAATGAATGAGAAAAGTATTGGCATATGAAGGCGCTCAATGCTAAAACAGCAGAGCAGCTTTACAATCAAATATTATAAATTATTAGTACACCGTGACTTAAGTTTCATGCTTACTTGCAATCATCAGACAGTCAAAATGTAAAGATTTAAAAAAATGTTAAGATTTTTTAAAAATGTTAAGATTTAAAAAATATTAAGTCATTTTTAAAAATCTTAATATTTTGACCGTCTGATGATTGCAAGTAAGTATGAAACTTTAGTTATGGGATATATTCATTTTTTCTTTCTTTTTCTCTCTCTTTCTTTCTTTCTTTCTTTCTTTCCTTCATTCTTTATGTTTTTTATTTCTTTCTTTTCATTCATTTATTCTTTCTTTCTTTCCTTCGTTCGTTCTTTTTTCTTTCTGTCTATCTTTCTATCTATTTATTCTTTGATTTATTCCTTTTCTTTTCTCCTTTCTTTCTTTCTTTTTTTTCTTTCCTTTTCACTTATCCCTCCATTCATTCATTCTTTCTTTCTTTTCTTCTTTCTTCTGCTTGTCTACGAGTACTAGGTGTTGGTATCAGTTACATCAATCCATAATGTATAATATTTATATTATATATATATATATATATATATATATATATATATATATATATATATATATATATATATATATAAAAGTAGGTAGATAGATAATATGGGTACTATAATTGTAAGTAAAGAAGATATCAGAAGATCTGAAACACGTGTCGCAAATGTAAGATAATAATAACTTTAAAGAAAAAAAACATAATCCTTTTTGCGGACCTTCTTTTTTATAAAATATTTAATTTTCTCCCGTTGGATCCATAACAACACTTTATATATATATATATATATATATATATATATATATATGTGTGTGTGTGTGTGTGTGTGTGTGTGGGGGGGGATTTTCTTTTATGTTTTACCTACACAAAATTAAGCACTTGATAACCCATTCTTCATCATTATCTCACCCCTCCTGTCTGTCTGTCTGTCTGTCTGTCTCTCTCTCTCTCTCTGACTCATTCACTCTCTTTCTCTCTCTTCAATGTATCTGTCTCTTCTTTTACCCTCTTTTTCTTTATCCTTTCTTTCTACTTCCTCTTCCTCCTTTTCCAATTCAGTCAACCTTTTTTCAACTTGGTCACGTTCAATAGTCTATCTCACCTTCACACGTGTTCGTCTCCTCCTCCCACTCCTCCTCCCACACCTCCTCCTTCTCTTCCTCCTCCTCTTTCTCTTTACCCTCCTCTCGGGCGGCCTCGTTTTCAAAATCGCTCCACTTAACGTATCGCCGCCATTTTCTCCAACTTGCCAGTCAGTTTCCTCCCACCCTTCGGGTGGATTCTCCCGGCCTCTGCACATGGTCGGCCACCGCTTAAATATTATCGACTGGCGCTAAACCCGACGCCATCATTAAACAACTTGTTAATTCACAGCGGTAATATTAGCATTAGTATATTTACTCACACACTACCGCCCTGTCGGCTGGAGCGTTAGAACACACCGACTGCACCTCTGCAGAGGGGTAAAACTTCCCAAATGAGGCCCCCTTTTGGCCGTGGGTAGCGACCCGTAATGCTTAAGGATAGAACCCAGGTAGCTGAGCAGTCCATGACATGTAACAGTCCACTTTGGTCCTTACTCATTAACCCCCTCATCTCTCCCAGCTTTGGGTTAAATAGACAGAAATAAAGAAATGAAAAGAAAAGAAAGAAAAGAAAGAAAAGAAAAGAAAGAAAGAAAGAAAAGAAATGGAAAGAAAAGAAAAGGAAAGAAAGAAAGAAATAAAAGAAAGAAAGAAAGAAAGAAAGAAGAAAAGAAAAGAAAGAAAAAAAGAAAAGAAAGAAAAGAAGAAAAGAAAAGAAAGAAGAACAGAAATAAAGAAATGAAAAGAAAAGAAAGAAAGAAAAGAAAAGAAAGAAAGAAAGAAATGAAGGGAAAGAAAGAAAGCTGAAAAGAAAAGAAAAGAAAAAGAAAGAAAAAAAGAAAGAAAAGAAGGGAAAGAAAGAAGAAAAGAAAGAAAGAAAGAAGAAAAAAAGAAAAGAAAAAAAGAAAAAAGAAAAGAAGGGAAAGAAAGAAAAGAAAAGAAGGGAAAGAAAGAAAGAAAGAAAGAAGAAAAAAAGAAAAGAAAGAAAGAAAAAAGAAAAGAAAGAAAGAAAGAAAAGAAAAAAGAAAAGAAAGATGGATTTGGCATTAAATAACCCACAAATGCCATTAAACAAAGAAACAAACTGAAACCAAACTCTCTTAAATGACTCCTTTGGTAAACATGGCTCTAGTTTGAGTTTGAGTTTTGTTTAACGGCATATCAACCTCCGTGGGTCATTTAATGCCAAAAAGGTTATTTTGGATTTCAGTCTTTAAAGTAGTGGTTTTATGGGATTTGAGTTTTTGTTTAACGGCATATCAACATCTGTGGGTCATTTAATGCCAGAAAAGGTTATTTTGGATTTCAGTCTTTAAAGTAGTGGTTTTATGGGATTTGAGTTTTGTTTAACGGCATATCAACATCTGTGGGTCATTTAATGCCAAAAAGGTTATTTTGGATTTCAGTCTTTAAAGTAGTGGTTCTATGGAGATAATTGGTTATGTTCTGTTATATTTTGTTTAAAAAGGTTGCTTTTTTTTATAAAATTTAAAATGTTTTCAGGGTTTGTATCTTAAAGATGTCTTTCAGGTTTCTAGTTTTGTTTAACGGCATATCAACCTCTGTGGATCATTTAATGCCAAAATGGTTATTTTGGATTTCAGTCTTTAAAGTAGTGGTTTTATGGAGATAATTGGTTATGTTCTGTTATATCTTGTTGAAAAGGTTTCTTTTTTTTAGAAAATTTAAAATGTAAAATTTAAAATGTTTTCAGGGTTTGTATTCTTTATGGCTCCAGCTTTGACTTTAGCTGAATATAAAATCACGATGCATGGTGTGGTGGTTAAGAAGATAAGTCTAACAGATGATTTTTAGTGATTATGATTCTCACTCAGTGCCTTATATTTCTAACTTTAGTAAATTTCTACTCATAGAATGCATAAAATAATTGGTAATTTATGAGGAAGTGCGTCCCGGTCTCCTTCCTCAAAAATTGCTACCCGGTGACTATCAAAAAAACAACCCCAGCTCGTCGTAATTCTTGTTTATTTATCGTAATTTGTCGTAATTCTTGTTTAGATATGAAGATGGATATATAGTTTGGAATAGACTGAGATAGATAAATATATAAACAAACAAAATAATATAGATAGATATGAACAAATGGAGATAGATATTTTCGACAAGTAAATGTATTGGGGGGTCGCATCTTTTTTGTCGTAATTCTTGTTTATGTAAACTAAAAACAAGACATTAAACAAACATGAATAAAAAAATCTTAGTATTTAAAGTAATATAGATAAATATGAACAAATTGAGATAGATAGATATGAAGATGGATAGTTTTGAATAGACTGAGCTGGGTCGTTATTTTAATAGTCACCGGGTAGCAATTTTTGAGGCAGGAGACCGGGACGCACTTCCTCATAAATTACCAAATAATTAATTGAAAATAAAAAAAATAAAAAATAAATAATGTATGATTAGGAATTGATATATTATCTCCCTTGATAAATTGGTTGGTCACGTCAAGCCCTAGCACCTGATTGTCCCGGAAGCGCGTGGTGCGATGGTTAAAGTCATGGGAAATCACATCCTGTTCGTGCGGAGGGGTTGGTAAATATATATATGATTGTCCCGACCCTATTGCCTTTATGGCAAGCCCCAACCCTTTTTATCATATGGATGCTAGAAGGCGGTGACTAAGGGTCTTCATATCCCAGGAATGAAGTTAAACTCTATCTGATGGTGAGATTCCAATTCTGAAGATTTGTGGAGTGTGGAGCACCCCTTCATCACCATTGCTCCCTGGTCCACTCTGACCGGAGTGGTAGTACCTGTTAGGGTTCCATCTATGGGTTAAATAGAAAAATGTATTTATAAAAAAATTGAGTATCCATTAAGCATGAATTTATTTCAAAACTTTGCCGGTATTAAATGACCCAATGAGGTTGATATGCCGTAAAACAAAACAAACCAAACCAAACTTATACACTAACACTGAATAACGGAAAGGAGAATCAAGATAAGTCCAGTAACACACACACACACACACACACACACACACACAGATATATATATATATATATATATATATATATATATATAAATGCATATTAAACTTAAAAGTATTGATGAGAATACACAAATCTGTCCCAACAGATAAAATGTGCACATATTGTTCTACGAACAAGCAGTATATGAAAAGGGTCCAAAAACGGCAAAAAGACTTACTTGATGAAGATTAGCACAATATACAGTAAAGTAATGCTGGCTTTACATTTCAATGACAACGCGAGCAACAATATCAATCACTGTGACAAGAGATCTCTCCATTGTTCATGAGAAAAATGTGACTAATTGAATTTAGCTTCAACCTGAGAGTGACGCAGAGTAGACGTGCTACTGTGAGGTTGATTCTCCCGCGCGGCGAATAAGAATGGGTTAAATAAATCTTGATCAAGAAAATCAAAGTCTTGTGAGTTGATTAATTGTATGACTAAAAACTAACCCTTAAAAGAAGCCCTTAGAAGAGACTAGACAAAAAAATGGGGGGGGTTTGGTTGGTTGGTTGGTTGGTTGGTTGGTTGGTTGGTTGGTTGGTTGGATTACTGCATGTCAACCCATCATTTTTAGTTGTTTTTCTTCTTCTGACTTTATTGGTATTTTTAAAACATCTAGTCCAGTGATAAAAGCTGCTTGTTCGCACCAGGGGTGGCAGTACCGCCTTAGCCACCGAAACTGTGTTACTACCCCTTGGCAGCTGATTAGGACAGAGTGTTACACGTGCTCTTCACACGTTGTATGAAAATTTATATATATATATATATATATATATATATATATATATATAGAGAGAGAGAGAGAGAGAGAGAGAGAGAGATAGAAGTTTGGGGTATGCTAAACTTTTTGTAACTTCCTGTTCAACCATAACATTGAAGAGAGGCGTATGCGTTTAAATGTCACATTCTTGTCTCGATTTCCAGGTCCTTTTATTTTTAAAGTTCATCAAATTCTTTCGTTAAATGCTTTTTATCAGACGGGACGGTCATGTCAATGAAATAACACTTATACTTTTAATATCTTTTATTGGTCTATTGGCTTATAGGATGTGGTCGGTATATATGACAAAGTCCCCAGAAAAGAGTCGTCTTCAGCTAGCACTGGGGGCGGTTTATTTTCATCCCATATTTCTGGCTGAGGTAGAATATAATACTGACATATATTCAAATGCAGTTGTATCTGGTCTATTGGCTTATAGGACGAAGTCCCCGAGAAAAGAGACGTCTTCAGCTAGCACTGGGGGCGGTTTATTTTCATTCCATATTTCTACATATATTGTAGTGAAAAGACTGTGATAAACAGATAGATACCTAACAGGTACTACCACTCCGGGTCAGAGTAAGCCTGGGAGTATTGGCAATTAAGGGGTGCTTCCACACTCCCCAGATCTCGAGAATTGGAACCTCACCTCTAGATGCAGTTCAACATACCCAGGACGAAGTTCATCTCTTTAACGGCATACCAACTCCCTATTGGTTATTCAATGCTGAAATGAAATTAATAACATTTAGTACAAATAATTTTAACAGGTACTTCTAGTTCGGATCAGAGTGGACCTGGGAGTAATGGCAATGAAGAAGCGGCTCTACAAAGGATGACATTGGATTATTCTAAGCCCCACCGGCTGGGCTTAACTGTTGATTTGGTTTCGTTTGTTTTGTTAACGGCATATCAACCTCAGTGGGTCATTTAATGCCGATGAAGTTTTGAAATAAAGTCATTCTTAAAGGGATACTCAATTTTTTTTATAAATACATTTTTCTATTTAACCCATAGATGGGACCCTAACAGGTACTACCACTCAGGGTCAGAGTGGACCAAGGAGCAATAGTGATGAAGGGGTGCTCCATATTCCCCAAACATCCAGTACCGGAACCTCACCATCAGATAGAGTTTAACGTTATTCCCAGGACATGTAGACCCTCAGCCACGCCTTCTAGCATCCATATGATAAAAAGGGCTTGGTGCTTGCCATAAGAGTTGGGGCAATCATATAGGTGCTAGGGTTTGACGTGATCATCCGATTGATCGGAGGGGGCCTCTCCGACCGCTCGTCTAGCCTAAGTAAGGTGTGTTGCAAGTCATGGACTGCTCATCCACCAAGACTCCGTCCTTAAGCATCACGAGTTGCTACCCACGGCCAACAGGTGGCTCCATTGGGGGAGTCTTACCCCTCTGCAGAGGTGCAGTTGGTGTATTCTAACGCCCCCAGCCGACAGGCCGGTTAACTGTTGAGGTTACTGATAAGGTTTTGTGATATATAGACTCAAACAACCTTTTTTATCTGTCGAAAATACACTACACATATCGCCTTCTTCGTCCCCTTTACAAGAACATTGTCGATTTCAAGGATACCTACATACTTATATCTGTTCTCCATTAAGTAATTCGATACCTGTACATACCTCTCGCTTACTGCGTCGCAATATTTACCACTGCACACTAAATACCAAACTGCATAGAAATACTTTTATAAGTATTATCGTTGTTGCTGTTGTCTTTTTCACCATCTTGTTATTTACTTTGCTTACTCTTACATACAGGCTTTAGGATGCTTACAGTCCCTGTAGCTATGGGTAAAATAGCACCACTTCTCTTCTTCTACAAGGATGGCTTTGGCATTAGATAACCCATGAAGATTGATATGCCATTATGCTTACAGTACTTGGTAGTCCCTAGCTATGGTTTGGTTTTCGGTTTGGTTTTGTTTTACGGCATATCAACCTCAGTGGGTCATTTAATGCCGATAAGGTTTTGAAATAAATCAATTCTTAATGGATAATACAATTTTTTTATAAATACATTTTTCTATTGAAACCATAGATGGGACCCTAACAGGTACTACCACTCCGGGTCAGAGTGGACCAGGGAGCAATGGTGATGAAGGGGTGCTCCACATTACCCAAACCTCCAGAACTGGAACCTCACCATCAGATAGAGTTTAACGTCATTCCTAGGACATGTAGACCCGCAGCCACCGCCTTCTAGCACCCATATGATAAAAAGGGTTGGGAGTTGCCATAACGGCAATAGGGTTGGGAAAATTATATAGGTGCTAGGGCTTGACGTGACCAGCCGATTGATCGGAAGGGGCCTCTCCGACCGCCCGTCTAGGCCAAGATAGGGCAAAAGTGGAGTATTGCAAGTAGTGAACTGCTCATCCAGCAGGGTTCTATCCTTAAGCATCACGGGTCGTCACCCACGGCCAACAGGTGGCCCCATTGGAGGAGTCTTACCCCTCTGCAGAGGTGCAGTCGGAGCATTCTAACGCCCCAGCCGACAGGGCGGCCTAGCTATGGGTAAAATAGCACCACTTCTCTTCTTCTACAAGGATGACTTTGACATTAGATAACCCATGAAGGTTGATATGCCATTAAACACAGATGCTAAACACAGGCTTTGGGTTGCTTATTGCACTTGCTGTTACTAAGTAGTCACCCATATAAATACTGAACAAGTTATTAATGCTTAACCTTTGTAATCTTATCTGCGACGTTTTGGTTGCTCTAGTGTTGCATAGCATACTTAAAAAAATCGACGGGTACTTACCTTGTTCTGTAGAGTACACCTGCATATGTTGTATACCCTTTCATTACTTCTATTATTCTTCTGCTCGTCTTTGGTATCTTACGTTCTTCTTCTAGCGTCTGGACTTCGTCTTTCTGGTTGGTTGTCCTTGATTCATTTCTTCTTCTAGGTCAGTCTTGTTGCCAAGACATTCATAAACCACAAAACCATATTATTTATTTAAACCTTTATTTACTTAACTAAACATATTTCTCTAACTAAACACAACGCGCGTGTGCAGTAAGCTCCAACTTAGGCAGAAATATCTTCTCTGCCTGACGTCCAAGCTGAAACTGAAGACCCACGTGACTTCACGTATTTCGCGGGCTTTCTGTAATATTCCATGGAAAGTACCGCCATCCCTTCTGAAATACAGGGGTTTGACAATAATCTATGCATCGATTATGTAACACATACCCGTGGTTGTATACAGGTGTACTTGCCTTCTTCTGTCTATTGGTCGATCATTTGCTATCTAGCTGGTCTGGGCTGGTATCTTCTTATCGTTGGATTTGTTAGATGTTTCTTAATCTGGAATGTATTGTGTTGTTTGTCTGTTCTTAGTAACAACACAAGACTTTCCTTGTTTTGAGCTCATAGATATGTTATCATCTTAAAATATATTTTCATTCGGTAATCTGAACATTAGCTACCTGTTAGGTAGACCTAACCAGTTGCTAAAGAGTTGCTCCCCTTTGATCAGTAAGGGACTGGCGGCAACCCGGATATGGGAATTCCGCCATGTTACTTTGGACTGGGGTTTTGGACAGTACAGATGTGCTTGAACTAGTGATCACGTGCGTCAGCACGGTTGGGCTAGTTAAGTCACTTTTAGGGTAGAAGCATTTTCTGCCCTGTGTTAAATAAAGACTGACAAGCAGAGAGTCAGCAGACAAGGCCACTGGCCCCATGTGTGAACACACACATGATAACACAAAGGAAGGCCATGTGACGATAACGCACATGAAACACATAGCTTAACTCTATCCAAAACCACCCACTGTATTCCCTGTCAGTGAGAATAAATAAAACAAATATTGTTATCTGTTAAACATATTCACTGTTTTTATTATCATTTTGATATTTCCTTCATCTCGGACATAACACTACCTAAATGAGAGTAACCTCTATTGGATTATTTTCTAATATATATATATTTACCTACCCCTCCGCACGAGCAGGATGTGACACAAGGTCAATTTCTTAAGCGGAGTTTAACAGGTTTGAATTCAGAGTTTTCCTTCTCCTAGACCGGTTGCCTAACCAAGATTAAAGAGCACAGTCCGCCCTACTATTTACCCATAACTGGAGGAAGAGTAGGATTCATACCTTTCCCAAGGGTATTAGCGGTAAGTGAAATGCAATTAGCACGTCCATTATTTTCTAATATAAGGCATCCTGCAATACACCACCTAAATTTATAGACTATGCGGGGTCACGTGGTCTATTTCTCCGCCAATGAACAGCCATAATGCGTGGCTGGTTGACTACTTAATCACTGATACTGACAGACGTTCATTTGCAATCAATGACGAGGAACTTGTAATACTGAGAAACAACCAAAGGATTCCTTACCAAACGATTCCCACTGGACAAGCGCTCTTGTCTGAGCCCTATAGGATGGCCAGTCAAATTGTAACAACCTTCCCTTGTTTATTTCACTTTGAGGAAGCCATGTGTTTTGGTCAGCCATTTTCATTTCACCGTAAATCAATACAAGTGCATGTTTTAACATGAAAATATAATAAAATGTGTTCTTAATAACAATTAAGTTCATTTCAAATAATGCGCAAGCACAATAAAGATCACATTTTATGATATTTTTGTGTTAAACTTGCAGTTGTATTGATTCGAACAAAT
>CM042176.1:17259948-17264948 GCA_023376005.1 Doryteuthis pealeii | reverse complement strand
TCCATATCTACATACTAATAACATGCTATTGTATTTATATATACAAAAAATAGCGGTTTGCAGTGTGAACGGGAAGGCTAATTTGCATATTGATATTAAAATGTGATTTTATTAAATATGTGCTTAGTATTATTGATTTCTAATAGTTTGGTTTTATTTTAATGAATATAAGCAAACATTTCTTCAATGAATCTTAAATGAAATCCATTAACAAGAAACAATAAGTGTAATTTTATTCTTTATTTCCTAATTTAACTAAATAGTTAACTAAGTAAAATTCAGCAATGAAAGACGTCAGTGATGGAAGAGTAAGTTTCATTTCTATTTTTCTATTATACCCCCACTCTGTTTCAAATCTTTTTATCTGCATTCTTATTAGACTTTCTAATTTAATACGATATTTCATTACATTAAAACTTAAATACTTGCACCCGGAGGGTGCATATATTTGCTAGTAATAATAATAATAATAATAAGAAGAAGAAGAAGAAGAACAACAACAACAACAACAAAATAAAAGAATATGAAATCAATATAATTTTATATATTATATTTACCAACCCCTCCGCATGAGCAGGATGTGACACAAGGTCAATTTCTTAAGCGGAGTTCAACAGGTTTTCCTTCTCCTAGACCGGTTGCCTAACCAAGGTTAAAGAGCCCAGTCTGCCCTACTATTTACCCATACCTGGAGGGAGAGTAGGATCCATACCTTTCCCAAGTGTATTAGCGCTAAGTGAAATGCAATTACTACGTCCAGGATTTGAACTCAGAGCGACGAGTCCATTTCCCATGACTTTAACCATTACACCACGCGCTTCCTACTTAATATAATTTCATATAAGTTCATAAGTAAAACTAAAAGATGGCTTTGGCATTAAATAACCCACAAAGGTTGATATGACATTAAACAAAGATTTACATACAACAACTATGGGAGTAAAACGGGGAAATCAATCCAACAGTATATGGAAAATATAAACAAAACACGAAGTGTTCCAATGGATGAGTATTAATTCTTGATGGTAATGTCGACGCTATAAAGTTTCGGTTTTCGTAACCTTCTTCAGAACATTGGGGAGACGTTAAGTTCCTGCCTTTCGAGTGTTAAATGTCGTTGGTCGTGTATTGCACTCCTTACTTTACCGCACAGATCCCTGTGCTACTCATATGTTGAGTTGGCGAGGGTCGTATCGAACTAGGAACCTTGTGGATTCTAGCCGAACGCACTACCGACGGAACTAACACGGCCCTAGTGAAAGATAGATAGATAGATAGATCGAAAGAGATAGATAGATAGATAGATAGATAGATAGATAGATAGATAGATCGAAAGAGATAGATAGATATATGAATAGACTTAGATAGATAGATAGATAGATAGATAGATAATGAACATACATATATATATATATATATATATATATATTATAGATGGATAAACATTGGCAATGAACAGGCCTAGATAGATAGACAGACAGACAGACAAATAGATTGATAGATAGATAGATAACTAGATAGATAGATAGATAGATAGATAGATAGATAGATAGATAGATAAT
Source organism: Doryteuthis pealeii (assembly GCA_023376005.1). Taxonomy (NCBI): domain Eukaryota; kingdom Metazoa; phylum Mollusca; class Cephalopoda; order Myopsida; family Loliginidae; genus Doryteuthis; species Doryteuthis pealeii. Next base: position 17,263,386 of record CM042176.1, on the reverse strand, counting down.
GAACATAATTAGATAGATAGATAGATAGATAGATAGATAGATAAACATTGGCAATGAACAGGCCTATATATATAGACAGACAGACAGACATACAAATAGATCGAAAGATAGATAGATAAATAGATAAATAGTTAAATAGATAGATAGATAGATAATGAACATAGATAGATATATAGATAGATAGATAATGAACAAACATAGATAGATAGATAGATAGATAGATAGATAGATATGAAGATGGATAAACATTGGTAATGAACAGGCCTAGATATATATACAGACAGACAGACAAATAGATCGATATACAGATAGATAAATAGAAAAATAGATAGATAGATTGATAGATAGACAGGTAATGAACATAGATAGATAGATAGATAGATAGATAGATAGATAATGAACTGACTGAGAACGATAGATAGATAGATAGATAGATAGATAGATATGAACTGACTGAGAACGATAGATAGATAGATATGAACTGAGAACGATAGAATAGATAGATATGAACTGACTACGAATAGATAGATAGATAGATATAAACTGACTGAGAACGATAGATAGATAGATATGAACTGACTGAGAACGATAGATAGATAGATATGAACTGACTGAGAACGATAGATAGATGGATGGATATAAACAGATTGGATATAGATAGATAGATAGATAGATAGATAGATAGATAGATAGACATGAATAGACTGTCTAAAGATCGGATTAAATGCTTTAAGCCCAGGTTAATCGATAATCAAATGCTACTTAACCCAATAATTAATTGGCGGTAATCTTTTCATTTGCGGATGGTGAATCACTTGCCCGGGTGTAAACAGAAAGGCAAGCACAAAATTTCAGAAGTGCCTGCCAGTTCACCCTTCCCCATATCTACCTGTTTACTGTTTTTGAAAACCGGTTTTGTGGGACACGCAGCTGACAACAGGCCGACTTACGAATATAGTGTTACCCAAAAAGGTTCATTCTGCGTCATAAGATGGCATTAGGAGCATTTAGTTTTTTTTTCTTATTCTTATATATTAGGGATGTGCAAAATACGGACTTTGGAAATGTGCGCATAATTATTTAAAATATTTATAATAATTAGGAGCATTAAGTCTTTTTTTTCTTATCCTCATATATCTATATATTGATATGTCATTAAAAATTGAGGAATAGTGGATAAAGCACAAACAACGGTAAAGAAGAACAGTTTTCTCGTTTATTCCTACCATAAAATAAACTGAACCCTCATTTTATGTACGTGTCTTTATCAATATTTTTTTTTTATTTTTCTTGCACCCGTTATTTTACAATACTAAATATATTTTATTCATTTATTTTAATATTCACTTCAATGTGTATATTCTAAAAGTTTTTATTTTGTGAGAATGTTTAGTTTTAAAGTGGGGGGCTCGTTTTACAATTTTGGCATAAATTGGATCCTCATTTTATGACCGTAATTTTGTTTTTTCGTCGACGATGATTAAAATCTGACGTTTTTATTTTAGAGTACCAAAGCCAAAAAGAAAAGAAATAACAACAACAAAAGGTAATATTCAGCTTTTTACTCGTAAATTCCTACCATAAAATTAGGCTTGGGCATTTTATGGTAGGAATTTACGAGTAAAAAGTTGAAGAGTAAAAACGAACCCCCACTTTAAAACTAACCATTCTCACAAAATAAAAACTTTTAGAATATACACATTGAAGTGAATATTAAAATAAAGAAAATATATTTAGTATTGTAAAATAACGGGTACAAGAAAAATAAAACATTTATTGCAAAAACACGGACATAAAATGAGGGTTCAGTTTATTTTATGGTAGGAATAAACGAGAAAACTGTTCTTCTTTACCCAAACAACTTCATTAACAATTGATATTTTGCCACGGTATGTTAACGAGGCTTGGTCAGAATTTATTTGAGACAACTACAGTGTGTTTATATATTGAAAAGGAATTGATTTAGGAAGCGCGTGGTGTAATGGCTAAAGTCATAGGAAATGGACTCGTCGCCCCGAGTTCAAATTCTGGATGTGGTAATTGCATTTCACTTAGCGCTAATACCCTTGGGAAAGGCATGAATTCAATCCTCCCTCCAGCTATGGATAAATAGCAGGACAGACTGGACTCCTTAACCATGGCTAGGTAACCAGTCTAGGATAAGGAAAACTCTGAATTCAAACCTGTTGAACTCCGCCTAAGAAATTGACCTTGTGTCGCATCCTGCTCGTGAGGAGGGGTTGGTAAATATATATATCCTAAAATAATAGAAATAATAAAAATCTATTTCTCTGAAGTTTTAACAGAATGAGAACAGCATACCCCGTGGACTGGATAAAGGGTTAGGTTCAAAGTTCCGTGATGGCTCCCGATTACGACAAGAAGGTTTCCGAGTTCAAAAAGAAGGTTCTCGAGTCCGAGAAGGTTCCCGAGTCCGAGAAGGTTCCCGAGTCCGACAAGAAATACCTGAAGAAGGCCGGAGGGCACATCGGCCGAAACGTTGTACATATAACAATGAAGATGAGGACAATAGTCCGAATAATACGAATAATACTAATAACAATCTAAATTATAAAGATTATCGGACATCGCTTGAAAAATCCAGACAAATAATAGACCGAGAGAGATAGATAGGAACTGACGAGGCGGTCGGGTTTCAATCGCAGCCTGAAGCAGCCTGCCTTGTCTAGTCCCACTGATGAGCCGTGAAACAACAAAACAGGACTGTATCTGAATGACAATACATATGCTCTCCATCCCTGATTTTCTCTGGTAGATATTTCTGGTGGCCGCTAACTACGCAAAAATTGCATAGCTCTCCTTAAAACTGATCGAGCACTCCCGGTGGCCTAGTATGTTTATAACAGTAAAAGTTATATTTCTAAAACAATGGGTGTGTAGATGGCGTGGTGGTAAGATGCCAGACAGATGACGAATCGGTCGGGCTTCGATCGCAGCCTGAAACAGGCTGACTTGTCCACTCACACTGATGACTCGTAAAACGGCGAAACCGGACTACATGTGAATGACTATATATATATATATAATAATATATTATATATATAATACACGAGGGGCGTACTATAAGTAATGCCCTGACCCCACTTCCCATAGCAGTAGAGCAACGAAACTTGGCACAGTTATTAGTCTTTTTCTACATAGGAACCACCCAGATTACTCATTTCTCCCATCGTTTGATGCAGCTCTGGGGACCGTTTTTGTAGGCACCAGGTTGGTCCTCCACCACGACGTGACTTCAGAAAATCAAGGCTGCATCATCTGGGAAACACTTATTCCTATNTGTTGCTATATATCAAATACAATTGCATATTTATTAGTATGTAGACATAGTGAACAGTATTAATAATGTTAAACAATTTTATTAATATTGTGGTTTAAATAAAATAATAACATCACATAAAATAACTAATGGGAATT
>CM042176.1:17252448-17254948 GCA_023376005.1 Doryteuthis pealeii | reverse complement strand
TTTGTACAACGTTTCGGCCGATATATCCTCCGGCCTTCTTCAGGTAGTTCTTGTCGGACTCGGAAACCTTCTCGGACTCGAGAACATTCTCGAACCCGAGAACCTTCTTTTCGAAATCGGGAACTTTCCGACTTTACGACAATAAAGTTCCCGAGTTCGAAAAGAAGGTTCCCGAGTCCGAGAAGGTTCCCGAGTCCGACAAGAAATACCTGAAGAAGGCCGGAGGATATATCGGCCGAAACGTTGTACAAATAACAATGAAGATGGAGACAATAGTCCGAATAACGCAGATAATACTAATCCAATCATGCTATTACGTTCATTTTAAACTATTACCGTTCGGAAAAGTATGAACTTCCTTATCCCTCAGCTATGGGTTAAATAGTATCACTATTGTTCTTCTAGAAGGATAGCCTTGGCAATGAATAACCCTCGAAGATTGATATGCCATTAAAACTAAAAACCAATATATAAATAAAGTTAAGAATGATTTTAAACTTCATACTTAATTGCAATATTTTTTAAGAGCCAATGTATCAATTAAGTTCAAAATTATTTTAAACAGGTTAACATTTGATACTTAGTTGCAATATCAATTTTAATAACATGTTCATTTCAAATAATGTGCAAGCACAATTAAGAACCCATTTTATGATATTTTCGTGTTAAAACATGCAGTTGTATTGATTCGAACAAATTCGTATTTTCAGTATAGGTTTACGGTGAAATGAAAATGGCCGACCAAAACATAAGGCTTACTCAAAGTGAAACAAACAAGGGGAGATTACTCTCATTTATGTAGCTAATGTTCAGATTACCTTATTTTCTACCAAGGAAAATTGTACGTGAAGTCGGGGGTAACGTGTGTATGTTTATGGTTGGGATGTTCACATAGGTAGAGACAAACATTTTGTTGTATGGCGAGGTGGAAAGATACACAGATGAATGGTGTGCTTAACGCATTTATTAAGCACTTGCATCCGGTGCCGAACGGATACATACAGACACAGAACAAATAAGTACAAACAATTAGCAAGACAAACTCACACTAAAAAAGGAGGGTGGGTTCGATATAGCCAACGCAGCAAAGGCATCCTTAATATTATCTTATTATAATGAAGATTGTGTGTTTTTCTGTCTGTAACCGAAACTATATTCCTACTCAAGTCACAATTCCCTTAGTTATTGACATCACATTCTCAATGATTTTATTTTTTATCTAAACCTCAATTATTAATAAAATTGTCTTACATTATTAATACTGTTAACTATGTCTACATACTGACAACATGCAATTATATTTATATATACAACAAAATAGCGGTTTACAGTGTGAACGGGAAGGCTAATTTGCATATTAATATTAAAAAATTTAATTTAATAAATATGTGCTTAGTATTATTGATTTCTAACTGTTTGGTTTTATTTTAATGAATATAAGAAAAAGTCTCTTCAATAAATCTTAAAGGAAATCCATTAACAAGATAAAATAACTGTCATTTTATTCTTTACTTCCTCTTATAACTAAATACTTAAATTAGAAAAAAATAACAATGAAAGACGAGAGCGATGGAAGAGTAAGTTTCAGTTGTTCTATCTTTTATTATACTCCTTCTGTTTCAAATCTTTTATTATACCCCCCTCTGTTTCAAATCTTTTTATCCGTATTCTTATTTAGTTTCATTAGCCTTTCTAATTTAATACAATATTTTATTACATTAAAACTTAAATACTTGCACCCGGAGGGTGCATATATTTGCTAGTTCAGCTAGTTAATCTACTTTAATTGGAGACTATTTTATAGCTATGAGCCAGTCCATCTGGTAGAGAGCTGAAGGGGTGTTAGCTACTTTACAACACATTTCTTATTCTGCACCACAATAAGACCCACAAATTTTTGTTCTAACTAAGAGGTTTTTATTTCCCTAGTGCCCCACTCGTATCAGGTCAGGCACAAAGGCCATATTAACGTGGGAACCACCCACAAACCGAAGTTCATGGGATGGCGGGTGAAAAATTGCGTGTATCCCGTCGGCATTTCCCCTCAAGGGGGCGCCTCAGGCACTGGGCAATAAACCCAGCCCTTCCCCTTTAAATCGAGGGGGCAGGTGTTGCCTGGGGGGATGGCCCCCTGGGATCGACGCTATTATTACAACACAATCGGCCCAGCGGCCGAAGCTCACTGGACCCCCGACCCGAAGGCCGGGTGAGAGGTTCTGTTGGCTGGTTAGTTGATTGGTTACATTTTACGGCACGTCAAACCTTGTTGGGTTATTTTTTTGCCAAAGTCATTTCCTTTTATTCATTCTTAATAGGTATCCAAAATGTTTTGAAATCATTTTTTTTAACTCATGGTTTTTTTTGTTTTTTTGGGGTTTTTTTCAGTCTGAATATTATTCATCTAGTCCATCTATTTTAATCGTAGGCTATTTTATGGCTATGGGCCAGTCTATCTGCTAGAGTGCTGAAGGGGTGCTAGCTACTCTACAACAGTTACTTT
>CM042176.1:17227448-17242448 GCA_023376005.1 Doryteuthis pealeii | reverse complement strand
ACGCCATGATTACAAAATCCAGTTGACGTCAGGATTCCAATGTGTGACGGAGATGAGCACCAATATGCAAATTAGAACATGATCTGATCTCACCAAATCACGCGAGATCTGACCGAATGGAGAAAAAAAAAATCAACACTCAAATCTCGCGCACATCTCGCCTTCTAAAATAACATGTAAATGTTCTTTATTTAAAGATTTTAAATCCTTGATTGATTAATTGATTTAAACGACATGTCAACCTGTCGGTGGTTATTTTATGCAAAGAGGTTAGAGAGCCACGTCCATTGGTTGGTTTTAACGGCATTTAAACCTTTCTGGGGTAATTACTTTATGCCAACAGGTTAGGGAATCACATAAATTTATTGATTGATTGATTTTATTGGCATATCAACCTGTCTGGGGTTATTTCATGCCTAGATGCTAGGGAGTCACGTAGATTGAATAATTGACTGATTTTAATGGCATGTCAACCTGTCTATGGTTATTTTATTCCTCGAGGTTAGAAATCCATATACATTGATTTATGAATTGATTTTAATGGCATGTCTAGCTGCCTGGGGTTATTTTATGCCTAGAGGTTAGAAAGTCATATACATTGATTGGTAGATTGATTTTAATGGCATATCAACCTGTCTGGGGCTATTTTATGCCAAGTAATATATTGTGGGGGGTGATCAGAGCAATCTGAAGTGCAACAAATTTAAATTGGTGGTTGAAACTTAATTTTCTAAACCAAAGATACCATGACTTAATTATTCTTATGACGTCTAATGGAACATTATAAAATGAAAACGGATGTTATTAGGTATTATTTATCACCAAATACCTCAGGACTTAATTATTCTTATGGCTAAGTTCTTTGTTGTTAAATGGATTGGGAATCACTTTAAAGGGATAAGTTTATAGGATGAGTTTATAGGGTAAAGTTCAAGTTTATTGTTATAGTGTTGATTTTAACGACAACGTCAACCCGTCTAGGGTTATTTTATGCCAACTGAAAAATTGTGAGTTAGTGCATTAGCTTCTCTTGGAACCCTAAGGGACCTTTTTCGGAACCTTAGGGTTTTACATGGATAAACTCCTGACCGAAACACGTGTAAGTAAAATTGATTAAAATATCCTATTTTATCCATTCTATACTTTCTTTCCTTTATTTATTTTTTCAATATATATATATATATATATATATATAATATTATATATATATATATATAATACTAGGTAAAACGTGACCTGTTAGATCACCAATTGAGCTCTGGGTAGATAATTTGGATTAGGGAAAACTAAGTTTGCAAAGTGAATTTTTAAAAAGTAAATACGACCGAGAATTAAAAAAAACAACATTAAAATCATTTTGTAAGATTTCTAAGAAAGGAAACGTTTGACCAAATTTAAATCTATTAGGAGCCAAGATGTTGGCCGGGATATCTGCTTATGAAATTTAACATACAAATACATTTCGCAATTTCTAAATCACTGTTTACACTCACAGAGAAACTAACATATCTTTCGACCGGGGGTCCAGTGAGCTTCGGCCGCTGGACCTTACAAGTTAGCATCATTGATTCCAGGGAGCCATCCCTCAGGCAACATCTGCCCCCTTGATTTAAAGGGGTAGGGCTGGGCTTATTGCCCAGTGCCTGAGGTGCCCCTGGGGGGGGGGGGAATGCCGACGGGATCAACGCGTTTTTGTGCCTACCCCCCATGAGCTTCGGCTTGTGGGTGGGCCCACATAAAAATGTCACACCCTCATAAGTGGGATGAGAGGCAAATAATCAAGATATGCATAGAAAGGGAGAAAGTGACAGGCTGAATGTGAAGTAAGAGAAGGATCAGTTTTTCACTTAATTGCAAATTACGACTAATTCGAACCAATTAAAATGGATTTTTTTTCAAACAATACTCAATCCTGGAACTAAGGAATATCTTTATATGAATTTTGTGTCATCAAAATAAATAGGAAAAAAACCTTTAGGAGACAAACATTGATTCACTCAGCTTTAGTATATAACTAGCAGCGACTACCCGGCGTCGCCTGGGTAGAGGGGGATTTTAAAGTTAGTCCCGCTGATCCATTATTACTGAATCGTGAGTTGAATCCTCGTGGAATGCCCCATTTAAATGCCTATGTAAAAAAAAAAGACCTTGCATTGATCCAGCTACTCTGAAAAGAAATGTTAATGTCAACTATCTAAGATATTAAACGAAAAAAAAATTTATGCTGTTATCATCAATATTTTATTCTTTAATTATCTTCACGAATATAAATCAAATCTTCCAGATTTTTGCTCAAAAACCAGGCCCCGGTGATATTTAATGCGTATATATATTTACTTTGTCGTTAATTGTTTTATTTTTGAAGTTTCCTCCTGACATACAGATACACACAACTGCTTTTTATATATGTATTGATAGATAGATACTAGATGTATAAGATATTTTTTTTACCCGTCTCTGCTTTAAAAAATTATTTGGTTCAAGGGCGCACCTACATTTTTTTCTTTCTTTCGGGACAGTCCCATGTGCTACAGAACGATAATGAGGATTTACATTAAAAAGAAAGAAAGAAAGAAAAGAAAAGAAAAAAAAGAACCCACGAGACTGTGAAGTAAACCATTTATATGACGGGGGTTTAGGCGGGGGCGGGATGGGTCGGTTCGATTAGGGGTCAGGGCAGTCTGTACCTTAAGATGATGATCACGATGTCATTGTACTACTGGGGTTCCTTGCTTGAGGGGGGGGGGCTATAATCTCGTCGGATTAACGTTATTGTCAAGAAACGTGGGTATCTTCAACGTCACGTTCGACATAAACGGCGTACACTGACTCAACACAAGATTACGGATCAAAAGTAATATCACTTTCGTATAACTGAATTGCTTTACAAAGTATCCTATGATATATATATATATATATATAATATATATATATATATATATAAAGATAAATCTAATAAGTCAGACAAACCTACTAAAAGTTTCGCTTAATGCTCTTCAGGGCTAAACTCTGACTCAGAGTCAGAGTTTAGCCCTGAAGAGCATTAAGCGAAACTTTTAGTAGGTCTGTCTGACTCATTAGATTTATCTTTATTATTTGCTCTACTTAGGTATTGAGCACTTTTTACTTATTAGCTTTAGTTTCCTGGCGGTTTTGTATGAATATATATATCTTCATATATATATATATATATATATAATATAATATATATATATATTTTCATACATATAAATTGTTTTTTTCTTCTGGCCAAATATTGTACCAATAGATTATTTTTGGTTGGTACGATCATCTTCGTCTTTTCTTTTTCCAAAATTTTTTTTTCTCCCCGGGTAATGTTTAATAGTATATTTTTACAATCAAACTATTTGCTGGGTTTTTTTCTTACCGCGAGGATTTACCAACAAGTTTGGTGTATATATATATATATATATATATATATATATAAAGATTCAAAAATGATAAAAATACGGGTGTTTTTTTTTTTAAACATGAATAACTGTGAGTGGAGGTGTTCAAAATAAACTAATGTTTAAAAAAATATAAATGACTTACCAGTCATGTTAGAATTGGTATTGTAAATTATGTTGAACTCGGGAGAGTTATAGTAATTGTTATATTGCCTGTTAATGTTATCCAGACATTCTACATAATTCAAGACTCGATGAAGGTTGCATAAACCGAAACGACTTCTCCATCAAGAATAAATTCTTTTTTTTTCAATACTTTGTCTTTCTATCATATATATATATATATATATATAATATATATATATATTATATATAATCCAAAAATCCGGAGAAAAAATCTTCCTTAGAAGTTTTTTCTTGTTTTTTTTAAGTGTCGTAGTTTACAGAGCTCAATGTGTGCTCTTATTGTCAGAGTCACAGAGCAAAATTATATAAGTAAAAAATATAACAATAGATTTAGATTTTTAGTATAATAGCCTATTTCAGGAAGCCTAGACCAAATGTCTAGTGTTCCCAATCATTTTATTTAATATATATTATATATATATATATATATATAATATATATATTAATAAGTCATCACAGACACGTGTTTCGGTATTTCACGCCTCTTCAGTGTGGCTAGACACAACTATCTTTGGCTAGGGTCGAACACAGACTGACCGTTTGGCAGCCTGATATCTAATCCCCTCGTCCACTGACAGCTGTAGCGGGGACTGGTATTTTTAAACTATTAAGTACATAGATTTGCTTTATGTATTTTACGGTCACAGAGAGATCAAATTTCCGGGGAAACGATCATTGCTTATATGCTTATTAGTGAGTTAATTTAAGTTACCAATTAGAGAGCTCATACCAAATTTATGAGCACAGCACACACACACACACACACACACACACACACAACACATATATATATATATGTGTGTGTGTGTGTGTTGTAAATATATAGATTAGGAGATATCGTGGTAGTAACATCTTATCTACAGAAAGCGATATCAATATATGCATAGGAGATGCAACGCCAGACGACATGGCGATGATGATGATGATGATGATGATGATGATGATGATGATTAACTACTACTCTTCGTTCTTCTCGTTCTCCACGTAGTAGAGAATATAAACTTACCCAGTCTCGCCACGTAAGTAAATAAGATGAAGTGAAAGCAAGAAAGAAAGAAGAAAAACAACCTTGTGAGTCTCTTAGTATAATTAGTATAATAAGCGCCACTCTACTAAATGCATACTATTAGATTACATTAAAAGCGCCTAATTAGGTTGTACCAACGAGTTTTTATTAGTTTCCTTCCCATTTGTAACACCCTCGATCGGCATTTGATCTCAGCACAATAGAATTGGTAATTCCTATCTTAATTCATGGGTCAGTGTATCAAAACATCAACTCTTGATACTGAGTCGTTGATTTCCCACTGACCTACTTCGGCTCAGCTAATCAATGACAAATTGATTTGAACTACAGACGTGTGTTGCGTAATGCTATGAACATGTTAAATCAAAAATGACTAAGTATTTTTTAAACCTAAAATAAGTTTAAAACTAAAACGGAACTAAGGTTTTTAAACTAAAACGTGAACTAAGTCTTTTTTTAAAAAAAAACGTGAACTAAAAATTTAACTTAAACTAAAACGTGAACTAAGAACTAACTTTTTTAAACTTAAAACGTGAACTAAGCCCGGTTTTTAAACTAAACGTGAACTAAGCCTTTTTTTAAAACTAAAACGTGAACTAAGCCTTTTTTTAAACCTAAAACGTAAACTAAACCTTTTTTAAAACTAAAACGTGAACTAAGCCAATCAGCGAGGGAGTCTATCCCCTTTTCACTAGTGCTAGACCAAGGAGATTGTTTTTCAATCTAGCAATCCTATATATATATATTATATATATATATATATCAACCTCAGTGGGTCATTTAATGCCGATAAAGTTTTGAAATAAATTCATTCTTAATGGATAATACATTTTTTTAATAAATACATTTTTCTATTTAACCCATAGATGGGACCCTAACAGGTACTACCACTCTGGGTCAGAGTGGACCAGGGAGCAATGGTGATGAAGGGGTGCTCCACATTCCCCAAACCTCCAAAACTGGAACCTCACCATCAGATAGAGTTTAACGTCATTCCCAGGACATGTAGACCCGCAGCCACCGCCTTCTAGCACCCATATGATAAAAAGGGGTTGGGGCTTGCCATAAGGGCAATAGGGTTGGGAAATTTATATAGGTGCTAGGGCTTGACATGACCAGCCGATTGATCGGAGGGGGCCTCTCCGACCGCCCGTCTAGCCCAAGATAGGGCCAAAGTGGAGTATTGCATGTCATGAACTGCTCATCCACTTGGGCTCTATCCTTAAGCATCACGGGTCGCCACCCACGGCCAACAGGTGGCCCCATTGTGGGAGTCTTACCCCTCTGCAGAGGTGCAGTCGGTGCATTCTAACGCCCCAGCCGACAGGGCGGAAATTTGAATGAAATATTAGAATTAAAACTAGATTATGTTCATACATTCAATATTAAAATTATACATTAAATTCTATTTTGTGAAAAAATATATATGAAATTACAAAAGTTGTATACTATATTCATAAAATCAGGCGTTAAAATTGAAATCGAAATTATGATTTTTACTATCAATATCTTATTATAATGGAGATTGTCTGTTTTTCTGTCTGTAACCGAAACTATATTACTACTCAAGTTACAATTCCCTAGGTTATTGACATCGCATTCTCAATGATTTTATTTTTATCTAAACCTCAATTATTAATAAAATTATTTTACATGCGCTGCTGATGAGACTAATGATGAGGTCGAAACAGCTGTCCAGTGCTCCGGATGTCGCACATGGTGTTTGCCGAGTTGTCTGGTCACGGTAATATAATTCAATAATCAATATAAATTATGTGATTCCTCTATCTATGAATTTATATATATATATATATATATATATATATATATATATATATATATAAGTAAATTCATCGGGGCCGCCTAAAGTCGGTATCAGCCAGACAGCGAGGGAGTCTATCCCCCTTTTCACTAGCGCTAGACCAAGGAGATTATTTTAGCATCTGGGGTGGAGCGCCACACCTACCACCAGCTCCTCACTTTACTGCACAGATCCCTGTGCTACTCATACACTGAGTTGGTGGGGCCGGTATCGAACCAAGAACTGAGCTAAACCGGTCCCTATTAAATTTTACACACACACACTCACACATTTTCTCGTCACGTACAGGCGAATAAACAAATAAACAAATAAAATAAACATACACTCACACACACACACACACACGCGTGCCCACCCACACTGACACACACAGGCCCAAATACAAAACGATTAATCTATTCACATTTCCATACACATGCCCTCTCTCTTTCTCTTTCTCCCCTTTCTCTCTCTCTCTTTCTCTCTTTCTCTCTTTCTCTTTCTCTCTTTCTCTCCCCCTCTCTCTCTTTCTCACATACACTCACACACAACGTAAAAAATATTCGACTTCAAAACCGTTTATCTTATCTATTTCCGGAAACGCTGACTTTCCATTCACACTTTCTAAACAAACTGATAACAGCCATCTTATTATCCTGTGATAAATTTTTTACTTTTCCTTATATTAATTAAGGGCCCTGAAGAAGATCTACTAAACAGATTGAAACACTGCAGCGTTTGCTGAATAAATACCACTTATTTCATTTGAACCTGTGTTTTTTCAAAATTTTTCACTATATTACATACTGTCGGATTCATTTCCATTTTTCTCTTCACACACACACACACATTATATATATATATATATATATATATATATATATATATATATATATATATAATATCTGTCGTCGGGATGGCCTAAAGTCGGTATCAGCCAATCAGCGAGGGAGTCTATCCCCTTTTCAATAACGCTAGACCAAGGAGATAGTTTTTGCATTTGAGGTGGAGCGCCACACCTACCATCAGCACCTTACTTTACCGCACAGAACCCTGTGCTACTCATACGCTGAGTTGGCGGGGACCGGTATCGAACTAGAAACCTTGTGGTTTCTAGCATACATATATATATATATGTGTGTGTGTGTGTGTGTGTGTGTGTGTGTGTGTGGACGATGCTAATATACAGGTGACAATTTAGCTAGATGGAGCTACCATTACCACTTGCCCAAGTTCACGTGCACCACACAGGTGACAGTTTACAACGTGAGAGATATTTCTGCCGCATCCTGCACTTTTAAAACAATTCCTGACACACCCTGCTTCCAATAAAACCGTCTCCATAGGTTTTGATCAATCATGTTCACTTTGCTGTTTGTCTCTTTACAAATTGAAAAAAAAAAAAAGAAAAGAAAACGTCTCGCGTGTATTTTATCCACCGACATTTTTTTATTTTATTTTATTTTCAGCTAAAGGAGAGATGAACGCTGAATATAGAACACACTCTAATTAAAAAAAACAAAAGACAAACGAAAAACGAAAAAAAAATTAAAAAACAAACGAAAAACGAAAAAAAAAAATGAAAAAAAACAAAAAGAAAAAAGAAAGAAAAACGAACGCTGTGGAGTTTTGCACAGACCTAATATTTATTTAGCTGTAGAATAAAACCGACATTAATATATGCAAGAGGCCTGGTACCGCATGCGATTGAAATGGGGAAAAAAAACCTGATGTTTATTCAAAGAATGGACAGAAATCGGGACTGTAAAGACTTTGCCTTGATCTCACTCGTAATAGTAAAAAAAAACAAAAAAAAAACAACATGGCGTTGGTGTTATGTATACGTGACTAGCGCGCACAAAAACCGATCGTCTGTCTCTTTGAATTATCGATTGTCGTTCGTTCGTTTTTTGGTTTTTTTTCCCTCCATTTTCTTGTTCTCACGAGACACCGATTCTCATCCTTCTCTTGGTAAGACATCAGTTACCGAACTGCGCCGATCGGGGAGTCAGCTTTGAGGCAGACAGGAAGAAGAAGAAAAATGTTTTTAGTGCAACAATACCTTGAATAGCGCGGTTTATTCATTTCCAATCTATTGCCTGTACTGTTTCAAAAGCCGCACTGTTCGAGGTCTTATCATTATGACTTTTCATTGTATTTCGTCAAAATTATCCGTCGTTTATTACTATGAAAATACATTGGAAATGATTTTTACTATGAAAATGCATTGGAAATGATTTTTACTCTAAAAATGCATTGGAAATGATTTTTACTATAAAAATAGATTGGAAATGATTGTTACCATAAAAATGCATTGGAAATGATTTTTACTCTAAAAATGTATTGGAAATGATTTTTACTCTAAAAATGCATTGGAATTGATTTTTACAATAAAAATACAGTGGAAATGATTATTACTATAAAAATGCATTGGAAATGATTTTTACTATAAAAATGCAGTGGAAATGATTTTTACAATAAAAATGCAGTGGAAATGATTTTTACTATAAAAATGCAGTGGAAATGATTTTTTAAAACAGAAATGCATTGGAAATGATTTTTACTATATGCAAAATTGCAGTGGAAATGATTTTTTACTATAAAAATACATTAGAAATGATTTTACTATAAAAATGCAGTGGAAATGATTTTTTTAATAAAATTGAAATGATTTTTACTATAAAAATGCATGGAAATGATTTTTTACTATAAAATCATTGGAAATGATTTTTACTATAAAAAATGCATGGAAATGATTTTTTACAATAAAATGCAGTGGAAATGATTTTTACTATAAAAATACATTAGAAATGATTTTTACTATAAAAATGCAGTGGAAATGATTTTTTTAATAACAGAATGCATTGGAAATGATTTTTTACTATGAAATTGCATTGAAATGATTTTACTATAAAAATTGGAAATGATTTTTACTATAAAAATACATTAGAAATGATTTTTACTATAAAAATGCAGTGGAAATGATTTTACAATAAAATGCAGTGGAAATGATTTTTACTATAAAAATACATTAGATGAATGTGGAAATGATTTTTTTAATAATGCATTGGAAATGATTTTTACTATGAAATTGCATTGGAAATGATTTTTACTATAAAAATGCAGTGGAAATGATTTTTACTATAAAAATACATTAGAAATGAATGCAGTGGAAATGATTTTTTAATAACAGAATGCATTGGAAATGATTTTTACTATTAAAATACATAGGAAATGGTTTTTACTATTAAAATGCATTAGGAATGATTTTTTACTATAAAATGCATTGGGCAATGATTTTTACTATAAAAATGCATTAGAAATGATTTTTACTATAAAAATGCATTGGGCAATGATTCTTACTTTACAAATGCATTGAAAATGATTTTTCTATAAAAATGCATTGGAAATTATTTTTAATATCCAAATGCATTGGAAACGATTTTTATCATAAAAATGCATTTGGCAATGATTTTTATTATAAAATATATAGAGCGGTGGCTCCAAAATTGCAGAGATTTTGTCCGCCATTTTGAACGCCTCCGCTAGCTCAGACGTTTTCATCTTTAAAAGCGCGGGAGCTTCTTTCAACTTGTTATTGTCACGAGTAAACTTCTTCACCCAGAAGCCGATCCGACGATCATCCGTACACAGCAAATATTCTTTGAAGTCAGATTCTCTGTAGCCCACAGCAATATATCATCAAACAGACTTTCTCTAATCAACGTCGGTATTGAATTTTATCCTTATTGTCTGCCATACATTTAAAAAGGAAATCTTTTCTCTTTTTTTTTTTTTTCGTGGAATGAACTAAAAAAAGAGTACTGTAAAAATATCTGCGTGTTCATTTGTGATAAGTTTCCGGTTTAAATAAAGATTTTCTAGATCGTCTTAGCCGAAAGGCTTTACATTTTTAGTTTGAGACTAAAACAATTTTTGTAAAAAATAGATAAATAGATAGATATATAGATAATCAAATGAATAAATAGATAAATGAATAACTCTATTTTCTTTAGAAGATACGAAGATATTTAAAAGAATAGTAAGTAAGTAAAGTCGTCGGGGTGGCCTAAAGTCGGTATCAGCCAATCAACGAGGGAATATATCCCCTTTTCACTAGCGCTAGACCAAAGGAGATTGTTTTTGCATCTGAGGTGGAGCGACACACCTGCCATCAGCTCCTTACTTTACCGCACAGATCTCTGTGCTACACATACGCTGAGTTGGCGAGGGCCGGTATCGAAGTTGGAACCTTATGGTTTCTAGCCGAACGTTAACTCATTTCTCTGAATTTTTGAGATGAGGAATTAGTATTATTTGTATTATTCGGACTATTGTTCTCATTTTCATTGTTCTGTACAACGTTTCGGCCAATGTGCCTTCCGACCTTCTGGTATTTCTTATCGGACTCGGGAACCTCCTCGGACTCGGGAACCTTCTTGTCGTACTCCGGACCGGAGCTATCACGTAACTTTGATGACTCCCGATTACGACCAGAAAGTTCCGAGTTCGAAAAGAAAGTTCCCGAATCCGACAAGAAATACCCGAAGAAGGCCTGAGGGCACATCAGCCGAAACGTTGTACAGATAATAATAAAGATGAGAACAATAGTCTGAATAATACAAATAATACTAAGTACGATTACTGTTCTTCAACAAAGATGTTTTGGCATTAAATAATCCACAAAGTTTGATATACCATTAAACAAAGATTTCTTTGCCCGTCTTAACCGAAAGGCTTAACATTTTTAGTATGAGACTAAAATGATTTTTGTAATAAATAAATAAATTAAAAAAGAAAGAAATAAGGCTATTTTCTTTAAAAGATACGAAGTTCGCTCCAAAAGTTTGTTGTTTTGTTTTACGGGACATCAACTATATTCGGGTTATTTAATGCTGAATCAAGTCATTTTGGTATCAGGTTTCTGATGTTCGCTGTTGCTTAAATGATCACACAAAGACTTTGAAAGATTGACTTACCAAGTTTGGTTTATCGGCGTACAAGAGAGGATATGATTGAAGTCTACAAATATACTCATGGATTTTATTCAACGAACTTTGACTTACTAAACATTGCTCAAAATATCAATACCAGGGGTTATAAATTAAAACTCTTTAAAAAAATTTTTTAAAGCAAATGCAAGACAATTATTTTAGTAACAGTGGTGAATACATGGAATAAACTACCTTCATCAATAGTGAATGCCTCATCTCTAAACTCTTTTAAGGCAATGTTAGATAATCTGTGGAAAGATTATAAATATTCTGTGGAATTAAGATGAATGTTTATAAGGAACAGCTGACAGGTCTAAGACCCAATATACTAGCTGAAAAATATTATTATTATTATTATTATTATTATTATTATTATTAGCAAAATAAAAAACGCCCTCTGGGCGACGTAAAATAAATATTGCCTGATGGGATGGGAGTTGAAAATTTAATATCAGAGAGGTTGTATCATAAGTAAAGTAAAATCATCAAATTTATTAAAGTAGTAAAAAATGAAATAAATTTATTAAAGGAGTAAAAAATTAAAAAAAATTGAAATGGAAACTTAGTTCTGATAACTTTACATTAAAATAAAACAAACTATATATAGATAGATAATACCAAGTATGTATTTATTAAAACTTATTTAAAAAAAACAATGAGGACTGTCTAAAATTGCATGCTCAAATTTTGAATGTATTTATTCTATGTTATGACGATTTTAGGTAGTGTGACGTAAGCAGTGACGTAGTTTTTGTTACAGAAAAAAACCGGAAGCGAATCTCCATTATTAATAGATTATTATTATCTAAGTCCCCGGTTTAGCTCAGTCGGTAGAGCGTCCGGCTAGGAATCACAAGGTTCCTGGATCGATACCGACCCTCGCCAACTCAGCGTATGAGTAGCACAGGGATCTGTGCGGTAAAGTGAGGAGCTGATGGTAGGTGTGGTGCTCCACATCAGACGCTAAAATAATCCCTTTGGTCTAGCGCTAGTGAAAAGGGGATAGGCTCCCTCGCTGTCTGGCTCATACCGACATTAGGCCGCCGCCCCGACGACTTTATTATCTCAGTACTGAACAGGCTCATCACTGCTGAGCCGTCCATGACTTATAACACTCCACTTTGGTCCTTACTTAGACTGGACGAGTGACCGGAGAGGCCCCCCTCCGATCAATCGGCTGGTCACGTAAAGACCTAGCACCAAAACGATTGTCCTGATCCTATTGTCCTTACGGAAGACCCTTGACCATTTTTATGATATATGCACTAGAAGATTGCTAAAGGTCTTAGTGTCCTGGGTATGACGTTAAACCGCTTGATGCTTAATGATGGAACCCTGGTGATCTAGCAGTACATGACAAGCAACACCCCACTTTGGTCGGAGAGACCCCTTCTGGTCACATCAAGCCCAAGCACTTATATGATTGTCCCAACTCTATTGCCCTTATGGCAAGCCCCAACCCTTTTTATCATATATGTGCTAGAAGGCAGTGACTGATGATCTTATCGCCCTGGGTATGATGTTAAACTCTATCAGATGGTGAAAGGTACAATTCTGGAGCTCTAGGGAATGTGGACTACACCTTCATGCCCATTACTCCCTGGTCCACCCTGACCCGAAGTGGTAGTATCTGTTAGGGTCCCATTTATGGGATTAAATAGAACAAAATGAGCTCTAAAAAAAGTAATACACATCAAGAATGAATAAAACAAAACTAATTCGGCATAAAATAACCCAACAAGGGTTGACATGCCGTAAAATCCAACCAACCTAACATAACCTTATCCATAGATCGAACCCAAACTGGTACTACTACTCAAGATATAGGTAGACCTGGGCGTGATGGCAACGAAGGAATGACCCAACAGCCTCCACAGCCCCAGAACAACAGCCTCACCACCAGATGCAGTTTATCGTCATATCCAAATAAATCTTTTGGGGAAGTGGGGGCGTAAATAAAGTAACTGTTGTAGAGTAGCTAGCACCCCTTCAGCACTCTATCAGATGGACTGGCCCATAGCCATAAAATAGCATACGATTAAAGTAGATGAACTAGATGAATAATATTCAGACTGACTTTGCTGCGTTGGCTATACCGAACTGACCCCCCTCTTTTGGTGTGAGATTTGTTTTCCTTATATATATATATATATATTTACATTCGCTCTAGCTCTCTCTTAATATATATACTCTCTCTCTCTCTCTCTCTCTCTCTCTCTCTTTCTCTCTCTCCTCTATATATTATATTATATATAAATATTATATATATATATATATATATATATATATATATATATATATATATATTATATATTATATATATATATATAATATATATATATATATATATATATATATATATATATATATATATATATATATATATATATATATATATTTAAAACTTTCATTTTTCAATTGCAGCGTTAGCTAATAAACTTATCACTCATTTTATTTAAACCTGTGTTTTTCAAATTTTTCACTATACTACATACCTTCGGATTCACTTCCATTTCTCTTCACATCTTGTCTCTGAAAAACACACACAGCGAACAAGGATAAACTAACAATTATGGATAACTGCACTCTAATCTGGAAATAAAAGAAGTTATTCATATCCGCTAACTCCCTAAAAACAGAAGAATTTTTCTCACCAACTGCCTACGGTAAAAAGTTATTCCAAACAGTCTCCCTAAAGTTTTCAGACCTTCCCACCACATTTTTCCTGATTATTAAAAAAAATTCCTAGAATCTTCCATAGAAGATTTAACTTTTTCTAAAAAAAAAGAAGGCAAGAGCGCCACCAGATAGTATTAGAGAGAAGGTAAGAGCGCCACCAGATAGTATTAGAGAAGGCAAGAGCGCCACCAGATAGTATTAGAGAGAAGGCAAGAGCGCCACCAGATAGTATTAGAGAGAAGGCAAGAGCGCCACCAGATAGTATTAGAGAGAAGGCAAGAGCGCCACCAGATAGTATTAGAGAGAAGGCAAGAGCGCCACCAGATAGTATTAGAGAGTAGGCAAGAGCGCCACCAGATAGTATTAGAGAGAAAGGCAAGAGCGCCACCAGATAGTATTAGAGAGTAGGCAAGAGCGCCACCAGATAGTATTAGAGAGTAGGCAAGAGCGCCACCAGATAGTATTAGAGAGAAGGCAACAGCGCCACCAGATAGTATTAGAGAGAGGCAAGAGCGCCACCAGAAGATTAGTATTAGAGAGAAGGCAAGAGCGCCACCAGATAGTATTAGAGAGTAGGCAGAGCAGCCACCAGATTACGTATTAGAGAGAAGGCCAAGAAGCGCCACCAGATCCCCTGATTATAGGTATTTAGAGTAGATAGGAAGGCAACAGGCGCCACCAGATAGTTTTATTAGAGAGTAGGCAAAGAGCGCCACCAGATAGTATTAGAGAGAAGGCAACAAGAGCGCCACCAGATAGTTATTTAGAGATGAAGGCAAGAGACGCACCAGATCGAGTACTAGAGAGATGCCAAGACCCAATCGCAAGGATTGCGATATTAGAGAGAAGGCAATAGCACCACAAGATTAGTATTAAAGAGTAGTCGCAAGGCGCCACCCAGAA
>CM042176.1:17209413-17227348 GCA_023376005.1 Doryteuthis pealeii | reverse complement strand
GGGAAAAGAGAGACGAGCGGTCCACGCAGAAGTATTAAGGTAGGCAAAGCTGCACCGAGTTAGTATTAGAGGAAAGGTCAAGAGCGTCCAACAGATAGTATTAGAGCGAAGGCAAAGAAGTGCGCACAAGATAGCCTATTAGAGAGAAGCAAAGGAGCCGCCCACCAGATAGTATAGACGAGAGGCTAGAGGCGCGACCAAGAATAGTAATTAGAGAGACCGGCAAGAGCGCCACCCAAAGCATAGTATGTAGAGAGGTAGGAACACAAGCAGCGCTCGAACCAGCCTAGTGTTCAAGAGAGTAGGACAAGGAGCCGGTGCGCCACAGATAGTTTAGAGAGGAAGGCTAGAACGTCACCAGATAGCTATTAGAGAGTAGAACAAGAGCGCCACCAAGATGATAAGAGAGAAAGGTAAGGACGCCACCCAGATTAGTATTAGTAGAGTAGGCAAGAGCGGCGCACGCTAGTATAGTACATAGAGAGTAGGCAAGAGCGCCACGACAGATAGTATTAGAGAGAAGGCAAGAGCGCCACCAGATAGTATTAGAGAGTGGCAAGAGCGCCACCAAATAGTATTAGAGAGTAGGCAAGAGCGCCACCAGATAGTATTTAATGATTAAACAAAAAACATTTACAAAAGAAATTGAACACAACTTAATTAGATTAATCAACATGAACTTCATTTTTTTTCCGCCCTATCGCCTGGGGCGTTAGAATGCTCCGACTGCACCTCTGCAGAGGGGTAAGACTCCCCCAATGGGGCCACCTGTTGGCCGTGGGTTGCGACCCGTGATGCTTAAGGATAGAGCCCAGGTGCATGAGCAGTTCATGCAATACTCCACTTTGGCCCTATCTTGGGCTAGACGGGCGGTCGGAGAGGCCCCCTCCGATCAATCGACTGATCACGTCAAGCCCTAGCACCTATATGATTTTCCCAACCCTATTGCCCTTATGGCAAGCCCCAACCCCTTTTTATCATATGGGTGCTAGAAGGCGGTGGCAGCGGGTCTACATGTCCTGGGAATGACGTTAAACTCTATCTGATGGTGAGGTTCCAGTTCTGGAGGTTTGGGGAATGTGGAGCACCCCTTCATCACCATTGCTCCCTGGTCCACTCTGACCCAGAGTGGTAGTACCTGTTAGGGTCCCATCTATGGGTTAAAATAGAAAAATGTATTTATAAAAAAATTGTATTATCCATTAAGAATTGATTTATTTCAAAACTTTATCGGCATTAAATGACCCACTGAGGTTGATATGCCGTAAAACAAAACAAAACAAACAAAACAATTATTTATTTTTTCTACTCACACTTTTAGAATAAAAAGAAAAAGAAAATATAGATGTCTTTTTGTAAGTATTTTGCATTCTTACAGTCGCAAGCTGACATAAACGTACAACTCTATATAAAACATACAAGCGCGTGGTGTAATGGTTAAAGTCATAGGAAATGGACTCGTCAACACGAGTTCAAATCCTGGACGTGGTAATTGCATTTCACTTAGAGCTAATACCCTTGCCCCCCAGGTAATACCTCCCCCCTCGATTTAAAGGGGAAAGGCTGGGTTTATTGCCCAGTGCCTGAGGCGCCCCCTTGAAGGGGGAATGCCGACGGGATCAACGCTTTTTTGCACCCGCCACCCTTGAGTCTCGGCTTGTGGGTGGTCCCACATTAATAGGGCTTTGTGCCTAACCCGTACACTCGGGGTACCTGGTAAATATCATATGGATGATAAATTACTATATTTTTTCTCTCCTGAAACACGCAAACGGACAGAATGCTCTTTTGTTTAGTATTCCTTCTCCTAGACTGGTTGCCTTATCAAGGCTAAAGAAGACAGCCTGTTCTATTATTTATCTGTAGGGGATTATTTTCCCTTTGCCGGAAGAGTTATCTTCTCGCTGCGTTGCTGTTTGTTCCCACTAGGGGACCTCTGGTATTTTAAGCGCCTGGTTTGAACTTGCCTTCCTCTTTTAGCTGGATCTTCTCAAGAACTGCTATAGGCTAGAGTCTATCTACCCCCTTCTCGGTGGGGCTTTTGCCCCCCCCCCCCTTACATTACTGTAAGTCCTTTATACAGCATGGACTATCCTTTAGTTCCATGTCTGTAACATTTATATGTTAGGTACATTTGGGTATCTTGTTTATACCTAAATATTGTATATGTATTTACATGTTCTATTCTCCTGTACATTATGTATCTTATCGTTTCCATGTGCTGTTATATATATTAAATGTTTTGTCTCACAACGTGTCGGAATTGTATGTTCATTAATTAACTTTGAATCTTACATATCCATACGCTTGGTAAATTCTTGTTAGTTATTCAAATTCTTTTTAAACTCTGTTTTTTTGGGGTTTTTTTTAGTATTATTTGAATTATTCGGACTATTGTCCTCATCTTCATTGTTAGCTCTGACAGGTAGAGCGTCGGACTAGGAACCACAAGGTTCCGATTTCGATACCGGTCGTTGCCAACAGCGTATGAGTAGTACAGGGATCTGTACGGTAAAGTGAGGAGCTGGTGGTAGGTGTAGCGCTCCACCTCAGATGCCAATACACACATCGCTTTATATGTAAAGGCCGTCATAGAGTGCACCATCCATTAATTAGGAGAGCGTTGCCGGTTTAGCCCAGTCTGTAGAGTGTTCGGCTAGGAAACACAAGGTTCCTGATTCGATATCGGTCCTCACCAACTCAGTGTATGAGTAGCACAGGGATCTGCGCGGTAAAGTGAGGAGCTGGTGGTGGTAGCGCTCCAACTCAGACGCCAAAACAACCTCCTTGGTCTAGCGCTAGTGAAAAGGGGATAGACTCCCTCGCTGTCTGGCAGATACCAACTTTAGGCCACCTCGACGACTTTACTCATTGTTATTTATACAACGTTTCGGCCGATGTGCCCTCCGGCCTTCTTCAGTCTTCTTCTTCTTTGTCGGACTTTCTTTTCGGACTCGGGAACCTTCTTGTCGTAATCGGGAACTTTGAGTCCTTTTCTTCGAGTCCTTGGATTGTGGCCTCTACGCAGCCTTCTATGGGGGCAAGACTTCTATTATTATTATTATTATTATTATTATTATTATTATTATTATTATTATTATTATATCTTAGAAATAAAGATTTACATAAATAATCATTTGCTGTTACTGATTTCTAATATTATCATGTTATTCTCAAACGTATTAAAAGCAATCCTAAATATATATATCTAATAGCAGGATGTGACACCAGGTCAATTTCTTAAGCGGAGTTTAACAGGTTTGAATTCAGAGTTTTCCTTCTCCTAGACCGGTTGCCTAACCAAGGTTAAAGAGCCCAGTCTGTCCTGCTATTTATTCAGTCCACGAGGGTAACCGGGTTTTTTTAAACATATTTTTCTAAGCTGAGATTTCTAAGCTGATAATTGCTTCATAGCT
Organism: Doryteuthis pealeii; assembly: GCA_023376005.1. NCBI lineage: Eukaryota > Metazoa > Mollusca > Cephalopoda > Myopsida > Loliginidae > Doryteuthis > Doryteuthis pealeii. The sequence goes on along the minus strand of CM042176.1, from coordinate 17,223,932 downwards.
CTTATTATATTTAACGCACCCATTATCTTGTGTCGACCGCAAATATTTTGTCTACATTTTTTAGACGAACAGATCCCACGTATTCATGCGCTATATAAAGATGAATATACATACCTTTCTTTTCTTTAATACAACCACGAACAATAGTCATTCATTTTAAAGTACAGATAAGAAACTAAAATCATCCACATATATACATATATATAAAGGCGGAGGCGTTTGTTGTATAATGGTTATCACCGTAGTATCTGTAAAGTGGAAATGTTAGTTTCAATAAAAATTTGTATTAGTTAAAATAAGAAAAGAAAGAAGAAAAGAAAGAAGAAAAGAAAGAAGAAAAGAATGAAAAGCACTACATAACTAAGACGACCTACCTGTATATATATATATATATATATATATATATATATATATATATATTGTGTGTGTGTGTGTGTGTGTGTGTGTGTGTGTGTGTGTGTGTGTGTGCATTTTTGTTTGTCACTGAAAACAAACTGAACACAAAAGGCTATTCAGTACATATATATACATAAATATATACATACATTGTATATATGCGTACATATATACATACATTATATATACATACACATATAAGTAATTCAAACGATGTACTTATAAAGGGGAAATATTTGTTTCAATAAAAATTTGTTATTGTAAAAAGAAGTGAAGGGAGTACAACAAAAGAAGAACAAAGAAAAGCACTACAGAGAAGTAACAAAAATCACCCACCTATATATATATATATATATATATATATATATATATATATATATATATATATGTATGTATATAGCTTCCTTTTTGTTAGTCACTAAAAGCTTAGAACAAAAGTTATATACAGGGTGGACAAGAAGTCACTGAGAGATTTTGAACTGGAATAGATTCTTCATTTTTGAACGTATCCTAACGGAATGTTAACATAATATGACGAAGATGGTGGTGATTTGTTTGCAAAAAAGCAAAAATGAAAAAGAATTTATTTATGAGAAAATAACATCTTTTAAATGGTTTACATTTTCAGCTTCCCAAATTCGTGCCCTTTCCAAAACATTATCCATGATGGATTGCAGGATCACTCGATTACGATTTAATTCCTTAACTTCATTCCTGATGTTTTCCTTCAATTCTTGTAGAGTTTGAGGTTTGTTGATGTAAACCTTTTCTTTGAAATACCACCACAAGAAAAAGTCAGGGCTAGTCAAGTCTGGGAAACGTGACTGACCCCTAATTTTGATATGGTACATATGGGTACATTCTTCGACGCTATACTTATTCATGATTAATTTCCAACGTATTTTCTATACAATATCTGAAATAGAAATAAAAAATAAGTATTAATGGTAAAATAGCAGCATTTGGCAACCCCTCAGTGACTTCTTGGCCACCCTATATATATATATATATATATATATATATATATATATATATATATATATATATATATATATATATATATATTATAAAGATTTTTTTATCTCCTGTGATCTATAAAACATCCATCAATTTCTTCGCCCCATAATACATCCTGATGAAGGTTTAATGAAGCCGAAACGTTTAAGCGTCGATAAATAAATTCATCTTATTTTTGGAACACTTGTTTTTTCAAATTTCTTAATATATATATATATATATATATATATATATATTATATGTGTGTGTGTGTGTGTGTGTGTGTGTGTGTATGAAGTAATTAAAACGAAGTACCTGTAATAAAGGGGGTATCTGTGTCATAAAATGACGTTGGTGAAAAGTAGAGAAGAGGGAAAGAACCAAATAATAATAAAAGCTTTTTGATTTTTGCATGATTGTAAACTACATAGAAGTAACTAAAATCACCCACCTGTCTGCATATATATATACATTCATATATATATATATATATATATATATATATATATATAGTCATCCACAGACACGTGGCTAGACATTTGTAAGCTACCTACGACCGGGATTGAATTCCGATCGGTTCAGTGTCAGTCAGATACTTTAACCATCAGGCTATCATCACCTACAGAATGCAAAGAAGATTTTAACTGTTTTAATACACACATCGCTTTGTATGTAAAGGCCGTCATAGAGTGCTCCATCCCTTAATTAGGAGAGCGTTGCGTTTACGCAGGGCCGGTTTAGCCTAGTCTGTAGAGTGTTCGGCTAGGAAACACAAGGTTCCTGGTTCGATATCGGCCCTCACCAACTCAGCGTATGAGTAGCACAGGGATCTGTGCGCTAAAGTGAGGAGCTGATGGTAGGTGTGGCGCCCCGCCTCAGATGCTAAAATAATCTCCTTGGTCTAGCGCTAATGAAAAGGTGATATACTCTCTCGCTGTTTGGCTGATACCGACATTAGGCCGCCCCGACGACTTTACTTTTACTTTATATATATATATATATATATACGTATGTGTTAATGTATGAATAGTAGCTTACCGGTGGGTACGAGTACGATCGTTGGAAGCGCACAGTATCCAGGGGTTAAGACTGAGAAAAAACAAATACAAAGTGCTCAATACAATGTAGAGTAAAATTTATTTTTACAATGGGTCAACGGTCATACATGGTACCAACTGACATTAATCGAAAACTCGATTAATTCAGCGGATGTAACCCTGACGATTCAGGCGATGAAACTCGGGTAGGTTACTTTTATCCATTATATAAATATATATATACGTATATATATTAATTCATTTTTGTTAGTCACTAAAAGCTGAGAACAAAGGCTATTCAGTGTGTATATATATATATATATATATATATATATATGTGTGTGTGTGTGTGTGTGTGTTGTGATGTACCCTGTAAATAAAGGGGAAAAATTTGTTTAGATAAAAATTAGCTTTTTGTGAAAAGAAGAAAAGAAAGAAAAGCACTTTTGATTTTTGCAAATGAAAGCGCCTTTTAAATGTTTCTTAGCATTTCGTTTTAGGAAATCGATTTTCTTCTCTGATATTCTTTCAGAAAAAAGATTGAGAATTCCATCTTAAGTTTGCCTCCATGGAGAGGCAAGTGAGAAAAGGAAAGAGGAAGAGAGAGGAGGGTGGGGGGCGAAGGGACAGACAGACAAAAGGCGCGCTTCAGAGAGAGAGAGAGAGAGAGAGAGAGAGAGAGAGAACGAAAAAATGAAAGAGCGAGGGTGAAAGAGATAGACAGAAAACAACAGATACATATATAGAGAGAGATAGATAGATAGAGAGAGAGAGAAAGAGAGAGAGAAAATGAAAGAGCGAAAAATGAGAGAGGGTGGAAAAGAGCCAGAAAGCAATATAAATATATATATATATATATATATATATATATATATATATATATATACAGAGAGAGAGAGAGAGAGAGAGAGAGAGAGAGCGAGAGAAGAGAGAGAGAGAGAGAGAAAATTTTTTTAAAAGAGAGTGGATGGAGAGAGAAAGACCGACAGAAAAGACAGAGAAAGAGTAAATATGAAGAGAGAGAGAGAGAGAGAGAGAGAGAGAGAGAGAGAGAGAGAGAGAGAGAGAGAGAGAGAGAGAGAGAGAGAGAGAGAGAACAATAAATGAAAGTATGAAAAAGTACAATTGAAAAGAAGCGAGCAGATTCTTTCTTTTGTAATGCTAGGAGAAACTAATCGATAGCAGTCACTTGCAAACAACAAACACAGACAAAACCGAGCGATGAAATAAAAACTGTTGGTGACGGTGGGGGAGTGGTGCGGAGAAATGGGTGGGTGGAGCGATCCAAGAATAACGGGGACAAATAAATAAATAAATAGATGAATAAATAAAATAAAAATAAAATAAAATAAAGGATGAGCACATTTGACGAAATCATTTTAAACACAACAATAAAGCAACTAAATTTGCCGCCCATGTTGGAAAATAAAACATTCGCATTTCGGTGGAAGAGTAGCAGACTGGAGAACACCATTTTTTAAAGTACCTTTGGCAATTGTTATTTACTAAGCTTTGCCTCCCTAGGGTTAAATACTAGAACAGGCTACGTTCTCTAGCCTTTGTAAGACAACCAGTCTAGGAGAAGGAAATAAAACTCTGAATTCAGAACAGCTGAAACTCTTTTAGAAATTGACCTTGTGCCACATCCTTTTCGTTACAGAGTTACCGCCCATGGAAAATAAAATATTCGCTTTTCGGCAGAAGAGTAGCAGACTGGAGAACATCATTTTTTAAAGTACCATTGGCAACTTTTATTCACCAAACTTTGTTTCCCTGGGGTGAAATAGTCGATGACTGCGTTTTTTTTACTCTTGGTAGGACAACCAGTCTAGGAGAAGGAAAGAAAACTGAATTCAGAACAGTTGAACCTCTTTTAGAAATTGACCTTGTGCCACATCCTTTTCGTTACAGGGTTACCGTCCATGTTGGAAAATTAAACATTCGCTTTTCGACGGAAGAGTAGCAGACTGGGGAACACGATTTTCTAAAGTACCCTTGACAATTGTTATTTACCGAAGCTTTGCCTCCCTTTGGGCAAATAGAAGAAGAGTTCTTTAGCCTAGGTTAGGCAACCAGTCTAGGAGAAGGAAAACAACTGTGAATTCAGAACAGCTGAAACTCTTTTAGAAATTGACCTTGTGTCACACACTTTTCATTAAAGAGTTACGACCCGCGTTGGAAAATAAAACATTCGCTTTTCGGCGGAAGAGTAGAAGACTGGAGAACACCATTTTCTAAAGTACCCTTGGCAGTTTTTATTTACTAAGCTTTATTTCCCTATGGTTAAATAGTAGAACAGATAGCGTTCTCTAGCCTTGGTAAGACAACCAGTTTAGGAGAAGGAAAGGAATTTTTTAATTCAGAACAATTGAACCTCTTCTAGAAATTGACCTTGTGCCACATCCTTTTCGTTACAGAGTTACCGTCCATGTTGGAAAATAAAACATTCGCTTTTCGACAGAAGAGTAGCAGACTGGAGAACACCATTTTCTAAAGTACCCTTGACAATTGTTATTTACCGAAGCTTTGCCTCCCTATGGGCAAATAGAAGAAGAGTTCTTTAGCCTAGGTTAGGCAACCAGTCTAGGAGAAGGAAAAAACTCTAAATTCAGACCAGCTAACTTTAAAGTCGTCTCACCGTACGATGGTAACCACTAAACCATGTACACGTGTCAGGGTTACCGTAGGTTATTTAACAAGCTATCCCTATGTAGAGGTAAATTGAATTCGCATCCTCCTGATCGTGAGTCATGGCTTGACGTCGGATTACCTCGTTGGCGCGCATGCAAATTACTACACTGCGCGATTGACCCGGATGTGGGATTTTAGTCAGGGCAGTGAATGATTATTTAAGGTCTGCCTGAACACACCGGGATAGTAGCGTTCCAGTCTTGCTGACGAGGGCACTGACGTACGATAAGAAAGAAGAGGTGACTGAGCTTTGGTGTAGGACTGCTAGAAGATTGTTGCAGGCGGCAAGGACTTGGTCAGGGGACTTTGGTAGCTGGGAGAACGTCTTTATTCGGTGGATAGATCCGGCTGCCCGACCCGACGGATTTTCTATCCGGGTGTGTTCAGGCATACCTTAGATAATAATTCACTACCCTGATTAAAATCCCACATTTTATTTACCTCGTACCTCACTTGTACGGGTTAGGCACAAGGCCCTATTAACGTGGGACCACCCACAAACCGAAGCTCATGGGTGGCGGGTGAAAATTGCGTCGATCCCGTCGGCATTCCCTCCTCAAGGGGGTGGGCCTCAGGTGCTGGGCAATAAACCCAGCCCTGTCCCTTTAAATCGAGGGGGCAGGTGTTGCCTGGGATCGACGCCGTTAATTATAGCAATCCCCACCCGTTGGGCGGGTCTGCTTAAAATGATTGAATCCCACAATCATGCGCGCCAACGAGGTAGCCCGACGTCAAGCTACGACTCACGATCAGGAGGATGCGTGTTCAATCTCCCTAATCCCTCGCTACACTCCCCTGACCTCATTTTGCACGCCAGACATATTCGTGCACGCTTTGTGCTAACACGTGCATGATTTCTCCCGCCACAATCCGTAATGGCGCGATTGGAGTTTGAACATGTTTACTACAAGATCGAGGTCCAGTATGTAAATCTGGCCAACGCCGGGGGTCCAGTGGCTTCGGCCCTGGATCTTTACAAGTTAGTAGCGTCGATCCCAGGGGGCTATCCCCCCAGGCAATACCTGCCCCCTCGATTTAAAGGGGCATGGCTGGGTTTATTGCCCAGTGCCTGAGGCGCCCCTTGAGGGGAAATGCCGATGGGATCGATGCAATTCTTCACCTGCCACCCATGAGCTTCGGTTTGTGGGTGGTCCCACGTTAATAGGGCCTTGTGCCTAACCCGTACAAGTGGGGTACGAAGGTAAATACAATGTAAATCACTGGAATTCCCCTCACTTTATTGGTCTGTTTGGTTGTAGGGAAGATATTTAGTCGAGTTCTCACTCTCCAAGGGTCATGTCGAAAAATTTCATGGTCTCTCGCTACCTCCGAATTTATTCTGACCACCGGCATTTTTTTAAGCGGCCGGTCGCACTCAATCGGTAGAGTGTTCGGCTGGGAACATCAAGGGTCCTGGTTCGATACCGGTCATCGTCAACTCAGTGTATGAGTAGCACAGGGATCAGTGCGGTAAAATGAGGAACTGATGGTGGGTGCGGCGCTCCACCTCAGACGCTAAAAAACAATCTCGTTGGTCTAGCGTCAGTGAAACGGGGATAGACTCCCTCTCTGTCTGGCTGATACCAACTTTAGGCCACCCCGATGACTTTACTTACTTTATATATACAGGGTGTCCATAAAGTCCTACTTTTAAGAGTTGAAATTTTATGTTTTTTATGAAAAGATTTTATCATTTGTACAATGTGAGTTATCAATATTCAATTTTAAAACTGTTTCAAGACTTTGTGGACACCCTGTATATATATATATCGATTCGAGTTCAATTCCTAGACGAAGCTGTTGGCATTTAACATAGCGCTAATACCCTTGGGAAAGGTATGGATCCATATATTCTCCCTCCAGCTATGGGTTAAATAGTAAGGCAGAGTGGGCTCTTCAGCCTTGAGTAGGTAACCAGTCTAGGAGAGGGATAACTCTGAATTCAAAATTCCTGAGGTCGGTCGTTGATTGGGTTTGTGGCAACCTTTGTGCACCAATTCTTTCCTATTGACTGTGCCAAAAAGTGTGGATGGTCCAACACAAGCCTTCACCACTATAAACAAATCCCTATGTGGGAGTTCATTGTGTGTATGAACCCTCATACCTTGATAATCGACGGGAGAGTCCATTATATATATATATATATATATATATATATATATATATATATATATATTGAGCACTTTATATTTGTTCTAACACTGACTTACCACGTTAATACTTGTATAAACCATAAATATTGCGATGAGCTAAATATTTGTTCTCGGTAAGTCATTCCCTTTATCACACACACACACACACATATATATATATATATATATATATATATATAAAGCCTCGAGTGATGTCTTTTTTGTAAATCATGTAAAATTATCAGCCTTCCTGTTTCGAATTTCTTATCAGTCACTCAACCAATTAAGCTCATTTATTAAATCATGCTCCTGTGGGAACATCGGTGGTTTTCCAAAAAGTTCGAATGTCGACACACTTAATGCACAAGTAAACAAACCGGATAAAATATCTGGTGTTCGTTGCAGTTGAAGAACGTTTTTAATTTAATGGAATTCGAAAAATTAATTAATTTTTAGTATTAGACAGACACACACACACACACACACACACACATATATAGGTTAGTATTACACACACACACACATATACACACACACACACACCACACACACATATATATATATATATATATATATATATAGGTTAGCTCAAGAGGCCGGGTTAGCTCAGTCGGTAGAGCGTTCGGCTAGAAACCGCAAGGTTCCTAGTTCGATACCGGTCCCGCCAACTCAGCGTATGAGTAGCAAATGGACCTGTGCGGTAAAGTAAGGAGCTGATGATAGGTGTGGCGCTCCACCTCAGATGCTAAAACAATCTCCTTGGTCTAGCGCTATTGAAAAGGAGATAGACTCCCCCGCTGACTGGCTGATACCGACTTTAGGCCGCCCCGTCGACTTTACTTTACTTTTATATATATATATATATATATATTTATTTATTTGTGGACCGTGGCCCTTTGCGTCTCACCGCCAACTACGTTGTCTCCTTTGAAAACACCAGGAGAGCCATTGTTGTATAATTGATGGGCGTACTATCAATTATGTACGGTTAGTGTAGAGAATATTATTTGAATTCAAACCTAACAGTTAGATTTTGATGGACCTCTCGTAACCTTAACCTTTTTTGGTCCATCTCTTCCTGTTCGGTGTTTGAACCGTGGGAAGGAGTTTTAGTTAGATAGTCTCTTGCTGGTCGGTAATGACTGAAGACACAGTGGCCAATGGTTAGCTAGAGAATATTATTTGAATTTAAAACTAACAGTTAACAATGGTTAGAGATTTTGATGGATATCTCGTAACTATATTTTGACCCTTCTCCTCCTCTAGCTATTTTTTGATAAAAAAAAACGGACGATTTAGTTCATAGATATAAGGATATAACCTTAACTAATAAATGCATTAAAAGAACAACCTACTAAAAACTATTAAACACAGCTGAAAATCACTATTGTTTGACAAAGAAACAAACACAAGACACATTCGATGTAATAATTGGCAGCTTCGATGGTGCTGAAACCTGTGAGCTAGCTAAGTTTTGATAAATTTGCAATGTTCTATCTACATTTCTACAAAAAAAAAACGGACAATTTAGTTAATTTCTACTTGATTTAATTTTACAGTTTAAAGAAGAAAAGTTTATTTTCCTCAATTAAAATTTTCTATTAATTTTTTTTTTTTTTTCGCCAGGCTTTGGAGATCTGAAAACTCCTGACATATCCGAGGTGGTCCAACCCCCACAGGAATTTGATCATGATTTACTCTGTGGGAAAAATAAAGGATCCAGGGACACCACAATTCGTGTTACCTAGACGTCGTCCTTTTCAGCATGTTCTACTTCACAACTGTGATGGACAATATTTTCTTCCGAGAAAAGACCAAAGGGGATGTTGACAAATATGAAGAAGTACAGAAGACGCTGGCAGAAGGCATCGTTTATCCCCTTCGAAAGTAATTTGAAGAAATTTTTTATCTTCTTTTTGTTGCTTAATTGATGGGCGTACTATCAATTATGTACGGTTACAGTGGAGAATATTATTTGAATTCAAACCTAACAGTTAAAGATTTTGAGGGACGTCTCGTAACCATGTTTTGTTAAACTGAATCTAGTGGTAAGGTTCAAATTCTGGTGCTTTGTGGAGTGTGGAGTAGCTCTTCATTGTCATTATCCCACGTCTACTCTAACCCGGAGTACCTGTTCGGGTCCCAACTATGGGTTAAATAGATAAAAACAATGAGATGAAAATACGTTTAAAAATATATGTTCGTATTTATATTTATGTGTAGTTTTTTTGTTTAATATTTTGGTGATAAAATGTGTGCTACAATACACCACTTAAATTTATAGACTAGGCGAGGTCACGCGATTTAAACATCAACAGCCCTAATGCGAGGCTGGTTGACTACTTAATCACTGATACTGAGAGACGTCAATTTGAAATCATTGACGAAGGACTTGCAATACTGAGGAGCACCAAGGAACAACCAAAGGATTCTTTACCAAGGATTTCTGCTGGATAAGCGTTTTTACTTGTAGCCTAAGGGATGGCCCATAAAATCGTAACATATTTTTAAATATTTTTCCACTCGGTCTTTCGAATACGAATATTTCAAAACAGATCTATTTAACCTATAGATAGAACCCAAACATGTATTACCACCCCTGCTTAGATTGGACCTGGGAGTAATTACAATGAAGGAGTTACCCCACACTCCTCAGATATTCAGAACAGGAGCATTACCATCAGATGCAGTTTAGTGTCATACTCAGGAGCCCCCCCCCCCGTTTTAGGGAAGGGTCTTACCCCTCTGCAGAATGCCCAACAAGAATGAATAAAACAAAAAAATGTCTTCAACATAAAATAACCCAACAAGGGTTGACATCCCGTAAAACTCAACCAATCAACCAACCAACCAATCAATGCCTGAGAGCAGGATTGGGATAACTGAACGGTGTGTGACCCGGGTGTTACATATCATGTGGTGTCATGGGTTGTTGACAAGACCCTGTAGTTAGTTTGAAATAGGTTCGTTGGAGTTAAGAGCATAGGCGCGTAGATTTCCGTTGGATGACACCAACTGACTCCTAGAGGCGCGAATCTCTCGCGTCACGTGATAGTTAGTTAGAAAACCAGTTTCAACCTGAGATGGACGCAGAGTAGGCGTGCTACTACGAGGTTGAATCTCACCGCGCGGCGAATAAACATGGACAGAAATAAAAATCTTGATCCAGAAAAAGTCTTGTAAGTTAATTAATTGCATGACTAAAAAAAACTAGCCCTTAAAAGAAGCCATTAGACGAGACTAGACAAGATGACGACCAAAAGAAAGAAGAGGAAACATAGCAACTTGTAGACGACAAAATTGTTAAGTATCTGGTCGGCATCCTAGGTTCCAGATGTAATAAGTAAGTAAGCAAGCCAATAAGAATCCGGTGTTAGAGTATTCTTTGTAAGTCCTACGTCCAAGAGAATCCAAATGTCAATGAAATAAGCTCAGAATGGTGCCTCTATTAATATAGCAGAAGCAGCAGCAGCAGTGCCAGTGATTGGACAATAGAAATCTACCCCAGGTCACGTGGTAGTCAACGAGTCTATATTTAGGAGTGACCATTTGCCCCATACCTTATATCATAATAATTCAACAAAAATGACGATCCTAGCCGATGCAGTAAAGAAGAAATGAAGAGTCTCAACTCTCTACTCTGTCTCTCTTTCTCTATCACTGAGTCTCCTCTCTCGATTATATACCCTACGATGCTGAGTAATATAAAAATACTACACTTATTTTGATGTTATGTCAATCGGTTTCTATATAGGATTGATGTGTAGGAAGCGCGTGGTGAAATGGTTAAAGTCATGAGAAATGGACTCGTCGCCCCAAGTTCAAATCCTGGACGTGGTAATTGCATTTCACTTAGCGCTAATACCCTTGGGAAAGGTATGAATCCTACTCTCCCGCCAGCTATGGTTAAATAGTAGGGCAGACTGGGCTCTTTAACCTTGGTTAGGCAACCGGTCTAGGAGAAGGAAAACTCAAACCTGTTGAACTCCGCTTAAGAAATTGACCTTGTGTCGCATCCTGCTCGTGTGGGGGAGTTGGTAAATATATATACAACACCGGGTACTAAGTGTTTCTGTGACATGCAACACTCCAATTTGGCCCCGGGGCTAGGCGGTTGGTTGAAGAGGCCCATCCGATCAATCGGTTGGTCATGTCAAGCCCTAGTACCTAACAGGTACCCCTGGTCAGGGTGGACCTTAACTGCTAACAAGATAAACGTCTAGGGTTCCATCTATGGGTTAAATAGAAGAAAATAAGTAAACAAAAATCTGTTTAAAAAAAACTTAGATTAAAAAATGTTCACTAAGAATGAATAAAACAATATCTTCGGCATAAAATAATACAGCAAGTGTTGGTATGCCGTAAAATCCAACCAACAACATAGAAAATCACTGCATCAATGATATTTTTCTATTATTATTTCATATCTATTGAACATTATTTGTACCAAAAAGATAGTTTGGTTTTTGCTCAGAAGAGAAACTACAACATCAGTTACAATTTTTCCAAAACAGAAATCATTATTAATTTAATACTGGTTACCTTAATATCTATTTTTAATAATAATTTAAAATTGGTTAAATTTCAGACTTTTTTTATGGCAGTTTTGGATTCCTTGGGCAAAAAATGGACATAACTCTTTTTTGGAATTGGAAGCTCAAATTTTGGGGATTGTCTAACTTTATCATAATCCACACTTGGACAAAATTTCAGCATAAATTAAAGGGGGTGGGTGACATGGCCTGGATGATTTGTCATGGAATTACCCATATATATATATATATATATATATATATATATATATATATATATATATATCTTATATAATAAAAAATTGTGGGTTTGTCTGTCTATAACCGAAACTTTATTACTATACAAGTCACAATTTCCTTTGTTATTTACATCACATTCTCCATGATTTTATTTTTATTCAAACCTCAATTATTATCAAATTTGTTTTACATCATTAAGACTGTTTACCATATCTACAAGCCAAATAACACGCAGTTGTACTTATATATACAACAAAATAGCGGTTTATAGTGTGAATGGGAAGGCTAATTTGCATGTTGATATTAAAAATTTGATTTTAATAAATATGTGCTTAGTATTATTGATTTCTAATTGTTTGGTGTTATCTTAATGAGTATGAGCAAAAATCTCGGGGATAAATCTTTAAAAAATCTATTAACAAGAAGAAATAACTGTAATATTATTCTTTACTTCCTATTTTAACTAAATAGATAAATTAGGAAAATTTATCAATGAAAGACGGGAGTAATGGAAAACGATGGAAGAGTTAGTTTCAAAGTTGTTCTATTTTTCAATCATACCCATTCTGTTCCAAATCGTTTTATCTGCATTTTTATTCAGTTTTATTAGCCTTTCTAATTTAATATGATATTTTATTATATTAAAAGTTAAATACTTGCCCCCGGAGGGTGCATATATTTGCTAGTATATATAATCATGTCATGAAAGTGTAAACATAAATTTCTATCTCCTAGCGAAAGAAACAACCACGAACTGACTGACTGCAGTTTTTCCCGCTCAAAGCGACTGACGCTCTCCAATTTAGAGACAAAATTACTTCCGTCATTAGATAAAAAGATGAAACCCTAACAGGTACTACCACTCCGGGCCAGAGTGGACCTGGGAGTAATAGCAATGAAGGGGTACTCCACACTCCCCAGAGTTCCAGAATTGGAACTTCACCATTAGATGTAGATTTAAATTGAATCATAAAGAGTTACCTATTGATACATATTGGATTTCTATTGGAGATGAGTATCCTTCAATAATGAGAAAAATAAGGATGAACCTAGGAGTAATAGTGATGAAGTGGTACTCCACATGCCCCAGAGTTCCAGAATTGGAACTTCACCATTAGATGTAGATTTAAATTGAATCATAAAGAGTTACCTATTGATACATATTGGATTTCTATTGGAGATGAGTATCCTTCAATAACGAAAGAAAAAAGGATGGACGTAAAAGTAATGGTAATGAAGGGGTACTCCACAGTCCCCAGAGCTTCAGAATTGGAACTTCACCACGAGATGCAGTTTATATATATATATATATATATATAATCATGCCATGAAAGTGTAAACGTATACTTCTATCTTGTAGCGAAAGAAACAACCATGAACTGACTGACTGCGGGTTTTTTTTCCCGCTCAATTTATGGACAAGATTACTTCCGTCATTAGATAGCTGATATTCTGGCGAGAAAACAAGACCATCTAATCGGTAGGCAGACGTTGCCAAAAATTCTAAGGTCAGGTTTGCGAAAGAAACTGGAGGTCATCACTCTCCTAAGCCACACCGAGTAACTAGTTCGATAATTTTGGAGAAGTCGGTCGATGTTGGCGGAGGGGGGGGTCGGTCGTTCGAGGAGGCGGTCGTTATTCAGTGACCAACTGAAGTGACCATACAAACCACTGTGGATCGAGTCGATAGAAGAACAAGATTGGTCTGTGGCATGTTATATGTTGGGAGAGTTGATAAAGTTCATTTGAGTAGGTTGGGGTGGAATGGTTGATGGTGAGTGGACTGGCCTGTTTCTCGGAGGAAGATGGACCCGGCGGAGGTAGATGAAGAGAAGGAAGATGGATGGATGGTGAAGAAGGTGATGGAAGGTGATGGAAAAGTAAGACTATTCTATTTGTAGCGGGTGGGTAGAGGTGAATGTGGAGATAGGGGAATATGGAGCGAGAGGAAGATGGAGATGGGGGAAGTTGGACCAGGAGACGAGAGAAGAAAAGACGGCTTGGTAAAAATGAGAAGGTGGGAAAAGATGGACCGGGAGGAAAGAAGAGATTGAGGATAGACTAGGTAAAATGAGGGCATTGGGGATCATAAACCAGTATAAAGGAGGATATGGGGTAAAATGGACCGTCTGAAAGGAGAAGAAAAAGAGATGGATTAGGCGGAAGGGGGTTGGAGGAAGATGGACCGGGAAGAATGAAGAGATTGGGGAATATTGACCAAGAGAAAATACTAGATGGGGAAGATGGACCAGGGGTTAAAAAGAGATTGGTGAATATAGACCAAGAGCCAATATCAGATGGGACAGATGGACCAGGAGGAAAAAAGAGATTGGTGAATATATACCAAGAGAAAATAGTTGATGGGTAAGATGAACCAGGAGAAAAAAAAGAGATTGGGGGAGATGGACTAGCCGAAAAGACTAGATAGGGACGATGGACCGGAAGGAAGGTGTAGATCAAAGAAGATAGATTGGGAGGGGTGAGATGAAAAATGG
>CM042176.1:17196913-17204413 GCA_023376005.1 Doryteuthis pealeii | reverse complement strand
ATAATGGTAGAAATAATTTTCCATTAACTTCATGTGTATTAATAAATTGGTAGAAATAATTTTCCTTTAATTTTATATGTGTATTAATGAATTGGTAGAAATATATTTCATAACTTTATTGTGTATTAATAAAATTGGTCGTAAATCAATTTTCATTACACTTCATGTGTATTATAAATTGGTAGAAATAATTTTCTTTAATTTTAATGTGGTTTAATGAAATTGGTATAGAATAATTTCATTAACTTTATGTGTATTAATAATTGGTGAAATAATTTTCATTAACTTCATTGTGTATTAATAATTTGGTAGAAATAATTTCTTTAATTTTATGTGTCTTTTAAGATTGCGTAGAAATAAATTTTCAATTAACTTGTCGTAAAATATACATAAATTTCATTAACTGAATTGTAAATATACATGGACAACACTTTTTAAAAATCTTACGGGTGAAATTCTAATGCAAAAAAAAAATCGTTTGTGTTTAGTAAACAAACACCGGGGAGTTTACACGGAACGAAAAAGCAAAAAGGGGTGTTCCTTTCAAATTCAAGCTCCCCAACTGGGTGCTTATTGGTTACTTGGTAGCAGCAGAGATCTTAATCTATTTAAATTAAATTCCAAGAAAAATTGGAAAAAATCATTCAGGACTATATTTTTTTCTAATTCTAAAAACAGAAATATTGGTTTTGTTTTGGAATTTCTTTGTTTTAATGGCATATCAACTCGTGGGTTATTTTTAATGCCAACGCTATCCTTGTTGAATAACTCAAGAGGTTTGCTATTAAAACCCATAGGTATGGAAAAAAAGTTGAAAGATATTAAAGTTCCAAATTACACCGTTGAACCGGGAAGACAAGGCAAACAACGGTTGTAACTCTCAAAATATACAAACCCACGAATGCTACAAAAATGTCAACTGCAAAATGAACAAGTATATTAAGACTCCAACAATTTCATTCAAATCACAGCAGTAAGAGTCCAATCAGAACTCAAGGGAATGGAATCAAACCCAAAACACAAATCCAGGAAATCACCCAATCACCCAGATTTCATAGATGGATCATTCTTTGATTCCTTACTTATGACCATCGGATAACTTAAATTATTCTTCCAGAAGTAAGAGGTATTTCAATTGGGGGTTTGAGTGACAACAGTCTTCTCAGGTCTCTAACGTTGTTTTTTTGTTTGTTGTTTGCTGCTTTGAATGGTCCAGTTCCTCCTCCTGATTTCCAATTTCTTTTCAAAACACTCCCAACTGGGTGCTTATTGGTTACTTGGGTAGCAGTATATCTATTATAAAATTGGCGAAAATTTACTTTAAATATCGGGATGAAATATTTTTTTCAGTAATTCTAATACAGAATATTAGGGTTTGTTTTGGATTCTTTGTTTAATGGCATATCAACCATCGTGGTTATTTAATGCGTAACGCTATTCCTTGTTGAATAACTCAAGAGGTTACTAATTAAACCCATAGGTATGGGAAAGCTAAGTAGGTTAGGTTTAGGGTAACTTTCAATTAACTTTATGTTATTAATAAATTGGTAGAAAATTAATTAAAGAAAACGTGGTTTCTAGCCGAATTAACAGTCAATCAAGTTAATTTCCTCTTAAACACTTGAGACCCTGATTCTTTTTATCTGGGGTTTGATGAGCAAAAGTTCTCAGGTCTCAGGTCTCCAATGTTGTTGTTTGCTCTTGAATGGTCTCAAGTTCTTCCTCTGATTTCTAAATCTTCTACTTTTTTTTTTTCTTATGTCCCAAAAAAGAACAAAACACACTTGCCAAAACTTTTTTGAACGCCTCAACAATACCTTGTACGTTGAACAAAACCCATGTTTTCTAATTCACAGAACATCGAAATAATAGTCTCATTATGCCGAACTTTATAAAACATAGTTCGTTTGTTTTTTTAATGTTCCTTGATGACTAATTGGAAACTTGGTTCAGGGTGTTGGGGTGGGTGTGGGGAGGTGCTGAAGGTTAATTTTTTATCCCCCTCTTAAACCACTCTGAGGAAACCCCACCCACCTATTTTTATCTACAAACGCTCAAGTGGAGATTTAAAGGGGTTTTAAAATAGGGGTCTGGCTTAAGAGGGTCCGCAATAAGAAACTAATATCTACGTTCTAATCTCCGACAAGGGTTATTATCACGAGACCAACAAAATTCTTTTGGTAATCCCACGTGACGGAACAGAGAAAGTAAAAGAGAGAGAGAGGTTGGAGGAGAGGAGGGGGAAGAGGAGAGAAGAAGAGAGAGAGGTGTGGATTTGGGAGGGGGAAGGGGAAAAGAAAGAGAACGTCAAAATCAAGGTTATGGAAAGTAGAAACAGAGAGAGACAAAACAGAGAGAGAAAGAAAGAAAAAAGAAAGAAAGAGCAGGGGGGAGAATTGGAGATTAGAGGGATATAGGGAGAGGGGAAGGAAATTATGGAAATAAGGATCTAGAGGGACAAACAGAGAGAGGGAGAGACAGAACAGAGACACAACAGATGCAGAGAGAGAGAGGGAGAAGAGAGAGAGGAGAGAGCAGAGATGAAGAAGAAGAAAGACAGAACGGGAAGAAAGGAAAGAAGAGGGGAGATGGAGATGTAGAGGGAGAGGGAGAGGGAGAATTGAGAGGGGGAAGGAAAAGTGAACGTCATAAGTATGGGAAGTAGAGACAGAGAGAGATTAAACAGAGAGAGAAGGGGGGGGAAAGAAAAAAGGAAAGAAAAGTAAAGAAGAAAAGGGGGGAATGGAGATGTTAGAGGGATAGGGAGAGGGGGATAGGAAAAGTTATGGAGAAAAGTAGAGAACTAGGGGACAAACACAGGAGAGAAGAGAGAGAGAGAGAAGAGCAGAGAGAGAGAGAGAGAGGAGAGAGAGAAGAGAACAAAGAAATAAAGACAAGAAGAAAGAGAGGGGGGTGGAGAGATTGTACAGGGATAGGGGAGAGGGAGATTGAGGAGGGGAAGGAAAGAGAACGTCATCAAGTTATGGAAAGTAGAGACAGAGAGAGAACAACAGAAGAGAGAACGAGAGGGAAGCGAGAGAGAGAGAGGAGAAGAGTAAGAGAGAGTGAGAGAGAGAGAGAGAGAGAGAGTTGAGAGAATGTAGTCTTTCGTACCATAGGGATCATCCAGTGGTGAGGAAAAACGCTTCAACCATTAGCTGGTCCGTATCAAGGGGGATTGTTGGTTTGTTGTGTTTGTTTAGTGGTTTGGTTATTTTTTTTACGGCATATCAACCGTCAGTGGTTCATTTAAAATCGCCGATAAAAAGTTTTTTGAACATGAAGTCATTCTTTAATTGGATACTCAACTTTTTTTAAAATAAAAATACATTTTTCTAATATTTAAAACCATAGATGGGACCCTAACAGGTACTCAACCACTCTAGTTCAGAGTGGACCACCAGGGAGCTAATGGTGATGAAGGGGTGCTCCATCATCCAACCAAAACTTCCAGAACTGGAACCCCTCACATAGGAATAGAAGTTTAACGTCATTCCCAGGACATGTAGCCCCCCACACGCCTCCGAATGCGTGGCTGGTTGACTTACTTAAGCACATGATACGAGGACGCCATTTGCAATCAGTTGACGAAGGACCTTGCAAACTGTTAGGATAGATAGATAGATAGATAGTATGATATGAACAGAATTCTGATAAGATAGAATTAGATAAATAGATAGATATGAACAGATTCTGATAGCTGAACGATAGCATAGATAGATAGATAGATAGATAGATGGATATCGAACAGATTTCTGATAGATAAGAGATAGATAGATAGATAGATAGTATATGAACAGATCTCTGATTAGATAATCGATAGATAGATAGATTAGAATATGAAGATTCTGAATAAGATAGATACGATAGATAGATAGATAGATAGATTCATGAACAGATTTCTGATAGATAGATAGATAGATCAGATAGATACGATAGATAGAATATGAACACGATTCTGATATAGATAGATAGAATTAAGAATTAGATACGATAGATATGAACAGATTCTATAGATAGATAGATAGATAGAGTATGAAACAGATTCTGATAGATAGAATAGATAGTAGATAGATATCGATAGATAGATTATGAAACAGATTTCTGATCAGATAGATAGAATAGATAGATAGATAGAATGATAGATAGATAATTGAACAGATGCTGATCCGATAGATAGATAGATAGATAGATAGATAGATTATATGAACAGAGAATTCTGATAGATTAGATAGATGATATGAACATGAATTCTGATTAGATAGATAGATAATAGATAGATAGATATGAAACAGCATTCTGATAGATAGATAGATAGATAGATAGATAAGATTATGAACAGATTCTGAATACGATTAGATAGATAGATAGATAGATAGATATGATAGATAGATATGAAACTAATTCCTGGATCACGATAGAGTAGATAGATAGAATAGATAGTAGATATGGAACAGATTCTGATTAAGATAAGATAGATAGATAGATAGGATAGATAGATAGATATGACAGAATTCCCTGATAGATAGATACGATTAGATAGATAGAATAGATAGATAGATAGATAAAGATATGACAGATTTACTGATAGATAGATAGCTAGATGATAGTATATGAAACAGATTCTCTGATAATTAGTAGATAGATAGATAGAATAGATAGATATAACAGATTCTGCGATAGATAGATAGAAGATAGATAGATAGATACTGAATCAGATTCTGATAGAATTAAGAAAGATAGATAGATAGATACAGATAGAATAGATATGAACAGGATTCTGATAGAAATCTAGATTAGATAGGATAGAGTAGATAGATAGATAGATAAGATAGATATGAACAGTTCTGATAAGATAATAGATAGATAAGATAGATGAATAGATAGATTACGATAGATATGAATAGTATATGAACAGATTCTGATAGATAGATAGATTAGATAGATAGATAGATACGATAGATAGATAGATACTGAACAGATTCTGATAGATAGATTAGAAAGATAGAGTAGATATGAAGATTCTGATAGATAGAGTAGATAATAGATAGATGATAAATATGACAGATTCTGATAGATAGATAGAATAGATAAGATTAGATCGATTAATGAACAATTCTGATAGATAGATAGATAGATAGATAGGATAAGATCGTAGATATGAACAGATTCTGATAGATAGATAGATAGAATAGATAGATAGATTAGATAGATAGATATAATGATCTGATTCCTCGTGATAGATAGTAGATATAGATAGATATAGTAGTGATAGATATGAACAGATTCTGATAGATAGCTAGAATAGATAGAATTAGATAGATAGTATGAACAATCCTTGATCAGGATAGATATTTAGATAGATAGAATAGATAGATATGAACAGAATTCTGATAGGATAGATAGATAGATAGATAGATAGATGAGATAGATGATAGATATGAATTCCTGATGATTAGGATAGAAGATAGATAATAGATATGAACAGATTCTGATAAATAGATAGATAGATAGATAGATAGAATAGATAGATATGAACGATTCTGATAATAGATAGATAGATTAGATAAGATAGATAGTAGGATAGTATGAACATGATTCTGATAGATAGAATAGTAGTATAGATAGGATGAATATGATGATTGAACAGATTCTATAGATACGATAGATGTAGATAAGATGAGATTAATAGATAGATAGATAGATAGATACTGAAAAGATTCTGATAGATAATTTAGAATAGATAGAATAGATAGAATAGATAGATCGATAATAATGAGATAGATATGAACAGGATTCTGATAGATAGAGTAGATAGATAGATAGATAGATGTAGATACGATAGATGATATGAAACAGATCTGATAGATAGATAGATAGATAGATAGATATGAAGCAGATTCTGATAGATAGCTTAGTGATAGATAGAATAGATAAATATGAACAGATTCTGATAGATAGATAGATAGATAGATAGATAATAGATACGATAATGAACAGATTCTGATAGTAGATAGATACGATAGATAATAGAATAGATATAACAGATTCTGATAGATAGATAGTTGATAGATAGATAGGATATGAACAGAATTCTGATAGATAGATAGACATTGTAGTGTTTAATATGACTTGTTTGGTTTTATTAATTTGGATATACTGCTTCATGTTTTAATTTTTTATTCTTTATTTGTTTATCATTAAGGAGAGTTTATTTTCAAGGAAGGCTTGTGGCTTAAAATATGGGACATTTTCTTCTTCACCGCTCTTCGGATCCCCTTCTTTCAAAACAACAGAAAGACTTGACGCCTACAACGAAGATCATATAAGAATATTAGTCCGTGGTCTTTAACAATACTTCTGCCTAAATATTACTCGTTGCCAAATACATCTTATATATATATATTATATATATATAATATATATTAATATATATTATTATATATATATATATATATATATTATATTGGTTAGGAGGGTTGATTTAGATAGAGCTATCATAATGCGGGTGTTAAAAAAATAATAATATACACGTACAATTGGTGTTGTGTGTTACTGATTAATCTTGAATTTTTCGAGTATATAAATATTCATCTTTTTTCAAAAAAAGAATACTGGAAACTGAAGCAGTCTAGGTTTAGGCATTTCCTTTTAAATTATTTTTTTTTTTATATAACTGTATTCACCTCGGTGTTGTATGTTTAACAGTAAAACATACAACACGAAGAATACAGTTATAAATAAATACATCATTGAATAACAAAAAATTTTTCATTTAAAAAGAAATGCCATAACTAGATGCCTGCTTCAGTTCCAGTGAATCATTTGAAAAAGAGATATTATCCTCAAAATTCAAGATTACAATACAGGTTAGAAGACCACACCATTGTTACGTATTATTATTATTATTTTTTTACACCTGCATTATGATAGCGTTCTAATCAACCCTCCTAACATATATAAATATATATTATATATATATATATATATGATATTATATATCTTTTTTTTCCCTAATTTCTCTCTGAATTTGTTTAGATCAGGCTTGTATTAGTATTATATTTGGATTATTCGGAGACTATGCTCACTACTCTTCTGTTGGAGGATATAAAGATCTGTTCTTGTGCTTCCCTGATTTTTTTCTTAACGATGAGTTGAATAATTTAGTATTATTTGGATTATTCGGGACTATTGCCATGCTCCATCTTTATTATGTCGGACTATTGTCTTCATCTTTAAATTGCTACCGGCACGAAACATCGTACAGATAACAATAAAGAATGAGGGCATAGTCCGAACAGTTCAAAATAACTGATCATCAAGCTATCTCAAACCATTCAGAGAAAGAATCATATATATAGTATTATATATATAATATAATATTTTTATATTTTATATATTAAAGCTTATTCAATTCATTAGTACAACCCCACTGTTTTAACAACCATAATAAATTCTCGTCAATTTAAAAGATAAAAATACAATTTTGTAAGAGCCACT
>CM042176.1:17191475-17196813 GCA_023376005.1 Doryteuthis pealeii | reverse complement strand
AGAGAGAGATAAATTTATAGACTTATGGCGAGATCACGCGAATTTAAACCTCAGCCATCACAGCCCTAATACGTGGCTGGTTGACTAACTTAATCACTGATACTGAGAGACGTACATTGCGCAATTATTGAGAAGGACTTGCAATACTGAGGAGCACCAAGGAACAACCAAAGGATTTTTTACCAAGGATTTCTACTGGACACGCGCTCTTGCTTGTAGCCTAAGGGATGGCCCATAAAATCGTGACATTTTTAAAAAATATTTTCCCATTTGGTCTTTTCGAATACGAATATTTCAAAACATATCTATTTGGCCCATAGATGGAACCCAAACATGTATTACCACCCCTGCTTAGAGTGGACCTGGGAGTAATTACAATGAATAAGTTACCCCACACACCTCAGATTTTCAGGACAGGAGCATTACCATCAGATGCAGGTTAGTGTCATACTCAGGAGCCCCCCCCCACCTGTTTTCGGGGAGGGTCTTACCCCTCTGCAGAATGCCCAACAAGAATGAATAAAACAAAAAAATGTCTTCAGCATAAAATAACCCAACAAGGGTTGACATGCCGTAAAACTCAACCAACCAACCAACCAACCAATCAATGCCTGAGAACAGGATTGGGATAACTGAACGGTCTGTGACCCGGGTGTTACGTATTATGTGGTGTCATGGGTTGTTGACAAGACCCTGTAGTTAGTTTGAAATAGGTTCGTTGGAGTTAAGAGCATAGGCGCGTAGATTTCCGTTGGATGACACCAACTGACTCCTAGAGGCGCGAATCTCTCGCGTCACGTGATAGTTAGAAAACCAGTTTCAACCTGAGATGGACGCAGAGTAGACGTGCTACTGCGAGGTTGAATCGCACCACGCGGCGAATAAACATGGACAGAAATAAAAATCTTGATCCAGAAAAAGTCTTGTAAGTTAATTAATTGCATGACTAAAAAAAACTAGCCCTTAAAAGAAGCCATTAGACGAGACTAGACAAGATGACGACCAAAAGAAAGAAGAGGAAACATAGCAACTTGTTGACGACAAGATGACGATCATAGCCGAAGCAGTAAAGAAGAAATGAAGAGTCTCAACTCTCTACACTGTCTCTCTTTCTCTATCACCGACTCTCCTCTCTCGATTATATACCCTACGATGCTGGGTAATTTAAAAATGCTACACTTATTTTGATGTTATATCAATCGGTTTCTATATAAAATTATATATAAGATTGATATGTAGGAAGCGCGTGGTGTAATGGTTAAAGTCATGAGAAATGGACTCGTCGCCCCAAGTTCAAATCCTGGACGTGGTAATTGCATTTCACTTAGCGCTAATACCCTTGGGAAAGGTATGAATCCTACTCTCCTGCCAGCTATGGTTAAATAGTTGGGCAGACTGGGCTCTTTAACCTTGATTAGGCAACCGGTCTAGGAGAAGGAAAACTCTGAATTCAAACCTGTTGAACTCCGCTTAACAAATTGACCTTGTGCCGCACCCTGCTCGTGCGGAGGGGTTGGTAAATATATATACAACACCGGGTACTAAGTGTTTCTGTGACATGCAACACTCCAATTTGGCCCCGGGGCTAGGCGGTTGGTTTGAAGAGGCCCATCCGATCAATCGGTTGGTCATGTCAAGCCCTAGTACCTAACAGGTACCCCTGGTCAGGGGTGGACCTTAACTGCTAACAAGATAAACGTCTAGGGTTCCATCTATGGGTTAAATAGAAGAAAATAAGTAAACAAAATCTGTTTTAAAAAAACTTAGATCTAAAATTGTTCACTAAGAATGAATAAAACAATATCTTCGGCATAAAATAATACAGCAAGTGTTGGTATCCGTAAATCCACCAACAACAAAATAAAAATCACTGCATCAATGATATTTTTCTATTATTATTTCATATCTATTGAACATTATTTGTACCAAAAAGATAGTTTGGTTTTTGCTCAGAACTTGAAACTACAACATCAGTTACAATTTTCCAAACAGAAATCATTATTAATTTAATACTGGTTACCTTAATATCTATTTTTAATAATAATTTAAAATTGGTTAAATTTCAGACTTTTTTTTATGGCAGTTTGGATTCCTTGGGCCAAAAAATCGACATAACTCTTTTTGGAATTGGAAGCTCAAATTTTGGGGATTGTCTAACTTTATCATAATCCACACTTGGACAAAATTTCAGCATAAATTAAAGGGGGTGGGTGACAATGGCCTGGATGATTTGTCATGGAATTACCCATTATATATATATATATATATATATATATATATATATATATATATATATATATCTTATAATAATGGAAATTGTGGTTTGTCTGTCTGTAACCGAAACTTTATTACTATACAAGTCACAATTTCCTTTTTGTTATTTACATCACATTCTCCATGATTTTATTTTTATTCAACCTCAATTATTATCAAATTTTGTTTCATCATTAAGACTGTTTACCATATCTACAAGCAAATAACACGCAGTTGTACTTATATATACAACAATAGCGGTTTACAGTGTTAATGGGAAGGCTAATTTGCATATTGATATTAAAAATTTGATTTTAATAAAATATGTGCTTAGTATTATTGATTTTTAATTTGTTTGGTGTTATCTTAATGAGTATGAGCAAAAATCTCGGGGATAAATATTTAAAAAAATCTATTAACAAGAAGAAATAACTGTAAATATTATTCTTTACTTCCTATTTTAAACTAAATAGATAAATTAGGAAAATTTATCAATGAAAGACGGGAGTAATGGAAAACGATGGAAGAGTTAGTTTCAAAGTTGTTCTATTTTTCAATCATACCCACTCTGTTTCAAATCGTTTTATCTGCATTTTTATTCAGTTTTATTAGCCTTTCTAATTTAATATGATATTTTATTATATTAAAAGTTAAATACTTGCCCCCGGAGGGTGCATATATTTGCTAGTATATATAATAATGTCATGAAAGTGTAAACATAAATTTCTATCACGTAGCGAAAGAAACAACCACGAACTGACTGACTGCAGTTTTTCCCGCTCAAAGCGACCGACGCTCTCCAATTTAGAGACAAAATTACTTCCGTCATTAGATAAAAAGATGAAACCCTAACAGGTACTACCACTCCGGGCCAGAGTGGACCTGGGTGTAATAGCAATGAAGGGGTACTCCACACTCCCCAGAGTTCCAGAATTGGAACTTCACCATTAGATGTAGATTTAAATTGAATCATAAAGAGTTACCTATTGATACATATTGGATTTCTATTGGAGATGAGTATCCTTCAATAACGAAAGAAAAAAAAGATGGACATAAAAGTAATGGTAATGAAGGGGTACTCCACAGTCCCCAGAGTTCCAGAATTGAAACTTCACCATGAGATGCAGTTTATATATATATATATATATATATAATCATGCCATGAAAGTGTAAACGTATACTTCTATCTTGTAGCGAAAGAAACAACCATGAACTGACTGACTGCGGGTTTTTTTCCCGCTCAATTTATGGACAAGATTACTTCCGTCATTAGATAGCTGATATTCTGGCGAGAAAACAAGACCATCTAATCGGTAGGCAGACGTTGCCAAAAATTCTAAGGTCAGGTTTGCGAAAGAAACTGGAGGTCATCACTCTCCTAAGCTACACCGAGTAACTAGTTCGATAATTTTGGAGAAGTCGGTCGATGTTGGCGGAGGGGGGGTGTCGGTCGTTCGAGGAGGCGGTCGTTATTCAGTGACCAACTGAAGTGACCATACAAACCACTGTGGATCGAGTCGATAGAAGAACAAGATTGGTCTGTGGGCATGTTATATGTTGGGAGAGTTGAATAAAGTTCATTTGAGTAGGCTGGGGTGGAATGGTTGATGGTGAGTGGACTGGCCTGTTTCTCGGAGGAAGATGGACCCGGCGGAGGTAGATGAAGAGAAGGAAGATGGATGGATGGTGAAGAAGGTGATGGAAGGAGAAAAGTAAGACTATTCTATTTGTAGCGGGTGGGTAGAGGTGAATGAGGAGATAGGGGAATATGGAGTGAGAGGAAGATGGAGATGGGGAAGTTGGACCAGGAGACGAGAGAGAAAAGACGGATTGGTAAAAATGAGAAGGTGGGAAAAGATGACCGGGAGGAAAGAAGAGATTGAGGATGACTAGGTAAAATGAGGCATTGGGGATCATAAACCAGTAGAAAGGAGGATATGGGGTAAAATGGACCGTCTGAAAGGAGAAGAAAAAGAGATGGATTAGGCGGAAGGGGTTTGGAGGAAGATGGACCGGGAAGAATGAAGAGATTGGGGAATATAGACCAAGAGAAAATACTAGATGGGGAAGATGGACCAGGGGTTAAAAAGAGATTGGTGAATATAGACCAAGAGCCAATATCAGATGGGAAAGATGGACCAGGAGGAAAAAAGAGATTGGTGAATATATACCAAGAGAAAATAGTAGATGGGAAAGATGGACCAGGAGGAAAAAAGAGATTGGTGAATATAGATCAAGAAATAAGACTAGATGGGGAAGATGGACCAGGAAAAAAAAGAGATTGGGGGAGATGGACTAGCCGAAAGGACTAGATATGGACGATGGACCGGAAGGAATGTGTAGATCAAAGAAGATAGATTGGGAGTGGTGAGATGAAAAATGGACCGAGAGAAGAAAGATAGAATAGAAGTAATGAGGATATTAGGGATCATAAACCAGTAGAAAGGAGGGGATTGGGTAAAATGGACCGATTGAAGTGAAAAAAAAACATGGATTGGAAGTAAGGTAGAGATGGAGGAAGATGGACCGGGAAGAATGAAGAGATATGGAAAGATGGACCGGCAGGAAAGAAGAGATTGGGGGATAGACAAGTAGAAAAGATTAGATGGGAAGATGGACCGGGAGGAGATTGGGAAAGATAGACCAAGTAGAAAAAGAGTTGATGGAGATGATAATGAAGAGGAACAGAAAAAAGATGAAGAAGAACGAGAGGGAAAGAAAGGAAAGAGTAATAAAAAAGTGGAAATGCTTTTTTTTTACTAGCGGGAAAGCTGTAAGAGACGTGCAATGGCGCCGAAAAATGGGGGAGAACGAAGAAGGAGTAGACGAAGGTGGTGTAGGAAGGAAGAAGAATAAGAGGGGGAGGAGGGGGTAATAGAAGAAAGATGAAGAAGAAAGAGATTGAAGAAAATGAAATAGTAAAGGTAAAAAGGGAAAAGTGATTTTTTTATAAAAGTGTAAAAGCTGGAAGAGATTATAAGGGACTGTTTAATGGCGTCGGTAAATTGGGAGAACGAAGATGAAAGAGGGGAGGAGGAGACAGATGAAATAGGGGGGGTGAAAGAGGTGAGGGGGGGAAGATGAA
>CM042176.1:17176475-17186475 GCA_023376005.1 Doryteuthis pealeii | reverse complement strand
GCTAGCGGTTTATTCAAATCATAATCTTTTTAATTATCTAACGTGGAGACAAACGTGATTTAGAATAAAAAAAATGTTCTATCTATTAGATACTACAACGCTGGTTGGTAATTTTCTTAATGGCATGTCAAACCATGTAGGATACATTGCCATTACTCCCAGGTCACTCTGACCCGGAATGGTAGTACCTGTTAGGGGCCTATCTATAGGTTAAATAAAAAAAAATGAGTTCTAAAAAATGTGTGTCTTAAAAAAGTTTTTTTCAAAATGAATACCCAACTAGAATGAATAAAACAAAAACGCCTTCGACATATAATAACCCAACAAGGGTTGACATGCCTTAAAATCCAACCAAACCTTGCGGATTATTTAATGCCTAATCTTGTTTATTTTTTGTATACAGGGTGTCCCAAAATAATGTATACACTCTTGAAATACTAATAGTTAATAATAATAGTTAATGATATTTACAAGTCAAAATACATAAATTGAAAAGTTATAACGATTAAAAGTGTATACATTATTTTGGGACACCCTGTATATTATTTGCCAGAAAGAATAAGTTTGTAGGTAAATATTTTTGTTTGGTCTGGTTTTATAAAATGGTGGAAATAATTTCCATTAACTTTATGTCTATTAATAGATTAGTAGAAATAATTTTCATTAACTTTATGTACACGGATAAATTGGTATAAATAATTTTCATTAAGTTTAAGTGCATTAATAAATTGGTATAAATAATTTTCATTAAGTTTAATTGCATTAATAAATTGGTAGAAATAATTTTCATTAAGTTTAATTGCATTAATAAATTGGTAGAAATAATTTTCATTAAGTTTAATTGCATTAATAAATTGGTAGAAATAATTTTCATTAAGTTTAATTGCATTAATAAATTGGTAGAAATAATTTTCGTTAAGTTTAATTGCATTAATAAATTGGTAGAATAATTTTCTTTAAGTTTAATTGCATTAATAAATTGGTAGAAATAATTTTCATTAAGTTAATTGCATTAATAAATTGGTAGAAATAATTTCATTAAGTTTAATTGCATTAATTAAATTGGTATGAATAACTTTTATTAGTTTTATGCCTATCAATAAATTGGTATAAATAATTTTCATTAACTTTATGTCTATTAATAGATTGGTAGAAATAATTTTCATTAATTTTATGTCTATTAATAAATAGGTAGAAATAATTTTCATTAACGTTATGTCTATCAATAAATTGGTATAAATAATTTTTATAAACTATGTCTATTAATAGATTGGTAGAAATAATTTTCATTAATTTCATGTCTATTAATAAATTGGTAGAAATATTTTTCATTAATTTTATGTCTATTAATAAATTTGGTAGAAAATTTTTTCATTAATTTATGTCTATTAATAAATTGGTAGAAATAATTTTCATTAATTTTATGTCTATTAATAAATTGGTAGAAATAATTTTCATTAACTTTATGTCTATTAATAAATTGGTAGAAATAATTTTCATTAACTTCATGAGTATTAATAAATTGATATAAATAATTTTCATTAACTTCATGCGTATTAATGAATTGGTAGAAATAATTTTCATTAACTTTATGTGTATTAATAAATTGGTAGAAATAATTTTCTTTAATTTTATGTGTATTAATGAATTGGTAGAAATAATTTTCATTAACTTGTCGTAAATATACATAATTTTCATTAACTGAATTGTAAATATACATGGACAAACTTTTAAAAAATCTTACGGTGAAATTCTAATGCAAAAAAAATCGTCTGTTGTTTGTAAACAAATAACCGGGAGTTTACGGCGAAAAGCAAAAGGTGTTCCTTTCAAATTAGCTCCCAACTGGGGTGCTTATTGGTTACTTGGTAGCAGCAGAGATCTTATCTATTTAAAATTAAATTCACAAGAAAAATTGGAAAATCATCAGTGAAATATTTTTTTCTAATTCTAAAACAGAATATTGGTTTGTTTTGGATTCTTTGTTTAATGGCATATCAACCATCGTGGGTTATTTAATGCCAACGCTATCCTTGTTGAATAACTCAAGAGGTGCTATTAAACCCATAGGTATGGAAGTTGAAGAATAATTAAAGTTCCAATTACCGTTGAACTGGGAAGACAAGGCAACAAACGGTTGTAACTCAAATACAAGCCCGAATGCTACAAAGTCCACTGCAAAATGGAATCTCCCAAATCATCCAGATTCATGGATGGATCATTCTTGATTCCTATTTATGAATCTGGAACTTTAATTATTCTTCAGAAGTAAGAGGTAATTTCATTGGGGCTTGAGTGACAACAAGTCTCCTCAGGTCTCCAATGTGGTTGCTTGCTTTGAATGGTCCCAGTTCCTCCTCTGATTTCCAATTTCTTTTCAAAACAGCTCCCAACTGGGGTGCTTATTGGTTACTTGGTAGCAGTATATCTATTTAAAATTGGAAATTTACTTTAAATCATCGGGGAAATATTTTTTTCTAATTCTAAAACAGAATATTGGTTTGTTTTGGATTCTTTGTTTAATGGCATATCAACCATCGTGGGTTATTTAATGCCAACGCTATCCTTGTTGAATAACTCAAGAGGTACTAATTAAACCCATAGGTATGGAAGTAAGAGGTTAGGTTTAGGGTAACTTTCATTAACTTTATGTCTATTAATAAATTGGTAGAAATAATTTAAAAAACGTGGTTTCTGGCCGAATTAACGTCAATCAAGTTAATTTCCTCTTAACACTTGAGACCCTGATTCTTTATCTGGGGTTTGAGTGACAACAAGTCTTCTCAGGTCTCCAATGTTGTTGTTTGCTTTGAATGGTCTCAGTTCTTCCTCTGATTTCCAATTTCTTTTTTTTTTTTTCAAAAAAACTTGCAAAACTTTTGACTCACCCTTGTACGTTTGAACAACCCCATGTTTCTATTTCACAGACATTCGAAATAATAGCCTCATTATGCCGACTTTATAAACTTGTTCGTTTGTTTATGTTTCTTGATGACTAAATGGAAACTTGGTCAGGGGGTTGGGGGTGGGGGGTGCTGAAGGTTAATTTCCTCTTAACACCTGAGACCCTGATTCTTTATCTATCAAACGCTAAGGAGATTAAAGGGTTTTAAGGGGTCACTGGCTTAAGAGGGTCCCGCAAAAGAAAACTAATCTACGTTCTAATCTCCGACAAGGGTTATTATTCATCCGAACAAAATTTCTTTTGTATCCAGGTGCGAACGAGAAAGTAAAAGAGAGAGAGAGAGAGAGCGAGAGAGAGAGAGAGAGAGAGAGAGAGAGAGAGAGAGAGGAGAGAGAGAGAAAGAAAGAAAGAAAGAAAGAGAGGGGGTGGAGAGGGGAAAGAAAGAGAACGTCAATCAAGTTATGGAAAGTAGAGACAGAGAAAGACAAACAAAGAGAGAGAGAGAGAGAGAGAGAGGGAGAGAGAGAGAGAGAGAGAGAGAAAAAAGAAAGAAAAGAAGAAAGAAAGAGGGAATGGAGATGTAGAGGAATGAGGAGAGGGGAAGGAAAGTTATGGAAAGTAGAGATCTAGAGGGACAAACAGAGAGAGAGAGAGAGAGAGAGAGAGAGAGAGAAGGCAGAAAGAAAGAAAGAGAGCGGGAGATGGAGATGTAGAGGGAGAGGGAGGGAGATTGAGAGGGGAAGGAAAGAGTACGTCAATCAAGTTATGGAAAGTAGAGACAGAGAGAGACAAACACACACAGAGAGAGAGAGAGAGAGAGAGAGAGAGAGATTGAAAATAAGCGTTCTCTCAGAGAGAGTGACAGAGAGAGGGATAGGGGGGTTAAAATAATGTAGTACATCGGGATCCAGTGGTGAGGAAAAACGCTTTCAACCATTTAGCTGGTCGTTATCAGTGGATTGTTGGTTGTAGTGTTTGTTTGTTTGGTTTGTTTTATTTTACGGCATATCAACCTCAGTGGGTCATTCAATGCCGATAAAGTTTTGAAATGAAGTCATTCTTAATGGATACTCAATTTTTTTTAATAGATACATTTTTCTATTTACCCCATAGATGGGACCCAAACAAGTACTACCACTCTAGGTCAGAGTGGACCAGAGAGCAATCGTTATGAAGGGGTGCTCAACCTCCCCCAAACTTCCAAAACTGAAGCCTCACCATCAGATAGAGTTTAACGTAATTCCCAGGACATGTAGACCCACAGCCCGAATGCGTGGCTGGTTGACTACTTAAGCACTGATACCGAGAGACGTCCATTTGCAATCGTTGGCGAAGGACTTGCAAACTGTTTAGATAGATAGATAGATTGATTGATAGATAGATAGATAGATAGATAGATAGATAGATAGATAGATAGATAGATAGATAGATAGATATGATAGATAGATAGATAGATAGATAGATAGATATGAACAGATTCTGATAGATAGATAGATAGATAGATATGAACATTAGATAGATGATAGATAGATAGATAGATAGATAGATAGATAGATTCTGATGGATAGATAGATAGATATTGAACATTCTGATAGATAGATAGATAGATAGATAGATATGAACAGATTCTGATAGATAGATAGATAGATAGATAGATAGATATGAACAGATTTTGATAGATAGATAGATAGATAGATATGAACAGATTCTGATAGATAGATAGATAGATAGATGATAGATAGATATGAATAGATTCTGATAGATAGATAGATAGATAGATAGATAGATAGATAGATAGATAGATATGAACATATTCTGATAGATAGATAGATAGATAGATAGATAGATAGATAGATATGAACATATTCTGATAGATAGATAGATAGATAGATAGATAAAACAGATTCTGATAGATTAGATAGATAGATAGATAGACATTTTAGTGTTTGTAGAGTTTGTTTGGTTTTATTCATTTGGATATACTCATTTATTTATTTATTTTTATTTTTTATTTTGTTTATTCATTTACTTTAGGAGGGCTGCTAAATATGGGACATTTTCTTCACCATCTGAATCCCGATCTTCGAAAAACTACTAGAAGACGTGAACGCCTACAACTGAAGATCATAAAGAATAAATATTACGTGGTCTTTAACAATACTTGCCTAAATATTAACTCGTCGCCAAAATATACCATATATATATATATAATATATATATATATATATATATATATATATATTGGTTAGGAGGTTGATTTAGAAGGCTATCACAATGCAGGTGTAAAGAAAAAAATAATACAGTAACAATGGTGTTGTGTGTTAACCTGTATTTTATTCTTGAATTTTTGAGATAATATCCCTTTTTCAAAAGATCACTGGAACTGAAGCAGTCTAGTTATGACATTTCTTTTTAAATGAATTTTTTTAATGTATAAACTGTATTCTCGTGTTGTATGTTTACGTAAACATACAACACGAGAATACAGTTATATAAAAATACCATAATTTTGAATAAAAAAAAATTCATTTAAAAAGAAATGCCATAACTAGACTGCTTCAGTTCCAGTGATCTTTTGAAAAAGAGATATTATCACGAAAATTCTAGAATTAAATGCAGGTTAACACACAACACCATTGTTACTGTATTATTATTTTTTTTTTACACCTGCATTGTGATAGCCTTCTAAATCAACCTTCTTAACCAATATATATTATATATATATATATATATATATATAATATATATATATATATATTCTATTTCTCTGAATTTTTTAGATCAGGCTTGATAATTAGTATTATTTGAATTATTCGGACTATTGTCCTCATCTTCATTGTTAGGATACCATTTCTCTGAAATTTTGCGATGAAGCTTGATAATTAGTATTATTTGGATTATTCGGACTATTGCCCTCATCTTTATTATTCGGGCTATTGTCTTCATCTTTATTGCTATCCGAAACGTTGTACAGATAACAATAAAGATGAGGGCAATAGACCGAATAGTCCAAATAATACTGATCATCAAGCTTCATCTCAAACATTCAGAGAAATAGAATATATATTATATATATATATATATATATATATATAATATATATATATATATAGTGTATTCATTCATTAGTACAACCCACTTTAAACAGACCATAATAATCTCTCAATTTAAAAAATAAAAATACAATTTTTGTAAGAGCCACTTTAAGACCACGTGATCTCAGTTAATTTCATTTGTTTAAAGTGCCTAGCCTGCTTGCTGACAATTGCGCTGAGATCGATTGAATTTCAAAGATGTGCTCTCTCCCCCACCCCATCCCACACACACACACCCTACCCTCACACTTTTACACAAACATGGATGCACGTGTTCGGATCAATGGATCAACAGATCAGTGGATCGTCGGATCAATGCCGCTGCCCAAAATCTGGCAAAACAACCAGTACCGCGAGGTCAACCTCGAGGTCAAATCCCAGCGGTCATTCGAAGGGCGTAGTACTGCGCGCGAAACTGGGAAGACTAGAAAGTGGTCAGCCGTAAAAAAAAAATTGATTAGCACTAGCAACTGGAAATTTGGTCTGGTTTGGTTTATTTAACGGCATATCAACCCCTTATGGCTTATCTAATTTTTTTTAATCATGTGAACTCTGATAAAACGGAGTTCATGAGCTTCAAAAAAAAAAAAAAAAAAAAAAAAAGAAAGGAGACATCTCCACACTTGACGGTAAGCCTATCAAAATGGTGGAACAGTTCACATACCTAGGTAGTAATATCTCATCCACAGAGAGCGATATCAATACACGAATAGGAAAGGCATGGTTGGCCACAATCAAATTATCAGTCATATGGAAATCCGATCTCGCTGACAAGCTAAAGCGACAATTCTTCCAGGCTGTGGTTATATCATTATTGCTGTATGGATGCACCACCTGAACTCTAATTTGTATATTTCATTACATTCAAACTTAAATACTTACTTCTTGCTAATATATTTAATTATATTAAAGCTTTTTTTTTTGCCTGAAGATTGCCGTGTAAGAATGGAGATTAGGTCTCAATTTGTCTGTAACCAAAACTACGTCACAACTTACGTCACATTACCCAGAATCGTCAATACATAAAATAGAGAACAACATTGTTTGAATTAATTTGAATTTAACAGTGAAAAACTTGATTTTATTAGAAAGAAAATATATTTGTTTGAATTTTGACAGCAACACAATTTTATGTCTATTATTTAAACGATTTAAGATTTCAAAGATCTGTTTACATTTTTTTTACGAAAGGGCGTGGCAAAAAATCTTTTATACGTACTTTTAGACATCAATTGTTACGTTTTTATGGGCCATCTTTTAGGTTTCAAGGGAGAGACAGACAGACAGACAGACAGATAGATAGATAGATAGAGAGAGAGAGAGAGAGAGAGAGAGAGAGAGAGAGCAAGCAAAGGAAGGAGAGCAAAATATTGTGTGAGAAAGAGGTAGATAGATAGATAGATAAAGAGCGAGAAAGAGAGAGAGAGAGAGAGAAAGAAAGAGAAAGAGAACGAGAGAGAAAGACTGGGATACATATATATCTAATACATAATATCAAATAGAATAAGATAGATAGATAGACAGATATGAAGAGTCTGAGATAGATAGATAGATAGATAGATAGATAGATAGAGTGGTGGTGAGAGAGAGAGAGAGAGAGAGAGAGAAAGAAAGAGAGAGTAAAGGACGGAGACAAAAAATGTGTGAGAAAGAGAGAATGGTATATCCCAAGAGAAAGAGAAAGTGTGAGAAAGAGAGTGCATGAGAGAGAGGAGAGAGAGAGAGAGAGAGAGGGGGAGAGAGAGAGAGAAATTAGAGAAGGGGTGCAACAGATGGGCAAGAAGAAGAGAAAGAGAGAATGGGGTAGTGCAAGAAAGAAAGAGAGAGAGGATATAGTACAAGAGATAGATAGATAGATGCAGAGAGAGAAGAGAGAAAGAGAAGAGAGAGAGAGAGAAAGAAGAAAGAGAAAGAGAGAGAAAGACTGGGATACATATATATCTAATACATAATATCAAATAGAATAAGATAGATAGATAGACAAATAGATATGAAGAGTCTGAGATAAGATAGATAGATAGATAGATAGAGAGAGAGAGAGAGAGAGAAGAGAGAAAGAAAGAGAGAGAAAGAGTGATATGAATAGACTGGGATACATATACAAATATTAAATAGACTAAGATAGATAGATAGATAGATTATGAAAAGTCTGATAGATAGAGTGATGGTGAGAGAGAGAGAGAGAGAGAGAGAGAGAGAGAAAGAGAAAGAGAAAGAGAAAGAGAAAGAGAACGAAAGAGAAAGACTGGGATACATATATATCTAATACATAATATCAAATAGAATAAGATAGATAGATAGATAGATAGATATGAAGAGTCTGAGATAGATGATAGATAGATAGATAGATAGATAGATAGATAGATAGATAGATTAGATAATGAAGAGTCTGAGATAGGATTAGATAGAGATAGATGATAGATAGATAGATAGATAGACAGATAGATAGATATGAAGAGTCTGAGATAGATAGATAGATAGATAGATAGATAGATAGATAGATATGAAGAGGTCTGAGATAGATAGATAGATAGATAGATAGCATAGATATGAAGAGTCTGAGATAGATAGATAGATAGATAGATAGTAGATAGATAGATATGAGAGATTCTGAGATTAGTAGATAGATAGATAGATAGATAGAGTAGATGATGGATATGAAGAGTCTGAGATAGGATAGATAGATAGATAGATAGATAGATAGATATAGATAGATATGAAGAGTCTGAGATAGATAGATAGATAGATAGATAGATAGATATTGAAGAGTCTGAGATAAAATAGATTAGATAGATAGATAGATTAGATAGATAATGAAGAGTCTGAGATAGATAGATAGATAGATAGATAGATAGATAGATAGATATGAAGAGTCTGAGTAGATAGAATAGATAGATAGATAGATATGAAGATTCTGAGGATAGATAGATATATAGATAGAAGATATAGATAGATGATAGTTAGATAGATATGAAGAGTCAGATAGCATAGATAGATTAGATAGATACTGAGAGTCTAGATAGATAGTAGATAGATAGATAAGATAGATAGATAATGAGAGTCTGAGATAGATAGATATAGAAATAGATAGATATGAAGAGTCTGAGATAGATAAGATTGATAGATAGTATGAGAGCTGAGAATAGATAGATAATAGTTATGAAGAGTCTGAGATAGATAGATAGATAGATCAGATAGATAGATAGATAGTAGATAGATATGAAGAGTCGAGATAATAGATAGATATTATAGATAGAAGAATGAAGAGTCTGCAGATAGATAGATAGATAGATAGTAGATAGATATTTAAGATAGATAGATGATATTGAAGAGTCTGAGATAGATAGATAGAAGATAGATAGAAGAAGATAGATAGATATGAAGAGTCTGAGATAGATAGATAGATAGATAGATAGATAGATATGAAGAGTCCTGAGAATAGATAGATAGATAGATAGATAGATAGATATGAAGAGTCTTGAGATAGATAGATAGAATAGATAATATTGAGAGTCTGAGATAGATAGATAGATAGATAGATAGATAGATAGATTATGAAAGTCTGAGATAGATAGATAGATAGATAGATAGATAGATAGATAGATAGAGAGTTCTAGATGGATAGATAGAAAATAGATAGATAGATATATAGGATAGATATTAGAGTAATTAATAATGAAGCAGTGTTGTAGGTCAAAGCGGCCATGTTGTTACGGCAACCATTTGTTTCAGTTTCAGCCATTTGCATTTTGCTGGAGAAATAGGCGCTTTTATTGAACGAGGAATGGTTCATTACATTCAAACTCAACATCTTATTCAATATTTTGATGGTGGATGGTTTTACGACAGTCGACCATTGTTGGCTGTTTTATTTCAAAATCACTTTAACAGTTTTCCTCTCCAATTATATACCGTACAAAAATGTATCTTCACAGGTCATTTCTAAACAAGTTGAGACTTCGATATTTAGATGGCGATATTGATATTTTAAGCAGAACAA
>CM042176.1:17158308-17173308 GCA_023376005.1 Doryteuthis pealeii | reverse complement strand
AGAATTGTGCGTTGTACGGGCGCGAGGTTCGACTGATGTGCCCGGATGTGTGGGGACTATGCCCATAAATAACTGAAGTGGGTGGAGCGCTGAGAGAATAGTAAGAAGTAGTTGGCCTACGCGAGACTGCAGTCAGTGAAGAAACGCTTTGTAGACGACCCTGCATAAGAATTTGTTTTTAATTCAACATAAATTCCTAGCATAAAATTGTGCGTGCGCATTATCTGAAATGAACTTAATTGTTATTAAGAACACATTTTATGATATTTTTGTGTTAAAGCATGCAGTTGTATTGTTTTCGAAAAAGTTTCTAAGATTTGTTTATTTGGCACGGAGATTTTCAAAATTGCTACTAGCTTGGTTCAAAGTGAAAGTCAAGGAGGTTACTCTAATTGCCTTATTTGCTCGGAATAAATCGGTTAAATCGAACTTAACGGACCTAAATTCCACCATCATATATTACCCTGCCGAAAGTAAAAAAGATCAGGGAATTAACCGAATTTAATAGAATTTTCAGTGTTGATACATTAATGAATAAAATATATAATGCAACAGTTATTTTATTTAAAAACTTTTACATTTTTTCAGCTCGTATAATTTGAACCACGTATCTTTGAGGCGTAACACAGATTCTCAAAGTTCCAAGTTAACTGACCTGAAAAAAATGTAAAAGTTTTTAAATAGAATAATTGGTGCATTATATCTTTTATTCATTAATATATTCACAGAAAAAATTCAATTAAATTCGGCTAATTCCCTGATTTTTGGTATTTTCTCTCTCTTTCGGCGGGGTAACATACGATGGTGGAATTTAGGTCCGTTAAGTTCGATTTAAACGTCAAACCTTTTATTAATATTACTAGTAATAAAAAGAACCCTCTTCGGGCTGTGTAAAAATAATTTTTGAAATATATTGCCAAAGGGAGTGGGAGTTTGTTTTGTTTTACGACAGACGACAAGGTTTGTTTTTCTTTAATAAACATAATTCTACAAAATTTTATTAAAATTGAACGAATATTTTAATTTTAGTGCAAGACAAATATTTAAGAAAAAATTATATCATCTGAGATTGGAATATTCCGGTATATAAGGTGTGCTACAATTCACCACCTAAATTTATAGACTAGACGGGGTCACGTGGTCTATTCCTCCGCCAATCAACATCCCGAATGCGTGGCTGGTTGACTACTTAATCACTGATACTGAACAGACGTCCATTTGCAATCATTGACGAAGGAACTTACAACTAAAGGATTCTTTTACCAAGGATCTCTCTCTCTCTCTCTCTCTCTCTCTCTCCTCTTCTATATATATATATATATATATATATATATATATATATATATCACCCTCTGGATTCCTGTCAACAACATTATAACGTCCTCTCTCTCTCTCTCTCTCTCTCTCTCTCTCTCTCTCTCTCTCTCTCTTGCACTATCTTTCTCTCTTTTTCGCTTTCTCTCGTGGGCAATACCATTATCTCTTCTCTCCTTCTCACACAATCTCTCTCTCTCTCTCCCCTCTCTCTCCCTCTCTCTCTCTCTCTCTCTCTCTCTCTCTCTCTCTGCATCTATCTATCCCTTGCACTGTCCCTTTCTCTCTCTTTCTTGCGCTACGCCATTTTGTCTTTCTCTCCCTCTTGCACCATCTGTTGAACCCATTCTCTCTCTCTCCCTCCCTCTCTCTCTCTCTTCTCTCTCTCTCTCTCTCTCTATTGCACTATCTTTCTCTCCCTTTCGCTTTCTCTCTTGGGCAATACCATTCTCTCTCTCTCCTTCTCACACAATCTCTCTCTCTCTCTCTCTCTCCTCTCTCTCTCTCTCTCTCTCTCTCTTTCGCTTTCTCTTGGGCAATACCATTCTCTCTCTCTCCTTCTCACACAATCTCTCTCTCTCTCTCTCTCTCTCTCTCTCTCTCTTTTCGCTTTCTCTCTTGGGCAATACCATTCTTCTCTTCTCCTTCTCACACAATCTCTCTCTCTCTCTCTCTCTCTCTCTCTCTCTCTCTCTCTTTCGCTTTTCTCTCTTGGCAATACATTCTCTCTCTCCTTCTCTCTCTCTCTCCTCTCTCTCTCTCTCTTTCGCTTTTCTCTCTTGGGCAATACCATTCTCTCTCTCTCCTTCTCACACAATCTCTCTCTCTCTCTCTCTCTCTCTCTCTCTCTCTCTTTCGCTTCTCTCTTGGGCAATACCATTCTCTCTCTCTCCTTCTCACACAATCTCTCTCTCTCTCTCTCTCTCTCTCTCTCTCTCTCTCTTTCGCTTTCTCTCTTGGGCAATACCATTCTCTCTCTCTCCTTCTCACACAATCTCTCTCTCTCTCTCTCTCTCTCTCTCTCTCTTGCACTATCTTTCTCTCTCTTTTCGCTTTCTCTCTTGGGCAATACCATTCTCTCTCTCTCCTTCTCACACAATCTCTCTCTCTCTCTTCTTCTCTCTCTCTCTCTCTCTCTCTCTCTCTCCACTATCTTTCTCTCTCTTTCGCTTTCTCTCGCAATACCATTCTCTCTCTCTCCTTCTCACACAATCTCTCTCTCTCTCTCTCTCTCTCTCTCTCTCTCTCTCTCTCATGCACTATCTTTCTCTAAAGCACCCCTTTATCACCATTGCTCTCAGGTCCACTCTGACCTGGAGTGGTAGTACCTGTTAGGGTCCCATCTATGGGTCAGATAGAAAATTTGTTTCCAAACACATATTTTCTTCCAAACCATCGCTACGAATTCTTCAGAACTTTTGCCGGCATTAAATCACCCACCGTGGTAGATAGGCTGTAAAACAAAACAGAAAAACAAACCGTAGTGGGTTATTTAATGCCAAAGCCATCTTAAAGCTGTTGTTTCAGGTAATTTGCATAATGATATGCATATACAAATGTCAAATGATTGGTTAAAATCACCGGCACGTAAAATGTCACAATGAATTATGTAATCCGTCACTTTTAGCGAATGCACAGCCATGAATTAGCATTCTCTCTTCCACGCCTCAGAAAAGGAAATACACCCTGGTGCAAATTAATTGATGCGGCCGCTTCCTTTCTTTCGCCACACTTGCAGTTTTAGACACACTGGATCATTGGTTGTTGGTTGGTTGGTTGGTTGGTTGGATTTTACAGCATGTCAACCATCGTTGGGTTATTTTATGCCGAAGAGGTTTTGATTTCATTCATTCTTGATTGGAACTCATTTTTTTAACTCAATTTGTTAAACACATTTTACACTCAGTTTTTTTTTTATTAACCCATAGATGGAACCCTAACAGGTACTACCATTTTTTTGCTTTTCTACGCCTCAGAAAGGAAATACACCCCGGTGCAAATTCTCTTTTTTTTTACTATACGTTCAGTTTTAGATCTACAGGATGATTGGTTGGTTAGTTCGTTGGTTGGATTTTACGGCATGTCAACCCTTGTTGGGTTATTTTATGCCGAAGACGTTTTTTGTTTAATTCATTCTTCATGGTATTTACTTTTTTAAACTCAATTTTTTAAACATATTTTTAACTCAGTTTTTTTATCAACCCATAGATAGGACCCTAACAGGTACTACCACCCTTCTCTTTTCTACGCCTCAAAAAGGAAATACACCCTGGTGCAAATTAATTGACGCAGTCGCTTTAGTTTCCTTTCTTTAGCCACACATACCGTTTTAGATCCACTGGTTGGTTGGTTGGTTGGTTGGTTGTTGGTTGGACTTTACGGCATGTCAACCATCGTTGGGTTATTTTATGCCGAAGAGGTTTTGATTTCATTCATTCTTGATTGGAACTCATTTCTTTTAACTCAATTTGTTAAACACATTTTAAACTCAGTTTTTTTTTATTAACCCATAGATGGAACCCTAACAGGTACTACCATTTTCTCTTTTCTACGCCTCAGAAAGAAAATGCACCCTAGTGCAAATTAATTTACGCAGCCATTTTAGTTTATTTTCTTTCTTTTTTTTTCACCATACGTTTAGTTTTAGATCTACTGGATGATTGGTTGGTTGGAATTTACGGCATGTCAACCCTTGTTGGGTTATTTTATGCCGAAGACGTTTTTGTTTGGTTTGGTTTGGTTTGTTTTACGGCATATCAACCTCAGTGGGTCATTTAATGCCGATAAAGTTTTGAAATAAATCAATTCTTAATGAACTGCTCATCCACCTAGGCTCTATCCTTAAGCATTACGGGTCGCCACCCACGGCCAACAGGTGGCCCCATTGGGGTGGTCTTACCCCTCTGCAGAGGTGCAGTCGGTGCATTCTAACGCCCCAGCCGACAGGGCGGAGACGTTTTTGTTTTATTCATTCTTCATGGTACTTTTTTTTTAAATACATTTTTTTAAACTTTTGGGCAAGTGGCAATTGTAGCTCCATCTAGCTAAACTGTAACCTGAATAGTACAAGTGAACTTATGCATGTCGTAATGGTAAATTCATCAAACTAAACACAATGTTGTGTTTAGACACAATAAAGATGAGGACAACAGTCTGAAATATCAAAATTATTTAGGTAATAAATGTTATGCTTAAGTAAGATTTATTACCAACTCAACCTCGGCATTTTTGTCTAAACTTGGACTTTCTCCACCAGGAAAGAGAAAATACTTTAAAAAGATCCAGGAGAAAGCTCTAACCGCATCAGCGTGTATATGGCAGTCCTATATTGTGACATCAAACCGACAAAGTCTGGTGGTATCGTGAGATACTGCTGGGGCGCTCTGGGTTAGTGGTAATGATGCTTCGGCCCGAAACCATGCCTGAACCCAGAGTCATCATTTGATGAAGGCTTTGTTGGTTGCAATGCTACTGTGTAAATAACAGTCATTGAATGAAGACTATTTTTTTTTTTAGGTACCAGGTATTTTTATTAGAATATCAATTTTTTTGTTCAATAAGAAAAACCCCACCCTCTTTTCGGTATAAATGTCCGTTACCTGAACTTTGACCCTCCCTCCCACCCTTTTACCGTCACGTGTCGCAGATAAATTGTTCTCATGCTACAGCCTGCTTTCCCGCCAAAGAAAGAGAGAGAGAGCGCGCGAAAAATCAATACAAGTCCATCAGATAATGCAAGCGATCTCTTCGGAAAGAAACCGCAAGAGAGTAAACTGCTGGCTTTCCTTTCCCGGTGATTGTGGAGGCGGAAGGAGAGTAGTCCATGTTGGAAAAATGGACGGTGTATCGGTACCAATTATAAATTTGATGCCAGCCAACCCTCCGACCATCTGGCGTTGACTATGTGTCTGACTTCTTTTTGAACCCTCGACGCTGAAATGCATACCATCCTTCTTCCTACGCAAATAAGCCTTGAATTAAATCGTACACTAGTCAGCCCCCCCCTCTCTCTCTCTCTCTCTCTCTCTCTCTCTCTCTCTCTCTCTCTCTCCTTTTTCTTTTGCACTGTTTCACACTCTCTGTCTCTGTCATTGTCCCTCTCTCTCTTTTCCATTATCACCTTTGTCTTTCTCTCTCTTTTGCACCAAACCTTTCTCTCCCTCTTTTGCACTCATTTTCTGTCCCCCACTCTCCTTCATTCTCTCTCCCCTCTCTCTCTCTCTCTCTCTCTCTCTCTCTCTCTCTCTCTCTCTCTCTCTCTCATGCACTATCTCTCTCTTTCTCTCTTGCGCTATACCATTTTCTATTTCTCTCCTTCTGCACAATATTTTGCTCTCCATCATTTCCCTCTCTCTCTCTCTCTCTCTCTCTCTCTCTCTCTCTCTCTCTCTCTCTCTCTCTCTCTCTCTCTCTCGTGCACTATCTCTCTCTCACAATCTTTTGCTCACCTTCCTCTATATATCTATCTTCTCCCCCTCCCCTCTCTCTCTCTCTCTCTCTCTCTCTTCTCTCTCTCTCTCTCTCTCTCTCTTCTCTCATTACACTATCTTTCTCTCTCTTCTCTTTCTCTCTTGTGCTATACCATTTCTCTTTCTCTCCTTCTGACACGATATTTTGATCTCCATCATTTGCTCTCTCTCTCTCTCTCTCTCTCTCTCTCTCTCTCTCTCTCTCTTATATATATATATATATATATATATATATATATATTCTTGCAATATCTCTTTGTCTCTCTTTCTTTCTTGTGCCGCCCCATTCTCTTTTTCTCTCCTTCTTGCACCATCTGTTGCACCCCTTCTCTAATCTCTCTCTCTCTCTTCTCCTCTCTCTCTCTCTCTCTCTCTCTCTCTCTCTCTCTCTCTCTCTCTTCCGCTTTTTCGGTGGACCTTAAAATATGCCACCTGCATTCTCTACAGAGGAGTTAGCCCCCCCCCTACACACATACGCACTCTCACACAAAGGTGTTCTGGGATGAGCACTTTATCCCTCAAGAATCCGTCCCCTATCTATTGATAAATAATAGGGCAGACTGGCCTCTTGATGCCGGCAAGGGCATTAAGTCTAGGAGAAGGAAAAAAAGTCTAAATTCAAAACCTACTGTATTAGTCAGATCAGTGATATTTTGTATTTGTATTATTCGGACTATTGTCCTCATCTTTATTGTTAAGATAGTATTTATCTGAATTTGATTTGATAATTTGGATTATTTGGATATTCAGACTATTGTCCTCATCTTTATTGTTAAGATAGTATTTCTCTGAATTTTTTAGATGAGGCTTGATAATTTGGATTATTTGGATTATTCGGACTATTGTCCTCATCTTTATTGTTAAGATACTATTTCTCTGAATTT
Source organism: Doryteuthis pealeii (assembly GCA_023376005.1). Classification (NCBI taxonomy): domain Eukaryota; kingdom Metazoa; phylum Mollusca; class Cephalopoda; order Myopsida; family Loliginidae; genus Doryteuthis; species Doryteuthis pealeii. Next base: position 17,166,641 of record CM042176.1, on the reverse strand, counting down.
TTTAGATGAGGCTTGATAATTTGGATTATTTGGATTATTCAGACTATTGTCCTCATCTTTATTGTTAAGATACTATTTCTCTGAATTTTTAGATGAGGCTTGATAATTTGGATTATTTGGATTATTCAGACTATTGTCCTCATCTTTATTGTTAAGATACTATTTCTCTGAATTTTTTAGATGAGGCTTGATAATTTGGATTATTTGGATTATTGGCGCTAATACCCTTGGGAAAGGTATGCATCCTACTCTCCTTCCAGCTATGGGTAAATAGCAGGGCAGACTGGGTTCTTTAACCATGGCTAGGTAACCAGTCTAGGAGAAGGAAAACTCTGAATTCAAACCTGTTGAACTCCCCTTAAGAAATTCACCTTGTGTAGTATCCTGCTCGTGCGGAGGGGTTGGTAAATATATATAAACCTAATGTTTTGTTATATCTAGAATATCTACCTTTTTACCTGTGAATGATTTTTTATCTTGACTCATATTGCTTTTTATTTTTTTAATCTGATCTATCCTTTTTAATTATAGGTTCCCATAGCTGCCACAGCTGCATTGGGATGGAATACATACACTTCTTGATCATGTTGTATTCTGTTGGGGTTTGTAGTTTATTTATTTAAATTGTCATTATTACAATGGAAAGTATTCAGATGATGAATTATAAGGAACAGATTTTATTCATTGTATTATTATTAACATTAAATATTTAAAGAATATTAAAAGACGAACAATTAAATAAAAGCATACAATAAATCGAAAACGAGTTAATGAATAGATGAAATAACATCAATTCACATCACAGTTTCTCTAAACTAACTGTGCATAATTGATAGTACACCTGTGAATTATGCAACACAGTTTCAATAGACCTTTCACACAGTACCTGCTTCCTTTTCTAAAAGATTTAAGGATTGGGTTTATAAGTAGACGTTTGAGGTGCCACCTGGTGCTGAAGGAAATAGGATGATTTTTACACATGTACTCCGGGGGGCTCACTTCATGTGGGTCCCCGTGTTAAATCGGTCTCGTGTCACAGTTTTTATTGTAATATTTACGATACCTAATACAAGCCAGAAAAAAAAGTTGGCTACGGTTGACCATATATGGAATGAAAAGGGAAAGCATCTGCCCTTATGGGATGAAGTTAAGATAATAGATAGGGAAGAACATTGGAAGAGAAGACGCCTCAAAGAATCAGCTTATATGTTAGGCTAGAGTAACCTCTTAAGTAGACCAAGTATAGAGATGAATACAATATGCTAACCTATAATAAAAAAGGCTAGATTAGATTAGGGGGAAAAAAAACCAATATGAGTCAAAGTAAAAAATCATACATAAGTGAGTAGGTAGATATTCGGTAATTTTCACCTTTAGTTGTCAAAATACCTAGCAAATAAGGCAATTAGAGTAACCTCCCATGACTTTCACTTTGAAATAACCCGGTAGCTATTTTGAAAGTCTCCGTGCGAAATAAACAAATCATAGAAACTTTTTTTAAGCAATACGTAATTAAAAACAACCTTAATCCCAAACCCCTAAACCGTAACCCATTTCACAAAAAGTTCATTCATAGACAGTAGTTAAACTGTCATGGGGGACCACCCAAAAACTTTCCGTTTTAATTTCCCGACCAATTTGCAAGTTTAGCCGAAAATAGGGAAGAACATTGAAAGAGAAGACACCTCACAGAATCAGCTCATATATCAGGCTATAGTAATCTCTGAAGTAGACCAAGTATAGAGATGAATACAATATGGTAACCTATAATAAAAAAGGCTAGATTAGATTAGGAAAAAAAAAACAAACAAAAAAAAAGCAATATGAGTCTAGGTAAAAAAAAATTCCTGCTGTCCAGAGATAACTGTCACTTACAACTGTCTTAAATCAATGCCTATATCCACTATGCCATGTATCTAATTGGTACCATGCAAACCAGTGCAACCTGTCACATTTTACTTAGAGAGGAAATGGGTGCCGTCAAGTAACCTCCCGTTTCCCTGAGAGATACCATAAAGGGGAATTACTCTGCATGCCCCCCCCCCAGATGACCTTATCTGTCAAGAGCAGGCCATGCCTTTCTAATGCGTATATTGACATCACTACGAAGGCACGCAGTGAAATGGTTATCGTCGGCACCATTCCGTCCACTAAGAACAATGGCGTAGTGTCCAAAAAAAGAATAAATAAATAAATAAATTATCTTTATCTGCGCAAGTGACTGTGCTGGCCAATTCCTGAGTGAGAGTCTTTGGTGCACTGACTGCACATAAACTATGATGCTTTCTGGGGTTGCTGTCTTTTCTTCCTCTTTCTGGCTCTCTTTGCTGTCGAGGCTACTCTCCTTTCCGCCTTACCTTTCTCCGTGCATTGCTTAACGTTAAAGCGCCAGGGATATTTGAAATCATATATAGAGAAAATGGAATCGTCGACCTGGGTTCAAATCTTGGACGAGACTGTTTGCATTTCACATAGTGCTAATACCATTGGTAATGATATGCACACACACACACACACACACACACAACATATATATATATATATATATATATATATATACATCTTTGAAAGAAAAGCAAAACTCAATAAACCATCATTCAGTAATAAATTTCAACCAAAACTTAAGAATCATCCCTTACTACCAGTTTTGGATACCTTATATATATATATATATATATATATATATATATATTCTCCCTCCAGCTATGGGTTAAATAGTAGGGCAGACTGGGCCCTTCAGCCTTGGGTAGGTAACCAGTCTAGGAGAGGGATAACTCTGAATTCAAAAATTCCTGAGGTCAGTCGTTGATTGGGTTTGTGGCAACCCTTTATGCACCAATTCTTTTCTATCGACTGTGCCAAAAAGTGCGGATCGTCCAACATAAGCCTTCACCACTATAAACAAATCACTGTGTGGGTGTTCATTGTACGAACCCTCATGCGTCGAAAGTCGACGAGTGAGTCCATGATATATATATATATATATATATATATATATATATTATATATATATATATATATATATCGTTTTGCCTTCTGTATAGGACTGACATAAATTTGTTTATTTTCTTTCACTTTTTTCTTCTCAAAACGTACGTGATAGCCGAAAGAATCGACATCGTTCCTAATAAATAAACCGTTGTAATAAAAGTCTCTTTGGCAACCGCTTCAGCGTACAACTAAGTATGTGTCTCTTCAAAACACACACGGCCATTTGTCGAAATATCACGCATGCGCAGAGTTTTTTTTTGTTTTTGTTTTTTTTTAAATCAAGTAGTTCGCTCAGTTCATCTGTAATGAAATCACTACTCCATTCTCATGTACATTCCGTAAACTAGATTAAAAAAAAAAAGGACCATATTACCTTTAGGCACCCCTTTTTGATCTCGATTAAGAAAGGACATCTTTTTCCTTTACACTGTCAATATCCGGTTGTTTGTTAGGGGTTAAGGGTTAGGGTTAGGGTTAGGGATATCCCCCTGGCTAGTAGGTGCGACTGGACCCAGTTAAGTCCTGACTCGAAAATGGCCGAGAGATTCTTTTGATTTTGGGGTTGGGGGACAGTCCTTTTTATCGGACATGCGCAGAGGGATCTTTCGGTGAAGGCCCATGGGAGTTTGTTGCTTTTTTTTTTTTAATTTTATTTTATTTTAATTCTAATCCCCACAGGTTATTACTGTCAATAATGGCTGACAGTAATCTAATCTAAAATTTATCTAACTACAGTACTTACACAATCCATAAGCAACCTATGAATTATGTAGCAGCCCAAGAATTGGGGAGAATGGAGTACCCTTTCAATGCAATTACTTCCAGGTCCACTGTGACCTGGAATGGGAGTACATGTTTGGGTACAATCTCCGTATAAAAATTATTCTTAGTCGATAGGACAGTGCACAAAAAAATCCCATCAAACTACCCTTTTAACTCTTTGCCTACTTTAAGTCGCTCACAGCGAATCCCCCACCACTACCCAAGCAATGTACAGAAACTGATTGTTAGTTCATTATAATTGAGCAGATGGCAGTAAAAGAAAGATTTTGAGAAATCGAAAAAATCGAAAAAATAAAAAAGAATTTTACGTTGGTGTGTTGAAATTGCGTATCAGCATGCATTGGTCTCAGTGGTTTTTCATATTGTTATAGGTGATATACCTATAGACTAATGGAATGCGCCGACGGCTACTATAAGTAACAGGGACAATTATGGCTTGAGAGTAAGCCGATGCGACTCAGCTCATAACTCTATTTGTCGGACGTAATTCCCACTTCTCTGTACTGTAATTGTCTACTTTTTTGTTAATACATTTTCCGACATTTGTTACCCGTCGTTTTGTTCTTATTTGACCCTTAAAACCCCACAACACATATGTAAATATTTTGGTACTCTTCCAATATGTGATCTACCGAAGGTTTGTGATCTACCATTGATCTACTATTAATGGCATGTGATCTACTAGGAAAAAAGAAGACAGAGTTAGGTTAGGGTTAGGGTTTAGGGTTAGTTTAAAGGGGAAATAATGAGTAGTTAATGGGTAGATCACGTATTGGAATGTAAACAAATCGATAGATCACATATTGGATTAGAAACCATTCGGTAGATCACATATTGGCAGAGCACCGAATTTTCCTTCTCCTAGACTGGTTACCTAGCTATGGTTAAAGAGTCCTGTCTGCTCTGCTATTTACTCATAGCTGGAAGGAAAATTAGATTCATACTTTTCCCAAGAGTATTAGCGCTATGTTTTGAGACAGGATTTCAATTGACCTCCTTGGCGTTTTTTTTTTTTTTTTTTTTGTTTTTTTCTAGCCCTGGGGTGGTGCAGGGTCAATGGATTTACGGACAATGTTACCGAGTTGTCGACGAAGAATATGACAGAGCTTTCAAAGACATATCGCAAGAGCATACTGGATGGAGGAGATTCTACATCTTGATCGAAAAGTGGTAATAATGTGTGAACAGGGATACGACTACTGCGGGATATATGTAAATTCCTTTTGGACATATTTTTCTCGATATTTTCGATTTCTCAAAATCTTTCTTTTTCTGCCTGAAGATTGTGATCACATTGTGATCAAAGTGATCACATTGTTACGATTTTATGGGCCATCCTTTAGGCTTCAAGCAAGAGCGCTTGTCCAGAGGAAATCCTTGGTAAAGAATCATTTGGTTGTTCCTTGGTTCGCCTTAGTATTGCAAGTCCTTCGTCAATTATTGCAAGCCCTAGCACCTATATGATTTTCCCAACCCTATTGCCCTTATGGCAAGCCCCAACCCCTTTTTATCATATGGGTCCTAGAAGGCGGTGGCTGCGGGTCTACATGTCCTGGGAATGACGTTAAACTCTATCTGATGGTGAAGGTTCCAGTTTTGGAGGTTTGGGAATGTGGAGCACCCCTTCATCACCATTGCTCCCTGGTCCACTCTGACCCGGAGTGGTAGTACCTGTTAGGTCCCATTTATGGGTTAAATAGAAAAATGTATTCATAAAAAAATTGAATTATCCATTAAGAATGAATTTATTTCAAAACTTTATCGGCATTAAATAACCACTGGGTTGATATGTCGTAAAACAAAACAAACAAACAAACAATCAATGATTGCAAATTGACGTCTCTCAGTATCATTGCTTAAGTAGTAAACAAGCCACGCATTCGGGCTGTTGATTGGCTGAGGTTTAAACTACGTGACCTCGCTTAGTATATAAATTCTTCTTATAAAGTTTGTAAAGATTCCAAAATGTTTGACAAGCTACCAAAAATTGGACTGAAAATGTTTTGGTAAACGTGAAAAGTCCATTTGTTTGGTGAGGCTTAAATTCTGGTTAAATTCGATTAGATTTTCTTTTATATATATACATGGTGTGTGTGTGTGTGTGTGTGTGTGTGTGTGTTGTATTATCATATTAAAAGGCATTAATGAGTTGTTCGAAATAGTTTACTGTGTGTGTATGGGTATAAATGTACCGCTTTTTTTTCAAAATATCTGAAGAAAACATGAAAAAATGAGAAAGATTTAAAATTCAAATAAACTAGGAGCTGCAATAAACACATACACAAAACCTAAAGACCACAGACTACATCCATGTAATACGAAAACTAATTAAAGTTAAAGTAGCGTGAATATAAAGTCAAGGCGTCTGGTTCCTGACAGTTTCTCGCCCATACGATCTTCATACCAAATACAAAGGCTCTATCAATGATATTGAGCACTATTTATTTACAAATATAACAGCCATAATTAAGTAAAAGTAAAGTCGTCGCGGTGGCCTAATGTCAGTATCAGCCAGACAACGAAGAGTCTATTCTCTTTTCACTAGCGCTAGACCAAGGAGATTGTGCTCCTTACTTTACCGCATCCCTGTAAAGTAAAAGTAAAGTCATCGAGGTGGCCTAAAGTCGGTATCAGCCAGACAGCGAGGGAGTCTGTCCCCTTTTCATTAGCGCTAGACCAAGAAGATTGTTTTTTGTGTCTGAGGTGGAGTGCCACACCTACCATCAGGTCCTTACTTTACTGCACAGATCCATGTGTTACTCATAGGCTGAGTTGGCGAGGGCCGGTATCGAACCAGGAATCATGTGGTTCCTAGTCGGACACTCTACTGACTGAGCTAAACTGCCCTGAACAGCCATATTATCTACATAATATATATCATCTGTTAAAGTTGAGCGAACTAATATTTGTCTCCTGCAGGCTTTTTTTCTATTTAGTTTAATGACACAAAATTCATACTAAAATATTCATTGCTTTTAGGATTGAATTATGTTTTTTTTATCCATTTTAATTAGTTCTAATTAATCGTAATTTGTAATTAAGTCTTAAAAACTTACCCGTCTCTCACTCACATTCTGCCTATCACTTCCCCCTCTCTGTGTATATCTTGATTACCACCTCGTTATATATGTTAGTTTGTCTGTGTACGTAAAGAAAAGAGATGGGAGAGTGATTGTGAGAGAGGCCTTTAATTCTCACTTTAATTGTATGTTAAGATTCAGCAGCAGCGGCGAGCCCATAGCTTAATAAAATTCCATGATCCATTTCCATTTAAATTAGGTCAAACGTTCCCTTTCTTAGATATCTTACAAAATGATTTTAATGGGTTTTTTCTAAACTCTCCGGTCGTGTTTTTTTTAAAATTTGTATTCTTAAATTTAATTCACTTTGCAAACATTCTTTTACCCTAATCCCAATTACCTATGTGTGACCCAATGGGTCACGTTTTTTCTATATATATATATATATATATATATATATATATATACTCCTCTGCAGGAGGAGTATACCGCTATGTCGGCTTGACCAGAAGAATACACCGACCTTCTCTCTGCAGAGATGTAAAATCACCTAAATGGGGCCACTTGTTGGCAGTGGGTGGCGACTCGTGATGCTTAAGGACGGAATCCTGGTGGTGTGTGTAGTCCATGACATGCAGCATTTTAACCCTTACTTATGCTAGACGAGCGGTTGGAGAGGCCCCTCCGATCAATCGGCTGGTTAAAAGCCCTAGCACCTCCCTCTCTCTCTCCTCTCCCTATATATATATATATATATATATATATATATATATATATCAGTGGTGTGTCCTGAAAAATATGCTGTGGTAAGCAAATAATATTTTTGTGATGTTGCAGTGGGAATTAAAAATAATTAACATTAATTAAAAATTAAATGAAATGCATCACATTTCCACCGAAATGTCAACTGAATTCTTTTGACTGCTTGTATTTATTTACAAACTAGAAGTGGCTACCCGGCATCGCCTGGGTAGAGGGAGTGGAAAAAAAGTTAGTCTTGCAGATCCATCTTTACTGAATTATGAGTTGCATTAAAATCTATGTAAAAAAAAACTTGTATATATGGAAAAAAGGGCACAGACACTCTGAAAAGAATGTTTACAGTCGGTAGAGCGATCGGCTTAAAAACCACAAGGTTTCTAGTTCGATACCGGCCCTCGCCAACTCAGCGTATGAGTAGCACAGGGATCTGTGCGGTAAAGTACGGAAATGATGGTAGGTGTGGCGCTCCACCGCAGACGCCAAAACAATCTCCTTTGTGTAGCGCCAGTGAACAGGGGATAGACCCCCTCGCTGATTGGCTGGTACCGACTTTACGCCACCCCGACGACTTATATAAAATACTAAATGCCAAAAAAAAAGAATCCACGCTGTTACTATTTGAATTTTATTTTCTAATTATCTTCACAAATATAAATCAAATCTTCATTATTTTTGCTCATAATGCAAGATCTGGTGATATTTAATGTGTATATATATTTACTTTGTCATTAATTGTTTTATTTTCCTCCGGACATACATACATACATACAACTGCCC
>CM042176.1:17105808-17150808 GCA_023376005.1 Doryteuthis pealeii | reverse complement strand
CTTAGGCTAGACGGGCGATCGGAGAGGCCCCTCCAATCAAAGGGCTGGTCACGTTAAGCCCAAGAACCAATATGATTGTCCCAACCATATTGCCCTTATGGCAAGCCCCAAGTCTTCTTATCATATATATATTTACCTACCCCTCCGCACGAGCAGGATGTGACAGGATGTGCATTTCAAATGCATTTTTATAGTAAAAATCATTTTCAATGCATTTTCATAGTAAAAATCATTTCCAATGCATTTTCATAGTAAAGATCATTTTCAATGCATTTTTATAGTAAAAATCATTTTCAATGCATTTTTATATTTAAAATCATTTCCAATGCATTTTTATATTTAAAATCATTTCCAATGCATTTTTATATTAAAAATCATTTTTAATGCATTTTCATAGTAAAAATCATTTCTAATGCATTTTAATAGTAAAAATCATTTTTAATGCGTTTTCATAGTAAAAATCATTTTTAATGCATTTTCATAGTAAAAATCATTTCTAATGTATTTTAATAGTAAAAATCATTTTTAATGCATTTCATAGTAAAAATCATTTTTAATGCATTTTCATAGTAAAAATCATTTCTAATGCATTTTAATAGTAAAAATCATTTTTAATGCATTTTTCATAGTAAAAACATTTTTAATGCTTTTTTTATAGTAAAATCATTTCATTTTAATAGTAAAAATCATTTTTAATGCATTTTCATAGTAAAATCATGCATTTCATAGTAAAAAATCATTTCCAATGCATTTCATAGTAAAAAATCATTTCCAATGCATTTTTATAGTAAAAAATCATTGTCCCAATTCATTTTTATAGTAAAAATCATTTCCCAATGCATTTTTATAGTAAAAATCATTCCCAATGCATTTTTATAGTTGCTGTAACCTAACAAAGGTTACTAAATAAGAAATAACCAAACAGAGGTTAGAAATGAAATGGAATCTTTATAACATTAACAAAATACAATACTCGCCAACAGCATGAAGAAGGTAAACCACTGCTAGTGGTATAAGACTACTCAGTCAACATAATACTCCTGTATTTATGAAGATTGGGACATACCCATTAATGTTCATAGGTAAGAGATATAATAGTCTTAATGTAGGATTTGAAAGGACAGGAAATAATTCTAATAATTCCAATTAATTCTATAAAATGTTTAACACAAGTTCATTTTAAATGAGTCAAACTCTGTAGAAATTAATGGCATAAAGCAGAGTTTGCTTGTAAAATCTGTACAGAGAAACAGTTATTCAGCATATATTGATTATATCTATAATTCAAGAAGGTTGGTGTGGGAGGGGAGGTCTCATAGCATAGTGGTTATGTGCTAGACTGTGGCATTGTAGTAACTGGGGTCAACCTCCAGTCGTGCTATTACATTCACTTTTGGACTAATACCCTCATGGGTTAAACAATACCACTACCGTTCTTTTACAATGGGTAGAGTCACCGTAGCGTAGAGGCTAACGTGATAGACAGTGATGTCGTAGTATGCGAATTCGAACACCAGTTACACTATTATGTTCATTTTCGTACTATTATGATTGAGAAAGGTATGAACCCCTCATCCACCCAGCTGTGGGCTAGATAGGATCACTAGTTTTCTTTTACAAGGATGAGTTTGGGATTAGATTACCCATGAAGGTTGATATGCCATTATTTATCTCATGATGAACAATCAACACAACAACGAGGTTATTTACAAAAGTGGGGATTAAAATAAAACGAAAATAAGATTAGAATCTATCTTCTATTAATAATGGAGATTCGCTTCCGATTTTTGTCTGTAACAAAAATTACGTCACTGTTTACGTCACGTTACCCAAAATCGTCATAACATAGAATAAATACACTCAAAATTTGAACATGCAACATTAGACAGTCCTCGTTGTTTTTTAAAACAAGTTTTAATAAATACATGACTGGTATTATATATCTATATATAGTTTGTTTTATTTTAATACATATTTAAAGTTTACATTTCAAATTGTTTTATTTTTTAATCCTTTAATGAATTTGATGATTTTACTTACTAGGGTACAAACTCGCTAACATTGAATATTTTACTCCCACCCCCCAGGCAATATGTTTCAAAAATCTATTTTTACATCGCCCGGAGGGCGTTTTTATTTTGTACTAGTAATAATAAAAAATTTTAAAAACAACAAACTCCCATGGACCTTCACCGGGAGAACCATCCACGCATGTCCGACAAAAAAGACTGTCCCCGACCCCCAAAAGAATCTCTCGGCCATTGGAACTTAGGCCGTAACGGGGTCTAGTCGGTCCAACTAGCCAGGGAGATATTCCCTTGCTACAGGCGACTATGACCTGGTCAATAAATCCTAAGTCATAAAACTACCTCCTGCCTTTGTCTCTTTTTCCCTAAATTCCTTCTTTTCAGCGCTACCACCAAATGAGTGAAAGGAAGAGCAAATAAGGTGAAAGAAAGAAATCAAGTCAACTACGTCACACATAAGTCGTCGGGGCGGCCTAATGTCGGTATGAGCCATACAGCGAGGGAGTCTATCCCCTTTTCACTAGCGCTAGACCAAAGAGATTATTTTAGTGTCTGAGATGGAGGCCACACCTACCATCAGCTCCTTACTTTACCGCACAGATCCCTATAGGGCCGGTTTAGCTCAGTCGGTAGAGTGTTTGGCTAAGAATCACAAGGTTCTTGGTTCGATACCGGCCCTCGCCAACTCAGCGAATGAGTAGCACAGGGATCTGTGCGGTAAAGTGAGGAGCTGATGGTAGGTGTGGCGCTCCACCTCAGATGCTAAAATAATCTCCTTGGTCTAGCGCTATCGAAAAGGGGATAGACTCCCTCGCTGTCTGGCCGATACCGCCATTAGGCCGCCCCGACGACTTTACTTTTTACGTCACACATGTTTACATAAAGAGTTGGAAATAGTTAAATGCAAATAGAAATCTACACCGATTTATCTAAGATGTTATTTCCATGAAATAAAGAAATAAATTGAAGAGGGAAAATGATGAAACCACAAATAGATTAGGGACTATTCCATTAAAAAGAACAACATTAACGTGAAAGAAAGAAAGAAAGAAAGAAAGAAAGAGTAAAAAGAAGAGAAGAGTGAAAAGAAGAGAATGAAAGAAAGAATGAAAGTAGAGAGAAAGAAAGGGGGGGTGAAAGAAAAAGAAGATAAGAGTAAAAAAAAAAAGGTACAAAGCAAAGACCCAAAAAACATGCAACCAGAATATACAAGCTACTTTTAAAGCATAAAACACCCAAACATCATTATATCCATAGTCCTCTGCAGGATTTAGCTTAATTGACCGTAATACTTGTTGTTGTTGTTGTTGTTGATGATGATGATGATGATGATGATAATGATGATGATGATGGCAGCCCTAAATGTATCAATTATTATGGGACAGAGGTGGTAATTAAAATGAATTGTACTGTTTCTGTCCCATAATTGTTGGTACATTGATATTTGAATTTCCTATACTAAATGTATCAATTATTATGGGACAGAGGTGATAATAAAAATGAATTTTACTGTTTCTGTCCTATAATTGTTGATACTATGATATATAAATTTCTTACCCTAAATGCATCAAATATTATGGGACAGAGGTGATAATAAAAATGAATTGTACTATTTTTGTCCCATAATTGTGGATACAATGATATATAGATTTCTTACACCAAATGTATAAATCAATATGTCACAGAGGTGTTAATAAAAATGAATTTTACTGTTTCTGTCCATAATTGTTGATACAATGGGATATAAATTTCTTACCCTAAATGTATCAATTATAGGACAGAGGTGGTAATAAAAATGTATTGTACTGTTTCTGTCCCATAATTGTTGATACAATGATATATAAATTTCTTAGCCTAAATGTATCAATTATTATGGGAATAAAAATGAATTGTACTGCCTCTGTCCCATAATTGTTGATACAATTATATATAAATTTCCTGCCCTAAATGTATCAATTATTATGGGACAGAGGTGGTAATAAGAATGAATTATACTGTTTCTGTCCCATAATCGTTGATGCAATCATATATAAATTTCCTACACTAAATGTATCAATTATTATGGGACAGAGATGGTAATAAGAAGGAATTGTACTGTTTCTGTCCCATAATTATTGATACAATGATATATAAATTTCTTACCCTAAATGTATAAAATATTATGGGACAGAGGTGATAATAAAAATGTATTGTACTGTTTCTGTCCCATAATTGTTGATACAATGGGATATAAATTTCTTACCCTAAATGTATCAATTATTATGGGACAGAGGTGGTAATAAAATGAATTGTAGTGTTTCTGTCCCATAATTATTGATACAATGATATATACATTTCTTACCCTAAATGTATCAATTATTATGGGACAGAGGTGGTAATAAAATGAATTGTACTGTTTCTGTCCCATAATTATTGATACAATGATATATACATTTCTTACCTAAATGTATCAATTATTATGGGACAGAGGTGGTATAAAATGAATTGTAGTGTTTCTGTCCATAATTGTTGATACAATCATATATAAATTTCTTACCCTAAATGTATCAATTATTATGGGACAGAGGTGGTAATAAAATGAATTGTAGTGTTTCTGTCCCATAATTATTGATACAATGGGATATATACATTTCTTACCCTAATGTATCAATTATTATGGGGACAGAGGTGGTAATAAAATGAATTGTAGTGTTTTCTGTCCCATAATTATTGATACAATGATATATACATTTCTTACCCTAAATGTATCAATTATTATGGGACAGAGGTGGTAATAAAATGAATTGTAGTGTTTCTGTCCCATAATTATTGATACAATGGGATATATACATTTCTTACCCTAAATGTATCAATTATTATGGGACAGAGGTGGTAATAAAATGAATTGTAGTGTTTCTGTCCCATAATTATTGATACAATGATATATACATTTCTTACCCTAAATGTATCAATTATTATGGACAGAGGTGGTAATAAAATGAATTGTAGTGTTTCTGTCCCATAATTATTGATACAATGATATATACATTTCTTACCTAAATGTATCAATTATTATGGGACAGAGGTGGTAATAAAATGAATTGTAGTGTTTCTGTCCCATAATTATTGATACAATGGGATATATACATTTCTTACCCTAAATGTATCAATTATTATGGGACAGAGGTGGTAATAAAATGAATTGTACTATTTCTGTCCCATAATTGTTGATACAATGATATATAAATTTCTTACCCTAAATGTATCAATTATTATGGGACACAGGTGGTAATGAAATGAATTGTAGTGTTTCTGTCCAATAATCGTTGATACAATCATATATAAATTTCCTACACTAAATGTATCAATTATTATGGGACAGAGGTGGTAATAAAAAGAAATTGTACTATTTCTGTCCCATAATTATTGATACAATGATATATAAATTTCTTACTCTAAATGTATCAATTATTATGGGACAGAAGTGGTAATAAAAATGAATTGTACTGTTTCTGTCCCATAATTGTTGATACAATGATATATAAATTTCTTACTCTAAATGTATCAATTATTATGGGACAGAGGTGGTAATAAAAATGAATTGTACTGTTTCTGTCCCATAATAGTTGATACAATGGAATATAAATTTCTTACCCTAAATGTATCAATTATTATGATACAGAGGCGGTAATAAAAATGAATTGTACTGCCTCTGTCCCATAATTATACAATGATATATAAATTTCTTACCCTATTTCTGTCCAATAATGATTGATACATTATCAATCATTATGGGACAGAGGTGGTAATAGAAAGGAAGTGTACTGCCTCTGTCCCATAATTATTGGTACATTAGCATATTCATTTCCTAGACTAAATGTATCAATTATTATGGGACACAGGTGGTAATAAAAATGTATTGTACTGCATCTGTCCCATAATTGGTGGTACATGTTTGTGTGTCTGCTTGATTTCTGGACTTGTTTTTATGATTGTGGGTTTTTGTTGGTTTTGTTTGGCGCGACCTGGTAAAGGGCGCATGCTCGTGCGCACGCGCGTGTCCATTCACTGATTCGATCGGCCACTTAGCATTCCACATAAGTCGTCTCATTAATTGAACAGCGAACAGAATCTCGACAAGCGGCCTTTTCCACTGGCGAATGGAAAGAAAGAGATGGGGAGGGGGGGCTAAAAATGATGAAAGAAAGAAAGAAAAAAAGGGAGGAAGGAAGGAAGGAAAAATAAGAAAAGGTATGTTAAAGAGAGAAAGAAAGAGAAAGTTAGATCACAAAAAGATAGAAAGGAAGAAAGAAAGAAAGAAAAGACGCGAAGTTAGAAAAAAGAAAAAAAGAATAAAAGTAGGAAAAAAAGAAAGAGAAAGTTAGATCACAAAAAGAAAGAAAGAAAGAAAGAAAGAAAGAAAAGACGCGAAGTTAGAAAAAATAAAGAAAGAAAAAAAGAATAAAAGTAGGAAAGAAAGAAATGACGTAATGTTAGAAGTAAGAAAGAAAGAAAGAAAAGGAAAGAAAGAAAAAACGAAAGAAAAAACGAAAAAAATATGTGAAGAGGAAAAAGAATGAGACGCAAAGTTAGTTGAAATAAGAAAGAAAGAAAGAAAGACAGAAAGAAAGAAAGAAAGAAAGAAAGAAAGAAAGAAAGAAAGAAAGAAAACACGAGGTTACAAAAAGAAAGAGAGAGAGAAAAAGAAAGAAAAACACGAGAGTAAGTGAAAGAAAGAAAGAAAGAAAGAAAGTAAAAACGCCCGTTTAGACGAAAGAAAGAAAGAAACTGGTGGTGTGGCATGCGTGGACGAGAGAGAGAGAGAGAGAGAGAGAGAGAGAGAGAGAGAGAGGGAGGATGGGGAGAGAAAGAAAGAAATTGAGAGAGAGAAAAAGAAAGAAATTGAGAGAGAGGGAAAGAAAGAAATTGAGAGAGAAAGAGAGAAAGAGAGAGAGAGAAACAAACAGAAAGAGAGAGAAATGGAGAAAATTAGAGAGAGAGTGTTAGAGAGAGGAGAGGATGGGGAAAGAAAGAAAGAAATTGAGAGAGACGGAAAGAAAGAAATTGAAAGAGAAAGAGAGAGAGAGAGAGAGAGAAACAAACATAAAGAGAGAGAAATGGAGATAATTAGAGAGAGAGAGAGAGAGAGAGAGAGAGAGAGAGAGAGAGAGAGAGAAAGGACGTAAAATCGGTCTATAATTACACACAACCAGTAAGAATTGGCGGTAAAATGATTATGTGACTTAGATGAGTGATGATTTGGCGCGAAACCCATTTCTTGGTCAGGTCACGTGGTCTTTGGATAGACACAATCAATACAACTGAGACTGATTTCTAACTTCGCAAGCGGCCTTGTTGGTCCGGCCTTCCATTTTGCCTATCGTATTTCCCAGTGAATAAAAATCTCCATCGATTAAACAATCTTTTAAAAATAAAATTTTCAAGAAAAACTTAATTAAAAAACATTGGATCAAACACAAAACGTTACAAAAATAAAAACTTTCCGTTATTTCTTTCGATAATAAAAAGATTTATTTCAAACATAGATCTCTTTGTTCTTCTTCTTCTTCTTCTTCTTCTTCTTCTTCTTCTTCTTCTTCTTCTTCTTCTTCTTCTTCTTCTTCTTCTTCTTCTTCTTCTTCTTCTTCTTCTTCTTCTTCTTCTTCTTCTTCTTCTTCTTCTTCTTCTTCTTCTTCTTCTTCTTCTTCTTCTTCTTCTTCTTCTTCTTCTTCTTCTTCTTCTTCTTCTTCTTCTTCTTCTTCTTCTTCTTCTTCTTCTTCTTCTTCTTCTTCTTCTTCTTCTTCTTCTTCTTCTTCTTCTTCTTCTTCTTCTTCTTCTTCATATCAATTACATTCTTCTTCTTCTTCTTCTTCTTCTTCTTCTTCTTCTTCTTCTTCTTCTTCTTCTTCTTCTTCTTCTTTCTTCTTCTTCTTCTTCTTTTCTTCTTCTTCTTCTTCTTCTTCTTTCAATTTCTTCTTCTTCTTCTTTTTCTTCTTCTTCTTCTTCTTCTTCTCTTCTTCTTCTTCTTCTTCTTCTTCTTCTTCTTCTTCTTTCTTCTTCTTCTTTTCTTCTTCTCTTCTTCTTCTTCTTCAATTCTTCTTCTTCTTCTTCTTCTTCTTCTTCTTCTTCTTCTTCTTTTCTTTTCTTCTTCTTCTTCTTCTTCTTTGGATGGTCTCGATTTTTCTTTGGATTTCCAGTTCCTCCAGACTCTTTTCCAAACCCTTGGAGACCGTTCCAAGGTCCCCATTACAACTGGTACTATTCACTTTCATGTTCCACAGTTTTTTCAGCTCTCTAGCTAGGTCCAAGTATTTGTCTATTATTATTATTATTATTATTATTATTGTTGTTGTTGTTGCACACCTGCCGTAGCCGGTGGTTCCCTGGAAGCTGAGTGACAGCAAGTCTCCTCAGGTCTCCAAGACTCTTCTGAGTATTCTAGCCGATCCCAACAGTCCTGTAGTTAGGATGGTCTCGATTCTTCTGATTTCCAATTCACCAAATTCTTTTCCAGAGCTTTTGGTACGACCATCACCATGTTCCACAGTTTCCTCAGTTCTCTGGCAAGGTCGAAGTATTTGTCTGTCTTTTCGCTCTCTTTCATTTTTACTCGGTGGTCGGATTATTATTATCATTATTAGTTTTGCACACTGCTGTGGCCGGTGGTTCCCCGGAATCTGGGTGACAGTAAATCTCCTCAGGTCTCCAGGACACTTCTGAGTATTCTAGGTGATCTAAACACACCGTAGTTTGGATGGTCTCGATTTTTCCTCTAATCTTCAGTTCAAACAAACTCTTTGCAAGACTCTTGTGGCCGTTCCAGGTGTCCCCATTACAATTGGTACTACCTTTACCTTCATGTTCTACAGTTTTTTCAACTCTCTTTGTCTATCTTTTCGTTTTCTTTCATCTTCACGTCCGGACATTAAAATCCACGAGATGACAAGTTTTCTTCTTATTGATTCAGAAGAGAACCGAAAGTACTTGGACTACAAATATAAAATGTTTCGGACAAATCATTAAACCCCTTCATGATGAAAACATTGTTAATATGGTTATTTCCTAGTTGAGTAAGATGATATTACAGGGTGACCCAGAAAAAAAACAGAACCAAAATTATTTATTTTCCCAATTAACTAACCCTAAACCCCAAACAAACCCTAAACCCTAATCCTACCCTAAAACCCCCCCCTAGTTGAGTAACATAATATTACAGGGTGACCCAGAAAAAACAGAACCCACAAATTTTGTAATAAAACTGTTAATTTTAATTTTATTTTAAGTTTAAGTCCAACAAGGGTTTGGGTTTAGGGTTGGAGTTGGGGTTGGGGTTGGGGTTTGGGGTTTAGAGTTAGTTTAATGGGAAAATAAATAGATAATTTGGGTTCTGTTTTTTCTGGGTCACGCATATTACTCAACTAGGAAATAACCTTTAATATTTTTAAAAATTTAAACACACACACACACACACACACACACACACATATACATATATATATATATATATATATATATATATATATATATACTAAGAAAATTGAAAAAAACAGTGTGTGTGTGTGTGTGTGTGTTAAAATGGTAATAATACTGTGCTGCTGATAGACACTGTGAAATGGCCAACGATATCCTGCAAGTAAATCATAATAAAATAATTATGTTTCATTATCATTGGAGTTAATTGGGGCGTTAGCAACCAGACAATCCTTAATTAACCACCCACACCCTCCCCACACCCCAAAAATATGACCCTAAAGATCGATTTATGCCCATTTCTTAATGGACATAAAGGTCAATAAGCTTAAAATTCACATTTACCATTTTAAGAGCCGTAGGAAATCGATTTGGCGAACCGAGTTCAAATCCGGGCGAGGCTGCGTTTCACTTGGTGATAAATATCCTTTAGGAAAAGCCGCGAATATAGACGCGTGCACTCACGCATTCAATATTATTATAATGGAGATTGTGTGTTTGTCTGTCTGTAACCGAAACTATATTACTACTCAAGTCACAATTCCCTTTTTTTGACATCACATTCTCCATGATTTTATTTTTATTTAAACCTCAATTATTAATAAAATTGTTTTACATCATTAAGACTGTTGACCATATCTACATACTAATAAATGCAATTGTATTTATATATACAATAAAAAAGCGGATTGCAGTGTGAACGGGAAGGCTAATTTGCATATTGATATTAAAAATTTGATTTTTAATAAATATGTGCTTAGAATTATTATTTCTAACTGTTTGATTTTATTTAATGAATATAAGCAAAAATCTCAATAAATCTTCAATGAAATCCATTAACAAGAAAAATAATGTCATTTTATTCTTTACTTCCTATTTTAACTAAATACTTAAATTAGGAAAATTACAATGAAAGATGGGAGTGATGGAAGAGTAAGTTTCAGTTGTTCTATTTTTCAATATACCCCCTCTGTTTCAAATCTTTTATCTGTATTCTTATTCAGTTTCATTAGCCTTTCTAATTTAATATGATATTTATTATATTAAAACTTAAATACTTGCACCCGGAGGGTGCATATATTTTCTAGTTATTATAATGGAGATTGTGTATTTGTCTGTCTGTAACCGAAACTATTTCACTACACAAGTCACAATTCCCTTAATTATTTACGTCACATACTCCATTATTTCATTTCTATTTAAACTTCAATTATTAATAAATTTGTTTTACATTATTAATACAGCCAAACACACACACATAGTGTGGGCCATAATGATGGAACACATTTTAAATGCTATTTTCTCAGATTACAAAAGCGACACAGAGTACTAAGTATATTTATTACATAACGGGTACACAGGAGTTTTACATGTGATCTGAGATTTGAATATTAAGTCCTTGAGCTGGTCACCATCATGATGAAAACATTCGAGAGCTCGATTTCTCATATAACGTAAAGTGTGGTTTAGCATATCAATTGGAATATCTCTCTACGGCATTGCCCATCTCTCGGAAATTGTAACAGCACAAAGGATCACCTTTCGGGATGGTGCCTCTTGCTTTCCCAAATGCTGTCGAAATTTTCTTTAGGCTGCAACGATGGATGTTTGGCTGGCGAAGTATTCTTCGACTGCATATGCAATTTCTTTTGGACTCCACGGCATTATGAGGATCACCAAAATCAATACCTGAAAGTAATAAAAACTTAATTTAATATTCAAATCTTAATAACATGTAAAACTCCTGTGCATCAGTTATGTAATAAATATATTTAGTACTCTGTGTTTTTTATAATCTGAGAAAATAGCATTTAAAATGTGTCCATCAGTATGGTCTACAATATATATATATATATATATATATATATAGATATATAGAGAGAGAGAGAGAGAGAGAGAGAGAGAGAGAGAGAGAGGAGAAAGAGTAAATATGTTCTACATCCAAAATTTATGATGATTAATAATATGATGATTTAGAAGGGTCGGTTCAACTCAGTCAGTAATGCGTCCGCCTAGAAACCGCAGGGTTCCTGGTTTGACGCCGGCCCTCGCCAACTCAGCGTATGAATAGCACATGGATCTGTGCGGCAAAGTGAAGAACTGATCGTAGGTGTGGCGCTCCACCCCTGACGCCGAAAACAATCTCCTTGGTATAGCGCTAGTGAAAAGGGGATATACTCCCTCGTTGTCTGGCTGATACCGAATTTAGGCCACCCCGACGACTTTACCTTTACTTATACCAAAATATGGGGGTTAAGGTGATAACACAAGTTTGAAGCTATATTGTATAATATGAAATCGATATATCAATACGCCTGTTCCTTAATTGTACGACAGTTATCATCTTGCTACACCCTCTGGTTAAAAAATGGCTGTCCAAATCGTCCAAGATGAAATGCAAAAATGTAAATCCTGATTATCTGGTGTTACTTATCGCTGAGTGTTGTCACCTCAGCTAAATAATTGACCATACCGTTTTTATCATAAAAAAGGGAAGAAACACAGAAAATTATATATCTATTTATTTGATGGCAATAGAACAGTCACAACCTTAGGTTTCATACATGCAAAATCGCATGCATTCATCAGGTGACGTTGATCCGAATACAAGGAAAATCGAAAAAATCGAAAAATTCAAAAGGTTTTTAGGGCATAAGTGTATGATTGGATGAAGTGATATGCGTATGTATTTAGTGTATTGGAATGCGTATGTGTGTTTATGGACAAAAGGATGTATACAATCGGGTTACACACACATTCACATTATACTAGTGTGCAACGACTTAACGATACTGAAGTGTGCACTGTCCATAAACACACATACGCATCCCCTAATACACTAAATACATACGCATATCACTTCATCTAATCATAAACATCTTATGCCCGTAAAAAACTTTTGAATTTTTCGATTTTTTCGATTTTCCTTGTATTCGGATCAACGTCACCAGATGAATGCATGCGATTTTGCATGTATGAAACCTAAGGTTGTGACTGTTCTATTGCCATCAAATAAATAGATATGTAATACCTTTATATATTTATTTTATTATATTATATACTAGCTCTATTCTTTATGTCGAGCACTCTCCTAATACTACTGCAATTTGGCGACCATTCCAGCGGAAGCTGAAGCGGTGACTATTATATATATATATATATATATATATATATATATAGAGAGAGAGAGAGAGAGAGAGAGAGAGAGAGCTTATTATTAAATATATGGGTGAGTAGGCCGCTAAATATGGTGGTCAAGGTGATAACATAAGTCAATAAAAAGAAGCACATGGAACAACTTGAAGTTTCAAAGATTGTTATATTATAGTGTTATAAAAGAAAATAAGAGTGTATCGATAATTTCAGTTGCAAACAAGTTGTTCTGTTTGCGGCTATATTGTATTATATGAAATATTAAAATATTAGTCCACTTAACTGAAGTCCTTGGTTGGTTTTACGTACTTACGCACGGCTCCCTATGTTTTTACTGTTCTTAGAAGCAGTGACAATTTTAAACAAACAACACGCGCACACATACACACACACAGACACTCACACACACAGATTCTTACGCACTCACGCACGCACCTACACACACACACACACACTCACGCACGGATGCGCGCACACACACGCTTGCGCCAACAATATCAATGGAACATTATTGAGATCAGCTTGAATACTTAGAAAAGTGCTGGAGACTTACTGTATATTTACCACGTACCCCACGTGTACAGGTTAGGCACAAGGCCCTATTAATGTAGAACCACCCACGAATCGAAGCTCATGGTGTGGGCGGGTGCAAAAAATGCGTTGTCACAAGGGGGGCTCCTCAGGCACTGGGCAATAAACTCAGCCCTGCCCCTTTAAATCGAGGGGATCAACGATGTTAATTTACTCCGTAGGTTCATCGACAGAAGCTCACTGGATCCCCGGCTCTCTCCAAACAATCGACTGGTCATATATATATAGGATGCCCTGTCTGTGTAATGGTCGCTGCACACGGGGAAGAGTAGGGGGGGGAATAGTTAGACAGGTGTCCGACTATTGACAAACTGTCAAAATAATGCAATAAAAAGCAAAATAATAATTTTGTTTTTGTAGAAACACCCCGTCTCCCCTCTCCCCTCTCTCTGTATGTCTGTCACTCATTCATTCACACAGTCTCTCTCTCTCTCTCTCTCTCTCACTCTCTCTCTCTCTCTCTTCTCACATACACACACACATACACACACTCTCTCTCTCTCTCTCTCTCTCTCTCTCTCTCTCTCTCTCTCTCTCTCTCTCCCTTTGTCTCTCACTCTTGTCTTTCGCACGCACGCACACACACACTTCTCTCTCACTCTCTCTCTCTCTCTTTCTCTCTTTCTCTCTCTCTCTCTCTCTTTCTCTGTCTGTCTGTCTGTCTGTCTCTCTTCTCTCTCTCTCCTCTCTCTCCTATGTCTATCTTTGTCTGTCCGTCTCTCTCTCTCTGTTTCTCTTCTGTTTTCTCTCTCACACACACACTCTCTCTTCTCTTCTCTCTTGTCTTCTCTCACCACTCTCTCTCTCTCTCTCTCTCTCTCTCTCTCTCTCTCTCTCTCTCTTCTTCCTTCTTCATCTCTCTCTCCCCCTTTGTCTCTCGTTGTCTCTCTCTTTGTCTCTCACTTTGTCTCTGTCTGTCTGTCTGTCTGTCTCTCTCTCACTCTCGTTCACACACTCCTCACTTACTCATCCCCCCTCTCTCTCTCTCTCTCTCTCTCTCTCTCTCTCTCTCTCTCTCTTCTCTCTCTCTCTCTCTCTCTCTCTCTCTGTAATCATGTCTGAGTCAGAATTGTTTGTTGCAAGCGCAGCGATAAACAAAGGAAAAACGAAAAACAAAAAATAAAACCAGGTTAACATGTCAAAATATCAATCAGTCACGGAGTTTGGCGATGGAGAGACGAACAGGACCAACCCTCCAAAGACAGAGAGAGAGGGGGGGTAGAAGGGAGAGGAAGGGGAGAAAGAGGAGAGAGAGAGAGAGAGAGAGAGAGAAAGAGAGTGAAAGAGAGTAAAAGGAGACAGACAGAGAGAAAGAGACAGGGAGGCGAGGAAAGAGAAAGAGAGAGAGAGAGGTTGTAGAGAGAGAAAGAGAGAGAGAGAGAGAGAGAGGGGAGAGAGGAAGAGGAGAGAAAACAGTGTGAGAGACAAAGAGAGGAGGTAGAATGGGAAGAGGAGAAAAGAGAGTGAGAGAAAAGGGAGGTAGAAAAAAGAGAGGGTAAAGGGAAAGAGAGGGGAAAAGAGAAAGAGAGAGTGAAAGACAAAAAAGAGAGAGAGAGAGAAAGGGGGGTTATAGAGGGAAAAAGAAAAAGAGAGTGGGAGAGAGACAACGAGACAGAGAGAGTGAGAGAGAGTGAGAGAGAGAGAGAGAAAGAGAGAGATACAGAAGAGAGAGAGGAAGGAAAGAAAGAAAAGGAGACAGACAGAAATAGAAGAGGGAGGAAGTCGGAGAAAGAGAGAGACAGGGAGGTTGTAGAGGGAGAGAGAGAGACGAGAGAAAGAGAGACGGAGTGGAGAAAGAAAGAGATAGGGTTGAGGGATTGAGAAAGGTGATGAGACAGAGAGAGAGAGAGAGAGAGTGAAAGAAAGAAATGAGACAGACAGAAAAGAACGAGGGAGGAGGCGGGGAAGAGAGAGAGGGGGGAGGTGTAGAGGAGAGGGAGAGAGGAAAGAGAGTGAGAGACGAGAGAAGAGAGACGGAGTGGAGAGAAAGAAAGAGAGATAGAGAAGAGAAAGGTGGATGAGATAGATAGATAGATAGATAGATAGACAGAGGGGGAGAGAGAGAGAGAGAGAGAGAGCAACTGCAATCGTTCATAATCGTTGTTATTTACTAAGCTTTGTTTAGTTTGACACTCAGAACTCAGATTGTTTATTGTTAACTCTTTGCCTACTTTAAACCGCTCACAGCAGCTCAAGCTCACCCATCCTACCGTAAACCACAGATGATTAGTTCATTAGAATTGAGCAGAAAGACTCAAGATTACAATAATAATTGGACTTTATTTGAATAGAATGAGTTCTGAGGTGAATCGATAGTGAACCATCATATAGGTAAAAAATATCAAGAAAAGAAAATTTGTAGACAGAATGTTGAGTTATGATTGCTAAATCTCTCTCTCTCTCTCTCTCTCTCTCTCTCTCTCTCTCTCTCACACACACACACACACACACACACACACACGCAAACATACTCTCTATATCTCTCTGTCCCTCCTGTCCATCTGTTCATATATAGTAATAGGCGATGCTAGGTAGCCGCTTCTAGTCAATAATCTCTCTCTTCTCTTCTCTCTCTCTCTCTCTCTACTCTCTACATCTCTCTGTCCCTCCCTCTCTCTCTCTCTCTCTCTCTCTCTCTCGTCTCTACATCTCTCTGTCTCCCTCCCTCCCTCTCTCTCTCTCTCTCTCTCTCTCACACACACACACACACACACATACACGCAAACGTACTCTCTACATCTCTCTGTCCTTCCCTCCTCCCTCTCCCTCTCTCTCTCTCTCTCTCACACACACACACACATACACGCAAACTCTACATCTCTCTCTCTCTCTCTCTCTCTCTCTCTCTCTCTCTCTCTCTCTCTCTCTCTCTCTCTCTCTCTCTCTCTCTCTCTCATTTTAATGTTATTAGAATAGAATGCGTTCTGTGATGAATAGATAATGAACTTTGAAATATCCGATCATTCAGGTAAAAAAAATACCAAGAAAATTCGGTACTGGCGTGGAGGAAATTTGTTAGGCAAAGAGTTAAACCACTCACAGCGGCTCTCTCACTACACCCAAACAAAGTACAAAAAACTTATGGTTAGTCCATTATATTGATTTATTTAAGATGTTTTCAGTAGTTGTTAACTCTTTGTCTACTTTAAGCTGCTCACAGCGGCTCTCCCACCAAGCAAAGTACCCAAGCAAAGTTACAAAAACTGATGGTTAATTCATTATAATTGAGCAGAAGGACTCACGTTACAATGATAATAGGATTTTATTTGAATAGAATGAGTTCAGAGGTGAATAGATAGTGAACTTTGAAATATCTCCATCATACAGGTAAAACAAATACCAAGACAATTTGGTATAGCCAAGGGGGAAATTTGGTTAGCAAAAACCCTTTGCCTACCACCCCCCGCCCCGGCTGTACCAAATTTTCTTGGTATATTTTACCTGTATGATGGGATACTATATTCAAATAAAGTCCTATTATTATTGTAATCTGAATCCTTCTGTGAGCGGCTTAAAGTAGACAGTTAAAATTTACTCAATTATAGAAATGAATGGAATCTAATGTAATCAAGAAGTGAGGGATCAGTTTACAACTTTGTTACAATACTAAAATGATCCCTCACTTTACATCCAGTTGAGGTATCTGGTTGTTGTAGCAACACCAGTTGCGATATCTATGAGAATACTTAACTCTTTGCCCACCAAAATTTCCCCCATGGCTGTACCAAATTTTCTTGGTATTTTTTTACCTGTTCGATGGGATATTTCAAAGTTCACTATCTATTCATCACAGACTCATTCTATTTAAATAAAGTCCAATTATCATTGTAATGTGAGTCCTACTGCTCAATTATAAGAAACTACCCATCAGTTTTTGTATTTTGCTTGGGTGTGATGGG
The DNA here is from genome assembly GCA_023376005.1 of Doryteuthis pealeii. Taxonomy (NCBI): domain Eukaryota; kingdom Metazoa; phylum Mollusca; class Cephalopoda; order Myopsida; family Loliginidae; genus Doryteuthis; species Doryteuthis pealeii. The sequence continues at coordinate 17,133,689 of CM042176.1, read as the reverse complement.
AGAGCCGCTGTGAGCGGTTTAAAATAAACAAAGAGTTAACAATAGACAATATGAGTGCCAGACTAAACAAAATTTAGTAAAACAACCTTTAACTCTTTGCCTACTAAATTTTATGGTGTACCATATTTTCTTGGTATTTTTTTACCTGTATGATGGGATTTCAAAGTGCACTATCTATTCACCTCAGAAACTCATTCTATTCAAATAAAGTCCTATCATTATTGTAATCCAAGTCCTTATGTGAGTGGCTTAAAGTAGACAAAGTTAAAATTTACTCAATTATAGAAATGAATGGAATCTAATATGATCAAGAAATGAGGGATCAATTTACAACTTTGTTACAATACCAAAATGATCCCTCACTTTACATCCAATTGAGGTATCTGGTTAATGTAGCATGAGTTATCTATGAGAATACTTAACACTTTGCCTACCAAATTTCCTCCACAGCTTTACCAAATTTTCTTGGTATTTTTTTTACCTGTATGATGCGATATTTCAAAGTTCACTATCTATTCACCTTACAACTCATTCTATTCAAATAAAGATGGAAGGTATGTTCAAGTAGTGTTTTTTCAGTGTAAACAAGTGACAAGCAGCTTACGATAGGATCTCAGCGGTGGAAGGAGCCGCTGTGAGTGGCTTAAAGTAGTCAAAGTGTTAAAATAGCCCGGGCCATGGAATTGACAATTGCCGATGTGGCTCAAGTGTTGGATTATTTTTGGTATATAAGGTGTGCTACAATACACCACTTAAATTTATAGACTATGCGAGGTCACGTGGTTCAAACCCCAGCCAATCAACAGCCCGAATGTGTGGCTGGTTGACTACTTAATCGCTGACGCTGTGAGACGTCCATTTGCAATCATTGACGAAGGACTGGCAATACTGAGGAGCACTAACGAACAACCAAAGGATTCTTTACCAAGGATTTCTGCTGGACAAGCGCTCTTGCTTGAAGCCTAAAGGATGGCCCATAAAATCATAACAAACGAGCCGCTGTAAGCGGTTTGAAGTAGTGAAAGAGTTAAAATAGCCCAGGCCATGGAATTGACTATTGCCGATCACACAAAGAAACAAAGATACGAATGACTGGCATAAAATGTCTACGGTAAAACAGCTGAGATACAAAAAGGGGAAAGGGTTGTGTTGTGGGTGCGATGGGAAATGGCACGAGTGACGTATACACTGTCCAGCTGGAGGGGGGGGGCCTTGTTTCAAGTGTCAAAATAAAAATCATTTTTTCGTGACAGTATAAAAACAAACAAAGAGAAATCCAGCCACACTACACGTTACAACAAGAAACACGTGACATATCCTTATTTATATATTAATACTCGTGTTCCTTAAAGGTTCGACCGTTATCATCTTGCAACACCCTCTGGTTAAAAATGAGACCGTCCAAATCGTCCAAATCGTCCAAGATGAAATGCAATGAAATGTTGCTTATCTGACGAATTCTTATTTCTTACAAGTGTCGTCACTTCAGCTAAATAATGGACTATTCCGTTTTTATAATAAAGAGAGGGAAGAAAAAGGACATGCTACACAGAAAAAATATAAGAAAGAAAGAAAGAAAGAAAGAGAGAGAGGGAGTAAGGGAAAGATATGGAGATGGGATGTGTGCGTTGAAGCGATAATGCTAATCTGTTTCAATCGAACATAATGAAAAGATGAAAAGAAGGAAAGAAAGAAAAGGATGGGAGAGAGAGAGAGAAGAGAGAGAGAGAGAGAGAGAGAGAGAGAGTTAAATCAAGATTATTATACTTTTTAGATTTATACAAGGATTCTTTCAGGGTCCTGAGAGAGTTCAATGTATGATAATTAACAAATCAATTCTATACATAGCAATATTTATACTTGCAATAGGAGAGAAAAACTCAATAGACCGTCATTTAGCTATTATAAATTTATTTCTGCTGGAGATTCTATAAAAGAGCCCAGTCTCGTCAAGATAGCCATCATACAATGGAGAAAAACTGGAAATATATGGAAGCGCGTGGTGTAATGGTTAAAGTCATGGGAAATGGACTCGTCGCCCCGAGTTCAATTCCTGGATGTGGTAATTGCATTTTCACTTAGCGCTAATACCCTTGGGAAAGGTATGAATTCTACTCTCCCTCCAACTATGGGCAACTAGTAGGGCAGACTGGGCTCTTTAACCATGGTTAGGCAACCGGTCTCGGAGAAGGAAAACTCTGAATTCAAACCTGTTGAACTCCGCTTTAGAAATTGACCTTGTGTCAATCCATCTCTCTCTTTNCGGCGACATCCCAATTTTCCCATGACTTTAACCATTACACCACGCGCTTCCATTATATTTTCCAGATTTTTCTCTGTATTGGAATGGCTATCTTGACGAGATGGGTCTCTTATAGAAACTCCAGCGAAATGATTTTATACAAGGATTCTTTCAGGTCCTGAGAGAGTTCAATGTATGATAATTAACAAATCAATTCTATACATAGCATATTTATACTTGCAATAAAACTCAATAGACCGTCATTTAGCTATTATAAATTTATTTCTGCTGGAGATTCTATATAAAGAGCCCAGTCTCGTCAAGATAGCCATCATACAATGGAGAAAAACTGGAAATATATGGAAGCGCGTTGTGTAATGGTTAAAGTCATGGGAAATGACTCGTCGCCCCGAGTCAATTCCTGGATGTGGTAATTGCATTTTCACTTAGCGCTAATACCCTGGGAAGGTATGAATTCTACTCTCCCTCCAACTATGGGCAACTAGTAGGCAGACTGGGCTCTTTAACCTGGTTAGGCAACCGGTCTGAGAGAAGGAAAACTCTGAATTCAAACCTGTTGAACTCCGCTTTAGAAATTGACCTTGTGTACATCCTGCTCGTGCGGAGGTTGTAAATCTTATTATAATGGAATTGTGTGTTTTTCTGTCTGTAACCGAAACTATATTCCTACTCACACACAATTCTCTTAGTTATTGACATCACATTCTCATGATTTTATTTTTATCTAAACCTCAATTATTAATAAAATTGTCTTACATTATTAATACTGTTAACTAATACTGTCTACATACTGACAACATGCAATTATATTATATATACAACAAAATAGCGGTTTACATGTGAACGGGAAGGCTAATTTGCATATTAATATTAAAAAATCGAATAAAATATGTGCTTAGTATTATTGATTTCTAACTGTTCGGTTTTATTTTAATGAATAAGCAAAAATCTCTTCAATGAATCTTAAATGAAATCCATTAATAAGATAAAATAACTGTCATTTTATTCTTTACTTCCTCTTATAACTAAATACTTAAATTAGAAAAAATAACAATGAAAGACGAGAGTGATGGAAGAGTAAGTTTCAGTTGTTCCATTTTATTATACTCCCTCTGTTTCAAATTCTTTTATTATACTTCTCTGTTTCAAATCTTTTATCTGTTATTTTATTTAGTTCCGTTAGACTTTCTAATTTAATATAAATATTTTATTACATTAAAACTTAAATACTTGCACCCGGAGGTGCATATATTTGCTAGTATATACAATGGAGAAAAAAACTAAAAAACTTCTTTTTTTTTTTGCGTGTTTTGTTTATATTGTTAATGTGTGGAAGTAAACAATTTGATTGATATCAACACCCATTTTTCGTCTTGTCTTCCTCTCTGTAAACAAATGTTTTTTTTTGGGCGGGGGTGTCAAATATCGTGGGTTATTTAATGCCAAATCTTTCCTTATTGAAAGAACTGTAAAGGAAGCGCGGGTGGTAATGGTTAAAGTCATGTGGAAATGGACTCGTCGCCCAGAGTTCAATTCCTGATGTGTGTAATGCATTTTCACTTACCGCTAATACCCTTGGGAAAGGTATGAATCCTACTCTCCCTCCAGCTATGTATAAATGGTAGGCAGACTGAGCTCTTTAGCCTTGGTTAGGCAACCGGTCTAGGAGAAGGAAAACTCTGAATTCAAGCCTGTTAAACTCCGCTTAAGAAATTGACCTTGGTCCATCCTGCTCGTGCGGAGGGTTGGTAAATATATATGAAAGAACAGTAATGGTACTATTTAACCTATAGCTTGAAGGTTGAAATGGTTCATGACTTTCCCAAATGTATTAGTCGAAGATGAACGTAATAGTGTTACTAGAGTTCGAACTCGCGGATTAAGTCTCCATAAGCACCCCAACAAGACCAGTATCAAAAGGACAGTTTTGCGTCTCATCGCAAACTTCCGTTTATTTGTAAATAAACCAACAGACGATCTTTTGAGATTAGAATTTTACGGGACAGGGATACAGATCTCTTCGAAGTGGAACATAGCTAAATAGAGAAAGGTGACTATATGGAGAAGTAGGGATGTGATCCACAGAGACCAGCTTCATTTTGATGTTGCATACTCTCCTGTGTTGGAGGTATAACTGTCCTAAACAAAAGGCATTACTTTTACTTACCTATTGGGGAAGTAGGGATGTGATCCACAGAGGACCAGCTTATTTTGATGTATGATACCTGTTCCTGTGTTGGAAATTTATATTGTCCTAAACAATGGCATTACTTTTTACTTACCTATGTGGGAGAATGAGGGATGTGATCCACAGAGGACCAGCTCAATTTGATGTATGATCAATTTTCTTGTTTTGGTAAATATAACTGCCTAAACAAATGGCATTACTTTTTTAATCATCCTGTAAGTTTTACCCATGAATTGAATCATTGTTTTGTTGATTTATTTACCTTTTTCCATTTTATTTTTGGATCAAGTCTCCAATAAGCACCCAACAAAGACCAGTAATCAAAAGGACAGTTTGTTTCTCACCGGAAACTTCCGCTTATTTGTAAACCAAACCAACAGACGATTTTTTTTTTTTACTTAGAATTTCACTGTAAGATTTTTTTTAAAGTTAGTTCATGTTTATTAAAGTACCTTGGCTGGTTTTTAAGGCATGTCAACCACTTGTTGGTTATTCTTTGCCGATGACATTTTTTATTCATTCTTTGTTGGTTATTAAATTTGTTTTTCAAACACTATTTTTAAACACACTTTACATTTTAACACATTTTAAACACATTTAACACTTTATTTTTTTAAACACATTTTTTTTAAACACATTTTATCACTATTTTTAAACCATTTTTAAACACAATTAACACTATTTTTAAACACATTATTTTTTTTAACACTTTTTTTTTTTTTAAACACATTTTTAAAACAATTAACATTTTTTAAACACATTTTTTAAACACATTTTTAACACTATTTTTTTAACACATTTTTAAACACATTTTTTAAAACTATTTTTAAAACACATTTTTAAACACATTTAACACATTTTCTATTTTTTAAATTAAACACATTTTAACACTATTTTTAAACACATTTTTAACACATTTTTATTTTTAAACCATTTTAAACACATTTTAACACTATTTTTAAACACATTTTAAACATTTTTATAAACCACTATCTTTAACACTATTTTTAACACAAATTTTTTTTTCTTAAAACATTTTTTTAAACACATTTTAATACTAAGTTTTTAAATCTATTTAACCCATAGATGGGACCCTAACAGTACTACCATTCCGGGTCAGGTGAACCTGGAAGTAATGCCGATAAAGGGTCCACCATTCCCCAGAGCTGCCAAATTGAAAATTCACACAACAACCTCTCTTCCCCTTTTTTCACCCCCTTCTCCTTTCAGTCTTCCTTTTCACCTCATCATTTTTACTCCCCACCCTCAACAATTCACTATCGCCCCCCCCCCACAACTCTTTAAATACCGACCCTTCCTCTTTTTTAAGAAAAACTATATCAACGACTTCCCTTTGATAGAGTCAGGCGGACGTTTTTCGAAAGAAAAAATAAATAATAGATAATAAACAAGTTAAAAGCGGAGATTAAAGAAAGAGAAAAAAAAAAACATTTCCATTCTTTTGTTTTCTTTCTTTTGTTTTTTTTCTTCTTCTTTTTTCCTTTTTCCTTTTTCTTTTTTCTTTTTTCTTTTCTTTTTCTTTTTTCTTTTTTCTTTCTTTTTACCTTTTTTTCTTTTTCTTTCTTCTTCTTTCCTTTTTTTTTTTTTCCTTCTTTTTCTTTCTTTTTTTTTACTTTTTTTCTTCTTCTTTATTCTTATTTCTTTTTTTCTTTCTTCTTTTTTTCTTTTTTCTCTTCTTCTTTCTTTTATACTTTTTTCTTTTTCTTTCAATCTTTTTTCTTTTCTTTCTTTTTTTTTTCTTTTTCTTTTCATCTTTCTTTCTTTTCTTTTCTTTTTCTTTTTTTTCTTTTTTTCTTTTTCTTTTTCTTTTTTTCTTTTCTTTTTCTCTTTTTTTTTCTTTTTTCTTTTTCTTTTTCGTATTTTCTTTCTTTTTCTTCTTTTCTTTCGTTTTCTTTTTCTTTTCTTTTTCTTTTTCTTTTTCCTTATTTTTTTCTTTTTTTTTTCTTTCTTTTTCGTTTTTCGTTTTCCCCTTTTTTTCTCTTTTAAAACCATCTGGTGATCACCGCATTTTCCGGCCACAGGAATTCGTGTCCAAATGAGACAGCGTACCTTCTGTTGGCGCCAGAACGAGGCTCCGGCTTTTATGATCATGTTTGGTTTCAGTGTAAAGAAAACACGTATTAACGTTAGTCGTTGCTCGATTGGCAAATGACTCGCTCTTTAGACGTTAAAACAAAATGTGAAATGAGCGATATCAGCTGTTGATAAACAGAGGAGCAACCGAGATTTCCCGAGATTTGAATCATTTTTTAGTGTTTTTTTTCTTTCCTTTTTTAAAAAAAAAAAAAAAGAGATTATATCTATAGGAAAGAAGTGTAGTCAGTGATTCTGTTCTCCCTTCTCTCGCTTCACGACGCCATCTTGTTTTACGAACTTGTCACTGATTTTTTTTTTCAAAGTAACTAGACAATCCGTGAATGGTTTTAAGAATATTATTTTTCCTTGTTTACGATAGCGTCTATGTATCTATTTATCTATCTATCATCTATTTATCTCAGTCTGTTCATATCTATCTATCTGTCTGTCTATCTATCTATTATCTATCTATCATTACCATCTATTTAGTTTTTCATATCTATCTATCATCTATTTATCTATCTATCTAGTTATATATCCATCTTGGTCTGTTCATAATCTATTTATCTAGCTAGCTATCTATCTCAGCCTGTTCATATCTATCTATCTATTCAGACAGCATATCTATCTATTTATATATTCTATCTATCTATCTATCTATCTATCTAAGTCTGTTCATATCTATTTAAGTCTGTTCATATCTATCTATCTATCTGTTCATATCTATATATCTAAATCTTTCATTCTATTCTATCTATAATCTATCCCAATCTGTTCATTCTATCTATTTATATCAGTTTGTTCATATCTATGTATTTATTCAATCTGTTCATATCTATCTATATATCTATCTATCTCGGTCTGTTCATATCTACCAGTCGGTCATCTATCTATCTTCCAATCGTTCATATATAATCTATCTATCCCAGTCTCTTCATATCGTCATCTATCTATCTCTCCCAAAGTATCTATATCTATTATCTACTATTCCTAGTCTCTTCATATCCATCTATCTATCTATCTATCTCAGTCTCTTCATATCTATCTATCTATTCCAATCTGTTCATATATATCTATCTATCCCAGTCTCTTCATATCTATCTATCTATCATTATCCCAGTCTCTGCATATCTATCTAGCTATTCCAATATGTTCATATATATCTTATCTATCTCGTCATCTCTTCATACTATCTATCTATCTCTCTATCTAATCTATCTCTCTCTCATCTTCATCTATTATCTCTTCATATCCATCTATCTATCTATTTATCTATCCCAGCTTTCTACTATCTATCAATATTTCACTATATATCTATCATATCACAGTCTCTTCATATTCTATCTATCTATATCCCAGTCTCTTCATATCCATCTATCTATCTATCTCAGTCTCTTCATATCTATCTATCTCATCTACTATCTCTTCCAATCTATCTATCTATCTATCTATTATCTATCCCAGTCTCTTCATATCATCTATCTATCTATCCCAGTCTCGTTCATATCTCTATCTATCCCAATCTGTTCTATATCTATCTATTCAGTCTCTTCATATCTATCTACTATCTATCCATTCTCTTCATATCATCTATCAATATGTTCTATATATCTATCTATCACAGTCTCTTCATATTATCTATCTATATATCTATCTATCTTTATTCTCCCCATCTATCTATCTATCTATCCCATCTCTTCATATCTATCTATCTATCTATCTCAGTCTCTTCATGATCTATCTATCTATCTATCTATCTATCCAGTCTCTTCATATCCATCTATCTATCTATTCCCAGTCTTCATCTACTACTATTCATATGTTCATATATATCTATCTATCCAGTCTCTCATATCTATCTATCTCATATCTATCTATCTTCTATCTCAGTCTCTTCATATCTATCTATCTATCTAGCTATCTCTCCCAATCTATCTATCTATCCCATCTCTTAATCTATCTATCTATCTATCCCAGTCTCTTCATATCTATCATTATTCCATATGATCATTATATCTATCTATCTCCAGTCTCTTCAGTTATCTATCTATCCTATCTATCTATCTATCTATCTATCCCAGTCTCTCTTCAATTTCTATCTATCTATCTATCACAGTCTCTTCATATCTATTATCTATCTTCATATATATCTACTACTCTCCTATCATCTTTATATCTATCTATCTATCTATCTACCCAGTGCTCTTCATAATCTATCTATCTATCATCTCCCAGTCTCTTCATATCTTCTATCTATCATCTGTCTATCTATCTATCCCATCTGCCCATCTATCTATCTATCCATCGTCTCTCTTTCATTCTATATCTATCTATGTCTATCTATCTATCTATCTATCTACATATATCTAGTCCCAATTGTCATTCATCTATTCTATCTATCTCAACTTACGAATGTCTAAACTTACGAGTTTTCCCGCTTTCATAAATGTCAATTTTTTTCGCTTTGAATTGAAAACCAAAATTTGAGGTACGAATTTCATTCACTAAAAATAAGTTTCCATATTTATATAAGCCAAAGCAAAGTATTATTATTATTTTTAAAAATATCAACATTAAAAGATATACATACATAATTAATTACACTAGCAATATACTTGCGCAAGTATTTAAGTTTTAATGTAATAATATTATATTTAATTAGAAAACGCTTAAAAAACTAAATAAGAATGCAATTAAAAAGATTTGAAAAAGAGGTATATCGAAAAATAGAACAACTAAACTTACTCTTCCACTCATCTCATGTCTTTCATTACTATTTAATTAAAATAGGAAGTAAAGAATAAAATTACAGTTATTTTTTCTTGTTAATGGATTTATTTTAAATTTAAGCCCGAGATTTTTACTCATATTCATTAAGATAAAACGAAACAATTAAAACAATTAATACTAAGCACATATTATAAAATCAATTTTTAATATCAATATACAAATTAGCCCTCCCGACTGTAAACGCTGTTTTTATTGTATATATAAAAATTGCATGTTACTTGTATGTAGACAAGCCCCGACTCGGGTGGGGTTGCTTAATAACGGCGTCGATCCCAATAGGGGGCTATCCCCCAGGCAATACCTGCCCCTTGATTAAAGGGCAGGGCTGGGTTTATTGCCCAGCGCCTGAGCGCCCCCTTGATGGGGGATCGACGCAATTTTTTCCACCTACCAATCCATGAGCTTCGGTTTGTGGTAGGCCCACATAAAAATGTCTTGTGTCACGCCCTCATAAGTGGAGAAGAGGCAAATACCTGTAGATAAAGCCAACAATATTAATAATGTAAAACAATTATTAATTAATTGAGGTTTAAATAAGAATAATATCATGGAGAATGTGCGTAAGATCAGAGCAATATATCTATCTATCTATCTATCTAATCTATCTCTCCAATCTCTATCTATCTATCTATATCAGTCTCATTCTCCATCTATCTATCTATCTATCCATCTGTTCACTATCTATCTATTATCTATCTATCTCAGTCTGTTCATATCTATCTATCTATTCCAATTGTTCATATATAGTAATATACTCAGGTAGATGCTAGGTAGCCGCTTCTAGTCAATATATCTCTCTCTCTACTCTTCTTCTCTCTCTCTCTCTCTCTCTCTTCTCTCTTATTCTATTATGTAACCCGAGAAACCTCTCTCAACGTTTATATACCGAGTATGTTAGAAGGGTAATATACGGTTATACAGCACATATATTTGCTAGCATATATAATGCATCTATTTACACCCACCCATCCTAGCACCTAATGATAAGTTCTGCCGAACTCTTCAAAATCTACATATCATCCATTTTTATCTTAAAGATAGTCGAGAAGAGTCAATTACCTGTTTCATTAATACATAACCAAAAATGAAATCGCATAAATGTCTTGTTTGGTTGATTTATTGATTTTACGGCATATCAACACGTCTGGGGTTATGTCATGCCTAACGGTTAGGAAGTAATACAATCGTGTATTTATATTTATACTTTAGTAATTGGTTTAAAAATGTGTTACTGATTGGGGATTATGTTGTATATGTATTGATGTTCATGTTTCTTTCTATGGTATAATTTTATTTCGCCTCAAAAAGGAGGAATATCCTCCATGTTGCCATTTTCAAAAGATCTTATATTGTTCTTTAAAATAACGGTTTCTGATGAAAGCAAAAATCTGCTTCCATGAATAAGTATGTTTTAACTGTCAAAGGTGTTTGGCATGTTTTACATTGTTGTTTTTGTTCTGTTGTGCGTATATAGGAATGCGTTAGTCTTGTATGACAATGCGTGATCGGGACACAATGATTGTTCCTTTCTAGACTTCCTTAAAGTTGGTCTCCAGCTCCCAAAGTGGGTTTGATTTGGAATAGAGTTTTTTCATGGATGTTATTATTCCAGTATTTGTTTGCCATTTTTGTATGAAGGAATCTATTAATTTAGGTTTCAAGTCAGTATATGGTATCTTCAATTATCGGGGATCAATCTAGAGCCGATTTAGCTGCAGAGTCGCTCTTTCATTCCCTCACTCCTTTATCATAAATGTTTGTGTAAACTGTATAATATTTTTCAGACTGTTATTTATTCATGCTTTTGATTACAGAGTTTTTAATGGTGTAGAGTTTGGTAATGAATAATACTAATAACATTCGTTTTCATTTTATAATCTTCCACTACTAGAAAATCCTGATATCATTGATTTAGAAGAAATTTCTTCTTTTACAATAAAAATGTTAGGTGGTCACTTATGGAGATACTAAATAATACTTAATAATATCAATTTAAATGGTGAGAGTTGTTAATAAATAATACCTAATAACATTCGTTTTCATTGTTATAATCTTCCACTAGAAATAAAATCCTGATATCATTGGATCTCTAGAATGGTTTTTTAATAAAATAATGTTAAGGTGGTCACTGTATGGGAGGATACTATAATATAATGACCTGATATATCCATTTTGATTGAATAATGTTCCACTAGACAAAAAAAATCCAGTATCCTTTGTTTTGAAGAAAAATTCACTTTAGTCCTGCTCGTATATATGTTAATGCATGTATTTCCCCCCCTCCACCCCACGCACGCGTAATGTGCGGAAATTAATCATTTTTAATTGTGTCTGTAGAAACGTGAGAACGATACGTGAGACAGTCGGACGAAAGTGAGACCGGAGTAATGTCTCTGATCTAATTGCGCAGAAATTACAAAATTGACTATCGACATAATTCGCTACTAGCAACGCTACGAGAGTCATTCGCAACCGACAGAATCTGGCACCAGGAGCAGAGAGAGAGAGAGGGGAGTGGGAGAGAGAGAAGAGAAAGAGAAAGAGAAGGGAGAGAGGAGAGAATGAGTGAGTGGGTCGAGTAGACGTGAGTTGATATGAGGAGGTGAGTGGTGAATGAGTGTGAGGTGAGTGAAGGAGGAGAGAAAGGAATGAGTGTAGAGAGTAAGAGAGAGAGAAGGAGTAGAGTGACAGAGTGTGATGCGAGAGAGAAGAGTGTGAATGAGGAGTTATGAGTTAGTGAGAGAGTGAAGGTCAGAGAGAGAGGGAGAAGGAGAGAGAAATTGAGTTGGTAGGGCCGAAGTGAGGAAAAGAGTCGTGATGAGTGAGAGTGAGTGGGATAGGAGGATGAGAGTGGTGCGAATGTGGAATTTGTAGTAGAGGTCGATGAAGAGTGAATGAGGAGTAAGGAGAGCGAGAGAGGAGAGAGAGAGTAAGTTGGGTGAGTGAGATTAGAAGGTGTGAATGAGTTGTGAGAGTGAGTTAGTGAGAGAGTGTGATATGAGTGAGTTTTAGCGAAGAGAGAGAGAGAGAAGAGTGAAATGAGATCGTGCAGTGGGAGTGTGAAGAAGAGTGTGAATGAAGTGAGAGTGTATGAGTGAGTGAGGAGAGTGTGAATGATGTGTGTTGAGTTAGAGAGAGAGGAGGAGAGTAATGTGGGCGAGGTGAGAAGATTGTGTGAATGAGTGAGAGTGGACGTGACGTGAGTGAGTGAGTTAGAGAGAGGAGAAGAGTGAGAAAGAGCAGAGAGTGAATGAGGTGAAGTGGACGAGTGAGAGAAAGTGTGATGATGACATTGAGTGAGTGAGTGAGAGAGAGAGGAGAATGAATGAGCTGGCGAGTAGAAGAAGAGTGATGATGGGAGAGTTGAGTTGAGTGAGAGAGTGTGAATGAAGTGAGTTTACGAGATGAGTGGAGGAGAGAAAGAGCCCCGGGCAGGCTATAACGAAGCGTGGGCACTTCTGTGAATGCTTTCTTCTTCTACCGTGTTATCTGCTTCCAAGCCTGCCTCAACTCTCTTCACACTCACTCCAGGCATGCTATAGTGTATCTCCTTACTCATATCAGTACAGCTACTGCTTCTCCCGTGATACTCACTATGGTGTGTGTTGTAATTGTGGAAACATGAGTGATTAAGTTAGGCGAGTGTGAAGAAGAGTGTATGTGAGTTATGGAGGTGAATGAAGTTAGAAGTGATAGGAGAGAGAGAGGAAGAGAGAGAGAGACGGGAAGAAATGAGGAGAAGTGTGAGCGAGTTGAAGAGAAAGAATACGGTGTGAATGAGAGGGAGGAGAGTGAGAGGAGAGGTGAATACGTGAGTGAGTTAGAGAGGCAGGAGGGAGCCAAAGGTTGTCGCGAGAAAAGATAAAAAAGGAATGGTATAGTTTGCAAGAGAGAGAGAAAAGATAATGGAGTGCAAGATAGATAGATAAAAATAGGGACAGAGAGACAGAGAGACAGAGAGATTACTGTGATCGGTGAATAAGGACCAGTTGTGAAATGAATGAGGTGAGAGTGAGAGTGTGAATTAGTAAGGGAGACGTGTGAGTGAGTGATGAGTGAGTGGAGGGGAGTCTGTGGAATTAGGAGAGAGATGACCGTGGTTTGTGAATGAAGTGTATGGGTGGAGGAAAGAGTCGTGAAGTTGTACATGAAAGGTGAGAGAGTTAGTGAGTGAGAGTATGAGTGAAGTGAGAGTGGAAAGTTGAGAGTTGGGTTTTGAGTAAGTTGAGTGAGGTCAGTGGAAAGTGAGACGTGATGAGTCAGTGAGAGAGTGTGAAGAGTATAGAGAGTGAGTGATGAGAGTGTAAGTGAGTGAGTGTTTGACAAAAAGAGAGAGGAGAGAGAGAAGAGAGAAAGAGTGAGATATGGTGACAGTGGGCCGAGGGTTGAGAAGGAGAGGGAGTGAGGTAGTGAGTGATGAGTTGAGGAGAGTGTGAATTGAGGGTGGTGAGTTTTAGGAGAGGGGGAGAGAGAAGAGAGGAGAAAGGCCACAAATCAAGCTGCACCCCTTGACTGGTCGGGGAGTGGGTTACAAACGGATAGAATTCCCTTTCCCTGTGGGGCGACATTGTAATTATTTCTTAGCAAGGTGTCGTCACTCCACTAAATAATGGACACATATTTTCTTTTATAATAATAGAGAGGAAGAAAGAGACATGCTACACACCGAAAAAAACATACATAAGGAAAGAAGAAAAAAATAAATGAAAAGAAGAGAAGGAGTAAAGGGAAAGATAGATGGAGATGAGGGAACGCATTGGCTTGAAGCGATACTGCCTAATCTGTTTTCCACAATCGAAACAGTAATGAAAAGAATGAAAAAAGAAAGAAGAGAAGTGTGTGAGAGAGAAGGAGAGGGCTGGGAGAGAGAGAGAGAGAGAGATTAGTGTGGGGCCACAAATCAAGCTACACTCAGTGACTGGTCGGGCGGGTTGGGTTGCCAAACAGAATAGTTTCCTTTCCGCTTGTGGGGATAATTTTAAAAAAAAAAAACGTCTGTTGTCTCGCTCATAGCCCGGTAAACGGATTTATCATGTTTTTGTTTTTTTTTGTTTTGCTTTTTCTTGTTTTTGTTGTTTTGTTTTGTTTGGGGTCTTCTTTTTCTGGGTTTTGGGCCCCACCAAAATAAAATCTTATAAGATGTTTTGTACTAATTCCATAGTATTTTGTCAGTTATTACTAGGTTCCACCAAATTAGGTCCATTGATCAGCTTAGCCCCCCATATTGAGTGAAGAAGAAACGTGAATATTTTTTATTTCTTTTTAATTTTTTAAAAATCTCACAAAAAAAGAATAACGAACATAAAGAGTCGTTACAAAAAAGAGAAAACAGTTAATTCAAAGATCAATATTATCCGTATTGTTTTTTTTTGTTTTGTTGGGGTTTTGTGTGGTTTGGTGTTTTATTTGTTGTTTTGGGTTTTTTGGGGGGGGTCTTTCTTGCTGAAACGGAAAATATAAATTCATTTAATTGCCATTTTCAGTTAATTTCAATTGGAAGGAAAGGAGAAATTGAATATACTAGACATTGAGTTCTGAGCGGAAACGAAATTAAACTCGTAATTTTAATAATTCAAAGTTTCTCAGATGGTAGATGCGTCCAACGTATGAACCACAGTTTCGGGTTCGATTACCAGCCCTCGCCAACTCAGCGTTATGCCCCGACTAGCACCTGACCAGCGAACATCTATGCGATCTCATAAAAGAGAAGAAGCTTTGATGGTAAGTGTGGGCGCTGTCGTCTGATGTCGACTCTTTAGACCACCCCGTTCGATTTTACCATTGCGCTAATCAACACTAAAAAAAAGGGTAAATTGGGGGTGTGGTTTATTATTATCACAGTTATCAACCAGGACTATTCGTATCGGAGACGAGTCTATCCTTTCTTTCGGCCCTTTTCTCACAGCTCTCTGTATGCTTAAACGCAGAGAGATGGCGAATGTGACACACCGAGTTAGCTTCCCCACCTTTACCGCAAAGATCAGATACCCTAAATCTGGTTTCACTCTTGTTCTGAGTTGGCGGGAAACCGGATCGAAACTAGGGACCCTGCAATCCTAGGTGGGTTCTCTACCGACCTTAGCTTAAAACCAGCCCCTTTTGATATAATGTGGGCTGAGTTTGCCTATTGTACGGTATCAGAGACCGGACGGCGAGGGGAAGTTTAGTAGAGTTATTCCCCCCTTTATATAGATTCTGATAGTAATATTATTCTCGATATAGAATCTTTTTGCAGTTTGGAATATTCTTTTGAAAATGTTGTAAGGATTTTTATGGGTGTTTTTGTTGATTTTTTTTTTTTTTCTTGACTTCGTATTTTCAGCATTTGGGTCAAATTAAAAAAAGAAGAAAAAAACCAAAAACAAGAAAACGACCCCCCCCCCCCCAATTGAATCTATATACAACCAGACAAACAAAATTTGCTTTATATATAGATTCTGCGCAGTAATCTTTCTTCTTGTAATGTTAATTATTGTGTTGTTCTCTGTACACAAAAATCTGTCCTTTCAATAATAATAATATAATAATAATAATAATAATAATAATTAATAATAATAGCATAATGCTATAAACGTGAAGGACCCAGTGAGGATCGAACCTATGTAGATATTTACCTAATCCGTTAGCCACAGGTAGAATGTGACACAATTTCATAAGTATGGTTCATCCAGAGAGGATCGAACTCGTTATTCAGTAGTAATGGTCCACGAGACTAGCTTGCTAACCCTTGCAGTACGATAGGATGCCCTTGCTTTCGCGAGCCTAGTTATTGCAAATCACTGCGACGGCAAAACATTCAATCCCCAGCTATCTCTGCGTGTGAGTGATCTTAATGTTGCTGGTATTATTATTGTTGGTGTTGCTAGTCGTTAACTGATATACCCTTTCTAGCGCCAGACCAGAAAATGTTCTGCGTCTTATCTATCATTTGCTTGTTTACTGCTAAATAAAATTTCATAAAATGTGTACTAATCCATAATATTTTTGTCAGATATTACTTAACTCAGCATATGAATAGGGCCGGTAGAGTGTTCGGCTAGAAACCACGAGGTTCCTAGTTCGATACCGACCCTCGCCAACTCAGCGTATGAGTAGTACAGGGATCTGTGCGGTAAAGTAATGAGCTGATGGTAGGCGTAGCGCTCCACCTCAGATGCTAAAAAACAATCTCCTTGGTCTAGCGCTAGTGAAAAGGGGATAGACTCCCTCGCTGATTGGCTGATACCGACTTTAGGCCACCCCGACGATTTTTTTTATTACTTACCCCAGACTAGAATTGTTGTGTAACCTAATTCCCCAGGATACCGACTTTAGGCCACCCCGACTACTTACCCCAGACTAGAATTGTTGTGTAGCCTCATTCCTCAGGATCTGTCCAAAACAAATATGACACATATACACTTATTTATTTATTTATTTATTTATTCTTGTTGTGTAATTTATGGAATAAATGACAAAAATGGCAAAGGGAGGTAAGTGACACTATGTTGCTGCACGAATGCAATTGGGTGCACGCGAATAAGCAAGTGCGTGTGTATATATAGGGGTAGTATTAAATTAGTTATGATAGATAGAGGACATATGAGTTAAGGCCCTATATAGGTACATATATTGTGTAACATTATGGATCATATGATGGTGGCGTATATATATATATACATATTATATTATTATATATATATATATATATATATATATATATATATATTATATGAGAGTACGTAAATAAACAATGTGTTTATTTGATTATGGCTTTTAGCCGACAATTTTTGGAGGATATGTGCTTAATTGAAGTCGTAACTAATTTTGAAAATTACTTAGTAATAATTAATGAATTTTAGGCGGCATATATGTTCAAATGTAAGGCTAAAACAAATCGAGAAAATATCAATCCTGAATGTACATTTTCGACCTATTAGGTCTCATCAGCAAGGTTATAGAATGGGAACTGCTCCGTGTGTGAATCGAACCTCGATATATATATTAATATATATATATATATATATATATATATAAAGCAATCTACAGACGCGCGTTTCGGGGTTTACCCCTCATCAGATGCAGCTATACTTAAATTTTCAGCAGCTACCTCTGGTCAGGTTCGAGACCCGAACGAACTTTCGCTCGTCGAGTATTTTACCGATGCAGCTGCCTAGAATAGAAGGCAGAATAATCGCTATATTTCCTAAACCGGAAATAAACTCACCAGAGGTCTCTAACTTGTAAACAAGTGAGACTAGCTTTGCGCCGGTGAATTTTCGCAATTAGTCCCTTCTAAACAGAGTGCTCAACCTGTAAAATTGGGAGCGTATATATATTATGTGTATAAATAAGTGTATGTGTGGTTAATTGTCGATGGGAGAAATATGCAATAAGATGTGCAGCAAAGAGTCTGCAGATAGCCCTCGCCCCACCAAGAAATGTACTACATAAAGAGGGAAAGAAAGACAAGTCAAACGAAACTATATTAATACAAGTAGGTACATTAATAAGTTCATAGCTTCATGATAAAAAAAAGCATTTATTTTCAACATAATCTCCTTCTTATGCACTTAATGCATATGGATATGTAGGTACATTATTAATTTTAAAAAATCAAATTAAAAAACAAATCAAATTGAAAAATAAATTGAATAAAAAAATAGGAAATAACCTTTTTTTTTAATCAAATTTTTTTTAAATTAAAATTAAAAAATAAAATAAAATTAAGAAAAATTGAATTAAAAAAATTGAATTTAAGAACAAGAAAATTAATGACCCACCAAGAAATGTACTACACAAAGTTGCCATACTTCCTTCTCAATGGTACACCCCCCCACCATTTATACCATTCAGTAGATGGCATCCAACATTTACCAGCCAAATTGAAACTACAAACAAAAATGCACTAACATCACAAACAATTGGGAAAAACAAACCAAACCAGTAGAAACGAACATTTAAGTGTCACGGGCTTATAAACCCAGAGATCTGGAAACACGACAGGTCTCCAACCCCAACCTAAACCCCAACCCCCACCCAGCGAGCAAAACTCCCCAAATTCCTTGTCAGCTGCTGGTTATAGGACAAACTAACCCCCCGCGATTTAAAATACGCAATCATCGTAGCCCTTTAGAAAAACAAAGGGGTTAGAACAAACAGATCAGTTTATAAAAAAACGCTAGGCGGTGATTGCTGAAAAAAAAACCACCTACGAATAAATATTTACCCCCCCCCCCTTAATTTTTTTTTAAAGACGGGGAAGGTTAAAATATTTACATTTACTTGTCGAAAAAAATAACCAAAAAAAAAATATCGCGTTAACTTTTCGAGAAAAATGCCTTAAGCGCTGGTTGGGTTTTTTTTTTCTGCTGGCACCGCTTCATCTAGGGACTTCATTCGTAGGTGGGGTTGTTTTTCAGCTATCACCGCCTAGCGTTTTTAAGGCAGGACGCTGGGACTCAAGTCTGCGAATAGCACCGGTTTGTTTTACGGCATATCAACCTCAGTGGGTCATTTAATACCGACTAAGTTTTTTGAACTAAATTTATTCTTAAAGGTTACTCAATTTTTTATTATTAACTCATGGTTTTCTATTTAACCCATAGGTACTACCACTCCGTCTCAGAGTGAGCCAGGAAGCAATGGTGATAAAGGGCGCTCTACACTCCCCAGACCTTCAGAACTGGGACCTCACCATCAGATAGTTTAACGTCATTCCCATGTTAACTTTGATTAAAGAAATTTCAACTTTAACTTTTGAAAATTTAACTTTGAATCCAGAATTGGTAATTTTAATATTTGGTTTGGTTTGTTGGTGCTATTCGCAGAATTGCGTCCCGGCCTCCTGCCGTTAAAAAAACGCTAGGCGGTGACGTCCTGTTGTATAGACATATCTACCCAACATCGTCGGGTATATTACACTGCCGTAGATGACTTTTCCTACCCTAGCGATCCATAAATCCTTACTTAAAAAAAAAATATGTACTAATTTTTTCCTCTCTTCCTTTTCTGTTAGCTATCCCTTTCTGCATTGCTGTCTCTTGTTTTTGTAAAAAAAAATGTTGTATAATAAGTAATTGAGAATTACCTCCCCTATTTTATTATTACCTTTTCTTTGGGGAACTCTTCTGTGTTTCTGAGAGTATATAAGCTCTCAGTAAACTGTAACATTATTATAAGTAGAATAAAGCTTTCTTAAGCCAATCCGTGTTTTCATTTATCATTACAGGCAGTTTTCAAATGATATTTTATAAAGTAAATTATTTTGTGTAATTATTTTTTTTAAGTATAAAAATATAGTGGCTAAATAGTTTTCTGACACAATGTCATGGAAATTTCAAGTTTGACTCGAGAAATTTCAAGTTTGACTCAAAAGATTTAAAGTTTGACTCGAGAAATTTAAAGTTTGACTCAAAAGATTTAAAGTTTGACTCGAGAAATTTTAAGTTTGACTCGAAAAATTTCAAGTTTGACTCGTGAAATTAAAGTTTGACTCGTGAAATTAAAGTTTGACTCGAGAAATTTAAAGTTTGACTCAAAAGATTTAAAGTTTGACTCGAGAAATTTAAAATTTGACTCGAGAAATTATCAATTTTGACTCGAGAAATTAAATTTTGACTCAAGAAATTTCATGCTTAACTCTAGAAGTTTTTAGTTCAACTCCAGAGTTATTTAGTTCAACTCCAGAAATTTCAAGTTTGACTCCAGAAATATAAAGTTCGACTCCAGGAACTCTGTCTCATCTTAAACCAGAGGTTGTTGCAAGATGATAACGGTGGTAGAATTAAGGAACACAAGTATTAATATATACAAGACTAAATAAATGATTGCAGAGTGCTTATTTGTGGGCGACTCTATACATCTCTACACGCATATACGACAACCTATTTAGTCAGTTGCATCTCTAGGCTCACGTTAAGATCGTAGTGAAACTAATTGGAGAAATGGTGGTTAGATGAGTCAGGTGTAGTTACTCGGTCAGTGATAACAAATAAACAGGTAATAATCTGTTGTGCTAAATCCACAATACTTTTTTATATTAAAGTCAGTCCGAGAGAAAAAGAAGACTTTTATCCTTAATCAAAAACAGAGTAGAAGAAGAAGAAAAAAAGAGTAAAATAAAGAAGAAGAAGAAGAAGAAGAAGAAGAAGAGAGAGGAGGAGGAGGAGGAGAGGAGGAGGAGGAGGAGGAAAGAAAAAATAGAAGAAGAAAGAAAAAGAGAAGAAAAGAAAAACTAAAGAGAAGAAAAGGAAAAAGAAAAAGTAAAAAGAAAAAAGAAAAAAGAAGAAGAAAGAAAAAGAAGAAAGAAGAAGAAGAAGAAGAAGAAGAGAAGAAAATAAAAAATAAAAAAGATAGGAAAGAAAGAAAAAGAGGAAAAGAAAGAAGAAGAAAAAAGAGAAGAAGTAAGAAAATCGAAGAGAAAGTAAAAAAGAGAAGAAAGAAAGAAAAAGAGAAGAAAGAAAGAAAGAAAGAAAGAAAGAAGAAGAAGAAGAAGAAGAAGAAGAAAAAGAAGAAAAAAAGAAAAGAAAGAAGAAAGAGAAGAAGTAAGAAAAGAAGAGAAAGAAAAAGAGAAGAAAGAAAGAAAGAGAAGAAAGAAGAAAGAAGAAGAAGAAGAAGAAGAAGAAAGAAGAAGAAGAAGAGAAGAAAACAAGAAGAAAGAAAAAATGAAGAAGAAAGAAAGAAAGAGAAAGAGAAAAAAAGAAAAAAGATAGGAAAGAAAAAAAGAAGAAAGAAAGAAAGAAAAAAGAAGAAAGAAAAAGAGAAGAAAGAAAAAAAATGAAGAAAAAAGAAAGAAAGGGAAAGAGAAGAAAAGAAAAAAGATAGGAAAGAAAGAAAAAAAGAAGAAAGAAAAAAGCACAATACTTTTCAACATTGAAATCAGTCCCAAAAAGACTTTTATCCTTCATCAACCTGTAGGCAAACCTGAACACTTCCCACCTTCTGACACCAACGGTTCGTCAAAGCTAAAAGTCGTTCAGTGTCTCTTTTTATCAAGACTGCCTCATATATTTTGACGCTAGACACAAGAAAGAGATTGACACACAAAAAAAAGACTGGCCAATAGGGTAGGTCGCTTTTTCAATTTTTTTTTAAAATATCAAATCTTCTCAAACAGCAAAAGTTTTATGTTGATATAATAGATATTGACACCAAAAACTAGACCTCGTACTTTCACTATTGTTTTTAAAAAATAGCATCAAAGATCGACTGCTAAAATTCATCAAGAATTCCTCGTTTTTACAACATTTGGCTTAGAAAATGGTTATAAAATTTAGCAATTTCAATATTTAAAACAGAAATGGTTGTCATATTTAACGAAACGAATAAAATATTATAACTAGAATTCATTTCTCTGAATGTTTGAGATGAGGCTTGAAGATTAGTATTATCTGTGTTATTCGGATAAGTGGATAAGGCAATTAGGTTAAGACAGTTCTAAGTGACAGTTATCTCTGGAACCCGAGTTCAATCCTGAGTGAAAGCAGTTAGAAAAATAATCAACTAACACAACTCCTATCCCAGCTATGGTTAGCGGAATGAGAACAGGATACCCCCGTGGAATAAATAAAGGGTTAGGTTCAAAGTTCCGTGATGGCTCCCGAATACGACAAGAAAGTTCCCGGGTTCGAAAAGAAGGTTCCCGAGTCCGAGAAGGTTCCTGAGTCCGACAAGAAATACCTGAAGAAGGCCGGAGGGTATATCGGCCGAAACGTTGTACAAATAACAATGAAGATGGGGACAATAGTCCGAATAACACAGATAATACTAACTAGAATTCAAATTGAAATTACCCCCCCCCCGCCATCATTATCGACGCCTCCGATACGCTGCTTTTTACCTCATTAATTAAGTTATAACAATGATAACATTTTGAAAGATTGAAATATATTTCCTCGGATGAAGGCACAGTTTTGAAGAAAGAGAGTTTGTGTAGTAATTCGTTATGTTAATTTGAAACTTTCACCACATGCGAGACGTTACAGTTCCAAAAGCGACCTATCCTACTGTTGAGGTGCGCCGAAGAATGTGTGGTATCGCGACCTGCTTGGTCAACTCATGAAGACTAAATTAACCAATTAGTTAGGGAATAAATAAATCCTTGTAAATCCAGGTGCAAATATCGGACAAATGCGAAACTGTAATCAGATTTCCGGTGGACAGGTGAATCTAATATTAAACGAGAATGCATTCCTGACGTGCCTTGTGTATAAGTCGACTCTTGATTGTGGTATAAGGAATCATACGTACATGGCGCGTCTTGTGTATAGGTCGACTCTTGCTTGCGGTACATGGAATTATACATACATGGTGAGTCCTGTGTATAGGTCGACTCTTGTTTTTAGAACAAGAAAACATACATACAAGACGTGCCTTGTGTATAGGTCGACTCTTGCTTGCGGTACATGGAATTATACATACATGGTGAGTCCTGTGTATAGGTCGACTCTTGTTTTTAGAACAAGAAAACATACATATAAGACGTGCCTTGTGTATAGGTCGACTCTTGCTTGCGGTACATGGAATTATACGTACATGTGTCTTGTGTATCGGTCGACTTTTGATTTTAGAACAAGAAAACATGCATACATGATGTGCCTTGTGTATAGGTCGACTCTTGCTTTCGATACAAGGAATCATATATATATGACGAGCCTAGTATATAGGTCGACTCATGATTGCACTACAAGAATCATACATACATGACGTGCCTTGTGTATAGGTCGACTCTTGCTTTTGGTACAAGAAAACATGCGTACAGGATGTGCCTTGTGTATAGGTCGACTCTTGTTTTTGGTACAAGAAAACATGCATACATGGTGTGGTCTTGTGTTTAGGTCGACTCCTGCTTTCGGTACTTGGAATCATACATACATGACATGCCTTGTGTATAGGTCGACTCTTGCTTTTGGTACAAGAAATCATTCATACATGGTGTGTCTTGTGTATAGGTCGACTTTTGATATTAGGAAAACATAGATTCGTGATGTGCCTTGTGTATAGGTCGACTCTTGCTTTCGGACATGGAATCATGCATACATGGTGTGTCTTGTGTATAGGTCGACTTTTGCTTTTGTACAAGATACATGGTGTGTCTTGTGTATAGGTCGACTTTTCATATTAGAAAAACATAGATTCGTGATGTGCCTTGTGTATAGTCGACTCTTGCTTTCGGTACATGGAATCATGCATACATGGTGTGTCTTGTGTATAGGTCGACTTTTGATATTAGGAAAACATAGATTCGTGATGTGCCTTGTGTATAGGTCGACAAAAAATATATTCATTATGTGTTTTGTGTACAAGTCGATTTTTGATTTTTAGACAAGGATGCATACAAGATGTGCCTCGTGTACAGGTCGACTTATACATGATGTGCTTTGTGTATTGGTCGATTCTTAATTAGGAGTCAATAAAGCATCGATTTATGATATGTTTTGAGTGCAGACCGTGCAACCTTTTAAAAAGATCACCCAAAAATAAATTAGAGTAATAAACATGTCCCGGTAACCCATTTTAAAGTTATTGTCTTTTTAGCCAATAACAAAAACCAATAGTCAACATCTGCTGCTAAACGTCTTACAATATAAAACAAATTAATATAACGTTAATATAGATTATGATGTTAAAAGGTTTTTATATAATTTTCATACATCTGTCACTACATTCATAGCCGATAAAGTTGGTTGTGTTACTGAAAGAATGTGGTAAATTCCAATTCCTGTAGGTTAGCCAGCTTCACCTGCTGAAGGCATTGTATAACAGGACCTTCGCCCTGTCACCCAGGGCTATAGAATCCACCGATTGCATCTCTGCAGAGGGGCAAGATCCTCCCAATGGGGTCGCCTGTTGGCCGTGAGTGGCAACCCGTGGTGTTTACGGACGGAATACTGGTGGGTGAACTGCCCATGTGTTATATACCCAACATCGGGTATATAATTGAGAGAGAATTCTCGGATGATATATATATATATATATATATATATATATATATATATATATATTAGAGAGGAGATGGATGGTCTTATTAACTTCATTTCCCTGGTTGTTGGTTTATTGGGACCATCCCAAGTGCTCCAACTACAATTGGTATCACTTTCACGCTCATATTCCAAATCTTTTTTCAGGTTCAGGTATTTATCTATCTTTTCGTTTTTCTTCAATTTATTCTGGGCATCTTTTGCGCTAGTCATTGTTTTTAATTAAATAAACTATCAAGACTTTTTGTTGTTTGATCAAGCTTTTATTTATTAGCCAATGATTCCATCAATATCGCGTGGATGAGATGACCTGAGAGAAAAAGACTATCACGTCTTTCCCTTCCAAATCTCGGGTTAAATCTGATGTCTAAACTAACTATTCCAACGTCTCTCTGTACCTTTTTCCTGTCGCCCAGGGCTATAGAATACACCAGTTTGGCATGAGTGGCGACCCGTGGTGTTTACGGACGGAATCATGGTGGCAGAGCAGTCTATAACATGCAACACTCCATTTTGGCCCGTACGTAGACTAGATGGGTGGTCGGAGAAACCCCCTTCGATTAATAAGCAGGCCACATCAAGCCATACATCTTTCACTACTTTCATAGCCATTAAATTTGGTTGTTTGAACAAACTCTCGGCCGAAACATATGTTGGCATTTCATTAAACCATTTTTATTCATTCAACATTTTCTTTCCTTTATTTATTTATCCTTTCAACATATTGTCGGATTCATTTCCACTTTTCAACTTACACATGCACACACACACACACACACACACACACACATATATATATATATATTTATTATTATGTTATTATAGTTAAATATTATTATTATTATTATTATTATTATTATTATTATTATTATGTTATTATATAGTTCAAATCCTGGATGTGGTAATTGCATTTAACATAGCGCTAATACCATTGGGAAAGGTATGAATCCTACTCTCCCTCCAGCTATATTGGTAAGGCAACCGGTCTAGGAGAAGGAAAACTCTGAATTCAAACCTGTTGAACTCCGCTTTAGAAATTGACCTTGTGTCACATACTGCTCGTGCGGAGGGGGGGTTGTGTATATATATATATATATATGTTTGTGTGTATATATATATATATATATATATATATATATATATATATATACATATATTATACCTGGGAATAATGGCAATGAAGGGGTAATCGACACTCCATAGAACTTCAGAACTTGAGCCTCACCGCTGAAAATAAGGTTAACCTGAATTTTATGACCCCTCCCCCCGACAAAAAAAAATAAAGACAGAAAAAGAGAAAAAAAAAGAGGCGTCTCTCAGAGTATTGTTGTCAGCGAAGAACGCTGAGACAAGAAAACTCCGGAATTGAGATCAAACAACGCACCCCTCCTCATCACTAAAAATAGAAACATCGAACCCCAGCCCCTCTTTTTTTTCCTTTTTTTTTTTTTTTGTCGATATCAAAATACCGGTGCCAGTCTGATGCTTCTTCGATACAAACAACCTTGGAACTATTTTTCCCTTGTTCCTTTTTTAAAGTCTTTTTTTTTTTTCATTTCTTTTTAGTCTTTTTTTTTTCTTCTTTTGAGTAAAAAACAAAAACACATAACAAAATCGATATCAGTCGGTTGTTCTTCGTTTCGTTCGGTTGTTGAGCCATCCAATTTCGTTTTTTTCTTTCTTTTTCTTTTTCTTTCGTTTTTTGAGTTACCGGGTGCAGATTCCTTTTTTTAAATATTTTTTTAAAAAATCAATCTGGGTCTTATGACAAAAAAAAAGACAAAAATCAATCAGTCTACCCGACTTTGCTTTTCTCCTTTTTTATCTCTTTTCCTGTCTCAGTCTGTTGTTGTTGTCTGTTTTTAATACAACCGAGTTCGTTTATAGCCTGCACATCTATCTATCTATCTATCTATCTATCTATCTATTTATCTAACTCAATCTATTCATATATATCTATCTATATCTATCTATCTATTTTTATTGTGCTCTCTCTCTCTCTCTCTCTCTCTCTCTCTCTCTCTCTCTCTCTCTCCTCTCTCTCTCTACGTCACTGTCTGTCTCTGTCTATCTGCTCTCTCTC
Source organism: Doryteuthis pealeii (assembly GCA_023376005.1). Lineage (NCBI taxonomy): Eukaryota > Metazoa > Mollusca > Cephalopoda > Myopsida > Loliginidae > Doryteuthis > Doryteuthis pealeii. Next base: position 17,107,308 of record CM042176.1, on the reverse strand, counting down.
TCTCTCTCTCTCTCTCTCTCTCTCTCTCTCTCTCTCTCTCTCTCTCTCTCTGTCTCTGTCTATCTATCAGTCTGCTTGTTTCTCTCTTTCCCTGTCTGTCTGTCTGTCTGTCTGTCTGTCTGTCTCTCTCTCTCTCTCTCTCTCTCTCTGTCTGTCTGTCTGTCTGTCTCTCTCTCTCTCTATATATATATATATATATATATATGTGTTGTGTGTGTGTGTGTGGTGTGTGTGTAAAAGGAATGAATTACCGTAAAAATATTTGGTTGCTCTCAATATGTGGTTGGTAAAAGTGTTACTCGGATACGTCAGCGTTATAACAAATATAAAGTGCTCAATATGTAAGTAGAGCGGATTTATAATTATAGTGTGTGTACAATATATATATATATATATATATATATATATATATATATATATATATATATATAATAAAGTTTTTTTTTTTTTTTTTTAATAAAGTTTTATTTTTCTAATACTATTCTGAAATATATTTTCCTTCTGTATGTTCTCACGTGACTTCAGTTTAAAAATTATGATTAAGAATTTTTTTTTAAATGGTAAAATTGTTTTACCTTTGAAAGTCATTAAAAAAGTCATTAAAAAAATGACGAGAAAAATTTTAATTTTTTTTTAAAAATAAACAAAAGCTAGAATTATTGAGATGATAATTATTTCTTTCACTCGGTGAATGGGAGCAGGTGTGGGGTTGAAAGTCTTTCCTTCGTTGGCTGATTCAGGCGTGGGGTTGAAATCTGTTCTTGGCGAACGACTAGGTTCTGTGTGACACGGGGGTGTGGTGTGGGTTGGAGGTATGGCAATCCCTTGATCTTGGTCTGGTAGGAGCGACGTTCTGTGTACCAATGCCGATAGTGAACTGTCTTATCGACTTTAAGTGAGCTATTTTATAGTTATCAATTGGCTCGGGATTCGCTTTGAAAAGTTTTCGGGGAAAATTTATGATTGGTTGAAAAAACGTTGAATAGGGGATATTTTTAATTGACTATAAAATTTGTTTTTCACCCGGAAGCCTGCATGGAGCCTATTCGCGGAACACTTGTTTTGTTCAGTTCGTTTAGAGCTAGTGTCGGGTCAACATCCGTTTGATGTTACATTTCTCAGTAGCTTAGGTTCTGTTTCGAAGTGTTTTGTTTTGTTTTTTTTTAATTTGTTTTGTTAGTGAGTGGAGGTATTGGGTTAGTAAAATTTGTGAACCAATATTTCTGTTATAACGTGAAGATACTACAGGAAAGAAAGATTAGAAATACAATCCCAGATACTCAAAAAGTAAGTAGAAGATTTCATTATCATCATGTCGCGCTTTCAGCGCGGATATCCATGACAATCTCTCTCCATCCGTCCCTATCACTCATCATTCTCGGGGGGTCCTCTATGCAGCATCATGCATCCACGCAGAGCTGATCAACGTACTTTTTTGCTGGTCGGCCCACACTGGCTTGTCCATGTGCTGGCTTCCACAGGATGAGTTTGCCCTTGCTT
>CM042176.1:17083308-17098308 GCA_023376005.1 Doryteuthis pealeii | reverse complement strand
TCTATATATATATATATATATATATATATATATATATATATATATATATATATGGTTTGGAGGTTGGTTTTGAAGGCTATCACAATGCAAGTGTAAAGAAAAAATAAGGTGACAATGGTGTTGTTTATTAACCTGTGATTTATTCTTAATATTTCGAGATAAAATCTCTTCTTCAGAAGAACACTGGAACTGAAGTAGTTGTCGTATTGCCATGGCATTTTTCAGGTAAATGAATTTTTTTTTTGAAAATGATACCGATGGTATTTTTTTAATAACTGTCTCTTTCTCTCTCTCTCTCTCTCTCTCTCTCTCTCTATATATATATATATATATATATATATATATATATATATATATATATATATATATAGAGAGAGAGAGAGAGAGAGAGAGTGAGAGAGAGAGAGAGAAGATTTTCGGACCTTCTTTTTTTATAATATATATTTATAAGATGAACAAAAAGTGATAAGACAAACAGGAATATTTCTTTTATGTTGTTTATTTTTCTCAACTAGTTTCGACCTTAGGCCATCGTCAGGAGAAAATTTCTTGTTAGAAGAAATTAGTTTTAGAAAGTTGAAAAAAATTATCAGAAGAATTTTGTAAGTGTTTGACAATCCACTATGATCCGGGCAGAGAAGTGTGTTAGAAATGGCAAGTCCATCTGTTCAGTGGAAAAAAAAACTTATTTGAGTTGAATTCGTTTGGAAATATTCTTATATATATATATATATATATATATATATATATATATGAAGTGTTCAAACGATGTGTTTGAAAATGGCGAAGTCCGACAATTTTTAGGGAGATTATGTGCTTAATAAAGTCATACCTAATTTGTTAATTAATTAATTATAATTAAATGAATTAGGCGTGCACATCGGTTCAAATGTAAAGCGTAAACAAATCGAGAAAAAGTAATCTCTGTATGTACATTTCAGCCCATTAGGCCTCATCAGCAGAGCTATCGCACACAAAGCACTGCCCTGTCTATAGCTCTGCTGATGAGGCCGTATAGTATATAATGCTAACAAATAGTGGCCAATTCAAAGAACTGGCATATATATATATATATATATATATATATACCAACCCCTCCGCATGAACAGGATGTGACACAAGGTCAATTTCTTAAGCGGAGTTCAACAGGTTTGAATTCAGAGTTTTCTCCTAGACCGGTTGCCTAACCAAGGTTAAAGAGCCCGGTCTGCCCTACTATTTACCCATAGCTGGAGGGAGAGTAGGATTCATACCTTTCCCAAGGGTATTAGCGATAAGTGAAATGCAATTACCACGCCCATGATTTGAACTCGGGGCGACGAGTCCATTACCCATGACTTTAACCATTACACCACGCGCTTGCTAAAATTCAGTGCATATATTTCAAAATGAGGTGGGGTCCGTGGTGTAATTGTAAGAGTCGTAGGACTCGTCGGTCCGAGTTCAAATCCTGGACGAAGCTACTATTCCCATAGCGCTAACACCCTTAGGAAAGGTATGAATCCAAGTATACTCCCTCCAGCTATGGGTAAATAGTAGGGCAGACTAGGATCTTTAACCATGCCTAGGTAACCAGTCTAGGAGAAGAAAAACTCTGAATTCAAACCTGTTAAGCTACCCTTAAGAAATTGAACTTGTGCCGCATCCTGCTCGTGCGGAGGGGTTGGTATATATATATTTCAAAATCAGTTCCAATTTATTTTTGACATTCATATAATATAATTTTACGCCATAAAAATAATTATAAACATTAAATTGAACATAATTTTGAGCTGGTTCTTGAACATTTTACTAATTAACAACTGCTGTTAAAAAAGTATTTTAATTTGATACATCTGGGTACATTGGACCAACCTGAATTCAAAAATTAATGTAATAAATATATATATATATATAATCAATGGTGATATTATGGTTTCACACTCATAACTTAAAGTTTCTTGGTAATCCAATCATCAGATGAGAACAGTGGTTGAGATGTCAAAAACCAGTCGTGAATATATATATATATATATATATATATATATATATATATATATATATATATATACTAGCAGGGCCTGTGGATATACCACAGTATGATAATTTAATTATGTTTACTTAAGAGCTATTGCTAAATAGTTCAATATGTAAAAAGTAGGGCCTATGAATATACCACTGTATAATAATTTGATTATTACAATGTTTGATATGTTTACTTAAGAGCTATTCTAAATAGTTCAATATGTAAAAAGTATGATAATCTTGACTAGCAGGGCCTATGAATATACCACAGTATGATAATTTAATATTACAATGTTGATGTTTATTAAGAGCTATTTCTAAATAGTTCAATATGTAAAAAGTATAATAATCCTGACTAGCAGGGCTATGAATATACCACAGTATGATAATTTAATTATTACAACATTGATATGTTTACTTAAGAGCTATTTCTAAATAGTTCAATATGTAAAAAAGTATAATAATCTTGACTAGCAGGGCCTATGAATATACCACAGTATGATAATTTAATTATTACAAAATGTTTGATATGTTTACTTAAGAGCTATTTCTAAAATAGTTCAATATGTAAAAAGTATAATAATCCTGACTAGCAGGGCCTATGAATATACCACAGTATGATAATTTAATTATACAATGTTTGCATATGTTTAACTTAAGAGCTATTTCTAAATTGTTCGATATGTAAAAGTATAATAATCCTGACTAGCAGGGCCTATGAAATAACCACAGTATGATAATTTAATTATTACAATGTTTGATATGTTTACTTAAGAGCTATTTCTAAATAGTACAATATATGTTATATAAGAGCTATTGCTAAATAGTCTAATATGTAAAAAGTATAATAATCTTACATAGCAGGGCCTATGAATATACCACAGTATGATAATTTAATTATTACAATGTTTGATATGTTTACTTAAGAGCTATTGCTAAATAGTTCAATATGTAAAAAAGTATGATAATCTTTACTAGCAGGGCCTATGAATATACCACAATATGATAATTTAATTATTACAACGTTTGATATGTTTACTTAAGAGCTATTGCTAAATGTTCAATATGTAAAACAGAAATAATAATCTTAATTTAACTCTCTCTCTCTCCTCTCTCTCTCTCTCTCTCTCTCTCTCTCTCTCTCTCTCTCTTTTTCTTCTTTCAACATGTTTGATTGAAACAGATTAGCGTTATCACTTTCGCGCACTCACCTCTTCTCTATTTCCCCTACCTCTTTCTTTCTTTCTTTCTTTTCTTTCTTTCTTTTATTATTATTTTCTGTGTAGCATGTCTTTTTTTCTCCCCATTCTTTCTTCATAAAAAAAAACGAAATGGCCCATTATTTAGCTGCGGTGACGACACTCATAAAGAAAGAAAAATCTAGCATATAAGCAACACCAGATAATCAGAATTTACATTTTGGCATTTCATTTTGGCCGATTTAGAGGGTCCCATTTTTAATCAGAGGGAGTTGCAAAATGATAACGGTCGGAAGGTTTAAGGAACAAGCTCATATATATATATATCGGGTTAGTTCAGTCGGTAGAGCGTTCGGCTAGAAACCACAAGGTTCCTAGTTCGATACCGGTCACCGCCAACTCAGCGTATGAGTAGCACAGGGATCTGTGCGGTAAAGTAAGGAGCTGATGGTAGGTGTTACGCTCCATCTCAGATGCCAAAACAATATCCTTGGTCTAGCGCTATTGAAAAGGGGATAGACTCCCTCGCTGACTGGCTGATACGACTTTAGGCCGCCCCGTAGACTTTACTTACTTACGTATATATATATATATAGTGTGTGTGTGTGTGTGTGTGTGTGTATGTGTGTGTGTGTGTGTGTGTGTGAAGAAAAGTTATATATATATATATAATATATATATTATATATAGGTACATATATATACATATATACAAATATATACATACACATATATACATAATATTTTTTTGTGTATTTTGGCAGCAAATTATTCTTAATACATGTGTTATTGAACAACACGGAGTATTCTCTTTTCATTTTTTGTATAGATATTTTTTCCAGTCTTCTGTCATCCTTTTTGAATCTGGATCGAGTTGATTCATGAATATTTTTCATACTAATTCCGACGCTTTCGACTGTTTCGCAGTCGTATTCATGGGGTATGTAATTTGGTTTTTAGTTAATTTTTAGTTCTGTTATCTATGCTTTTATCAAATTCAGAGAGTCTATTATTATTTTTACATACATATATATATATATATATAACACATATAATGCATATATATACACATATATATACATATATATATATATTCATATATATATACATATATATATATATATACAAACACAATGGCACTTTGACTTACGAGTTTAATTCGTGTCTCAATGTCCTCGTATATCAAATCAATTTACCCATTAGAATAAACTGAAATGCCATTAAACCGTTCCAGGTTTTAGTTTAATTCATTACACAATTTTCTCGTATGTCAAATTTCTCTCCTTGAAATAAACTGAAATGCCATTAATTCGTTCCAGCTTCCACCCACCCGCAAAGACTAATTTTTTGTTACGCCTTTTAGATAAGAAAAATAGCAATGTATCGCATAAAAAATATTGATAAAATAGAATGTAATGAATTATGTGCAGTTATAGTGGTTGTAATGAGTGGATATATATATATATATATATATATATATATATATTAGTGATTGCCACTTCTTCACAGAATAAGGCCATTTCTACAAGTAGCACGGATGTGAGCACGCCGAGTGTCCCCTGATTTTGTTCTTTTTCCTGTCACACATGACCCCTTTCTAGGTTTCCACTCGCATGCGACCGTATGTGATCGAGAATCCCAACCCTCGACAGGCAGGCCATCCCACATAGGTCAAACATGTGGTCAGTCCCAGGTGTAGGAAGATGTTTCCATGCCGTCCGTCATGTGCCGCTTACGCAGAGGCCACTTTAGGATGGGATGCTCGAGCTGCCTTACTTCAATTCCATACAGCTACCATGAGGCTGCTTATACAAAAGAATGTGTACCCGGACCCCACCTCTGTCGATTGGCCCTCCTTGCTGAAGCGGACTTCCGCAAGATGTCTGCCCCATATTAAGAGTTATTTGCCACAGCTCCAGTTCATTGTCGAGGTCCCCGAAGATGTCCGAAAATTTCAGGTGGCTATTGTTAGCCTAGGTTTGTTGTAATGTTTTTCTGCTTTTATTCTATTAATGTGATCAGCCACCAGCCGCAGCTACCGGCCAGCTTGATATTTGCTCCTTCCCAGATATCTGGGTGGGTAGTCCTACCCAGGGGCTACTCAGTCACTCACATCCTCGCCAACGCATGTAGAAATATCTGCACATGTTGACATGCTCAACATGCTCTTCTTCCCCGAAGACTGGAATCAGTAACAAGCCGAGGCAAGATGACTGAAAGTATTTGGGATCGCAGGTGGATGATCTGTCGAGATCTACGGGCCCACCACACAGTGGGAAAAATATATATATATATTGGTAATTACAACAAACACATAATAAGGTCACATATATTAAGACAGTAAACAAATAAGTCATAAATTCAACAAGTAATATGTGTAATAAAACAAATAGATTACAGTGGTCAAAAATACTGATCCAAGTCCTGCAGAATATGCTTTTTTAAAAGTTCATGTAATTAGAAAAAGAAAGTGTTGAGTTAACTCAAAAAGAGAAAAGAAAGGGTAATGCTCTATATATCAGCAGTGAAGTAACTTTTAGAGAGAGAAAGATATAGCTTGTAATACCTTCAGCGGTAGGCAAATATTTCTGAGTTGAGCGACATGGAATATCCAGGCATAAGTTTGTCTTCTGAACTGTTCTTCGATAACCTTTGCTTTTATAGGACTCCTAGGATCGAAATCGGTATTTTTTTAAAAACTTCTTTTTTAGGCGCGAATGCTTCTAATTGGTTGAAAATAATCATATTTAATATTTCTATTTTCTTTCTTTCTACCTGCGCTGATCCTATGCGCAGACTACTTATTTTCGTCATTTATTTCTGCTTTCAAAGCGTCAACTTCTGGCTCACCACACAGTCATATGTTTTAATGGTTTTTTTTTTGTATAAATAGTATAAATTCTTAGGCGTTATACATTTTGAAACTTAAATATCTTTTTCGCTAGTACCCAAATCTGAGCTCTCAACACTGTATGGTAGTACGACGGACATGTATTGGAGGGGGGTCTTTGGACACTCACCGGTAATAGTGGACTCAACCATGCACGGGTGAAAAATGAGGGAGAATAAATATAAGCAGGCTTCCTTGAAGACTGGCAGTTGTCTACTAACAGTCAAATCCTAAGTAACGCAAAGCAAAAGTCAGACACTCAGCAAAGCGAAGTCAGACACTCACCAAAGCAAAGCAAAGTCAGACCTCAGCAAGCAAAGTCAGACACTCAGCAAAGCAAGCAAAGTTAGACACTCAGCAAAGCAAAAGTCAGACACTCAGCAAAGCAAAGGAAAGTCAGACACTCACCAAGCAAAGCAAAGTAAGACACTTAGCAAAGCAAAGCAAATCAGACACTCAGCAAAGCAAAGTCACACTCAGCAAAACAAAGTCAGACACTCACCAAAGCAAACAAAGTCAGACACTCACAAGCAAAGCAAAGTCAGACACTCAGCAAAGCAAAGTCAGACACTCAGCAACCAAAGCAAGTCAGACACTCAGCAAAGCAAAGCAAAGTCAGACACTCAGCAAAGCAAAGCAAAGTCAGACACTCAGCAAAGCAAAGCAAGCAAAGTCAGACACTCAGCAAAGCAAAGCAAAGCAAAGTCAGACACTCAGCACAAAGTATCAGCAAAGCAAAGTATACAGGGTACCCAGAAAAAACTGAACCCACAAATTTTGTAATAAATATGTTAATTTTAACTAGGGGTTTAGGGTTAGGGTTAGGGTTAGGGTTAGGTTAGGGTTGGGTTTATGGTTAGTTTAATGGGAAAATAAATAGATAAATAATTTAGGTTCTGTTTTTTTCTGGGCCACCCTGTAATATTTTTTAATTTTCCGACCGATTTGCAAGTTTAGCTATATATATATACATATACATATATATATATATATATATATATATAATATATATATATATATATATATACAGTGAAGTGGAACATTTTTTGCGAATAACTTCCATATTTCTCGCACGAATTTGTTTAAATTGAACTGTTTACTCTTTACAGTATATCAATTCAATATACTAGTAAATATATGCACCCTCCGACGGGTGCAAGTATTTAATTTTTAAAGTAATAAATTATTATAATAAATTAGAAAGGCTAATGAAAGTAAATACGACGCTGAGTAGCCGCTTCTAGTACACATTAAAGATGAGGAAATAGTCCGAAATATCAAAATTATTCACCCAAGTATTTATTTATCTGTTTTGTTTCTACACAGCCGAATCTCGTTTTGAGAATAGACTTAATATCCGACATTTTGAATTTTAAAAAAAAATTGCCTCATTCCTTCTTCCTGTAGATTGTTACTTTTGTGTGAATTGTACCTGTGTTTTTGGCTTGCGTGTTCACCACGACCCCCCCCCCCCCTTATTTCCCTTGCGTAAAGGCCAATCCTTTTTTTTTTTTATTTAGGAGTGCGGTCTGCTGGTTGTGCTACTGGGAGGAAATTGGCATATAAGAGGAGTTGTTGTTCTTTATTTTCTTCTTCTTCTTCTTCTTCTTCTTCTTCTTCTTCTTCTTCTTTTCTTTGTTCATTTCTTCTTCTTCTTCTTTTTATTTCTTCTTCTTCTTCTTCTCCTTCTTCTTCTTCTTCTTCTTCTTCTTTGTTATTTCTTCTTCTTCTTCTTTTATTTCATTTCTTCTTTCTTCTTTCTAGCTTCTTTTTCTTCTTCTTCTAGTGCTTCTTCTTCTTCTTTCTTCTTCTTTCTTCTTCTTCTTCTTGTGCATTACATTTTTCGTTCTATTTCTTTCTTCTTCTTCTCTTCTTCTTCTTCTTCTTCTTCTTCTTCTTCCTTCTTCTTCTTCTTCTCTTCTTCTTCTTCTTTCTTTCTTTCTTTTCTTTTCTTGTTCTTCTTCTCCTTCATTTTTTCTTTCTTTCCTTCTTCTTTTCTTTCTTTCTTTCTTGTTCCTGTTGTTGTTCTTCTTCTTATTTTTTTCTTTCTTTCTTCCTTCTTCTTCTTTCTTTCTTTCCTTCCTTTTCTTTCTTTCTTGTCCTTGTTTTTCTTCTGTTCTTCTTCTTCTTCCCTTCTTTCTTTCTTCTCTTTTTTCTTTTCCTTTTTCTTCTACTTCTTGCTCTTCTTCTATCCTTTTCTTCTCTTTCTTTCTTTCTTCTTTCTTTCTTTCTCTTTCTCTTTCTCTTCCTGCCTTACCCTTGTAATATTCTTAATTTTCTTTCTTTCTTTCTTTCCTTCTTCTTCTTCTTTCAATTTGTTCTTGTTCTTCTTGTTCTTCTTGTTCTCTCCCTTCTTTCTTTTTCCTTCTTTCTTTTCCTTTTTCTTCTACTTCTTCTCTTCTTCTATCATTTTCCCTTTCTTTCTTTCTTCTCTTTCTCTTTCTCCTTCGTGCCTTACCCTTGTAATATTCGTTTGTTCTTATTCTTGGATTCCAACTCAGACCGGCGCATATCGACACCTCGGTATGCGACGTCTACAATCTCACAAATTCTCGTGAGATTAGATTCCGCATTTTCTCGAGTGGAACCTAAAAACAACAACAACAAAAAAAAAAAAAAAAAAAAACTTAGGTTTTCCATTAACGCGTTTTAATGCCCCAGGCATATCATAGGTTTTACAAGAATGCACATTTTACTACTACTAACTAATACTACTGCCACTACTACTACTACTACTGCTACTGCTGCTACTAATACTAATACTACTACTATAATCTGTTGGATTTTTGGTGGATATAGGGTGTGTGCCAGTTCCCCGCTTATACTTATAGACTAGGCGAGATCATGTGGTCTATTCCTTAGCCAATCGCTGGTCATACTGCGTGGCTGATATATGTATAGGGTGTCTACAAAAGAATTCTGCCCTGTGTCCTGGGGCTGTAGAGAGTTGGAATTTTTGGTATATAAGGTGTATGCTAGTTCCCGGCCTATATTTATAGACTAGGTGAGATCATGTGGTCTATTCCTTAGCCAATCGCTGGCCATACTGCGTGGCTGATATATTAATTAAGTGCTGATTCTTTCTCAGTCTACTGGCAACCTTCTACGAGGGAACCTGAGAGGATTACCAAAGGAACCAAATCGGAGGACTCTCTACCTAGAATCAACTGGCCAATTATGGCCCTTAAAACACACAGGCACGTACATCTGCTAATACACAGATGTTACAAATTAACTCCCTATGTCCTCCCGCCAAACAAGAAAGGGGAGGGTAGATACGTGTACACACACACACACACACACATACACACAAACACACACACACAAATATATAATATATTGTATATATATATATAGCCACATTCTATATCAGAATATATATATATGAATATATATATTTATAATATATATATATATATATATATATATGGTTTGGAGGTTGGTTTTGAAGGCTATCACAATGCAAGTGTAAAGAAAAATGAGGTAAATATGATGTTGTTCGTTTACCTTTGATTTATTCTCTTAATATTTCGGGATAAAGATCCCTTCGTCAGAAGATTTCTGAATGCTAAGTTCTGGAGCTATTACCTTGTTGCTAGGATTTATCATTCTGTTGTATGCCTGGTGATATCTTCGTTGAACAGGAGCGACATTCATTTGAAGAAGGGAATCTAACGATCCCGAAAATTTATAAGAAATAATAAAAAAATAAGTGAATCCAGTACTCCATAACATCGAGTTCCTTCATTTATTTTGAATGCTTCATAATAACGCCCAACTTCAACATATATATATATATATATATATATATTTATATATGTATATATATATATATATATATATATTATATATATATATATACTGTATTCTGCTGCTGTAGTAGTTTGGAACTTCCTCCAGCAGCATTCAGCCCTTATTCATTTGAAACCACTCTGTCCTTTCCTTTGCGAGGGTCCTTAGCTCCCTCAGCCGCTTGCCAGATCTTAGTGAACCCAGTCCTTCATTTCGTCCGCAGCACACCAAGCCAGTTTGTGAAGTGGCAGCCTCTTCGTGCCCAGTAGTTATGTGACCCTATTACAGCATATTACAAGGGCCGTGTTAGCTTAGTCGGTAGAGCGTTCGGCTAGAAACCACAAGGTTCCTAGTTCGATACCGGTCCCCGCCAACTCAGCGTATGAGTAGCACAGGGAGCTAATGGTATGTGTGGCGCTCCACCTCAGATGCTAAAAACAATCTCCTTGTCTAGCGCTATTGAAAAGGGGTTAGGCTCCCTCGCTGACTGGCTGATACCGACTTTAGGCCGCTCCGACGACTTTACTTACAGGTATTTGTGCAGGTAACTCTTCGGGCATCCGTAGTACATTACCAAACATGGACCATCGTAGTTGCACCACCGGAGCATCGTTCTCATACATAACATACATACATTGAGACGGTACTCCAGCACATGTGTTATAATTGTAAATGCAAAAAAAAATCTATGCTGTTAACTTTTAAATGTTATTTTTTAATTATCTTTACAAATATGAATAAAATCTTCATTATTTTTGCTCAAAAACCATGTCCTGGTGATATTTAATGTTGTTTATAAACAGTGTTAGTATGAAGTGTATGGTGGCAAGGAAGAAACAAACACAGATTTTAAGTTTAACAACTTAACGGGATATTAGTCACTTTAAACTTGCAAACCAACTAGTGAATGAAAAGACTAGGGACTGACACAGATGATAGCACTGAGAAAACAGAAATACAGGAAACAAAGAATAATGTAGACAATTATAGTGATTCCGATGAAATATGCACAAACTACACACCAACACCAGAAGCAACCACAATAGTTGATAGTGGAATAGTGTTGCACGTCTTGTGTGGTGTAATTATTATTGTCTACGGGGAATTTGGGATTGAAAAGAAAACGGTAATCGAATTTCTGGAGAAAGAGAAGAAAAAGAATAAGAACAGAAAGAAGATAAAGTTTAGAATTCTACACACTCAACGTGTGTCGGCCAGTGACCGGTCAATGGCCCCTGAACTAGTTTTAAAAATAAAAACGGAAGTCCCAGGTTCTTTCGTGATGTGTTTTGGCTATCAGCGAACAACGCGTATGAATGTGATTTATGATAGAACAGCTGAAAGAAAAGAAAAGCAAAGTCAGACACCCAGCTAAGAAAAAAAACTTGGAAAAGAACCCACGAGCCTAAAAAGAAATAAACAACCCTGTTTGACTCTACGACTTTCGTATGTTGTTTCTTCGAACTAACGACAACTGCTACTACGCAACGTGAGCCATTCCGCTACATTTGTAGAGAGCATTGCTGCAGATTAGTCTATTCGAACCATAGCTGTCCGGTGATAGTTCTCAGATATTTATAGTGGCGCGTGGTTAATGGTTAAAGTCATGGGAAATGGACTCGTCGCCCCGAGTTCAAATCCTGGACGAAGTAATTGCATTTCACTTAGCGCTAATACCTTTGGGAAAGGTATGAATCCTACTCTCCCTCCAGCTATGGGTAAATAGTAGGGCAAACTGGACTCTTTAACCTTAGTTAGGCAACCAGTCTAGGAGAAGGAAAGCTCTGAATTCAAACCTGTTAAACCCCGCTTGATAAATTGACCTTGTGTCACATCCTGCTCGTGCGGAGGGGTTGGTAAATACATACATACATATAGTGGTAGGTATAAAGTTTATCCTAGCTACTTTTGGAGCTGCCCAGATGTTTTGTTGATAGCTATTAAGATAAAACCACTGTCTGCCCCGAAACCGGTAACAACCTTGACCTTTCGAACTTTCTAATCTTGAGCCAAATTTAAAGCCTGGAACCTTTTGTCTGCTATTAGACTTATATGTTCTCATCTTATTATAATGGAGATTATATAACTGTCTGTCTGTAGCCGAAACTACACCACTGACGTCACGATTTCCTTAGTTATTTAAGTTACATTCTCAGCGATTATGAAATAGTTATTATTGTATTTTAATTAGCGTCTTATTCCTTAACGATGTCTCTATTAATGTCTAACAGAGTTAGATTTGCTGCAAAACTGCCCATATTATTAATGCATTTAAAATCCTGAAACATGTATCATATCTCTCTAAGAAATGAAGATTTACATAATATATATTGGGAATAATCTTATTATAATGGAGGTGTGTTTTTCTGTCTGTAACCGAAACTATATTCCTACTCAAGTCACAATTCTCTTAGTTATTGACATCACATTCTCCATGATTTTATTTTTATCTAAACCTCAATTATTAATAAAATTGTCTTACATTATTAATACTGTTAAGTATGTCTACATGCTGACAACATGCAATATATTATATATACAACAAAATAGCGGTTTACAGAGTGAACGGGAAGGCTAATTTGCATATTAATATTAAAAAATCGAATTTAATAAATATGTGCTTAGTATTATGATTTCTAACTGTTTGGTTTTATTTTAATGAATATAAGCAAAAATCTCTTCAATGAATCTTAAATGAAATCCATTAACAAGAAAAAATAACTGTCATTTTATTCTTTACTTCCTCTTTTAACTAAATGCTAAATTAGAAAAAATAACAATGAAAGACGAGAGTAATGGAAGAGTAAGTTTCAGTTGTTCCATTTTTATTATACTCCCTCTGTTTCAAATCTTTTATACTCCCTCTGTTTCAAATCTTTTTATCTGTATTCTTATTTAGTTTCATTAGCCTTTTTAATTTAATACAATATTATTACATTAAAACTTAAATACTTGCACCCGGAGGGTGCATATATTTGCTAGTTTGCATAATGATTTTTAACAAAACCTCCTCTGCAATGATGAAATCGGCGTATTCCTACTGCCCACCGATAGGGCGGTGTTACACCCTCTGCAGGGGTGCAATCGGCGTATAATCTACTGCCCAGCCGAGAGGGTGGTTACGTCCTCTGCAGGGGCGCAATCGGCGTATTCTACTGACCCAGCCGACAGTGGTGTTACGCCCTCTGCAGGTTTGCAATCGGCGTATAATCTACTGCCTCAGCCGACAGGGTGGTGTTACGTTCTCTGCAGGGTTGCAATCGGCGTATAATCTACTGCCTCAGCCGACAGGGTGTGTGTTACGTCCTCTGCAGGGTTGCAATCGGCGTATTATACTGCCCCAGTCGACAGGGTGGTGTTATCTCCTCTACAGGGTACAATCGCCGTATTCTATTGCCCCACCGACATGGTGGTGTTACCTCCTCTGCAGGGGTACAATCGCCGTATTCTACTGCCCCAGTCGACAGGTGTGTTACCTCCTCTGCAGGTATGCAATCGCCGTATTCTACTGCTCCATAGGATAGGCGCGGATGTGTTTTGATGTATCTGTTTAGCTATTTATTAGAGTCAAATTATATGAATGCTTCAGTGTGTATTAAAAATCTCTTCTTAGTATCATGTTTAAGTAACCTTATTGCTGATGTGTGAACGAAACAACTTTCCTACTACAGCCGGGGATTGTTTATCCCCCCCACCGCAAAATGGGTAACCTAATTGACTACTACCAGTACGAAGAAAGAGTTATAATAATGAAGTTGTTCGTTTGCAAAGCTCTTGGTGCGAATGTTGAGACTAAACACTTCCATTGCCGTCTAACGACAAACACAAAACGAATATTTTGGGCATTTAATACATTGCTGTTAGTAGTTGTTCTATCATTGGAAAAATTATGGAATTAGCACACTTAGAAGATGTTTTTTTTTTTAGTATAGAAATGCATTGGGAATTACTTTTACTATAAAAAATGCATTAGAAATGATTTTACTATAAAAATGCATTGGAATGTTTTTTTACTATAAAAATGCATTGGAAATAATTTTTACAATAAAAATGCATTGGAAAAGATTTTTACTATAAAAATGCATTAGAAATGATTTTATTATAAAATGCATTATAAATGATGCATTATAAATGATTTTTATTATAAAAATGCATCGAAAATGATTTTTACTATAAAAATGCATTGGAAATGATTTTTACAATAAAAATACATTAGAAATGATGTTTACTATAAAAATGCATTAGAAATGATTTTTATTATAAAAATGCATTGGAAATAATTTTTACAATAAAATGCATTGGAAATGATTTTTACTATAAAATGCATTAGAAATGATTTTTATTATAAAAGTACATTGGCAATAATTTTTACTATAAAATGCATTGGATATGATTTTTACTATAAAAATGGATTTGATTTGATCTTTACTATAAAAATGCATTGGATATGATTTTACTATAAAAATGCATTAGAAATGATTTTTACTATAAAAATAATATAGAAAAGTTTGTTTTTTGGGGGTTTTTTACAATAAAAAATGCATTCCTTAGGAAGGACATAGAGACCGAACGTTATAGCATCGACATTACTATCAAGAATGAATATTCATCCTTTGGAACATTTCGTGTTTGTCTCCATTTCTCCACACACACACACACACACACACACACACACATATATATATATATATATATATATATATATATATATATATATATATATATATATATATATATGAAGATGATACTGTGAAAATAAAACAATTAAGTAAATATATACACATTCACTATCGCCAGATATTGCTTTGGGCAAAAATGATGAATATTTTATTTCTATCTGGAAAGATGATTAAAAATTAGGATATAAATGGTAAGAAAAGGGAAAGTCATTTGTCGCGTTCGTGATAAAAACACAAATTAATTATGTAAGACCAAAACTATCAATGGATCTGCGGGAATAACTTTTTATTATACCCCCTACCCAGACAACGCCGAGTAGCAGATTCTAGTATATATATATATATATATATATATATATATATATATATATATATCCGTTCTGGCAATGTGGACTGTTCCACAGCAGCAGACATAAATTCTCCGTCCACCATTGGAC
>CM042176.1:17030808-17078308 GCA_023376005.1 Doryteuthis pealeii | reverse complement strand
CTTAATTTAAAAAAAAACGGAATAAACACCAGAAAGATTGCTAGACGACTGGAAAAGACACAAATCTATTAGTAATGGAGATTCGCTTCCGGTTTTTGTCTGTAACAAAAATTACGTCACTGATTACCCAAAATCGTCATAACATAGAATAAAATTTATTCTACGATTTTTGGCATGTTCAAATTTGAGTGTATTTATTGAATAAATAAACTCAAAATTTGAACATGCAACATTAGACAGTCCTCATTGTTTTTAAAACAAGTTTAAATAAATACATGACTGGTATTATATATCTATATATAGTTTGTTTTATTTTAATACATATTTAAAGTTTACATTTCAAATGTTTTTATTTTTAATCCTTTAATGAATTTGATGATTTTACTTACTTAGGGTACAAACTCGCTGACATTGAATTTTTTACTCCCACCCCTCAGGCAATATATTTCAAACATCTGTTTTTTTACATCAATAACACATGCCTGAAAAATGATTTGCTGCCAAAAATATACAACATATGTATATATGGAGAAATGTAGACAAATGGGATGTTACAATGGATGAAAGTTTATTACTGGTGGTAATGTCGACGCCATAACGTTTCGGTCTTTCAGGCTTTCTTCAGGACATGAGCTGAGTTCTTGTTATAGAAGGATTCAATTCTTTTACCCAGTAAGAGAATTAAATCCTCCAATCTAAGAACTCATTTTATTCCCATTGTTACGTATTACGAGTAACTCGAAAATTGATTATAGAACGAAACTCGAAAGTTAAAAGGAACACCCCAGAACATTCTTGAAACTCTGTGACGTCAGAGCTGAGGTACGTGTCCCACTAAATGACCCCAATCTGGAGCAGAATTTCTTTGACCAGTATTGTCACGTAGGCCGGATAAGAACGACCGCGAAATAACTAGTAGAAAAAAAGAGGAAGGACAGGACATGGGGAAAAGAAAGAAGATATAGACATGAATGAATGAATGAAAGAAAAAGGAAAGAGAAGAAAGACAAGAAAGAACCACGCGAGGAGAATAAAAGAATATAGAAATAAGAAAAAGAAAGAAGAAAAAAAGGGGGCGAAAACTAAGAAAATTTAAGTAAGAAGAAGGAATATAGAAACATAAAGAAAGAAAGAAAGATAAGAGCAAATATAAAAGAAAAAAAACCGCGAAATATAGAAGAAAGGAAGAAAAGGAAAAGGACCAGGAAAGAAAAAAGGAGGAACAAAAGAAAAAAAGATATATCTAGAAATGAATGAATGAATAAAAAAAAAGAAAAGAAAGAAGAGAAAAAAGGGAGAAGAAAAGAAATATATTATAATATTAAAAAAAAAAAAATGAAACTGGAAATATTTAAAAAGAAAAAAAGAAACGAACAAAGAAGAAGTAAGAAATAAAAAGAAATGAAAGAAAGACAAGAAAGAAAGAAAAGAAAAATTAGAATGAATGTGAAAGAAAGAAAGAAAGAAACGGGAAGAAATTAAGAGAACGAAAAGAAAAGAAGAAACGAAAGAATAAAAAAAATATAGAATGAAATGAATATTATTGAAAGAAAAAAGAAAAGAAATGATAAAAGACAGGAAGGAAAAGAAATTCTATTAGAATAAGAAGAAAAGAAAGAAAGGAGAAGAATTTATAAAGAAAACGAAATATGAAAGAAAAGAAAAAAGCGAAAAATAGAATACAAGTGAAAAAAGAGCAGAAAGAAAAAGAGAAGAAAAATATAAAAAAGAAATATTATGAAGAGAAATTGAATGAAAGAAAAAAGAAAATTAGAAAGAAAAAAAAAATAGATATAAGAAAAAAAAGGAGTAAAGGAGAAGAAAAGAACAATAGAATCTAAGAAGAGAGAAAAGATAAGAAAGAAAGAAATATAAAATAATAAAAGAGAAAAAGACGAAATAAATTAAGAAGCAGGAAAGAAAGAAATGAAGGAGAAGCAAAATAGAATGATAACTGAGAAAGTAAGGAAAAAAAGAAGGAAGAACAAGAATAGAAGAAAAAGATGAACAGAAAGAAGAAAATAGTAGAAGAATGAAAAGAGAAAGAAGAAAGAATAAGAAAAAGAGACAAGAAATAATGTAAATATTAAAAGAAAGAATAGAAGAAAGAAGAAAAAAAGAAAGACAAAAGAACGAATATAGAAAGATAAACCGAACATCTGTACGCACCAGAGGAAAAAAAGAAAGGAATAGAATGTGATAAAGAAAAGAAAGAGAAATGAAATAATTAATCAAGAAAAAAATGTTAGAAAGAAAGAATAGAAAGAAAGAGAGAAAGAAAAAGAATATAGAATGAAAAAAGAAAAGAAAAAAATTGGAAGAGGAAGACAAGATAAAAAAGAATATTATAGAAAGAATGAAAAAAGGAAAAAAATGAATAGAAAAGAAGAAAGAAAGAAAGAAATTAAATGAATGACGATGACAGATGAAAAAGAAAAAGAAGAAGTAAGAAATATATGATGAAAAGAAAGAAAGAAAAGAAAGATATTATAAAGAAAAGAAGTGATATACTTAAGTAGAACGAATATGAAGACAAAAGAAAATAAGAAAAGATAGATAAATCAGATATGCAGATGGCAAACAAGAAAGACGAATGAAAGCTAGAAATATACAAAGAAAAGGAAAGTAAAAAAATGAAAGAATACAAGCGAAAGATACTGAGATATTAGCAAAAGAAGAATCAATACGGAAGGCAAAGAAAGAAAGAAAGATGATATATTAGTGATCCTAGATGAATGAAATGGAAGATGAGAAAGAAATATAAAGAAAGAATGAAGATATAGAATGAAAAAAATAGCAAAGAAGATATAAAAGAACAAATGACACGGAAATATATGAGAAAAGGAAGATAGCGAAACACAGAACAAAAAAAGAAGAATAGTAGAATGAAGATGAAGCTGAAAGGAAAGAAAAGATAAAGAAAGAAGAAAGAAATTAAAGAAAGAGAAAAGGAGAAAGAAATATAGACAGTATATGAATGAAAATGAAAGAAAGAAGAAGAAAGAAGAGAGAATAATAAAAGATGAGAAAGAAATGATAGAATAGAAAAAAGAAGAGAAAAGAGAAATATTAAAAAAAAGAAAGAAAATATTAGAATGAAAGAAAAAAAGAAAGAAAGAAATATAAAAGAAAGAAAAGAAGAAGAAATATAGAATGAAAAGGAAGAAGAAAAGGAAAGAAAAAGAAAGAAATATAAAAGAAAAAGAACGAAATATAGAAAGAAAGACGAAAGAAAGAAATATAGAATGAATGAAATGAAGAAAGAAAGAAAGAAAGAAAATAAAAAGAAAGAAGAGAAATATAGAATTGAAAGAAAAGAAAGAAGAAAAGAAATATAAAGAAAAAACGAAATATTAGAAAGAAAGACAGAAAGAAAGAAATATAGAATGAAATGAATGAAAGAAAGAAAGAAGAAAGAAATATAAAAGAAAAGAAAGAAATATTAGAATGAAAGAAAGAAAGGAAAGAAAGAAAGAATATAAAAGAAAAAAACGAAATATAGAAAGAAAGACAGAAAGAAAGAGAAGAAATTATAGAATGAATGATGAAAAAAGAAAAAAGAATATAAAAGAAAGAAGAAATCATAGAATGAATGAAAGAAAGAAGAAAGGAAAGAAATATAAAAGAGAAAGCAACGAAATATTAGAAAGAAAGAAAGAAAGAAAGAAAGAAAGAAAGAAATAATTCAAAAGAAAGAAGAAATATAGAAAGAAAAGAAGAAGATAAGAAAGAAGAAAGAAAGAAAGAAAGAAATATAAAAAGAAAGAAAGAAATATAGAAAGAAAGAAAGTAAGAAAGAAATATAAAAGAAAGAACGAAATATAAGAAAGAAAGACAGGAAAGAGAAGAAAGAAATATAGAAAGTAAGAAGAAAGAAAGAAGAAATATAAAAGAAAGAACGAAATAAATAGAAAGAAAGAAAGTAAGAAAGAAAGAAAGAAATATAAAAGAAAGAAAAGAATTATAGAAAGAAAGAAAGTTAAGAGAAAGAAATATAAAGAAAGAACGAAAATATAGAAAGAAAGACAAGAAAGAAAGAAAGAAATATAGAATGAATGAATGAAAGAAGAAGAAAGAAATATAAAAGAAAGAAAGAAATATAGAATGAAAGAAAGAAAGAAAGAAAGAAATCCGTTCCGCTATGCACATAATGATCAAACAAATAAAACTATTACGCGATATATCAGGCTCCCTGCAATGCCGAATTAGAGCACATGACTGGTTTAATATCAGGTGCCCCGCAGGAAACAAACTCTGGAGGGGTGGATACAAAATTTGCTAATTTTCCTTCAGCATTCCCCTTCAGAGGGATGCATCAGGCGCCGTGCAATCAACCTCGTCATTAACCCTTTTAAGAGAGGGGACAGGTGCTGCTTGAGGAAGGCTAGCCCCTCCCTACACGGTACGGATGCCAGGCGAAATGCAACCGTTTTTTCGGGTGTGGGGTGCAGGGGTGTACGGTGGTATAGTTGGTCAGGTCTTAAGCTAAATTGTTCTTTAACCATCTTTCACACTCACTCTTTGTCTCATGGCCCCTCTCTTTCTCTCTTTCTCTCTCTCTCTCCCACCATTCGTATTTACTGCCCTCTCCTTCTCTCTCTCACTACCTCCCACCATTCGTATTTCATTACCTTCTTCTCTCTCTCTCTCTCTCATTCTCTCTCTCTACCTCCCACCTTCGTATTACATTGCCCCCTTTCTCTCTCTCTCTACCCTCCACAATTTCACTGCCCTCCTCCTCCTCTCTCTCTCACTACCTCCCACCATTCCTATTTCATTACCTTCTCTCTCTCTATCTCTCTCTTACTCTCTCTCTCTCTACCTCCCACCATTCGTATTACATTGCCCCCCCTTCTCTCTCTCTATCTCCCACAATTCGTATTTCACTGCCTCCTCCTTCTCTCTCCCTCTCTTTCTCTCTCTCACTACCTCCTACCATTTATGTATTCATTACCTTCTCTCTTTCTCTTCTCTCTGACTCTTCTCTCTCTCTCTCTCTCACTCTCTACCTCCCACCATTCGTATTTCATTGCCCCCCCCTTTCTCTACCTCCCACAATTCGTATTTCACGGCTCTTCTCCTCCTTCTCTCTCTCTCACTACCTCCTACCATTCGTATTTCATTACCTTCTCTCTTTCTCTCTCTCTGACTCTTCTCTCTCTCTCTCTCACTCTCTACTCCCCACCATTCGTATTCATTGCCCCCCCCCTCTCTCTCTCTTACACACACCACACACACACACACACACCACACACACACACACACAAACGTGCGCGTGCGTATTTGAAAATGTTAACAACTAGAACATTGTTTTGCCAGAGAGAATGTGGTATGTATTTTCTAAATAATAAACACTTAATGCTTTTTTTTTTCGAGCCCGAGGGTGGAGAAAGAAGGGACAACAAGTTAATCACTTTCAATAATGGACATGCTCTCCTCCCAAGTAAATTCAATCCAATTAACAGTATGCATTAAAAGGAGTGGACAGCTCTCCAATGCAAGTCAGGCACAGGGTCACAATACAAGAGCACTCTTTGGGTTTTGTTGGTTGGTTTGGTTAGTTGGATTTTACGGCATGTCAACCCATTGGGTTATTTGTACGAAGATTCATTCTTGATAGGTACGCAATTTTTAATACTCTTTTTAATACAATTTTAAATACATTCTAAAACTTTTTTTTCTATTTAGCCCATAGATGAAACCCTAACATGTACTACCACCCCGGGTCAAAGTTGACCTGGAGTAATGGCCACAAAGGGATACTATACACTCCCCCAGATATCCAGAACTGGAGCCTTTGCAAATACAGTTTACTGTTATGCTCAGGGCGCCCACACAGGTCTGCTACTCAAATCTTCTAGACTTTGCCTTACAATAAAAATAAAAAAAGATAGTCATCATTAATGGACTTTTTCATATTGTAATACGCGATTATTCGAAAACTTTCGCCCACGTTTATAAGGTTGTTACAAAAATAAGCATTATGACCCCATACAGTTGTTAGACAGTCGTAATCCAGTTAAAACATTAACCCAAAACGATTTATTAGGTTGTTACAAAAATAATGGCCGATTGAAGTGCTCGGTTTTGAAATGTCATTTAACATAGAATTTGTTGTTTATTTCAGGTGAATTTTTGCATATATAATAATGAATGTGTGCTTAAAAATAAAAATTTAATTTATTTTCAGATAGAAAGTACTTTTTGAAAAATAGGGGCCTTCAAAGATGAACATGCCTAAACATGACCTTCGCCTTCTTATGTTGCATGAGTTCAAGCTTGGCACAATGCGTCCGAAACTGCCTGCCAATATCAACAAAGCATGGGGAGATGAATCCACAAGTGATCGGACTGTACGAAGGTGTTCCAGAAATTCACAAGTGACTATTCAGTCAAGAAAGGGGTCATTGGTGTACGAAAACTGAGCATCGAGCACACTTCAAACCGCCTATGTTATTGATTTATTTTCAGATAGAAAGTATTTATGAAAATAGGGGCTTTCAAACGTTTACACGCTGTTCCATCAGAGACCAAAGAAAAGTGAAGGTGCACATGCACAAATTTGCAAAGAACAATAAGACATAATATATATTTTTTCAAGACATGGTTTTATTCAGGAAGTCGAGAATTGGGAGGAGAGAAATGGATGGAGAGTTCATAAGCATTATTGTCTGTATGTATCCGCAATAGGAATATTCTCGGGATAATTTGAATCAACATATACACATGTAAATTGAAGCAATATATAAGTGGTAATCTCTATAAGAATTCATGACAGAATGGAACACTTATCTTAATTTTGTCGATTCATCCATGGACTTGCGTTTAGTAAGCTTCGCTTATTTAGTGGTTCTGTTCTTGGCTGCGTGGATGACTTTCTTGGGTCTAATTACTTCTGTCCGCATGAGGGTGATATCGGGATCCCAACTGGCCATAGTAGTAAACTTATTTTTTATATGGTTGCATGAAGAATATCGTCACCTATCCTCAACGAGGTGAATAGCCCAACTGTGTTCACAAGATGTCCGGAGTGAAAACTAAACTAATGATAGGGATCTCTTCCCTTCCCCCAAAAAAAGGGTGGTGTGTATTTCTGTTCATTCTTTGCCTACCTTTTCTACAGAGACNCAAGAGGATCCCTTAATACCAATAATAATCTTTATAATAATCAAGGGTCAGACTTTGGTTATGGGCTAGTGTAGTCTCTAGTACTAGAAGTAGCCCTCTAAGATCAGCCCGTAGCTAATATCTTATAATATATTGAAGGGTCAGCTTTGGTTACTGGCCTAGTGTGTTCTAGTACTGAAGTGGCCCTTAAATATACACTAATACTTATAATATCAAGGGTCAGCTTTGGGTTATGGGCTAGTGTAGTTCTAGTAATTAAGTGGCCCTTAATCCCCTATATCTATAATATGAAGGGTCAGCTTTGGGTTACTGGCTAGTTGTGTTCTAGTACTGAAGTGGCCCTTAATCCATATTTATAAATATCAAGGGTCAGCTTTCGGTTATGGGCTAGTGTAGTTCTAGTACTGAAGTAGCCCTTAAATCCCCTATATCTTATAATATCAAGGGTCAGCTTTGGGTTACGGGCTAGTGTAGTTCTAGTTCATCAGTGGCCCTTGAATTAAATTGATGATCTTTCACCTGAAGTTAAACACCAGGGTTTTTTATGATTGTCCAACTTATATATATTATATATATATATATATATATATATATATATAATATATATATATATCCCACTTGACTCTAATTAATTCCATATTTTATACGCCTCAATTCAAAACAAACTTTATCACCTTTTTTTTAACATCTGTATGCCACGTGCATTAATACGTAAAAATGTTATTTTTACCTGCGATCAATTAGCTGGTCACGTTAAGCCCTAGAACCTATATGATTGTCTCAACCCTATTGCCCTTATGACAAGCACCAACCATTCTTATCATATGGGTGTTAGAAGGTGGTGGCTGAAGGTCTTCATGTCCTGGTAATGACGTTAAACTCTATCTGATGGTGAGGTTCCAGTTCTGGAGGTCTGGAGAATGTGGAGCACCCCTTCATCACCATTGGTCCTAGGTCCACTCCGACCCGGAGTGGTAGTACCTGTTAGGGTCCCATCTATGGGTTAAATAGAAAAATGTGTTTATAAAACAAAAAATTGAGTATCCATTAAGAATGAATTTATTTCAAACCTTTGTCGGCATTAAATGATTCACTGAGGTTGATATGCCGTAAACCAAACCAAACCAAACCAAACCTGTATGTTGGTCAGCTTCACCTGCTGAAGGCATTGCATCACTTTTCAAATGATATATTGTTCACGTCCTTCATCTCTTACTGACAGCAACAGGTGGATATTTATTTATATCTCAATTAAATAGAAAATTCGTTTACAAAAAAATTGAGTTTAAAATTTTTTTTTCCAAACTGTCGCTATGAATCTTTCAAAACTTTGTCGGCATTAAATGACCCACCGACGTTGATATGCCGTAAAACAAAAACAAACAAATGTTACTTTTTTTATTATAAATCTCGTGTAAACACGTGAACACACATCACGATATACAAACACTTGACCACTCAACCATAAATGCCATCAGATTTATCGACATACGATTAGATATATTCTTGAACTAGTGGTAACGATTTCAGCTCCGAAACCACGTTTGAATTCAAGTTTGGTGTGGTTTGGTTTGTTTTACGGCATATCAACCTCAGTGGGTCATTTAATGCCGATAAAGTTTTGAAATAAATCAATTCTTAATGGATAATACAATTTTTTTATAAACTCATGTTTTCTATTTAGCCCATATATGGGACCCTAACAGGTACTACCACTCCGGGTCAGAGTGGACCAGGGAGCAATGGTGGTGAAGGGGTGCTCCACATTCCCCAAACCTCCAAATCTGGAACCTCACCATCAGATAGAGTTTAACGTCATTCCCAGGACATGTAGACCCGCAGCCACCGCCTTCTAGCACACATATGATAAAAAGGGGTTGGGGCTTGCCATAAGAGCAATAGGGTTGGGAAAATCATATAGGTGCTAGGGCTTGACATGACCAGCCGATTGATCGGAGGGGGCCTCTCCGACCGACCGTCTAGCCCAAGATAGGGCCAAAGTGGAGTATTGTATGTTAGGAACTGCTCATCCACCTGGGCTCTATCCTTAAGCATCACGGGTCGCCACCCATGGCCAACAGGTGGCCCCATTGGGGGAGTCTTACCCCTCTGCAGAGGTGGAGTCGGTGCATTCTAACGCCCCACCGACAGGGCGGTTGAATTCAAGGTTATCGTCTGAAGATAACTTATTATAAGGTAATAAAAACACTTAAACAGAGCCCTGGGTTACTGGGTAACCCTTACCTAGATTGTGTTTATACACAATAAAGATGAGGACAACAGCCCGATATATCATAATTATTCATATTAAGCCTCATCTCATAAATACACATAATAATATGTAAAAAAAAAAGTAGTCGTCGGAGCGGCCTAAAGTCGGTATCAACCAATCAGCGAGGGAGTCTATCCCCTTTTCAATAGCGCTAGACCAAGGAGATTGTCTTAGCATCTGAGGTGGAGCGCCACACCTACCATCAGCTCCTTACTTTACCGCACAGATCCCTGTGCTACTCATACGCTTAGTTGGCGAGGACCGGTATGACTTATTTTAAGGTAATTGAAATAATGAATAAATTTAAAAATTTAAAACAACATAAAACAGAGCCCGGGGTTACAGTGCTCTTAATGTTGTGTTTATACACAATAAAGATGAGGACAACAGCCCGATATATCATAATTATTTATATCAAGCCTCATCTCATAAATTCAGACACGTTGGGCACCTCACCTGGTGTAATGGTTACATTTACAGCTAGATTTTGCTGTTAGTGAATTCGATTCTCGTTGGGCGCCCCATACTTCTGGCCTTGTGCCACATCTAAGATTTGTTTAGTAAATAACTAAATACAGATACATCTGTATTTATTTGTTTATTTGTATAGAAATTACGTGGTGGTTCCTTTAGATTCGTGCGGGGAGTAAATCTAACACTTCATAGGATCGGTGCGTTGTCGGATGTGACTCTACAGTTGATGTTTTATTTTATAGCATACATATAGGGAGAATGGGGTGTATTGGGAGGGGAGGTTTCCTCCTGTTTTAAGCCCCAGTTACATGCATGCCAAAAATACTTTTGAGACATATCAATTGAATAACAAGGAAAGAAAAGGAAAAAAGTAATTAAAAAAAAGAAAAAGAAATTTTAAAAAAGAAAAAAATAAGAAAAAATAAGAAAAATAGAAAAAAAAAAAAAAAGAAAAGAAAAAGAAAGAAAGAAAGAAGTAAGAAAAAAAGAAAAAGAAAAAGAAAAAGAAAAAAAAAAAAACGAAGAAAGAAGAGAAAATAAAGAAAAAACAAAAGAACAAAAACAAAAAAGGAAAAGAAAGAAAAAAAGACAAAACAACAAACCAAAAAAGAAGGAAAAAAAAAAAAAAAAGAAAAAGAAAAAGGAAAAGAAAGAAAAAAGATAAAAAAACAAAAAGAAAAACAAAGACAAAACAAAACAAAACAAAAGGAAGAAAAAAAAGGAAAAAAGAAAAGAGGAAAATTTTTAAAAAAACAACAAAAAGAAACAAAGAAAGAAGAAGAAAAAAGCCAAAAAGAAGAAAAGAAAAAGGAACAAGAAAGAAAAAGAAGGAAAGAAAAGTAAGAGAAAAAATAGAGAAGAAAAAGAAGAAAAGAAAAAAGATAAAGAAAGAAAGAAAGAATAAGAAAAGAAAAAAAGAAAGAGAAAACAAAAAAAGAAGAAGAAAAAACAAAAAGAAGAAAGAAAGAAAGAAAAAGAAAGAAAAAGGAAAGAAAAAAAAGAAAAAGAAAAACAGAAAAGAAGAAAAACAGAAAAGAAGAAAAAAGAAAAAAAGAAAAAGAAAAAAAGAAAGAAAGAAAAAAGAAAAGAAAAGAAAAGAAAAGAAAGAAGAAAACAAAGAAAAGAAAGAAAAGAAGAAAAAAGAAAAGAAAGAAAAGAAAAAGAAAAAGAAAAAGAAAAAAGAAAGAAAAGAAAAAGAAAACAGAAAAGAAGAAAAAAAGAAGAAAAAAAGAAAGAAAAAAAAGAAAGAGTTTGAAGCTAAAGACGCTGCATTTCATGTCGAGGCTGATTCAATCGATTTTAGAAGAACAATTGATTGGGTCTTCCCTTACAACGTAACAAGATAGGAATCAAGTTTGAAATGTGAAAGATCGGAAGTGGGGGGGAGGTTGATGATGATGATGATGGGTGTGGGTGGCGATGGGGGGAGGCTGGAAAAGAGAATTAGTTTCAAGTACAGGGGAAATAAGAAACGTTTAACGTGATCGAGGAAAACGTGAGATGTAGAGAAAAAACAACATAAAAAATTTAAAAACAACAAAAAGTACCCCATGCCCCCCCCCCTCAAATAAAAAATCAGCATATATGTCCTATATACAACTGTATTAAGGTTGGAAAAAATAGATTATCTATTTATTTTTCAGACAAATCATTGTCAATTATCAGTTTTATTATTATTATTATTAGAAGTAGTAGTAGTTTTTCACACCTGCCGTAGCTGGTGGTTCACTGGGGGCTGAGTGACAGCAAGTCTACTCAGGTCTCCAGGACTCTTCTGAGTATTCTGGCAGATTGCAGCGGTGCAGTATTCTGGATGGTCTCAATTCTTCCTATGATTTCCAGATCTTCCAGTCTTTTTTCCAAGCTTTTGGGACCGTTCCAAGTGCACCAACTACAATTAGTATCACTTTGACTTTCATATTCCACAGCTTTTTCAATTCTCTGGCAAAGTCCAGGAATTTATCCATCTTTACGTTTTCCTTCAACTTCACCCTGTGATCTGCTGGAACCGCAAAGTCCACTAGTTGACACGTTCTCTGTTTTTTGTGGCGACACTCATAAGAAATAAGAATTCAGTGATTAAGCGACACTGGATAATCAGTATTTACATTTTTCCATTTCATTTTGGGCGGTCTCATTTTTAACCAGAGGGTGTTGCAAGATGGTAACGATCGGAAGATTCAAGAACACCCGTATTGATATATAGACTGGCAGGAATAAGAATTCGGCGGTTAAGAAATACCAGATAATCAGAATTCAAATGTTTGCATTTCATTTTGGACGATTTGGACGGTCTTGATAAGATACTATTTCTCTGAATTTTTTTTAGATAAGGCTTGATGTATTATTTGGATTATTCGGACTATTGTCCTCATCTTTCTTGCTATCTACACTATCACTCTGAATTTTTTAGATGAGGCTTGATAAATTTTATCATTTGGATTTTTCGGACTGTTTTCCTCATCTTTATTGTTAAGACAGTATTTCAAAGGTTTTTTTTTTTAGATGAGGCTTGATAATTTGTATCATTTTGATTATTCGGTCTATTGTCCTCGTCTGCATTGTTATCTACACTACTACTCTGAATGTTTTAGATGGTGCTTGATAATGTTTATCATTTGAATTATTAGGACTATTGTCCTCATCTTTATGGCTAAGATACTATTTTTCTGAATTTTTTAGATGAGGCTTGATAAGTTGTATTATTTGGATTTTTCGGACAGTTGTCATCATCTTTATTGTTATCTACACTATTTCTCTGAATTTTTGAGATGGGGCTTGATAATTTTTATCATTTGGATTTTTCGGACTATTGTCCTCATCTTTATTGCTAAGATACTATTTCTCTGAATTTTTGAGATGAGGCTTGATAATTTGTATCATTTGGATTATTCGGACTATTGTCCTCATCTTTATTGTGGAGATACTATTTCTTTGAATTTCTGAGATGAGGCTTGATAATTTGTATTATTTTGATTTTTCATTATTACTATGAAAATGCATTGGAAATGATTTTTACTATAAAAATGCATTGAAAATGATTTTTACTATGAAAATGCATTAGAAATGATTTTTACTATGAAAATGCATTGAAATGATTTTTACTATGAAAATGCATTAGAAATGATTTTTACTATGAAAATGCACGGGAAATGATTTTTACTATAAAAATGCATTGAAAATGATTTTTACATTTGAAAAATTGAAAATTTAGAATGATTTTTACTATGAAAATGCATTGAAAATGATTTTTACTAATGAAAATGAAATGATTTTTTACTATGAAAGCATTGGAATGATTTTTACTATGAAAAATGCATTGGAAATGTTTTTACTATGAAAATGCATTGAAAATTATTTTTACTATGAAAATGCATTGAAAATGATTTTTACTATGAAAATATATTAGAAATGATTTTTACTATGAAAATGCATTGAAAATTATTTTTACTATGAAAATGCACTGGAAATGGTTTTTACTATGAAAATGCATTGAAAATTATTTTTACTATGAAAATGCATTGGAAACTGTTTTTACTATGAAAATGCATTGAAAATTATTTTTACTATGAAAATGCATTAGAAATGATTTTTACTATAAAAGAACATTGGAAATCTCGTAGCTCAACCTCAAATAATTTGGGCCTTTATATATAAAAATAAATAAAAAAATAAAAAACTTTTTAAAAGTAAATGAAAAAAATGCATCACAATTACCAATATAGACTCCTTCAGAAATTGGCCCGTTTTTTTTTTTTTTCTTTCTTTTCTTTTTTTTCTTTTTTTTTTTAGAATTGTTTAGATATTTTGCCGAACAAAGAGTAAATACTCTTCGGCAGGGTCAGATAAAGTGGGCCAAGAGAGTAATTTTCAAATCTATCCAGCCTGAGTTACGGTCGAGTAGTCATTTGACTCAAATGCAAACACAAAGGTAACAAAAGATTATAATAAATAAAATTTACAATGAAAACTCCGAATTCAAATTACTTGAGACTATTTATATCAGTGACTTGAGTCGCTGAAGTAGGACATAACTACTGATCTCTTTTGCACCAACGAAATCTCAACAACAAAACTGGAGAGATTCGGTTTTTCATTATTACCACTAGCAGGGATACCCGGCGTTGCCCGTTGATGATAATGAATTGGTTTATTTGGTTGATTTACTATGAAAATGCATTGGGTATGAGTTTTACTATAAAATGCATTAGAAATTATTTTTTTACTATAAAAATGCATTGGAAATGATTTTTACTATGAATTGAATTAAAATGATTTTTACTATAAAAATGCATTGGAAATGATTTTTGCTATAAAAATGAATTAGAAATGATTTTTACTATGAAAATGCATTGGAAATGATTTTTACTATAAAAATGCATTAGAAATAATTTTTACTATAAAAATGCATTAGAAATGATTTTTGCTATGAAAATGCATTAGAAATGATTTTTACTTTAAAAATGAATTAGAAATGATTTTTGCTATGAAAAGGAATTAGAAATGATTTTTACTATAAAAATGCAGTATTAGAAATTATTTTTGTTATAAAAATGCATTGGGAATAATTTTTGCTATACAAATGCTTTACAAATGATTTTTTGCTATAAAAATGCATTGGAAATGATTTTTACTATAAAAATGTATTGGAAATTATTTTTCTATAAAAATTCATTAAATATGATTTTTACTTTTAAAATGCATTGGATATGGTTTTTACAATAAAAATGCATTAGAAATGATTTTTACTGTAAAAATGCATTTGAGATGATTTTTACTGTAAAAATGCATTGGAAGTAGTAGTAGTAGTAGTAGTAGTAGTAGTAGTAGTAGTAAAAACATTCAAGAATTACGGTAAACGTCTCCTCTTTCCTCCTCCAATGTAAAGATGAACTAATGGTTCTATTGTTGATGTCTTTTTTATTGAAATCCAATTAACCAGTATTGTTCCTGAATATTAGCTTAATATGTCTGTAAGGTTTCATCATGATCGGATCACTGGTGTAGGCACAAACTGCTTACACACAGACAGACAGAAATTGCCATTTATGTTGTAGATTATCAAAGCGGCCATCTTTAAAGCGGCCATTTCTTTACGTCGATTTTCAATTCTTTATTTATTCATGTCGCTGGTCACGTAGAGAAAAACAGACGATACAAGAAGACGTGCAAGAACGCAGCTGAAAATGTTTAGAAAAAAAAAAAGAAAGAAAAAGAAAAGAAAAGAAAAGAAGAGAAGAGAAGAGAAGAGAAAAGAAAAGAAAACACAGGCACATTTTTTTATTATCAAAAACGCGTTTGTAAATCCTTGCGTAAGTGAGAACTGAATGGGTTTTGTGTAGATCTAAACTAGTGAGTATTCTTCAACCTGGGCGGTACCGCCTACTAACTGGGCGATTTTCAGCGGCTGGCGAAATGATTACGATCGTCTCTAATAAAATCATCATCATCAGCAGCAGCAGCAGCAGCAGTAGCAGCTGCAGCAGCATCAGGGCAATGCCCGATATGGACGGATTCCTCTCTAAATTCAATATATATATCTATCTATATAAATAGGACCGGATAATAAAAAACAAAGAAAAAAACAAAATCATTTTGTAAGATTTCTAAGAAAGGGAACGTTTGACCTAATTTATTAAGAGCCATGATATTGAAGTTACTGGCTGGCTGCCTATGAAACTTAACATACAAATACGTTTCGCACTCTCCAATCTCTCTCTCTCTCTCTCTCTCTCTCTCTCTCTCTCTCTCTCTCTCTCTCTCTCTCTCTCTAACACACACACACTTTTTTCTTTCTTTCCTTCTTTTCATTATGTTCAATTGAAACAGATTAGCGTTATCACTTCTGCGCGCTCAGCCCTTCTCTCTATCTTTCTAATACTTTCTTTCTGATTATATTTGTCTGTGTAGCAAGTCCTTTTTCGTTCCTTTCTTTCTTTATAATAAAAACGAAAACTGACCATAATAATAAGAAAAAAGAATTCGGTGGATAAGCGACACCAGATAATCAGATTTTACATTTTTGCATTTGGGCGGTCTGATTTTTAACCAGAGGGTGTTTACAAGATTATAACGGTCGAAAGATTAAGGAACAAGCGTATATATATATAAATATATATATATATATATATATATATATGGTGATTGCCACTTCTTCACAGAATAAGGCAATTTCTACAAGTAGTTCGGATGTGAGCACGCCAAGGGTCCTCTGATTCAAGTTTGTTTCTTTCCTGTCACACATGAACCCCTTTCTAGGTTTCCACTCGCATGCGACCGTATGTGATCGAGAAGCTCAACACTCGACAGGCAGGGCCTGCCACATAGGTCAAACATGGGGTCAGTCCCAGATGTAGATGTGTCCATGCCGTCCGTCATATGCTGCTTACGCCGAGGCCGCTTTAGGATGGGGTGCTCGAGCTAGAACTAGCAAATTTACCCAGTCCATGGCCGGATTTTTTTTTAAATTAGGAACGCCAGAGAGTGAATGAGAAGAGAGAAAATAATTATATTAGCTGCAGCAGCCATGCCACGATTATCGCAAATCGTTTGATTTTTGTTATAATTAATTAATTATAACCCTTAATCAGTAGAAATCAACAACCAAATTTGGTGTGTTTCTTAGTTCGAAGGATTTCAAGGTGTATGCAAGATTTCGAATCCGAGTGACCTCCCTTTTCGGAGTTATAAGTCGACATGTACATACCAAACTTCCTTATCTAAATATATAAGACTAAGTTGTTGGTATGTACGTGTCGACGTATAAGTTCAAAACGGGAGGTCACTATGATTCAAAATCTTGCATACATATTAATATCCTTCTAACTAAGAAACACGCCAAATTTGCTTCTTGATTTTTACTGATTAAGGGATATAATTAATTAATTAAACCAAAATCACCCAATTTGAAAATATATTAGGGGAAATATTTTTTTACGGGGTCTACCCCCATCCCCTATTTTATTTTATAAGATATTAAAAAATGAACCGAAATTGGGTATACCTATCTCTTATTTTCTCGCCACTCACTCTTTGGTGTTCTTATTTTTCTTTAGTCCGGTCATGGACCGGGTACTTTAGCTAGTATAGATATATAGATGATATAATATTCAAAGAATTTCCTATTCTCTTTTCTACCGTATAAAACCGGGTACCATTGCTTGTGTGTTTGTTAGTTCGAAGGATTTCAAGGTGTATGCAAGATTTCGAATCCGAGTGACCACCCTTTTCGGAGTTATAAGTCGACACGTACATACCAAACTTCCTTATATAAATATATAGATAGATGATATATATTCAAAGAATTTCCTATTCTCTTTTCTACCGTATAAAACCGGGTACCATTGCTAGTCCCTTAGTGCCAGTCAGTATCAACCCAACCCTTCTAGAAAGACATTATCCACAGGATTTGACAATAATACTATTTATAATAAAAAAATTGAAAATCATAAAACCCACTTGTGTGTGACTTACTCTTACTGAATAATAATAAATAAATAAGATTTTTTTTCACTCTATTTTTTTTTCTTCTTCTTGAAACACACAATGAATAGGTTAGCTCTCCTCTTTCGTAAACAACGCTTAAAGTGCAATTCGAGATAACCAGCGTAAGGTAACCTGGAAAAGTTGTTCTCGTGAGGAGGTGTTATTGTGATTTCTTTTTTTTCTTTTTTTTTTTTTTTTTTTGTGGTTTGCAAAAACAATTTACATTCAGTATTGAAAACACGTCTTTAAAAAAATAAGAAAGAGAATAAAAGTTGTCCCCTGTCTGTTGACTGTAGACATGGAAAAATGACTTTTATTATTGAAACTACGACAAATAAATTACTTCGAATGTTCGGCCTGTGTGGGTGGAGTTTAGAATTCTCCACCAACTTCCGAAAAGGGGTATCTTGGTTATGATATGAAACTGCACCCGGTGAGTTTTGAAAGCAAGTTTTTTAAAAAAATTTAAAAAGATAAAATTTGTCCCCCGTCTATTGACCGTCAATATTGAGATCCAGACTCTCTCTCTCTCTCTCTCTCTCTCTCTCTCTCTCTCTTCTCTCTCTCTCTCTCTCTTCAGATGGGAACCGCCTAACAGGTTACTAACCCTCCCGGGTCAGGGAGTTAGCAAAGCGAATAAATTTGTAAAAATAAAATACTGCCGGACGAAACCTTAAAATCATTTTGTTAGCTTTCTAAGAAAGGGAATGTTTGACCTCATTTAACCTACGGGTTACTGATTGTGGAATTATCATAGAAATACATTTCAAATTCTCTTCTCCTCTCTCTCTCTCTCTCTCTCTCTCTCTCCTCTCTCTCTCTCTCTCTCTCTCTCTCCCAGAGAAACTAACATTATATAACGAGGAGGTAGTCAAGAGATACATAGATGGGAAGAAAGAGATAGACACAGAGTAAAGTTAGAGATTGGTCGTTTTTTTTACTTAATTGCAAATTACGACTACTTAGAACCAATTAAAACAGATTTTTTTACGAACATAATTCAATCCTAAAAGTAAGGAATAATTTAGTATAATTTTCGTGTAATTAAATTAAACAATTAAAAAACCTTTAGGAGCAAAAGTTGATTAACTCAGCTTTTGTGTATATATATATATATATATATATATATATATATATATATATATATATATTATTAGGCACTGGCAATTTTGTCATCTTCTACGAATTTTAAAAGCGAATTAAAAATAATTAAATCTATTATTTAAGGTCAAACTGTGTCAAAATAGGTAAGTAGTAACATAATAACTATCATTAAAAAGAGAAAAATATCATTACATATGCAGTTTATTTTTAAAAGATTTAAAACGATTTGTTTTGGTCGATCCGCCATTTTGTCTATTTTTCAATGGTTTTACGAGCTTGTTTACAATTTTTATGTAACATTCACGATTGCAAAAAAATTTACCAAAACTCAGGAAATTATCCGATTTTAATGAAATTGTCAGTATTGATTTATCAATAAATGAATTTTATAATGCATCAATTATTTTATTTCAAAACTTTAATCTAGTATTTTGCTATGAAAAATTGATATATAAAATTCATTTAAAATGTGAAAAGTCTGATGTTAAGTTTAAAATGTTATATTTTTAGATTCTAGAAATAAATATCTATTTAATGCAAACCTTATTTAAGACACATAAAGTAATAAGTTTTGAAGAAAAACTCTATTGAAAATGTACCCCCTTTTTAAGCATTAAAAAGTATCAATGTATAATTTTTTTCTTTTATAAGATAAATAGCTTAAATAATTATCGAAATGAGTAAAAAAGAAATCTCCAAAAATTAAATTATTTATATTTTTTGCATTTTATTTTTAATTTTCGGTACTTATTTTCTCATAGAAAAGCCACTGGAAAATGTTTTGTTTGTTTCTATTCATAACTTCGGTCTTTATCTCATTATTTATACTGGTAATTAGTACTGAAAATGACCAACTCGCAAAAATGTTACGCCCCAAATAAGGGGGGGGTCAAGATTAAGTTACCTGAAAAAAATGAGAAAGTTTGAAATAAAATAAATAATGCATTATAAAGATCATTCATTGATAAATAAACACTGAAAATTTCATTAAAATCCGATAATTCCCTGATTTTTGGTAAATTATTTCTGTAAGGGAGGGAGGCTAAAGTCATTTTGTCAAAAATGCATTTTAGGCTCCGTTTGCCAGTAGCTAATATATATATATATATATATATATATATAATATATATATATATATATATATATATATATATCACGGCATTATTAACAATAAAAGTGTTTATGCAGAAATGCCTCGGTCCAAATACTACTCCTCCCCATTGGCAAACTGAAGCAGGGCGAATCTGAAAATCATGCGTCATTTTTTTTTTCTTCTTTTTGTTACTAGTGAGATCCCCAACTAAAATACCTGTATAATCGTAATTTTCGTCAAAGATAACGAAAAGAATATTATGTAATGTAATGAATATGTTGCCCCTCCCTCGTTTGACGTGAAAGCCGCAGCCCCACCCCCCACGACAAGGAGAAGAAAAAGGAAGAGACAGACTGACAAATATGGGGGAATATAGATAGAGGAAATAATGCAGTGAGAAGAAGAAGAAGAAGAAGAAGAAGAAGAAGAAGAAGAAGAAGAGGTAGATAACATACATGTACGCACTCTTGCATGCACACACGCGCCTGTATACGCACACGCATTCGTGCATACAGCATATATTCAAACTATAAGAACGAATAAAGAGAAATGAAAGAAAGATTGGATCGAATAATAGAGAGAGAGAGAGAGAGAGAAGAGAGAGAAGAAGAAGAACAGAAGAAGAAGAAGAAGAAGAAGAAGAAGAAGAAGGGGAGGAAGAGGAGGAGGAGGAGGAGGAACAAGAAGAAGAAGAAGAAGAAGAAGAGAAGAAGAAGAAGAAGAAGAAGAAGAAGAAGAAGAAGAAGAAGAAGAAGAAGAAGAAGAAGAGAAGAAAGAATAGAAGAAGAAGAGAAAGAGAAGAAGAAGAAGAAGAAGAAGAGAAGAAGAAGAAGAAGAAGAAGAAAGAAGAAGAGAAGGAAGAAAGAAAAGAGAAGAAAGAAGAAGAAGAGAAAGAAGAAGAAGAAGAAGAAGAGAAGAAAGAAGAAGAAAGAAGAAGAAGACAGGAGAAAGAAGAAGAAGAGAAAAGAAGAAGAAGAAGAAGAAGAAGAAGAAGAAGAAGAAAAGAAGAAGAAGAAGAAGAACTAGGAAGATAGAAGAAGGAAGAAGAAGAAGAAGAAGAAGAAGAAGAAGAGAAGAAGAAAGAAGAAGAAGAAGAAGAAGACTAGGAAGAATGAAGAAGAAGAAGCAAAGAGAAGAAGAAGAAGAAGAAGAAGAAGCAAGAAGAAGAAGAAGTAGGAAGAATAGAAGAAAGAAAGAAGAGAAAGAAGAAGAAGAAGAAGAAGAAAGAGGCAAGAAAAGAAGAAGAAGAAGAAGAAGAGGAGAAGAGAAAGAGGCAACAGAAGTAAGAAGAAGAAGAAGAAGAAGAAGAAGAAGAAGAAGAAGAAGAGAGAGAAAGAAGAAGAAGAGGAAAGCAACAGAAAAGAAGAAAGAAGAAGAAGAAGAAGAAAGAAGAAGAAAGAAGAAGAAAGAAGAAGAAGAAGAAGAAGAAGAAGAGAAGAAGAAGAACACATACACACACACACACATGCAATTCACTCACACACACCCGGTATGAAAACCTCATCGTAAAAGCTTTCTTCTTTCACCTGCATTTTACAGTGGCCCGTGCTCAGATGGAATTTTGTTATCACAAATATTCCACGTACCTGCTCAAAGGATCGTTGGGCGGTGATGGATCGACCCAACAAAGGTGAATGTATGGGGGAGGGGTTGTGACAGGTATGCTGATCTCACATCCGTACGACGCAAAATAACCGACACGCAAATATAGCAGATGTATTCCGGTTAATCGGGACACAGGTTAATCGTGACATCTGTTTATTTGGGACAAATGTCGAAATACCAAAACCTATCTTGAGGATATCAATCTATGCTTTCGTGAAATTCCAAAGAACAGCTGAAATGCGGATCAAAATACTTTTGGTTATGAAAATTCTTTGAGAATGGTGTAACATAATTCATGGGTAGCCTATGAATTATATATATAGTGCAGCTAAACTTTGAATCTAAGTTCGTTGAAGATTAAAATAACGAGGTTAAATGGAAAGTTACTGTTAGCCGGTAACCTTATTGGCAGCATTTAACATCTCGCTGACCTGTACGCCGACTTCTGATTGGCTGAAGGAGGGTGTGAGAACAGTAATTAAGTTAGCAGTTGTCGGCCGTTAGTCAGAAGGAGCGGACGCTGGGGTCCTTCGCTCTAAGATACCGACTTTTCACCGCACGGTTAGAATCTTTTGGACGCCAAAAACAATCTCCTATGTCTAGCTCTAGTGAAAAGAAGATAGACTCCCTCGCTGTCTGGCTGATACCGACTTTAGGCCACCCTGACGACTTTACTATATAATAGAGACAGACAGATAAACAGACAGATATATTAGATTGTTTCATTTCTGTCTATTGACTGATCCTTGCTATCTGTCTAGTGGACATTTTGTCTCGTCGACTTCTATCTGCTGGGGGGGGGGTGATTTTCCATCTGGCTTATTCTCTGCTGGGCTGAGCTGAGTTGCTCATTGTCTTAATTATTTAAATAACACAACAAGACCTCGTTTTTACTTGATCAAGTTTTATTTTCTTCTAGGCCATATTGGTTCCGCCGCGGGGAGAGATGAACCCTGTCAGGGCCGACAATTACGTCTACACTCTCTGACAGCTGGGTTGCATCTGAATGACTAACTAAACTATATCACGTGTCTGTCATGGCGCCCAAATTGCGCCCATCTAAGGGGACGGGTTATTAACAGTCACCGGTAATTTTTGTATGAGGACTCCTTGATTCTAAAGTTAACGGCCCTTAATTTAAGTATTCCTAGCTACTGGCCTGTTCACAATTTCTAACCTCTTATGAATTGTAGCACAGAGAGCTCAACCTACCAGGGGTTGGGATAGCATCAGCGTATGAGTAGCACAGGGATCTGTGCGGTAAAGTAAGGAGCTGATGGTAGATGTGGCGCACCACTTCAGATGCTAAAACAATCTCCTTGGTCTAGCGCTATGGAAAGGGGATAGACTCCCTCGCTGTATGGCTGATACCGACTTTAGGCCGCCCCGTCGACTTTACTTTACTTTACTTTTATTATGCATGTATTCAACATTAATTTCTATATGCAACCGGATATATCTTGATTCTTTTTTAATCCAACGACAAACGAACAGGAAGAGATAATCCCGAGAAGGAAAATTTTAAGTTTAAAAAAAAAAATGGCTGAAACATATTCTTAATTACGACAACTCAAAAAAAATCAAAGATTTAACGACGCTAATGACCAATAAAAGCGATAACGGCTTCAGTTCTGTAAAGCCCAAGTCTTTCCCGCCAAAAGTTATGATGCAAAGTTCCCGGATGTAGAATTGGGGTAATCTCGTTTTGCGATTTTCTTTGGAAACTGTCCGACCAAATTACATAATTCACTATAATGGCGAAACTCAATGCGGAATGGGTTCCTTTTTGTTGTTTTTTTTTTTCTTCCTTTTTTGGGGGGTGGGAGGTACGTATCATTCTGTGTGTCGGATGAGAAGAAGAAGAAGAAGAAGAAGAAGAAGAAGAAGAAGAAGAAGAAGAAGAAAAGAAAAGAAGAAGAGAAGAAGGCATTCATTTGAAAAGAGGTATCCATTTTAATTTTTTTTTTCTTTCTACAAATTCGAAAAGATCCTTTTTGCAAATATTCAATGATAACGTCCCAGTGTACAAATACAGAATAGCGCGCAACAGATAATATTATTAGAATCGCTTCCCATCCCTTACCCACACCAAAAATTACCTTTTCAGTATAAAAGCAGAATGTAAAAGCATTTGTCTCAACAATAAATTCGGAGGAAGCCTCAACTAAATAACGAGGCGAAATATCAATTGAATTTAGTTGCTGTGTTGTTATATCCACTTTTTCCTCTATTTTCAACCACATATTGCCGGATTTACTCAACCCTTCACTCCTCAATACGTAATCTGGAATGGCGAAACTTTTTTTTCTTTTTTTTTTTCTAATTTCCTTTTTTGCGGGGGTGGGGGGATCTGTGTGGTGGGATGTCGGGTGAGAAGGAAAAAGAAAAAAAAGCGTTGATTTGAAAAGAGGTATCCATATTAATTTTTTTTTTCTTTCTACAAATTAGAAAAGTTCATCTTTGCAAAAGGCAACAGAAGATTTTAACCAGTGGTCTCACAAGTTATCACAAATATCCAATGATAACGGTGTACAAATGCAGAATAGCGCGCAAGAGATAATATCATTAGAATCACATTTTACGTATAAATAGTATTAGATTACAGAAACTCCCGAAGTAGTCTAACTCTAACCCGTGGTCTCACGAGTTATCACAAATATCCAGTGATAACGTTTCATTGTACAAATGCAGAATAGCGCGCAACAGATAATATCATTAGAATCGCATTTTCTGTATAAATAGTATTAGATTATGGAAACTCCCGAACTATCCTAACCCTAACCCTAACCCTAGCGTATCAAAGGTTTCGGGTATTTCCGTGAATGTAATGAAATGCAATGCTTATTATACATAATCTGGTGATATTATCTCTTGCGTGTCATTCTGCATTAGTACCCGTTCCAGAAATATAAGGCCTAAGGGTAAAAGATTTGCGTTCAAATTTACATCTATTGTGTCACCACCAACATCAAAATTCCCATAGTTATTTACGCCATATTCTCAATGGTTATTAAATAATCATTATTTAATCTTAAGTAGCATCTTATTCAGGGGTTGGCAACATTTTAGAGATATAAAAATGCATTGGAAATGATTTTTACTATAAAAATGCATTGGAAATGATTTTTACTATGAAAATGCATTGGACAATGATTTTTACTATAAAATGCATTGGAAATGGTTTTTTACTATAAAAATGCTTGGAAATGATTTTTAGTATGAAAATGCATGGGACAATGATTTTTTACTATAAAAATGCATGGAAATGATTTTTAACTATGAAGCATTGGAAATTAATTTTACTATGAAAAATGCATTGGAAATGATTTTTACTTGAAATGCATTGGAAATGATCTTACTATAAAAATGCATTGGAAATGATTTCTTTACTAAAAAATGCATTGGACAATGATTTTACTATAAATATGCATCGGACATGATTTTTAACTATGAAATGCAATTGGATTATGATTTTTACTACAAAAAAAACGCATTGGAATAATGATTTTTATATGAAAATGCATTGGACAATGATTTTACTATGAAAAATGCATTGGACAATGATTTTTACTATAAAAATGCAGTGAAAATATTATCATTAAAAATAAAAAAATAAATTTTAAAAACACCAATCCGAAACGAGGCTGGAAATTGCATCACGGGACAGCTGTTTGCTACAGGCCATCTTCGCCTGTTTCGACTTGAACAACGTGTAATTCGAGAATGACTTTACTAATCATACAAATGACTCATTCGGCTGGGTCATGCTTCCCGATATTTTAATAAATACGAGCGATGTTTATTTTGACAAGCTAACGCGCGAAAGACTCCTGGCGCTTTTGTTGCCGACGACAACGGCATTTTGTCTGAATTACAACGGCTGCGTGGAAAAGCCTTGCTTCGACTGGGTCATGCTTTCCGATATCTTAAGAAGAAGAAAGAAAGAAGAAAGAAAGAAAGAAAGAAAGAAAGAAAGAAAAGAAAGAAAGAAGAAAGAAGGAAGGATTTAGAAAAGTAAGAAAGAAAGAAAGAAAGAACGAAAAGAAGAAAGAAAGAAAGAAGAAAGAAAGAAAGAAAGAAAAGAAAGAAAGGATTTAGAAAAGTAGAAGAAAGAAAGAAAAAAAAAGAAGAAAGAAGAAGAAGATATGAAAGAAAGAAAGAAAGAAAGAAAGAAAGAAGAAAAAGAAAGAAAGAAAGAAAAGAAAAGAAGAGATTAGAAAAGTAAGAAGAAAAAGAAGAAAGAAGAAAGAGAAGAAAAGAAAGAAGGATTTAGAAAAGTAAGAAGAAAAAAGAAAGAAAGAAAAAGAAAAAAAGAAGAAAGAAAGAAAGAAGGATTTAGAAAAGTAAGAAAGAAACAAAGAAAGAAAGAAAAGAAAAGAAAGAAAAGAAGAAGGAAGGATTTAGAAAAGTAAGAAAGAACAAAGAAAGAAGAAAAAGAAAGAAAGAAGGATTTAGAAAAGTAAGAAAAACGAAGAAAGAAAGAAAAGAAAGAAAAAGAAAGAAAAGAAAGAAAGAAGGATTTAGAAAAGTAAGAGAAACAAGAAGAAAGAAAAAGAAAGAAAGAAAGAAAGAAGGATTTAGAAAAGTATAAAGAAACAAAGAAAGAAAGAAAAGAAAGAAAGAAAGAAAGAAGAAAGAAAGAAAGGATTTAGAAAGTAGAAAGAAACACAGAAAGAAAAAGAAAGAAGAAAGAAGGATTTAGAAAAGTAATAAAGAAACAAAGAAGAAAGAAAAGAAAGAAGAAAGAAAGAAAGAGGGTTAGAAAAGTAAGAAGAACAAAGAAAGAAAGAAAAGGAAAGAAAGAAGGATTTAGAAAAGTGAAAGAAACTAAGAAAAGAAACAAAGAAAGAAAGAAAGAAAAAGAGAATGAAAATTGAAATGGTTTAAACAAGAAAGTAATAAAGAAAGATTGAGAAAAAAAAACAAGAAAAGAGATTTAAAAAAGGAAAGAAAGATAGAAAAAAAGAAAAGAAGAAAAGAAAGAAAGTAAAAGGATTTTAGAAAAGTAATAAGAAAGAAAGAAAGAAAGAAAAGAAAGAAGAAAAAAAGAAAAAGAAAGAAAGAAAGAAGGATTAGAAAAGTAAGAAAGAAAGAAAGAAGAAACAGAAAGAAAGAAAGAAAGAAGAATGGAATTGAATGGTTTTAAAAACGAAGAAAGTAATAAAAGAAAGTTGAGAAAAGAAAAAAAACAAGAAAAAGAAGATTAAAAAGAAAAGAAGATAGAAAGAAAGAAAGAAGAAAAGAAAGAAATAAAGATAGAAAAAGAAAGAAAAAGCATTTGAAAAGTAATAAAGAAACAAAGAAAAAAGAAAAGAAAGAAAGAAAGAAGGATTTAGAAGAGTAATAGGAAGAAGAAAGAGAAAGAAAAGAAAGAAAGAAAGAAAAAGAGAAAGATGAAATTGAAATGGTTTTAAAAAGAAAGAAAGTAAAAAAAGAAGAAAGAAAAAAAAGAAAAAAACAAGAAAAGATTTTAAAAAGAAACAAGAGAAAGAAGAAAGAAGAAAGAAAAGAAGATGAAAATTGAAATGGTTTAAATAAAAAGTAAGTTAAAAAAAAAAAGAAGATTGAGAAAGGAAAAAAAACCAAGAAAAGAAAGATTTAAAAAAGAAAGAAAAAGAAAGAACAAGAAAGGGATTTAAAAAAGTAATAATGAAACAAAGAATGAAAGAAAAAGAAAGAAAAAAAAGAAAAAATGAAAATTGAAATGGTTTTAAAAATAAAAAAAAAAAGAGAAAGATTGAGAGAAGAAAAAAAAGAAAAGGAAGATTTTAAAATGAAATAAAAAAATATTACTACTCAAGTCACAATTCCCTTAGTTATTTACGTCACATTCTCCATGATTGTATTTTTATTTAAACCTCTATTATTAATAAAATTGTTCTACATTATTAATACTGTTGACCATATCTACATACTAGATATTTACCACATACCCCACGTGTACGGGTTAGGCACAAGGTCCTATTAATGTTGGACCACCCACAAGCCGAAGCTCATGGGTGATAGGCACAAAAATGCGTT
Organism: Doryteuthis pealeii; assembly: GCA_023376005.1. NCBI lineage: Eukaryota > Metazoa > Mollusca > Cephalopoda > Myopsida > Loliginidae > Doryteuthis > Doryteuthis pealeii. The sequence goes on along the minus strand of CM042176.1, from coordinate 17,051,126 downwards.
GATCCCGTCGGCATTCCCCTCAAGGAGGCGCCTCAGGCACTGGGCAATAAACCCAGCCCTGTCCATTTAAATCGAAAGTGCAGGTATTGCCTGGGTGGACGGCCCCCTGGGATCAACGATGCTAACTTGTAAGGTCCTGCGGTCGAAGCTCACTAAACCCCCGGTCGAAACATGTCGGTATATAACAATATGACCGTTATCATCTTGCAACACCCTCGGGTTGAAAATAAGATCGTCTAAATCGTCCAAGATTAAATGTAAAAATGAAAACCGTGATTATCACAGAAAGTAAGGGGAAAAAATTTAAGAAACAAAGCCGTGAAGATGTTAATGGCCAATAAAATCGATATCCAGCTTAGCACTTTCCCGCTTAAACCTTTCCCGCCAAAAGCTCATTATACAAAGTTCCCGGATGTAGAATTGGAGCGATCTCGTTTTTGCGATTTTTCTAGAAAATTGTCCGGCTAAATTACATAATTCGCTGTAATGGCGAAACTCAATGCGGATCTTAAAAAAAAAATCCTTTTTTTTCTGTATCAGTGGGGTGGCTGGGGTGGAATGTAGGGTGTGAAGAAAACTGATAATTTTGAGGCGGTGTATCCATTTTGATGCACCATCCTGAAAAAAGGGCCTGTTTTTTGACCGTCACTAAACAATGTAAGGAATTTTTTGTGGTTTTTAACAAACACATTCTTTTCCTAATTTCACATTAGGCTCAGCTTCGCTCGGTTGGTTGGTTTTACTGATAGATAGATATAAATAGACTGAGATAGATAGATACATATATACATAGATACATAGAACGAACTGACTGATAGAGATAAATAGATGAGAACAAAATGTTATATATTATATATATTATATATATTATATATATATATATATATATATATTCTTATTTTCATTTCTACAGACACAAACACACACACACACACACACACACACATATATATATATATATATATATATATATATATATAAGTAAGTAAAGTTTGTGGAATGCCCTACAATCAGTATCAGCCAAAGCAATGAGGGAGTCTATACCTTTTTCACTAGTGCTAGACCAGAGAGATTGTTTTTGCTGTCGTAGGAGTGCCACAGCTACTGCCAGCTCCCCCACTTTGCCGTACGGATCAGATTACCCAATATATATATATATATATATATATATATATATATATATCAAGGCAAAAGAGACCAGTCTGCCCTACTATTTACCTACAGACAAGAGCGGAAAATATTTTCCCGGCAGTATTAACAAGGTGGGAAACGAAACATCCTCTCCAGAAATGAACTTGCAGTCGCCATTTTCCCCCGACGATAACCTTTACGCCACCCACGCATCCTCTCGTACCATCACAGTCAATTTATTAGTTGATCTCGGAATTTGAGACTGCTACTTTTACCGCTTAAGAAAAGCCTCACTCATTACAGAGATGACATTTTGATGATTGCCAATTCCCACAGCCGTTGGACCTTTCTCTCAAGTCTATATATTAGTCTTCCATCCCTATAAACTTTCTTTGCAACAATAAAACTATTATTCTCCTTTGTATTTTAATGAAATACGCATAAGTGGACTCATTACAATACTTATAATAGTAGACCAGCCGCTCGTCTCGAAGTGTGTAGCAATGTCTTTCGTGAAGAGGTTAGCTCATTGTAAACGCACAGCTCCGAACAATGCAAGCCACGCTTTCCAATGCTTACTTTTGTTCAGTTAATATTAAAGTGTATCGAAAGTATTTCGTTTTGTTCTTTTTTTTAAATCAATTGTATCTTATTTCCTCTTTATATGTTATCTTTTGGTGAAACCTAACCCCTCTTTAATAGTTCTATCGGGCTCCCTTCTACCTGCGTCTTAAATAGATAGATAGATAGATAGTAGATAGATAGATAGATATTCATTATCTTATTGATAGATATATAATATTTTGCGATAGGCATGAAGAAATTATGTTAAACGTAGCTAACTGAAATAGATATGATAGATTAGTATATAATAGACTGAGATAGATAGATTAGATAGATAGATAGATAGATAGATAGAGATATGAATAGACTGAGATAGATAGAGAAGATAGATAGATAGATAGATATGAAATAGACTGAGATAGATAGATAGATTAGTAGATAGATAGATAGATAGATTAGATAGATATGAATAGACTGAATAGATAGATGATAGATAGATATTAATAGACTGAGATAGATAATAGATAGATAGATAGATAGATAGATATGAATAGGACTGAGATAGATAGATAAAATAGATAGATAGATAGATATGAATAGACTGAGATAGAATAGATAGATAGAATAGAAATAGATAGATAGTTGAACTAGACTGAGATAGATTAGATCGATTATTAGAATGATTAATAGACTGAGATAGATAGAAGATAGATAGAAATAATAGACTGAGATCAGATAGATAGATAGCTAGATAGATCTAGATAAGTATGACTGAGATAGATATGATAGATAGATAGATAGAATGCATAGACTGAATAGATAGATAGATAGATAGATTAGATTAGATATGAATAGACTGAGTAGATAGATAGAATAGATAGATAGATAATAGCATAGATAGATATGAATAGCATTGAGATAGATAGATAGATAGATCAATAGATATGAATGACCTGAGATAGATAATATGATAGATAGATAGATAGATATGAATAGACTGAAGATAGATAGATAATATGATAGGACTGGCGGATGAACAAAGGCCGCATCCCCAAAGACCTACTGTATGGTGAAACTAGTGGAGGGCATCCCCGACCGGCATGGGAGGACACGACCTACGCTTCAAATATTGTCTGCAAGGAAGACCTGAAGACATTGCCGCATCGACATAGATACGTGGCAGAGCTTTGATGCAGAAGACCGTGCAGCCTGACGCCTCTCGTCAAACAAGAACAAAAGAAGTGAGAAGAGAGGAAAAAGCTGCCACAGAAAGAGCTAAAGAAAGGAGAAACAGCCAGCACCCCCAAACACCTACAGAGAAGCAGTACCTTTTGTTTGCAGCCATTGCGACCGAGACTGCCATTCGAGGATCGGTTCTGTTCAGTCACTCACGTAGGCTGATGAGAGAGAGAGAGAGAGGAAAAAAGACCGCCATCGTCTATAAATAGACGGAAGGTTGCCCAACCACAAACACAATAGATATATATATGAGAGAGATATGATATGAATAGACTGAGCATGATGAAGATTTAGGATAGATAGATAGATAGATAGATATAATATGCTGAGATAGATAGATAGATAGATAGATAGATGTTGAATAGGCTGGGATAGATAGATAGATAGTCATGAATAGGCTGATATATATAGTATGATAGATATGGATAGACTGAGATAGATTTAGATAGATAGATAGATAGATAGATATGAATAGGACCCTGAGATAGATAGATAAGATAGATAGATAGATAGATATGAATAGACTGAGCATATGATATTCAGAGAGAGGGGTAGTGGAGAGGGGAGATTTGATTGATTGTGAACTGATTGAAGTATACGAAAAACATTGACAGACTCAGACGACAGATATATTCGTTATATAAAACAGAATGTATAAGTTACGAAAAGACTAGATAGACGAGAAAAAAATATTTCGCTCTTGAAGAAGACCGCTTTATTAAAAGGTCCGAAACAGATTTCTGTCAGCGAAACTATAACATCATTTGTTTTTTTGTTTTTCTAAAAATGTTTAATTCACACTGTCTGATTCACTTCCATTTACTTTCATATTGTCAATGAAAAAAAATAATATCTGGATTTTTTACATCTCGGAGGTAATTATGATCTACAACACGGCGGATTGTCAACATTACAAATTCCTTTGGAATTTATCATCTTTCTTCATATGTGCTGTGGACTTTTAACTTACTTTTTGTGGATGGAATCATGAACATTTTTTTGGATATTTTAATACATTTTTTTTTATTTTACACAAAACTCTTTGAGCCTTTCTTGTGGATTATATTACTCTGATTTTTTTAAAATAAAATGTATTTTATTTTAACACAGAAATCTGTTTCGACCTTTTAATAAAGCGGTTTTCTTCAAGAGCGAATATTTATGATGAAATAAGTAACTGTTAAAAACATGTTCCGAAGCCGGAATTTTTGAAATTTTGAAAATTCATATTCTGTGTTAAAAATAAAATACATTTTTTTTAAAAAATTCAGAAGTTAATATAATCCACAAGAAACTCAAAAGAGTTTGTCGTATGAAATATATAAAAAATGTATTTAAAAAGTATCAAAAAAATGTTCATGATTCCATCCACAAAAAGTAAGTTTAAAAGTCCACAGCACAATTGAAGAAAGATGGAAAATTCAAGGATTTGTAATGTTACAAACCGGGTGTTGTAGATCATATTAACCTCCGGAGATGTAAAAATCCAGATATTTTTTTTTTTCAATTGACATATGAAAGGTAAATGGAAGTGAATCAGACAGTGGAATTAAACATTTTTAGAAACAAAACAATTGATTTATAGTTCGCTGACAGAAATCTGTTTCGACCTTATAAAGCGGTCTTCTTCAAGAGCGAAATATTTTTTTCTCGTCTATCGTCAGTCTTTTCGTAACTATATTATTTGTTTTATATAACGATATATCTGTCTGTCTGTCTGTCAATGTTTTCTTACTTTCATCATTCAATCAATCAATCTCTCCCTCTCCCACTCCCCCTCTTCTCTATACTATCTCAGTCTATTTCATATTATCTATCTATCTATCTATCTATCTATCTCAGCCTATTCATATCTATCTATTCTATCTATCTATCTATCTATCTCAGTCTATCCATACTATCTTATTATCTATATCAGCCTATTTCATATCTATCTATTCTATCAATATCAAATCTATCTATCTATCTATCTATCTATCTCAGCATATTTCATATCTATCTATCTATCTATCTATCTATCTATCTATCTATCTCAGTCTATTCATATCTATATCTCTCTCTATATATATATATATTGTGTTTTGTGGTGGCAACTTCCGTCTATTTTAGACGATGGCGTAGTTTTTTCTCTCTCTCTCTCTCTCTCACAGCTACCGTGAGTGACTGAACAGACGATCCTCGAATGGCAGTCTCTGGTGCAATGGCTGCAAACAAAGGTAATGCTTTCTGTAGGTGTTGGGGGTGCTGCTGTTTCTCCTTTCTTTTAGCTCTCTTTTCTGTTGGCAGCTTTTTTCCTCTCTTCTTCACTTCTTTTTGTTCCTTGTTTGACGAGGAGGCGTCAGGCTGCACGGTCTTCTGCACAGCGCTCCACGTATCTATGTCGATGCGGCATGTCTTCAGGTCTCTCTTGCAGACATATTTTGAAGCGTAGGCGTGGTCTCCCTCCGGGTCGGGTGCCTCCACTAGTTCACCATACAGTAGGTCTTTGGGGATGCGCCCTTTGTTCATCCGCCAGTCTATTCTATCTATTCTATCTTCTATTCTATCTATCTAATTATCTATCTATCTATCTATCTCAGTCATATTCATATCTATCTATCTATCTATCTATCTATCTAGTCTATTCATATCTATCTATCTATCTATCTATCTATCTATCTACTCTATCGTATCGCAGTCTATTCATATCTATCATCTATCTATCTATCTATCTATCTCAGTATATTCATATCTATCTATCTATTACATCTATCTATCTCATCTATTCATATCTATCTATCTATCTATCTATCTATCTATCTCAGTCTATCATATCTATCTATTTATCTATCTATCTATTCATCTATCTATCTATATCTATTAATCTATCTATCATCTATCTATATCTATCTATCTATCTTATCTACTCAGTCTATTCATATCTATCATCTATCTATCTATCTATCTATCTATCTATCTCAGTCCTATCTCATATCTATCTATCTATCTTATTTTATCTATCTATCTCAGTCTATTCATTTATCTATCTATCTATCTATCTATCTATCTATCTATCTCAGTCTATTAATATCTATCTATCTATCTATCTATTTCAGTCTTATTTCATATCTATCTATCATCTATCTATCTATCTATCTATCTATCTATCTATCTCAGTCTATCATATCTATCTATCTATCTATTTATCTATCTATCTCAGTCTATTCATATCTATCTATCTATCTATCTATCTATCTATCTATCTATCTCAGTCTATTAATATCTATCTATCTATCTATTTCAGTTAGCTCACGTTTAACATAATTTCTTCATGCCTATCCAAATATTATATATCTATCAATAAGATAATGCTAATATCTATCTATCTATCTATCTATCTATCTATCTATCTATTTTAAGACGCAAGGTAGAAGGGAGCCCGATAGAACTATTAAAGAGGGGTTAGGTTTCACCAAAAGATAACATATAAAGAGGAAATAAGATACAATTGATTAAAAAAAGACAAAAAACGAAAATACTTTCGATACACTTTAATATACCTGAACAAAAGTAAGCATTGGAAAGCGTGGCTGCATTGTTCGGAGCTGTGCCGTTTACAATGAGCTACCTCTTCACGAAAGACATTGCTACACACTTCGAGACGAGCGGCTGTCTACTATTTAATATTGTAATGAGTCCACTTATGCGTATTTCATAAATACAAAGGAGAATAATAGTTTATTGTTGCCAAAGAAAGTTATAGGATGGAAGACTATATATAGACTTGAGAGAAGGTCCAACGGCTGTGGGAATTGGCAATCATCAAATGTCATCTCTGTATGAGGAGCTTTCTTAAGGCGGTAAAAGTAGCAGTCTCAATTCGAGAATCAACTATAATTGACTGTGATGGTACCGAGAGGATGCGTGGGTGGCGTAAAGGTTATCGTCGGGGAAAATGGCGACTGCAAGTTCAATTTCTGGAGGAGGATGTTTTCGTTTCCCACCTTGTTAATCTGCCGGGAAATATTTTCCGCTCTTGTCTGTAGGTAAATAGTAGGGCAGACTGTCTCTTTTGCCTTGATATATATATATTATATATATATATATAATATATATATTGGGTAATCTGATCCGTACGGCAAAGTGGGGAGCTGGCAGTAGCTGTGGCACTCACGACAGCAAAAACAATCTCTCTGGTCTAGCACTAGTGAAAAAGTTATATATAGACTCCCTCATTGCTTTGGCTGATTACTGATTATAGGGCATTCCACAAACTTTACTTACTTTATATATATATATATATATATATATATGGTGTGTGTGTGTGTGTGTTTGTGTCTGTAAGAAATGAAAATAAGAAATATATATATATATATATATATATATATATATATATATATATAACATTTTGTTCTCATCTATTTATCTCTATCAGTCTGTTCGTTTCTATGTATCTATGTATATATGTATCTATCATCTCAGTCTATTTATATCTATCTATCAGTAAAACCACCCAACCGAGCGAAGCTGAGCCTAATGTGAAATTAGGAAAAGAATGTGTTTTGTTAAAACCCACAAAAATTCCTTACATTGTTTAGTGACGGTCAAAAAACAGGCCCTTTTTTCAGGATGGTGCATCAAAATGGATACACCGCCTCAAAATTATCAGTTTTCTTCACACCCTACATTCCACCCCAGCCACCCCACTGATACAGAAAAAAAAGGAATTTTTTTTTAAGATCCGCATTGAGTTTCGCCATTACAGCGAATTATGTAATTTAGCCGGACAATTTTCTAGAAAAATCGCAAAAACGAGATCGCTCCAATTCTACATCCGGGAACTTTGTATAATGAGCTTTTGGCGGGAAAGGTTTAAGCGGGAAAGTGCTAAGCTGGATATCGATTTTATTGGCCATTAACATCTTCACTGCTTTGTTTCTTAAATTTTTTTCCCTTACTTTCTGTGATAATCATGGTTTACATTTTTACATTTAATCTTGGACGATTTAGACGATCTTATTTTCAACTCGAGGGTGTTGCAAGATGATAACGGTCATATTGTTATATACCGACATGTTTTGACCGGGGGTTTAGTGAGCTTCGACCGCAGGACCTTACAAGTTAGCATCGTTGATCCCAGGGGGCCGTCCACCCAGGCAATACCTGCACTTTCGATTTAAATGGACAGGGCTGGGTTTATTGCCCAGTGCCTGAGGCGCCCCCTTGAGGGGAATGCCGACGGGATCAACGCATTTTTGAGCCTACCACCCATGAGCTTCGGCTTGTGGGTGGTCCAACATTAATAGGACCTTGTGCCTAACCCGTACACGTGGGGTATGTGGTAAATATCTAGTATGTAGATATGGTCAACAGTAATAATAATGTAGAACAATTTTATTAATAATAGAGGTTTAAATAAAAATACAATCATGGAGAATGTGACGTAAATAACTAAGGGAATTGTGACTTGAGTAGTAATATTTTTTTATTTCATTTTAAATCTTCCTTTTCTTTTTTCTTCTTCTCTCAATCTTTCTCTTTTATTTTTTTATTTTCAAAACCATTTTCAATTTTCATTTTTTCTTTTCTTTCTTTCTTTTTTTTCATTCTTTTGTTTCATTATTACTTTTTTAAATCCCTTTTTCTTGTTCTTTCTTTCTTTCTTTTTTAAATCTTTCTTTTCTTGTTTTTTTTTCCTTTCTCAATCTTTCTTTTTTTTTTTAACTTACTTTCTTATTTAAACCATTTCAATTTTCATTCTTTCTTTTCTTTCTTTTTCTTTCTTTCTTTGTTTCTTTTTTAAATCTTTCTTGTTTTTTTCTTTTTTTCTTTCTTTCTTTTTTTACTTTCTTTCTTTTTAAAACCATTTCAATTTCCATTCTTTTTTTTTTCTTTTTTTCTTTTTCTTTCTTTCTTTCTTTCTTTCTTTATTACTTTTCTAAATCCTTCTTTCTTTCTTTCTTTTTCTTTTTTCTTTGTTTCTTTATTACTTTTCTAAATCCTTTTTCTTTCTTTCTTTTTTCTATCTATCTTTATTTCTTTCTTTTCTATCTTTCTTTCTTTTTTAAATCTTCTTTTTCTTGTTTTTTTTCTTTTCTCAATCTTTCTTTTATTACTTTCTTCGTTTTTAAAACCATTTCAATTTCCATTCTTTCTTCTTTCTTTCTTTCTTTCTTTCTTTTTCTTTCTTTCTTTCTTTCTTTCTTTATTACTTTTCTAAATCCTTTTACTTTCTTTCTTTCTTTCTTTCTTTTTTTCTATCTTTCTTTCTTTTTTAAATCTTCTTTTTGTTTTTTTTTCTCAATCTTTCTTTTATTACTTTCTTCGTTTTTAAAACCATTTCAATTTTCATTCTTTCTTTTTCTTTCTTTCTTTGTTTCTTTTTCTTAGTTTCTTTCTTACTTTCTAAATCCTTCTTTCTTTCCTTTTCTTCTTTCTTTGTTTCTTTCTTACTTTTCTAAATCCTTCTTTCTTTCTTTCTTTTCTTGCTTTCTTTGTTCTTTCTTACTTTTCTAAATCTTCTTTTCTTTCTTTCTTTCTTTCTTTCTTTCTTCTTTTTTCTTTCTTTCTTTGTTTCTTTATTTTTTCTAAATCCTTCTTTCTCTTCTTTCTTTTCTTTCTTTCTTGTTTCTTTCTTACTTTTCTAAATCCTTCTCTTTCTTTTCTTTCTTTCTTTTTCTTTCTTTCTTAGTGTCTTTCTTACTTTTCTAAATCCCTTCTTTCTTTATTTTTTTCTTCTTTTTTCTTTCTTTCTTTGTTTCTTTCTTACTTTTCTAAATCCTTCTTTCTTTCTTTCTTCTTTCTTTTCTTTCTTCTTAGTTTCTTTATTTACTTTTCTAAATCCTTCTTTCTTTCTTTCTTTTTTCTTTCTTGTTTTCTTACTTTTTTCTAAATCCTTCTTTCTTTCTTTCTTTTCTTTCTTCTTTGTTTCTTTCTTACTTTTCTAAATCCTTCTTTCTTTCTTTCTTTCTTCTTTCTTTTTCTTTCTTTCTTTGTTGTTTCTTACTTTTCTTAATCCTTCTTCTTTCTTTCTTTCTTTTCATTCTTTCTTTGTTTTATTACTTTTCTAATTCTTTCTTTCTTTCTTTCTTTCTTTCTTTCTCTTTCTTTTCTTCTTTCTTTCTTTCTTTCTTTCTTTCTTAAGATATCGGGAAAGCATGACCCAGTCGAAGCAAGGCTTTTCCACGCAGCCGTTGTAATTCATAGACAAAATGGCCGTTGTCGTCGGCAACAAAATGTCGCCAGGAGTCTTTTCGCGCGTTAAGCTTGTCAAAATAAACATCGCTCGTATTTATTAAAATATCGGGAAAGCATGACCCAGCCGAATGAGTCATTGTATGGATTAAGTAAGTCAGTTCTCGAATTACACGTTGTTCAAGTCGAACAGGTCGAAGATGGCGCTGTAGCAAACAGCTGTCCCGTGATGCAATTTCCAGCCTCGTTTCGGATTGGTTTTTTTTAAAATTTATTTTTTATTTTTTTAATGATAATAATTTCAATGCATTTTTATAATAAAAATACTTGTCCAATGCATTTTTTTCATAGTCATTGTCCATGCATAATTAAGTAAAAATCATTTGTCCAATGCATTTTTTAGTAAAATCATTTCCATGCATTTTTATTGTAAAGATCATTTCCAATGCATTTTCATATAAATTCAATTTCCATGCATTTTCATAGTAAAATATTTCCAAGCATTTTTATAGTAAAAATCATTGTCCAATGCATTTTCATACTAAAAATCTTTCCAATGCATTTTTATTAGAAAACCATTTCCAATGCATTTTCATAGAAAAATCATTGTTCCAATGCATTTCATAGTAAAAATCATTTCCAATGCATTTTTCAAGTAAAAATCATTTCCCAATGCATTTTTATATCTCTAAAATGTTGCCAACCCCTGAATAAGCTGCTACTTAAGATTTAAATAATGATTATTTAATAACCATTGAGAATATGGCCGTAAATACTATGGGAATTTTGATGTTGTGGGTGACACAATAGATGTAAATTTTGAACGCAATCTTTTACCCTTAGCCTTATATTTCTGGAACGGGTACTAATGCAGAATGACACGCAAGGAGATAATATCACCAGATTATGTATAATAAGCATTGCATTTCACGGAAATACCCGAACCTTTGATACGCTAGTTAGGGTAGGGTTAGGGTTAGTTCGGGAGTTTCCATAATCTAATACTATTTATACGAAAATGCGATTCTAATGATATTATCTGTTGCGCGCTATTCTGCATTTGTACATGAAACGTATTATTGGATATTTGTGATAACTCGTGAGACACGGGTTAGAGTTAGACTACTTCGGGAGTTTCTGTAATCTTATACTATTTATACGTAAATTGTGATTTCTAATGATATTATCTCTGCGCGCTATTCTGCATTTGTACACCGTTATCATTGGACATTTGTGATAATTGTGAGACCACTGGGTTAAAATCTTCTGTTGCCTTTTGCAAAGATGAACTTTTCTAATTTGTAGAAAGAAAAAAAAAATTGGATACCTCTTTTCAATCAACGCTTTTTTTTCTTTTTCCTTCTCACTCTGACATCCCACCACACAGATGTCCCCCACCCCGCAAAAAAGGAAATTAGAAAAAAAAAAGAAAAAAAGTTTCGCCATTCCAGATTACGTATTGAGGAGTGAAGGGTTGATGAGTAAATCCGGCAATATGTGGTTGAAAATAGAGGAAAAAGTGGATATACAAACAGCAACTAAATTCAATTGATATTTCGCTCGTTATTTAGTTGAGGCTTCTCCGAATTTATTGTTGAGACAAATGTTTTACATTCTGCTTTTTATACTGAAAAGGTAATTTTTGGTGGTGGGTAAGGATGGAAGCGATTCTAATAATATCTGTTGCGCGCTATTCTGTATTGTACACTGGGACGTTCATCATGAATATTTGCAAAAAGGATTTTTTCGAATTTGTAGAAAGAAAAAAAAATTAAAATGTATACTCTTTTCAAAATGAACGCCTTCTTCTTCTTCTTCTTCTTCTTCTTCTTTTCTTCTTCTTTCTTCTCAATCCGACACACAGAATGATACGTACCCCCCACCCCCCAAAAAAGGAAGAAAAAAACAACAACAAAAAGGAACCCATTCCGCATTGAGTTTCGCCATTTATAGTGAATTATGTAATTTGGTCGACAGTTTCCAAAGAAAATCGCAACGAATTACCCCAATTCTACATCCGGGAACTTTGCATCATAACTTTTGGCGGGAAAGACTTGGGCTTTACAGAACTGAAGCCGTTATCGCTTTTATTGGTCATTAGCGTCGTTAAATCTTTGATTTTTTTTGAGTTGTCGTAATTAAGAATATGTTTCAGCCATTTTTTTTTTTAAACTTAAAATTTTCCTTCTCGGGATTATCTCTTCCTGTTCGTTTGTCGTTGGATTAAAAAAGAATCAAGATATATCCGGTTGCATATAGAAATTAATGTTGAATACATGCATAATAAAAGTAAAGTAAAGTAAAGTAAAGTAAAGTCGACGGGGCGGCCTAAAGTCGGTATTCAGCCATACAGCGAGGGAGTCTACCCCTTTTCAATAGCGCTAGACCAAGGAGATTTTAGCATCTGAAGTGGTGCGCCACACCTCCATCAGCTCCTTACTTTACCGCACAGATCCTGTGCTACTCATACGCTGATGCTATCCCAACCCCTGGTAGTTGAGGCTCTCTGTGCTACAATTCATAAGAGGTTAGAATTGTGAACAGACCAGTAGCTAGAATACTTAAATTAGGGCCGTTAACTTTAGAATCAAGGAGTCCTCATACAAAAAATTTACGGTTGACTGTAATACCCGTCCCCTTAGATGGGCGCATTTGGGCGCCATGACAGACACGTGATATAGTTTAGTTAGTCATTCAGATGCGACCCGCTGTCAGAGAGTGTAGACGTAATTGTCGGCCCTGACAGGGTTCATTCTCTCCCGCGCGTGGAACCAATATGGCTAGAAGAAAATAAAAACTTCATCAAGTAAAAACGAGGTCTTGTTGTGTTATTTAAATAATTAAGAGAATGAGCAACTCAGCTCAGCCCCAGCAGAGAATAAGCAGATGGAAAACCCCCCCCCCAGCAGATAGAAGTCGACGAGACAAAATGTCACTAGACAGATAGCAAGGTCAGTCAATAGACAGAAATGAAACAATCTAATATATCTGTCTGTCTATCTGTCTGTCTCTATTATATAGTAAAGTCGTCAGGGTGGCCTAAAGTCGGTATCAGCCAGACAGCGAGGGAGTCTATCTCCTTTTCACTAGAGCTAGACATAGGAGATTGTTTTTGGCGTCCGAAAAGATTCGAACCGTGCGGTGAAAAGTCGGTATCTTAGAGCGAAGGACCCCAGCGTCCGCTCCTTCTGACTAACGGCCGACAACTGCTAACTTAATTACTGTTCTCACGCCCTCCTTCAGCCAATCAGAAGTCGGCGTACAGGTCAGCGAGATGTTAAATGCTGCCAATAATGTTACCGGCTAACAGTAACTTTCCATTTAACCTCGTTATTTTAATCTTCAACGAACTTAGATTCAAAGTTTAGCTGCACTATATATATAATTCATAGGCTACCCATGAATTATGTTAAACCATTCTCAAAGAATTTTCATAACCAAAAGTATTTTGATCCACATTTCAGCTGTTCTTTGGAATTTCACGAAAGCATAGATTGAGATCCTCAAGATAGGTTTTGGTATTTCGACATTTGTCCCAAATAAACAGATGGCACGATTAACCTGTGTCCCGATTAACCGGAATACATCTGATATATTTGCGTGTCGGTTATTTTGCGTCGTACGGATGTGAGATCAGCATACCTGTCACAACTCCTCCCCCATACATACACCTTTGTTGGGTCGATCCATCACCGGCCCAACGATCCTTTGAGCAGGTACGTGGAATATTTGTGATAACAAATTCCATCTGAGCACGGCCACTGTAAATGCAGGGAAAAGAAGGAGCTTTTACGATGAGGTTTCTACCGGGTGTGTGTGAGTGAATTTGCATGTGTGTTGTGTGTATGTGTTCTTCTTCTTCTTCTCTCTTCTTCTTCTTCTTCTTCTTCTTCTTCTTCTTCTGTTGCCTGTCTTTCTTCTTCTTCTTCTTCTCTTCTTCTTCTGTTGCCTCTTTCTTCTTCTTCTTTCTTCTTCTTCTTCTTCTTCTGGCCTCTTTCTCTTCTTCTTCTTCTTCTTCTTCTTCTTCTTCTTTCTTCTTCTTGTTGCCTCTTTCTTCTTCTTCTTCTTCTTCTTCTTCTTCTTCTTCTTCTTTGCTTCTTCTTCTTCTTCTTCCTTCTTCTTCTTCTTCTTCTTCTTCTTTTTTTCTTCTTCTTCTGCTTCTTCTTCTTCTTTCTTCTAGTCCTTCTTCTTCTCTTCTTCTTTTCTTTCTTCTTCTTTGCTTCTTTCTTTCTTCTTCTTCTTCTTCTATTTTTCTTCTTCTTCTTTTCTCTTTCTTCTTTCTTCTCTCTTCTTCTTCTTCTTCTTCTTCTTCTTCTCTTCTTTTCTTCTTCTATTCTTTCTGTCTTCTTCTCTTCTTCTTCTTCTTCTGTTGCCTCCTCCTCTCCTCCTCCTTCTTCTTCTTCTTCTTTCTTCTTTTTTCTCTCTTTTCTCTCTTCTCTCTCTCTCTCTCTATTTTTCGATCCTATCTTTCTTTCATTTCTCTTTATTCGTTCTTATTGTTTGAATATATGCTGTATGAATGAATGCGTGTGCGTATGTAGGGCGCGTGTGTGTATGCAAGAGGTGCGTACATGTATGTTACCTACTTCTTCTTCTTCTTCTTCTTCTTCTTTCTTCTTCTTCTTCTTCTCACTGCATTTTCCCTCTATTCTAATATTTCCCCCATATCTGACAGTCTGTCTCTTCCTTTTTCTTCTCCTTGTCGTGGGGGGGGGGGGCTGCGGCTTTCACGTCAGACGAGGGAGGGGCAACATATTCATTACTTACATAATATTCTTTTCGTTATCTTTGACGAAAATTACGATTATACAGGTATTTTAGTTGGGGATCTTACTAGTAACAAAGAAGAAAAAAAAAAATGACGCATGATTTTCAGATTGCCCTGCTTCAGTTTGCCAATGGGGAGAGGGAGTAGTATTTTGGACCGAGGCATTTCTTGCATAAACTTTTATTGTTTAATAATGCCGTGATATATATATTATATAATATATATATATATATATATATATATTTATATATATATATTATAATATTAGCTACTGACTAAATGAGCCTAAATGCTTTTTGAACAAAATGACTTTAGCCCCCCCCCCTACAGAAATAATTTACCAAAAATCAGGGAATTACGGATTTTAATGAAATTTTCAGAGTTTATTTATCAATGAATGATCTTTATAATGCATTATTTATTTTATTTCCAAAACTTTCTCATTTTTTTAGGTCACTTAATTTTGACCCCACCCCTTATGTTGGGCGTAACATTTTTACGAGTTGGCATTTCGGTACTAATTATAGTATAAGTAATGAGATAAAAAACCGAAGGTATGAATAGAAACAAACAAAATTTTTTACAGTGTCTTTTCTATGAGAAAATAAGTACCGAATGTTGAAAAATAAATGTAAAAAATGATAAATAAATTATTTTGGAGATATCTTTTTTACTCATTTCGATAATTATTAATTGGCTTTATCTTATAAAGAAAAAAATTATTACATTGATATTTTTATGCTTAAAAAGAGGGTACATTTTCAATAGAGTTTTTCTTTTCAAAACTTATTACTTTATGTGTCTAAAATAAGGTTTCATTAGATAGATATTTATTTCTAGACTAAAAAATATACATTTAAACAGAACATCACGCTTTTCATATTTTAAATGAATTTTATATATTAATTTTTCATAAACAAAAATACTAAATTAAAATTTTGAAATAGAATAACTGATGCATTATAAAATTCATTAATTAATAAATCAATACTGAAATTTCATTAAGATCGAAATAATTACCTGATTTTGGTAAATTTTTTTGGCAATCGCGAATGTTACATAAAATTGTAAACAAGCGCGTAAAACCATGAAAATAGACAAAATGGCGGATCGCGTCGAAATTGGACCAAAACAAATTCGTTTTAAATCTATTAAAAATAAACTGCAATGTAATGATATTTTTCTTTTTTTATGATGGTTATTATGTTACTACTTATCGATTTTGACAAAGTTTGACCTTAAAAAAAGATTAATTATTTTTAATTCGCTTTTAAAATTTCGTAGCAGATGACAAAATTGCCAGTGCCTAATATATATAATTATATATATATATATATATATATATATATATATATATATATATAACAAAAGCTGGGTTAATTTTTGCTTCCTAAAGGTTTTTTAGGTTTAGTTTATTACACGAAAATTATACTAAATTATTCCTTACTTTTAGGATTGAATGATGTTTGAAAAAAATCCTGTTTTAATTGGTTCTAATTAGTCGTAATTTGCAATCAAGTAAAAAACAACAACCAATCTCTAACTTTACTCTGTGTCTATCTCTTTCTTCCCATCTATGTATCGCTTGACACCTCTCTCGTTATATAATGTTAGTTTTCTCAGAGAGAGAGAGAGAGAGAGAGAGAGAGAGAGACGACGAGAGAGAGAGGAGAGAGAGAGAGAGAGAGAGGTGGGAGAATTTGAAATGTATTTCTATGATAAATTCCACAATCAGTAACCCGTAGGTTAAATGAGGTCAAACATTTCCTTTCTTAGAAAGCTAACAAAATGATTTTAAGGTTTCGTCCGGCAGTATTTATTTATTTTTAAAATTTTATTCGTTTTGCTAACTCCCTTTTCCCTAATCTCAATTAACTACCCGAGCTGAATGGGTGACCCAATGGGTCACGTTTTGTCTAGTATATATATATATTATATATATATTATATATATATATAATATAATATGGAGAAATGTAGACAAACACGGGATGTTACACTGGATGGAAATTTATCATTGTTCGTAGTGTCAACGCTCGAACGTTTCGGTTTATATAGAAACCTTCTTCAGGACAATATGAAACAATAAAACGAAAAAGATTTTTGCTGTTAAAAAGATGATGGATGTTTTTGAATTCAAAAACATATTTACTTATTTCATATTGTCCTGAAGATGGTTTCTATATAAACCGGAACGTTCGAACGTCGACACGACGACCAATAATACACTTCCATCCAGTGTAACATCCCATGTTTGTCTACATTTCGCAAACGTATTAAAAACAATCCAATTTATAATTTTATATAGAAATCAATGTATTTAACATTAAAATAAGTGTAATATTTTTATATTCGTTCGTATTTAGTTTCATTAGTCTTTTTAATTTGATATAATAATTTATTATATCAAAACTTAAATACTCACACCCAGAGGGCGCATACTATTGGTAGTATATATATATATATATATATATATATATATATTTGGAGGATATGTGCTTAATTGAAGTCATACCTAATTTTGAAAATTAATTAGTTAATAATTAATGAATTTTAGGCGTGGCATATATGTTCAAATGTAAGGTTAAACAAATAGAGAAAATGTCAATCCTGAATGTACATTTTCTCGATTTGTTAGCCTTTACATTTGAACATATATGCCCGCCTAAAATTCATTAATTATTAACTAATTAATTTTTCAAATTAGGTATGACTTCAATAACTACATATCCTCCAAAAATTGTCGGCTAAAAAAAAAAAAGAAGCCATATCAAATAAACACATTGTTTATTTACTCACTCTCTCATATATATATATATATTATATATATATGAGAGAGAATGAGTAAATAAACAATGTGTTTATTTGATATATATATATATATATATATATATATATTACTTATATACTAACACATACACATATATAACATCAAGTATATATACGCATTACTCATATATAGTATATTCATATATATACACACACATATGTATATATATATACAACCACACTATATATATAATATACAACTACACACCCACACACACACACATATATATATATATATATATTATATATATATATATATATATATATATATCCGACAGTATGTAATTATAGAGAAACATTTGAAAAACACAGTTCTAAAAATCGAGTGATGTTTATTTAGCCAACGCTGCAGTGTTTCAATCTGTTTAGTAGATCTTCATCAGGACTTTTGTTTATTTGAGGGAAAAATAAATGTATCACAGAGAATAAGGAGACTGTGAGAGTCTTTTGTTGGTCAATTTATTTAAAAAAATGTTGAATATAACAACTAGCGTTCCTTGGATATTTGAAAATTTATTGAACGCTAAGACAAACGGTTCTGAAGTTGACACATAGAACGTTCTCTTAACGTTGTGTGTGTGTGTGTGTGTTGTGTGTGTGTGTGTGTGTGTGTTGTATGTAAAATAAAAATATTAATCAATGAATATAATATATATATATATATATATATATATAATATATATATATATATATATGAGAGAAAGTTTTATAGAAAAAAAAACAAGATGTTTAAACAATTTAGCTGACAGATATCTGTTTCGACATTATGATATGTCTTTTTCAAAGCAAACATTGTAAGCGAAAAAACGGAAATGAATATATAGTAATTTCAAGGCAACGAACGCTCACGATCAGTACCGGAACATTTTTAAAAATTTTTTAAATACATATTTGTAGTTAAAATAAAATAAATTTTATTTTTAAAAATGTTTAAGCAATTTATCATAAAACTCAAAAGAGTTTGTAATAAATGTAAATGATATCAAAAAGTCAGGAAAATGTTCCGGTACAAATGAAGTTTAAAAATGTAAACAAGCCGCAAGCATGAATTTTGCAATGATGTTAAACTCGCAGAGTTGGGATCCTATTACATCCGAATATGAGCCTCCGGTGAATGATTTTGCGTAATTCCAAAATTTTTTTTTCTATGGACAGTATGAAGGTAAAAATGGTATGAATCCGACAATATGTGAGAAAGTTGGACTTGTTACATTTTTAAAACTTTCATTTGTAACCGGAACATTTTCCTGAACTTTTTTGATATTCATTACTTTTATTACAAACTCTTTTGAGTTTTTATGATAAATGCTTAAACATTTTTTAAAATAAAATTTATTTTATTTTAACTACAATATGTATTTTTTAAAAATTTTTAAAAAATTTCCCGGTACTGATCGTGAGCGTTCGTTGCCTTGGACATACTAATTATCATTTCGTTTTTCCGCTTACAATGTTGCTTTGAAAAGACATATTCATAATGTTCAAACAGATATCTGTCAGTAAATTGTTTAACATCTTGTTGTTTTCTTAAAACTCCACATATGTCGGATTCATACCATTTTACTTCACTAGATATATTATATTATATATATAAAGTCATCCACAGGTACTATGTTTCGACATTTCATTCTCATCAGTGTAGCTAGACACACAACTAAACTCCGACCAGGAGCGAAACCCGACTGGCTTTACATCTGCCGAATCACCAGAGAGATCATATTCTATAAACGATGATCATTGCGTAATGGTGGCGGTGAAAGTTTATTAAAGTCACTCCTAAAGAGCCTCTATTAGGTCACGGAGCATATAATAAGTCATCCATAGACACTGTGTTTCACATTTCACGTCTAATTCAGTGTGGCTAGACACAGCAACTAACTCCGAACCACACACACACACACACGCACGCACACAACACACACACACACACACACACCACACACATATATATATATATATATATTATATATATAAGAGATTTATCCAAACTTGGTAGTAAGGGATGATTCTGTATGTGTGATTTTTTTAAGATACACTGTTATTATTATTGTATGATCCAGTATGTATAAATACAAGCGAATCTTTAAATCACTAAGGAGAGCTCAATGTATAA
The DNA here is from genome assembly GCA_023376005.1 of Doryteuthis pealeii. Lineage (NCBI taxonomy): Eukaryota > Metazoa > Mollusca > Cephalopoda > Myopsida > Loliginidae > Doryteuthis > Doryteuthis pealeii. The sequence goes on along the minus strand of CM042176.1, from coordinate 17,031,310 downwards.
TAAACTTTTAGATTATATACAGAGCAATATTTATTTGTCGAAATAAATTTATTATGGAATAACGGAGTTGAGTTTTTCTTCCTTTCAAAGATATATTATATATATATATTATATATATATATTATATATATAATTTTGGAATAACATTAATCTGTATCTGATGGTTATATTCCTGCTGTAATCTCGGGGAATGTGAAGTCTCACATCACCATTACTTCCACGTGAACTCTGACCCTGGAAGAGCTTGTTAGTAACCTGTAGGGATCCCATCTGAGGAGAGGAGAGAGAACAGAGAGAGAAGGATGGAGGAAATGGAGAGAGAGGAGAGAAGCGAGAGGGAGAGAGAGGAGAAGAGAGAGGAGAGGGAAGTGCTGCTTGTGGTGGGGGTCAGCGGTGAAAGTTCTGTGTAAAACTACACAATAAAAATGAGGACATAGTCGCGTGAATATACTCAAATTATATAGAAAAATATAATTAATTTTGTACATTATGCGAGTCAGTG
>CM042176.1:17022791-17030708 GCA_023376005.1 Doryteuthis pealeii | reverse complement strand
AGAGAGGATGGGCGAATCTGAATCATGGGGCGTCTTTTTTTTCTTCTTTTTGTTTAGTGAGATCCACAACTAAAATACAGTGTATATGTAATTTTCGTAAAGATAACGAAAAGAATATATGTATGTTATATAATATGTTGGCCCCTCCCTCGTTTTTGAGCGTGAAAGCCTGCAGCCCCACTCACGACAAGGAGAAAAAAAGGAAGAGAGCAGATGAAAATATGGGGGAATATAGATAGAGGAAATATTCGGCAGTGAGAAGAGAAGAAGAAGAAGAAGAAGTAAGAAGAAGAAGAAGAGAGGTATAGATAATAATGTAGCGGGCTCTTGCATCACACACGGCCTGTATAGCACACGATTCGTGCATACAGCATATATTGAATATATAAGAAGAATAGAAGAGAATGAAGAGTTGGGATAGATAATAGAGGAGAGAGAGAGAGAGAAAGAGAGAGAAAGAGAAGAGAAGAAGAAGAAGAAGAGAAGTAAGAAGAAGAGGGGAGGACACAGGAGGGGAGGAGGAGGAACAGAAGAAGAAGAAAGAAGAAGAAGAAGAAGAAGAAGAAGAAGAAGAGAAGAAGATAGGAAGAGAAGAAGAAGAAGAAGAGAAGAAGAAGAATAGAGAAGACTAGGAGTAATAGAAGAAGAAGAGCAAAGAAGAAGAAGCAAGAAGAAGAAGAAGAAGAAGAAGCAAAGAAGAAGAGAGACTAGAAAATAGAAGAAGAAGAAGCAAAGAGAAGAAGAAGAAGAAGAAGTGAAGAGAGAAGAAGAAGAAGAATGAAAGAAGAAGAGAAGACTATGGAAGAATGAGAAGAAGGCAAAGAAGAAGAAGAAGAAGAGAAAAGAGAAGAAGAGAAGAAAGAAGAAGAAAAGACTGGAAGAATGAAGAAGAAGAAGAGAGAAGAAGAAGAAAGAAGGAAGAAGAAGACATAATAAAGAAGAAGAAAAGAAGACTAGGAAGAATAGAAGAGAAGAAGAAAGAAGAAGAAAGAAGAGAAAGAAGAAGAAGGCAAAATTTTAAGAAGAAGAAGACTGGAAGAATAGAAGAGAAAGAAGCAAAGAAGAGAAGAAGAGAAAGAAGAAGAAGAAAGTAGGGTACATGAGAGAGAAGAAGAAGAAGAGGAGAAAGAAGAAAGAGGCAACAAGAAGAAGAAGAAGAAGAAGAAGAAGAAGAGAAGAAGAAGAAGAAGAAAGAAGAAGAAAAGAGAGAAGAAGAAGAATAAGAGGACAGAAGAGAAGAAGAGAAGAGAAGAAGAAGAAGAAGAAGAAGAAAAGCAAGAAGAGAAGAAGAAGAAGAGAAGAAGAGAAGAGAGAAGAAGAGAAGAAACAAGCTACACACACACATGCATTACTCACACACACCGGTATGAAAAACTCATGTAAAGCTTTCTTCTTCACTGCATTTTACAGTGGGCGTGCTCAGATGGAATTTTGTTATCAAAATATTCACGTACCTGCTCAAGGATCGTTGGGGCGGTGGATGGATCGACAACAAGGGTGAAGTATGGGGAGGGGTTGTGCAGGTTGGCTGATCTCACATCCGTAGAGGCAAAATAACGACACGCAATATAGCAGATGTAATTCCGGTTAAAAATCGGGACACAGGTTAATCGTGATCTGTTTATTTGGGAAATGTCGAAATACAACTATCTTGAGGATATCAATTTGCTTTCGTGAATCCAAAGAAGCAGCTGAAATGGGATCAAATTTTTGGTTATGAAATTCTTTGAGAATGTGTAACATAATTCATGGGTAGCCTATGAAATTAATATTAAGTGAGCTAATTTGACTAAGTTGTTGAAGATTAAAATAAAGCAGGTTAATGGAAAGTTACTGTTAGCGGTAACTTATTGGCAGCATTTAAACATCTCGCTTGACTTACGCGATTCTGATTGGGCTGAAGGAGGGTGTGAGAAAGTAATTAAGATTAGCAGTATGTTCGGCCGTTAGTCAGAAGGAGCGGACGCTGGGTCTTCGGTCTAAGATAACGACTTTTCGACCGCGGCGGTTAGAATCTTTTTGACGCAAAAAAATTCCTATAGTCTAGTCTAGTGAAGAGATAGACTCCCTCGCTGTCTGGTGATACGCGATTTAGGGACACCTGACGACTTTACTATATAATGAGACAGTACAGATAAAGGCAGACAGATATATTAGAGTTGTTTATTTCTGTCTAATTGACTGATCCTGCTATCTTGTCTAGTGGACATTTTTTCGTCGATTCTACTGCTGGGGGGGGGGTGATTTTCCATCTGGCTTATTCTGCGGGGATAGATAAGTTGCTCATTGTCTTAATTATTTAAATAACAACAAAGACGTCGGTTTTTAACTTGATCAGTTTTATTTTCTTCTAGGCATATTGGTTCGCGGCGGGGGAGATGCCTGTCGGGCCGAATTACGTCTCACTCTCATGAAGCTGGGTTGCATCTGAATGACTACTAAACTATATAGTGTCTGTCTGGGCAAAATTGGCATCTAAGGGGAGGGTTATTAACAGTCCCGTAAATTTTTGTAAAATGAGGATCTTGATTCTAAAGTTAAGGCCTTATTTAAGTATTCGTACTATGCCTGTTCACACAAAATTTAACTTCTTATGAATTGTAGCACAGAGAGGCAACCTACAGGGGTTGGATAGCATGCAGCGTATGAGTAGCACAGGGATCTGTTGCGTAAAGTAAGCGAGTGCTGATGGTAAGATTGTGGCGCACACACTTCAGATGCTAAAAATCTCCTTGGTCTAGCGCTTGGAAGGGGATAGACTCCCTCGTGTTGGCTGTACCGACTTTAGGCGGCCCGCGTCGATTTACTTTACTTTATTTATTAATCGCATGTATTCAACATTAATTTCTAATATGCAAGGATTATCTTGATTCTTTTTTAATGAACGACAAACGAACAGAGAGATAATCCCGAGAAGGAAAATTTTAGTTTAAAAAAAAATGGTGAAACATATTCTTAATTACGAAAATCAAAAAAAATCAAAGATTTACGACGCTAGAGCAATAAAAGGATAATGCGGCTTCAGTTTGTAAAGCCAAGTCTTTCCCGCAAAAGTTATGATGGAAAAGTTCCGGATGTAGAATTGGGTATCTGTTTTGGGCGATTTTTTTGGAAAACTGTCGCGGAATTACATAAATTCAACTATAAGGCGACTCATCGGAATGTTCCTTTTTGTTGTTGTTTTTTTCTTCCTTTTTTGGGGGGTGGGAGGTGTAATCTTCTGTGTGTCGATGAGAAAAGAGAGAAGAGAAGAAGAAGAATGAAAGAGAAGAAGAAGAAAAGAAGAAGAAGAAGAAGAAGGCATTCACTTGAAAAGAGGTATAAATTTTAATTTTTTTTTTCTTCTACAAATTCGAAAAGTCTTTTTGCAAATATTAATGATAAGTCCCATGTACAAATACAGAATAGGCGCAACAGATAATTTAATTAGAATCGTCCAATCTACCTCACACCAAAATTACATTTTCAGTATAAAAGCAGAATGTAAAAGCATTTGTCTCACAATAAATTGAGGAGCCTCAACTAAATAACGAGGCGAATATATCAATTGAATTTAGTTGGTGTGTTTGTTAATATCCAACTTTTTCCTATTTTCAACGCACATATTGCCGGATTTTTCACCTTCCTTATCTCAATAGGTAAATCTGGATGGGGAACTTTTTTTTTTTTTTTTTTTCTAATTTCATTTTTTGCGGGGGTGGGGGATCTGTGTGGTGGGATGTCGGGTGAGAAGGAAAAAAAAAAAAGGCGTTGATTTGAAGAGGTATCATATTAATTTTTTTTTTTCTTTCTACAAATTAGAAAGTTCATCTTTGCAAAGGCAACAGAAGATTTTACACGTGTCTCACAAGTTATCACAAATATCAATGATAACGGTGTACAAATGCAGAATAGGCGCGAAGAGATAATATCATTAGAATATCATTTTACGTATAAATAGTATTAGATTAGCGAAACTCCCGAAGTAGTCAACTCTAACCGTGGTCTCACGAAGTTATCACAAATATCCAGTGATAACTTTCATGTACAAATGCAGAATAGAGGGAACAGATAATATATTAGAATGCATTTTCTGTATAATAGTATTAGATTATGGAAACTTCCCGAACTATCCTAACCTAAACCTAACCTAGCGTTCAAAGTTTCGGGTATTTCGCGTGAATGTAATGAATGCAATGTTATTATAACTTCTGGTGATATTATCTTTGGTGTCATTTCTGCATTAAGTACCGCGTTCCAGAAATATAGGCCTAAGGTGTAAAAAGATTTGCGTTCAAATTTACATCTATTGTGTACCACAACAATAAAAATTCTAGTTATTTAGCCATATTCTATGGTTATTAATAAATCATTAATTTATCTTCAAGTAGGCATTTATTTCAGGGTTGGAAATTTTAGAGATATAAAAATGCATTGGAAATGATTTTGTACTATAAAAATGCATTAGGAAATGATTTTTTATATGAATGCATTGGACAATGATTTTACTAAATGAAAATGCATTGGAGAATGGTTTTTACTAAAAATGCTTGGAAATGATTTTTAGTATGAAAATGCATTGGAAATGATTTTTACTATAAAAATTGCATTGGAAATGATTTTTACTATGAAAATGCATTGCGAAAATTAATTTTACTATGAAAATGCATTGGGAAAATGATTTTTACTATGAATGCATTGGAAATGATCTTTACTATAAAAATGTAACATGTGGAAATGATTTTTATAAAAAATGATTGGACAATGTTTTTACTATAAATATGGCTCGGACATGAATTTTTTACTATGAAAATGCATTGGATATGAATTTTACTAAAAAAAGGCATTGGATAATGATTTTTACTATGAAAATGCATTGGAGCAATGATTTTTACTTCTGAAATGCATTGGACAATGATTTTACTAATAAAAAAAAAATTGCAGTGAAAATTTTTATCATTAAAAATAAAAAATAAATTTTAAAAAACACAATGAAACGAGGCTGGAAATGGATCAGGACATGTTTGCTACAAGCGCATCTCGACCTGTTCGACTTGAAGAACGTGTATCTCGAGAACTGATTACTATATCATACAATATCTTGGCTGGGTCATGCTTTTCCCGATATTTTACTAAATACGAGCGATGTTTAATTTTGACAGCTTAACGCGCGAAAGACTCTGGGACTGTTGTTGCCGAACGACAAGGCATTTTGTCTTATGGAATACAACGGCTGCGTGGAAAAGCTTGCTTCGACTGGGTCATGACATTTTTTTTTTTTTTTTTTTTTTTTTTTTTTTTTTTTTTTTTTTTTTTTTTTTTTTTTTTTTTTTTTTTTTTTTTTTTTTTTTTTTTTTTTTTTTTTTTTTTTTTTCCGATATCTTAAGAAACGAAAGAAAGAAGAAAAAGAAAGAAAGAAAGAAAGAAAGAAAAAAGAAAGAAGAAGAAAGAAAGAAAGAAAGAAAGAAGGAAGATTTAGAAGTAAGAAAAGAAAGAAAGAAAGAATGAAAAAGAAAAGAAAGAAAGAAAGAAGAAAGAAAGAAAGAAAGAAGAAGAAGGATTTAGAAAAGTATGAAGAAAGAAAGAAGAAAGAAAGAAGAGAAAAGAAAGAAGGGTTTAGAAAGTTGAAAGAAAGAAAAGAAGAAGAAAGAAAGAAAGAAAAAGAAAGAAAGAAGAAAGAAAGAAGAGTTTGAAAGTAAGAAAGAAGAAGAGAAGAAGAAAAGAAAGAAGAAAGAAAAGAAAGAAGGATTTAGAAAGTAGAGAAAAAGAAAGAAAAAGAAAGAAAAAGAAAAAGAAAGAGGAAGAAAGGAAAGAAAAAGAAGAAAGAAAGAAGAAAAGAAAGATTTAGAAAAGTAAGAAAGAACAAGAAGAAGAAAGAGAAGAAGGATTTAGAAAGTAAGAAAGAAAAGAAAGAAAGAAAAGAAAGAAAGAAAAGAAAGAAAGAAGGAAGAAAGGATTTGAAAAGTAAAGAACAAAGAAAGAAGAAAAGAAAGAAGAAAGAAGAAGGATTTAGAAAGTAATAAGAAACAAAGAAAGAAAGAAAGAAGAAAGAAAGAAAGAAAGAAAGAGAAGGATTTAGAAAAGTAGAAGAAACAAGAAAGAAAAGAAAAGAAAGAAAGAAGGATTTAGAAAAGGTAATAAAGAAAGAAAGAAAGAAAAAGAAGAAAGAAGAAAGAAAGAAGAAGGGTTTGAAAGTAAGAAAGAAACAAGAAAGAAAGAAAGGAAAGAAAGAAGGATTTTAGAAAGTAAGAAAGAAACTAAGAAAAGAAACAAAGAAAGAAAGAAAGAAAAAGAAAGAATGAAAATTGAAATGGTTTTAAAACAAAGAAGTAATAAAAGAAAGATTGAGAAAAACAAGAAAAAGATTAAAAAGAAAGAAAAGATAGAAAAAAAGAAAGAAAGAAAGAAAAGAAAGAAGTAAAAGGATTTAAGAAAAGTATAAAGAAAGAAAGAAAGAAAGAAAAGAAAAGAAAAGAAAAAAAAGAAAAAGAAAGAAAGAAGAAGGATTTAGAAAAGTAATAAAGAAAGAAAGAAAGAAAGAAAAAGAAAAGAAAGAAAAAAGAAAGATGGAATTGAAATGGTTTTAAAAACGAAGAAAGTAATAAAAGAAAGATTGAGAAAAGAAAAAAAAAAAAAAAAGAAGATTAAAAAAGAAAGAAAGATAGAAAAGAAGAAAGATAGAAAGAAGATAAAGATAGAAAAAGAAGAAAGAAAAGCATTTAGAAAAGTAATAAAGAAAAAAGAAAAAAAGAAAAAGAAAGAAAGAAAGAAGGATTTAGAAGAGTTAATAGAGAAAGAAAGAAAGAAAGAAAAAAGAAGAAGAAAGAAAAAGAAAGAAAGAATGGAAATTGAAATGGTTTTTAAAAAGAAAGAAAGTAAAAAAGAAAGAAAGAAAGAAAAAAACAAGAAAAGATTTTAAAAAGAAAACAAGAAGAAAGAAAAAGAAAGAAAGAAAGAAAGAAAAGAATGAAATTGAATGGTTTAAATAGAAAAGTAAGTTAAAAAAAAAAAGAAAGATTGAGAAAGGAAAAAAACAAGAAAGAAAGATTTAAAAAAGAAGAAAGAAAGAACAAGAAAAAAGGGATTTAAAAAGTAATAATGAAACAAGAATGAAAGAAAAAGAAAGAAAAAAAAAGAAAAAATGAAAATTGAAATGGTTTTAAAAATAAAAAAAATAAAAAGAGAAAGATTGAGAGAAAGAAAAAAAGAAAAGGAAGATTTTAAAATGAAATAAAAAATTTACTACTCAAGTCACAATTCCCTTAGTTATTTACGTCACATTCTCCATGATTGTATTTTTATTTAAACCTCTATTATTAATAAAATTGTTCTACATTATTAATACTGTTGACCATATCTACATACTAGATATTTACACATACCACGTGTACGGGTTAGGCACAAGGTCCTATTAATGTTGGACCACCCACAAGCCGAAGTCATGGGTGATAGGCACAAAAATGCGTTGATCCCGTCGGCATTCCCCTCAAGGAGGCGCCTCAGGCACTGGGCAATAAACCAGCCCTGTCCTTTAAATCGAAAGTGCAGGTATTGCCTGGGTGGACGGCCCCCTGGGATCAACGATGCTAACTTGTAAGGTCCTGCGGTGAAGCTCACTAAACCCCCGGTCGAAACATGTCGGTATATAACAATATGACCGTTATATCATCTTTGCAACACCCTCGGGTTGAAAATAAGATCGTCTAAAATCGTCCAAGATTAAATGTAAAAATGAAAACCGTGATTATCACAGAAAGTAAGGGGAAAAAATTTAAGAAACAAAGCCGTGAAGATGTTAATGGCCAATAAAATCGATATCCAGCTTAGCACTTTCCCGCTTAAACCTTTCCCGCCAAAAGCTCATTATACAAAGTTCCCGGATGTAGAATTGGAGCGATCTCGTTTTTGCGATTTTTCTAGAAAATTGTCCGGCTAAAT
>CM042176.1:17007791-17017791 GCA_023376005.1 Doryteuthis pealeii | reverse complement strand
TTATTTATTCATTCGTTTTCAAGTTAATTAATTATTAAGTCTCGACTTTATTATCTATTATGTTTATTAATTAATTAAAATATTTCCACTATTATTAAATAATTTTCTACTTTTATTAATTAACTATATATTAGTTCCCATATTTATTAATTGATTTATTTACTCCCACTCCGCTTGAGAGTGGACCTGGGAGTACTGGTGATAAAGGGGTACTCCAAACTCCCGAGAGCTCCAGAACCGAAACCTCGCCACTAGATGCAGTTTAACGTCATACCCAGGACTCTAAGACCCTCTGACATCGCCTTCTATCACATATATGATTAAATGGTTTGGGGATTTGTCATAAGAGCAATATACGCCCAATGTTGTCTATTGGTCTATTAAGTAATGATACCAAAAAGGATTTTTCAATGCATCGTTGTCTACGATCGATAGATAGATAGATATGAATAGACTGAGATAGATAGATAGATAGATAGATAGATAGATAGAAAGATATGAATAGACTGAGATAGACTGCGATAGATAGATAGATAGATAGATAGATAGATAGATATGAATAGACTGAGATAGATAGATAGATAGATAGATAGATAGATATGAATAGACTGAGATAGACTGCGATAGATAGATAGATAGATAGATAGATATGAATAGACAGATAGATAGATAGATTGATAGATAGATAGATAGATAGATATGAATAGGCTGAGATAGATAGATAGATAGATATGAATATGAGATAGATAGATAGAATAGATGAGATAGATAGATAGATAGATAGATAGAGATAGATAGATAGATATGATAGATAGATAGATAGATAGATAGATAGAGATAGATAGATATGAATAGGCTGAGATAGATAGATAGATAGATAGATATGAATAGATAGATAGATAGATAGATATGAATAGGCTGAGATAGATAGATAGATAGATATGAATAGGCTGAAATAGATAGATAGATAGATAGATGATGATAGAATAGACTGAGATAGATAGATTGATAGATAGATAGATAGATAGATATGAATAGGCTGAGATAGATAGATAGATAGATATGATAGGCTGAGATAGATAGATAGATATGAATAGACTGAGATAGATAGATAGATAGATAGATATGAATAGATAGATAGAGATAGATAGATAGATAGATAGATAGATAGAATAGCTGAGATAGATAGATAGATAGATAGATAGGCTGAGATAGATAGATAGATAGATAGAATAGAGATAGATAGATAGATAGAATAGACTGAGATAGATAGATAGATAGATATAATAGAGATAGATAGATAGATAGATAGATAGATAGATAGATTTCATCAGATGCAGTTTAACGTCATACCCAGGACTCTAAGACCCTCAGACATCGCCTTCTATCACATATATGATAAAAAGGTTTGGGGATTTGTCATAAGAGCAATATACGTCCAATGTTGTCTATTGGTCTATTAAGTAATGATACCAAAAAGGATTTTTCAATGCATCGTTGTCTAGATTAAGACCGCTTTAATAAGAGGTCGAAACAGATTTCTGTCAGCGAACTATAACATCATTTGCTTGTTTTTTTCTAAAAATGTTTAATTCATACTGTCGGATTCACTTCCATTTAATTTTTATATATATATATATATTTTTATAATGTTTTTTTTTGGGGGGGGTCAGTTGAACAGGAAGCTAAGATATACATTGTATCTTTTTATTAGGCTTAGAATTTTCAACTTTATACTTTCTATCTGACATATATATTATATATGTGTGAGCAAATCGACTAAATTGAGTTGGTTGTTTGGGTTTTAAGGCATATTAACCCTTTGAATTATTTTAATTTTATGGACTATTATGCCTTTATTAAAACGGAGTTTGTGTGTTTTTAAATAAAATCGAAACATCTTTGCACTTTATGTCAAGGCTTGGCAATTAGTAGACCAGTTCACATACCTAGGTAGTAATATCTTATCAACTAAAAGCAATGTTGATATATGCATAGGAAGGACATTTTGGGGTTATTTTATGTCGAAAACGTTTTTACTCATTCTTATTGCGTAGATATTTTAAAAACTCATTTTTGAACATATCTTTTAAAACTCTTTTTTATCCATTCAACTCATAGTTGGGACCCCAAACTTTATTAAAAAATAACTTTTATTTAAAAAAAACTTATTACAAAAATTATAATAATCTTGATTTAACTCTTTCTCCTCATCTTTCTTTCTTTCCTACCATCTTTTCAGCTTTTCATTATTTTCGATTTAAACATATTGTGAATATTGAGATTTTTTTTCGGTTGTATAACTTCTTCTTTCAGGGAATCCCATTATTTTTGTAAAACCCGTCTGATGAGGTTGGGCTCTTAAGAATTAAAAAATTTTTTTTTTTTTTAATTTTAAAAATCTTTTGAGTTTCTGGTCGAAATAAATCATTACAGGATAACGGTTTGTTAAGTTTTTCTCTCTTTGAAAGTTATATATATATATATATATATATATATATATATATATATATATATATATATATATATATATATATATTTCTTCTCATATTGTCGGATTAATTTCCTCACCGTATTTCCATATATATATATATATATATATATATATATTATATATATATATGACGCCATTTCCTCAAAAATTGGTTCAAGATCTAATTTTTGTTATCAGTACGTACTTAATAGACCAAATCATAACTTTTGGTGTTTCGTGTTATTTGATATTTTTTAGAGAGTGACCCAAATTACTACTGTTATAGCCGTATATACCCCTCTAACATTCTCGGGTATACTAGGTATGTCAGAAAAATTCCAGGACTGGTGTCATAAAAAAATATTTCAAATTCCAAACTAAAACTACAAGTTATCTCCTTCAAAGCAATCCCCCTGGAGTCTTTTCCATCCTTCTCTGCCATGCACTCCTGGAAGTATTCTTCCGGGATTCTTCGTTGCTCTGTCGTCACGGCTTTTTTGATGTCGTGCACATCCTCAAAACGGGTTCCTGTGATGACCTTCTTGAGCTTGGAGAAGTGGAAAAAATCACATAGAACCAGGTCGAGCGAGTAGGGAGGTTGCTCCAGCACAGTGATGTTCTTCTGAGCCAGAAACTCTCGGATACTCAGGGCAGTGTGGGCAGATGCGTTATCCTGGTGAAGCGCCCACGAGTTGTCCTGCCACGTGTCTCGCCTCTTCTCGCGCACTGAACGAAGCAAACGCCGCAGTATCTCTTTGTAAACATACGGTTTGATCGTCTGGCCCTGCGGCAAGAAGTCGCAATGAACGATGCGCCTCACATCTTTTGTGACACTAGCCCTGGAACTTTTCTGACACACACACACACACACTCTCTCTCTCTCTCTCTCTCTCTCTCTCTCTCTCTCTCTCTCTCTCTCTCTCTCTCTCTCTCTCTCTCTCTCTCTGTGTTGGTCTGTTGCTCTTTCTATCTTTGACAACTCTCTCTCTCTCTCTCCCTCTCTTTCTGTTGGTCTGTCTCTGTTTCTATCTCTCACACACACACACACACACCTCTCTCTCTCTCTCTCTCTCTCTCTCTCTCTCTCTCTCTCTCTCTCTCTCTCTCTCTCTCTCTCTCTTTCAGTCGGTCTGTCGCTCTTTCTATCTTGGACACACTCTCTCTCTCTTTCTGTTGGTCTGTCTCTGCTCCTATCTTACACCCTCCACACACACACACACACACACTCTCTCTCTCTCTCTCTCTCTCTCTCTCTCTCTCTCTCTCTCTCTCTCTCTCTCTCTCATTATCACCCGAAGATTCTCTATCACTCTTGTTTATATACCCGCAATGGGCTCAAAGATTATAACCGTCACCGGTAATTTCCCATGGCCTCCCTGATTTGAAATCAAACAGGCCATAATTCAATTCTTAGCTACAGATACGTTCACAATTCATGACTGCCCATAAATTGTAACACTATTTAACTAGTAACAGTGATTGCCCGAATACTGACCTCAAAAAACGGTCTAGTTCTAGACTTAAAATTACTAATGGCAACAACACTGAAGAAATAGACACAGTCACACAGTATACATTTTTATGATTGGAAAATGTCCGCATAAAGATGATAAAGGTCGAATCTTCTCTGTGTGCGGAATATTTTCACACAGATGAACTGACCGAAACACATGTGTAAGTGATATTGATTAAATTCATCTTTTATTATCCATTCTGTTCTTTCTTTTCTTTATTAATTCTTCCTCATAAGATTATGTACAAGATCACTTTGCGTTGTGTAATTGTTAGCAAGCTAGACTAACAGACTATTGTGAGTTCGATTCTCACTGAGTGACCCATACCTGGGTTCGATATTAATGTCGTCCGTCGTCCCGGGGACGATAAAAATTACATTCGGGACGATCAATACGTCATCCGGGACAGTTTGCCGGAGACGGTAAAAAGTTTTCCTAAAAGTTAGAACTACATTCCAATATTGGCCGTCCAGTGATTGCCCGAATACTGACCTCAAAAAACGGTCTAGTTCTAGACTTTAAATTACTAATGGCAACAACACTGAAGAAATAGACACAGTCACACAGTATATATTTTTAGGATTGGAAAATGTCCGCATAAAGATGGAAATAGAATAAAATTTTAGTTTATAAAATTTTTATTTTATTATTCTTGATTATAAATAAATATTTCTGTCAACTGCTTCAGCTTTTCTTAATGTTTTATTACATGTTATTATGCTACTGATGACTGACAAGTATAGATGATGCTAATGAATTAAACAAAAATATTTTGATTTATGGACGGTCCAAACCCCATTCGGGACGGTTGATAATTTTTGTTCGGGACGGTCATGAAAAAAGTTAGTGTCGGGGCCTGTAACTTATATAAGATTATGTACAAGATCACTTTGCGTTGTGTAATGGTTAACAAGCTAGACTAACAGACTATTGTGAGTCCGATTCTCACTGTGTGCCCCATACTTATGGGCTTGTGCAAAAAAAGCTAAATTTAGTAAATAACTATTCTCTACAAACACTCTTGATTATTCTTGATTATAAGTAAATGTTTCTGTCAAGAAACTTATTTTTTTCTAGTTAGTAATCTTTTTTTCTCGTTGCGTACGTGTGTAACAATGAAGCAAAATATGAGTTATTTGAACTGAAGTTTAGTTACCTTTTCATTACATGTTATTATGCTACTGATGACTGACAAGTATAGATGATGCTAATGAATTAAACAAAAATATTTTGAAAAAGAAAAAAAAGAAAAGAAAAGAAAGCTAAGTATATGAATTTTTCTATATGACGGTTTTTATTTTGAATTTGACATGGCTACATTGTTGCAATATTCACCGGAAGACAAACAGACAATATTGGATACATATACAAGGCAGGGTTCAAGCATTCGTTCTCAACAGACATTTAAAAAAAAATAAGAAATTACAGTTATTAGCCCATTTCATTCATAACATAAAGAAAAAAGAAAGGAAGAGAAAGAAAAAAGAAGAGGAAAAAAAAAAGAAAAAAATTATAACCACACAAAAAAAAACTTAAGCACGTACATTTCTGATATTCATCTCTGAAGATGAAGTTTCTACTTCGAAATCGATAAGACAAAAATAACATCTTTTTGTTTTTATTTTTTATATGCATTGTAATTGCCTTCAAATCATTAATATATTTAAAAATATTTTGATTTCGGGACGGTCCAAACCCCATTTGGGACGGTTGATAATTTTTGTTTGGGATGATCATGAAAAAAGTTAGTGTTGGGGCCTGTCTCCAACTAAGTCTCTCTCTCTCTCTCTCTCTCTCTCTCTCTCTCTCTCTCTCTCTCTCTCTCTCTCTCAATATGTCTCTCTATCATCCGAGAACTCTCTCACTCCCCGTTTATATACCCGATGTTAGATGTGGGTATACAGTTGATAATTTGGTGAAGTAAAAAGGTTCTGAATTGTTCATTGATAAAATTACTTTAAACGGGTAGACGTTTCAAATATGTGACCCTGTTGTGCCGATTTAATTATTCCAACAATGTGACCCTGCTGTGTCGACACAATACTTGTACTTAGAGTATTTGGTGTGGAATGAGGGTGTACCATTGTTGGGCTGCGCTTATGGCGTCGGATGACTTTTTCATCCGATACTGATGCCTCGGCTGATTTTAACCACGTCGACCCAAAGTCAAGATTAGCTAGAAAACTGTAAGGGATATTGTCTGGGAAATTCATATTTACCATCTCCACACGAGCAGGATGTGATACAAGGTCATTTTAAGTGAAGTTTTACAGGTTTGAATTCAGAGTTTTCCTTCTCATAAACAGGTTGCCTAACCACGGTTAAAGAGCCCACTCTGTCGCACTATTTACCCATGGCTGTAGGGAGAATACGTGGATGTATACCTTTCCCAAGGGTATTAGCGCTTTTTGAAACGCAAACAGCTTCGTCCAGTATTTGAACTTCTCCTAGACGGTTGCCTAACTAAGGTTAAAGAGCCCACTCTGTCGCACTATTTACCCATAGCTGGAGGGAAATACGTGGCTCTATACCTTTCCCAGGGTATTAGCGCTTTTTGAAACGCAAACAGCTTCGTCCAGTATTTGAACTTCTCCTAGACCGGTTGCCTAACTAAGGTTAAAGAGCCCACTCTGTCGCGCTATTTACCCATAGCTGGAGAAAATACGTGGCATACCTTTCCCAGGGGTATTAGCGCTTTTTGAAACGCAAACAGCTTCGTCCAGTATTTGAACTTCTCCTAGACCGGTTGCCTAACCAAGGCTAAAGAGCCCAGTCTGTCCTACTATTTACCCATAGCTTGAAAGAGAATACATGTACGCATACCTTTCCCAGGGGTATTAGCGCTATGAGAAATGCAAACAGCTTCGTCCAGTATTTGAACTTCTTCTAGACCGGTTGTCTAACCAAGGTTAAAGGGCCTAGTCTGTTCTACTATTTACTCATAGCTGGAGAGAGAATACGTGGCTCTATACCTTTCCCAGGGGTATTAGCGCTATGAGAAATGCAAACAGCTTCGTCCAGTATTTGAATTTCTCCTAGACCGGTTGCCTAACCAAGGTTAAAGAGCCCTGTCTGTCCTACTATTTACTCAAAGCTGGAGGGGGAATACGTGAATTTGAACACGCGTTGACGAGTCCATTTTCTACGACTCTAACCATTACACCACGCGCCTATTGTCTGGGAAGTTTGTCTAAGAGGGAGAGTCGCCAACCAGTGAGAGATCATCGCTGGGTGCCCTTACTTGCGAACTTGTGTCACATCCTACCCATGGCAAACGGGTCGAATAAGGAAAAGGCGTCCCAAATTGGGTATAACGTTAAACTGCATTTGGTGTGGAATTGTTTTTTTTTTTAAATATTGAATACACAAGAATACTCTTGTTCCCAATCTTCCAACCGTTATTACCTGCAACACCTCTGGTTAAAAATGAAACCGTCCAAATCGCTCAAGGTGAAATGCAAAAGTGTAAATCCTGATTATCTGGTGTCGCTTATCCGCCGATTTTTTTATTTCTCTTGAGCGTCGTCACCTGAGCTAAATAATGGACCATTTCGTTTAGCTCAGTCGGTAGAGCGTTCGGCTAGAAACCCAAGGTTCCTAGTTCGACACCGGCCCTCGCCAACTCAGCGTATGAGTAGCACAGGGATCTGTGCGATAAAGTAAGAAGCTGATGGTAAGTGTGGCGCACCATCTCAGACGCAAAAACACTCTCCTTGGTCTAGCGCTAATGAAAAGGGGATAGACTCCCTCGCTGATTGGTTGATGCCGACTTCAGGCCACCCCGACGATTTTACTTATAAGGAAAGAAAAAAGAGAAGAAAAAGACACGCTACACAAAATATAAGAAAAAAGAAAGAAAGAAAGAAAGAGAGTAGAGTAAAGATAGAGAGAGGTGTTCAGCGCGTGGAAGTGATAACGCTAATATGTTTTAATCGAACATAATGAATAGATGAATATAAGGAAAGAAAGAAAAAAAGAGTTAGAGAGAGTTAAATCAAGATTATCATACTTTTTACGTATTGAATTATTTCGCTATAGCTCTTAAGTAAACATATCAAACGTTGTAATAATTAAATTGTCAGACTGTGGTATATCCACAGGTTCTGCTATAGTGAATAAAATAAATAATCTTCGGCATGAAATACCCCAACAAGGGTTGACATGCCTTATGGACGACTGAGATACACCGTTTCAAGGGGAAATAATAATAATAATAATAATAATAATAATAATAATAATAATAGTAGTAGTAAAAAAGAGCAAAGACAGATTACTTATGGCGGTCAACAATAGTAGATGTGAGATATGGACAAACAGAAAAACAACAAAGACTAGAAAACAAAAATGGGAAGAAAAACAATTATATGGACACTTCAAACGACAAATCGGAGAGGTTGCACATGAAAAAACCTGGACGTGGTTAAGAAAAGGAAACCTTAAAAGAGAAACAGAATCACTAATAATTGCTGCACAGAATAATGCCATAAGGACAAACTATATCAAAAATTGATAAGACACAACAAATAGTAAATGTAGACTATGCGGTAATAGAGACGAGACCGTAAACCATGTACTCTGCGAATGTAGCAAACTAGCACAACGGGAGTACAAAACTAGACACGACTGGGTTGGGAAGGTGATTCACTGGTAATTATGCAAAAAATTAAATTTTGACCATACAACAAAATGGTATATGCATAAACCAGAATCTGTTCTTGAGAACGAAACGTATAAAATTCTCTGGGACTTTGAAATAAAAACGGATCACCTTATCCCAGAAAGAA
Organism: Doryteuthis pealeii; assembly: GCA_023376005.1. Lineage (NCBI taxonomy): Eukaryota > Metazoa > Mollusca > Cephalopoda > Myopsida > Loliginidae > Doryteuthis > Doryteuthis pealeii. The sequence continues at coordinate 17,009,020 of CM042176.1, read as the reverse complement.
GACCAGACCTAGTGTTGATAAACAAAAAAGAAAGAACTTGTCAACTGGTGGATTTTGCAGTGCCAGCAGATCACAGGGTGAAGCTAAAGAAAAATGAAAAAATGGTCAAATATCTGGACCTTGCCAGAGAACTGAAAAAGTTATGGAATATGAAAGTCAAAGTGATACCAATTGTAGTTGGTGCACTTGGAACAGTCCAAAAGGATTGGGAAAGGGTTTGGAAATTCTGGAAATCAGAGGAAGGATTGATACCATTCAGAACACTGCACTGCTGCAATCTGCCAGAATACTCAGAAGAGTCCTGGAGACCTGAGGAGACTTGCTGTCACTCAGACTCCAGTGAAAGACCATGCTGATGTGAAAAGTAAAAAAAAAAAATAAAAAAATAATCATAATAATAATAATAATAATAATAATAAACACAACGAATGAATCTTACATTTCTGCCACCGTGTAGTTTTACCCTCCACTCGGACAGACAGGCGTCTGAGAAGAAATTAAACTACGTGGGGGGTGGGGGTAAGTGGCACGGTATCTCTGTCAATTCCCCCCGCCTCTTTATATAGGACTGCGGACGTTAAGGGTTCGAGGCGTAGTGTGGGACTAAATTGCGAATGAGATATTCGCGTGGATCATGAAGCATTTGTAACTTTTTGTCTGGGTGTAAAATTACATCTAATGATACTACTGAATGCGTAATTAAAGCAAGAAAAATATCATCAGTGTATTAACTATATATATATATATATATATATATATATATATATATATATATATATATGTGTCTGTGTGTGTGTGTGTGTGTGTTTGTTTGTTTGTGTAGTGTGTGGTTATATATATATATATATGTGTGTGTGTGTTGTAGTGTGTGGTTATATATATATATATATATATATGTGTGTGTGTTTGGTTGTGTGTGTGTGTGTTTGTGTAGTGTGGTTATATATATATGTGTGTGTGTATGTGTGTAGTGTGTGGTTATATATATATGTGTGTGTGTGTGTAGTGTGTGGTTATATATATATATATATGTGTGTGTGTGTGTGTGTAGTGTTATATATATATGTGTATATATGTGTGTGGGGTGTACTTATGTACTAATACATATGCACTAACATATTATATATATATGCACATACATACCTCTATGTGTGTGTGTGTGTGTGTGTGTGTGTGTGTGTGTGTGTGTGTGTGTGTGTATCGTTAAATAACGCCTGAAGAAGATATCA
>CM042176.1:16987791-17002791 GCA_023376005.1 Doryteuthis pealeii | reverse complement strand
TTGAAGGAGAAGAATTGATGAGAAAGGTGTTTAAAAAGTTGGCCAGAAAAATCGAAAAGATCAAAGATAAAATTGTTAAACAGGAGATGTGTCTTTTGTTTAATTCTACACACACATATATATATATATATATATATATATATATATATATATATATATAAGTTTAAACACTATCATACTTTTATTTGGATGATCAGCTAATTAAACGAATTATTTTAATTTAAAAAAAAAAGGCGAAAGAAGATAGAGAAACTTAAGGGCCCTTTCGACCGGTGCATTTTCAAAAGTTCTACAACCGGTAGATCGTTCTAAAGTCAAATTGGGTAAAAGGGGAATAGGATGATATAAAGGTTGGAGCAATAGGAAATAAAAGAAACCTTCAAGTCACCCCAACTTCAGCAACAACGTCCCTGGCAGATATTAAACGCCGTTGCCTACACAAGACGGGACAGTGAAGAAAAATTGCAACTGCCTCGAGGACATGCAGATGGTGATTTGTTCTAGCCTTGTATAGTACGGAAAATTGCTGTAGCTCCGTCGGTAGAGCGTTCGGTTAGAAACCACAAGGTTCCTAGTTCGATACCCGCCCCCGCCAACTCAGTGCATGAGAAGCACAGGGATCTGTGCGGTGAAGTAAGGAGTTCATGGTAGGTGTGGCGCTCCACCTCAGACGCTAAAATCATCTCCTTGGTCTAGCGCTAGTGAAAGGTGATAGACTCCCTTGCTGCATGGCTGATACCGATTTTAGGCCGCCCCGACGACTTTACTTTATTTTACTTATAGTTGATTTTGTAGCTATTTAAACTGCACAGGTGATCACCAATGGCCGAGTCCTGCGCCTGTGAAAGCCTAGATGTTGTTTGAGGATTACATCTTATTCCCTTCGGGACATGTTGGTTTATTCTTACACCCAACCTCTGCGTCGTCCTTCCAATATACTTGGCATCACACCAGCAATTACATTTATAAATTTATAAATAAAGAAAGGAGAGCAAGGAGAAAGAAGAAAGGAGAGCAAGGAGAAATAAGAGTAAGGAGAAAGGAGAAAAGAGAGCAAGGAGAAAGGAGAAAAGAGAGCAAGGAGAAAGAAGAAAGAGAGCAAGGAGAAATAAGAAATAAGAAAGGAGCAAGGGGAAAGAAGAAAAGAGAGCAAGGAGAAAGAAGAGCAAGGAAAGAAGAAAGAGAGCAGGGAGAAAGGAGAGCAAGAAGAAAGGAAGAGAAAAGAAAGGAGAAAGGAGAAAGAAGAAAAGAGAGCAAGGAGAAAGAAGAGAGAGCAAGGAGAAAGAAGAGAAAGGAGAAGGGAGAAAGAAGAAAGGAGAGAAGGAGAAAGAAGAAAAGAAGCAAGGGAGAAAGAAGAGCAAGGAAAAAGAAAAGAGAGCAAGGAAAGAAGAAGAGAGCAAGGAGCAAGGAGAAAGAAGAAAGCAAGGAGAAAAGAGAAGCAAGAAGGAGAAAGAAGAAAAAGAGAAGGAGAAAGAAAGCAAGGAGCAAGGAGAAGAAGAGCAAGGAGAAAGAAGAAAAAGAGCAAGGAGAAAGAAGAGCAAGGAGAATGAAGAAAAGAGAGCAAGGGAAAGAAGAGCAGGAGAAAGAAGAAAAAAGAGCAAGGAGAAAGAAGAGCAAGGAGAAAAGAAAGAGAGCAAGGGAAAGAAGAGCAAGGAGAAAGAAGAAAGCAAGAGCAAGGAGAAAGAAGAGCAAGGAGAATGAAGAAAAGAGAGCAAGGAGAGGAGAACAAGGAGAAAGGAGAAAGAAGAAAGGAGAGCAAGTGGAAAGAAATGAGAGCAATGAGAAAGAAGAAAATAGAGCAAGGTGAAAGAAGAAAGGAGAAAAAAATACAGGAGGGCAAGGAGAAAGAAGGAAGTAAAGCAAGGAGAAAAGAAAAAAGTTGAAGGCGAAGAGGGGGACAATGTGGGAGGATGGTTAGAATAAATCAAGAAAGAAGAAAGGAGAGTAAGGATAAAATAGAAAGGAGAGCAAAGATTGGAAGAACGTCCTTTTGAATTGAGTGAAATGCAGGTCTAGTAGTGAAGATTGTTCTGACCGTAACTGCATTGAAACAAATATTACGGCCAATGTGATCTTAGTAGCCGACGGCTGACCAACAGGTCCTATCCACGACAACTTTAAATACACAGAGCATTTTGATGGTTCATATCCTTAGTTGCAATTGAATTTAGATATGGTTTTATTGATCATAAAAAAGTAAAGTCGTCGGGGCGGCCTAAAGTCGGTATCAGCCAGTCAGCGAGGGAGTCAATCCTCTTTTCAATAGCGCTAGACCACGGAGATTGTTTTTGGCGTCTGAGTTGGAGCGCCACACCTACCATCAGCTCTTCACTTTATCGCACAGATCCCTGTGCTACTCATGCGCTGAGTTGGCGAGGACCGGTATCGAATTAGGAACCTTGTGGTTTCTAGCCGAACGCTGTCAAATAACCCGGGTTGCGTTTCCCTTCGCGCTAATACCCTTGGGAAAGGCATGTATGCCTCTCTTCTCGACACCACCCACACCTCTAACACGCATGACCAGCTACGGGTAAATTGTAGGACGTTCCATCCCCTTTAGTTTTTTTATAGGACAACCCGTCTATATATTCACTCAACTACCCGCACAATCAAGGTGCGGCACAAGGTCAATAGAAACTGTGAGCATACCAATATATGCTTTATTTAAGTAAACCGCCATGTCGGCTGAGACGTTAGAATGCATCGACTGCACTTCTGCAGAGGGGTAAGACTCCCCCAAATGTGGCCACCTGTTGGCCGTGGGTGGCGACCCGTGATACTTAAGGATAGGACCCAGGTGGTTGAGCAGTCCATGACATGCAATACTCCACTTTGGTCCTAACTTGGGCTAGACGGTCGGTCGGAGAGACCCCCTTCTATCAATCGGTTGGGCACGTCAAGCCCTAGCACCTATATGCCCCAACCCTGTTGCCCTTATGGCAAGCCCCATCTCTTTTTATCATAAATGTGCGAGAAGGCAGTGGCTGAGGATCTATATGTCCTGGGAATTTATGATGGTGAGGTTCCAGTTTTGGAGGTTTGGGGAATGTGAAGCACCCCTTTCATCACCATTGCCATGTCGGATGGGGCGTTAGAATGCACCGACTGTACCTCTACAGAAGGGCAAGACTCTCCCAAATGGGTCCTTCCAATACACTTGGCACCACACCAGCAATTATATTTATAAATTAACAAGCTTTGTTCAAAGATTAGTAGAACGTCTTTTTTTGAATTGAGTGAAATGCAGATCTGGTAGTGAAGATTGTTCTGACCTTAATGAGCCTCACCAACTCAGCATTGAAAGTTAGGAATGAGCTATTCTAGTAGTGACCACAACAGTTGACTTTTTTGTCATAGTTTGAAAGTTGATTATAGTAATAGCAATGAAAGGGTACTCCACACTCCCCAGAGCTCCATAATTGAACCCCCACCACTTTATACGGTTTAACGTCATAGCCAACATACTAAGACTCTCAGCAACTGCCTTCTAGCACATATGGAATATACATATATATTTATATTTTGGGTATGACACTAAAATACATCTAATGGTGAGGCTCCAGTTCTGGATAACTGGGAAATGTGGAGTGCTCAATTCATGGCTATTGCTAACAGATTCAAGAAAGAATGAATGAAATGAAGAATGAAAGAAGGGAGAAAGAAGGAAAGGAAGGAAGGAAGAAAGAAAGAAATGAAAAAAGAAAGGAAGAAAGAAAGAAATGAAGGAAGAAAGAAAGAAATGAAAGAAATGAAGGAAGGAAGAATAAAAAGAAGGAAGAAAGAAAGAAAGAATAAAAGGAAGAAAGAAAGAAAGAGAGATCTGATCATATTGGCCACCGTTTACACCCGTAATCGAGCACTCTATTTTCAATCTCTGCAGTACTAGAAATATATATATATATATATATATATATATATATATATATATATATATATATATATATATATCCAAAACTTGGTAGTAAGGGATGATTCTATATGTGATAATACACTGTATTAATATTGTATGTATGTATAAATACAGCGAATCTTTAAATCACTAAAGAGAGCTCAATGTATAATAAACTTTTTAGATTATATACAGAGCAATATTTATCATAGAAAGGAAGGAAGAACGCAACACCGTAATTCCATAATAAATTTATTTCGACCAAAATTGGGGCCTATATAAATCTAAGTTGATTTAATATATATATAAATCTATATAATCTATATAAATCTAAGTTGATTAATATATATATATATATTATATATATATATATATATATATTATATATGTGTGTGTGTGTGTGTGTGTGTGGCAGCATTCTTTCATTTATACATGTAGAATTAAACAAAAGACACATCTCCTGTTTAACAATTTTATTTTTGATCTTTTCGATTTTTCTGGCCAACTTTTTAATATTTGGGTGGAATTCGTGGATAAGTCCATCAAAGTTCAAGTCCCGAGTAATTTCGGCACTTAGAAGTGCCATCATCACGGGTAATGTGTTCCAGTTATATATATATGCATCAAAAAGTTACTACCACGTTTTCATTGCAGTAGCATAAGTAGTTGTTAATCCTAAAGGGCTCAATATATCTTGTAAATTATAGAGCATTAATAATTAATAAACTTTTCTACAACTAATATAATATATATATATATATATATATATATATATATATATATATATGGAGGGGATATGCGCTTAATTGAAGTCATACCTAATTTTGAAAATTAATTAGTTAATAATTAATGAATTTTAGGCGGCATATATGTTCAAATGTAAGGCTAAACAAATCGAGAAAATGTCAATCCCTGAATGTACATTTCGACCTATTTGAACATATATGCCCGCCTAAAATTCATCAATTATTAACTAATTAATTTTCAAAATTAGGTATGACTTCAATTAAGCACATATCCTCTAAAAATTGTCGGCTTAAAGCCATATGAAAAAAAAAATAAACACATTTGTTTGTTACTTAACCTCTATATATATATATATATATATATATATATATATATATATATATATATATATATATATATATATATATATATAGTTGTAGAAAAGTTTTATATATATATATATATATATATATATATATATATATATATATTATTACTTACTAACGATGTTTTGCTAGCCTAGCTCGTTAACCATCATGCTACGCCATTCCGCAAAATTTAGGAACAGCTTTATTTTTTCTTTACCATTTTTAAAAAAGAATTTGAATTTGAATTCTTTGAAAACAAAGAAGCAAAATTGGTTCTCAAGTTTCATGCCACTCCCTATATAAAGGAACCAGTCTGGAATAGGACATTATAAATAGATTGAGTGAGTCAAGTTGGTTCCTGTTCCCCGCATTCCATCCCCAGCCAACCCCAACCCCCCAACCCCAACCACCCCCAACCCCGTAAAGCTGCCACTGCCCATCAAGCGTTCACGTACCCACAATTCTCTTGGAGATATGATGTTACGTCGTTCATATTCAGAGGAGACGTAAATCCCAGAACCCACCCCACCCTACAACCAAACAATCCCATCAGTCCAACGCATGTCTAGCCCCTCTCCCCCAAGGTCTGTCTGACACCGGGAGTACGCATCAACCCAACCCCACCGCTTCAGGCAGGATCTTAATTCTTTAAGCGGTGTACATGGTTTTTCATCTTTAACCATGGCTAGGTAACCAGTCTAGGAGAAGGAAAACTCTGAATTCAAACCTATGAAACACCGCTTAAGAAATTGGCCTTGTATCACAACCTGAGTCTTTAGATCGGATAGATATGATATTGCGCACTTTTTACTTATAATAATAATAATAATAATAATAATAATAATAATAATAATAATAATAATAATAAAATACCATCAGATAACACTGGTGTGAAAACTCAAAAGGAGATATAATGATAATAATAATAATAATAATTAGAAAAGGGTTTGGAAAGTTTGGAAATCAGAGGAAGGATTGAAACCATTCAGAACACTGCACTGCTGCAATCCGCCAGAATACTCAGAAGAGTCCTGGAGACCGAGGAGACTTGCTGTCACTCAGACTCCAGTGAAAGACCATCAGATAATTCTGATGTGAAAACTCAAAAGGAGTAAATAATAATCTATTAATAATGGAGATTGTCTGTATTTCTGTCTGTAACAAAAACTACGTCATAGCTCTACATCACAGCTTACGTCACAATATTCTTATGCTATATACACCCAAAATTAGAGTAAACAATTTTAAAAATTGTTTTTTACTCTCGTCCCTTTTTTTTACAGTAGCAAGAAGTTAACTAAAAAGTTTACAAATAAATAAATACCTACGATTTTGTGTAAAATTGATGCAGATTTTATTCAAAATAATTGTTTGATTAATACATGCATTCCTTCTCCTAGACTGGTTGCCTCATCAAGGCTAGAGAGCGTAGTCTGCTCTTTTTTTTAAATTATTTTTTTTTTAATTGAAAATGATCACTAAGTAGGCCTGAGCCTACTTTTGTAGTGATCAGATTTGAATTCAGAGATTTCCTTCTCCTAGACTGGTTGCCTAACTAAAGTTAAAGAGTTCAGTATGCCCAACTATTTACCCATAGCTGGAGGGAGAATAGTTTGATTCATACCTTTCCCAAGGGGAACTGTGAATTGAACTCGGGTTGACGAGTCCATTTCCTGAGACTGTAACCAGTACACTACCGCTCTACTATTTATCCTTAGCTGGTGAGAGAATAGTTGGAGTCATACCTTTCCCAATATCATCAGTGCTATGTGAAATGAAAACAGCCACGTCCTGGATTTGAACTCGTCTCGCCGTGTTCATTTTCTTCTCCGATAGTAATCATTTCACCACACGCCTCCATAATATATATTGATATAACCAAATATAAATTTTGTATTTTATATAATTGGATACCATAATTATTAAACTGACTTTGGGATTAAATAACCCAACAAGGGTTGACATGCCGTAATTAATTATTTTACTATACACACAGGATATGAGGGCAATTCTAAAAGTAAGGTCTCCAAAACACTGGGTATGCAGGGAAACTGTTCGTGCGGCTATTGCAATGGTTTAAATTAGAATAAAATCATAGAGAATGTGTTGTAAATAACAAAGGGAATTGTGACTTGAGTGGTAATATGGTTTCGGTTAAAGGCAGACAAACACACAATATATATATATATATATATATATATAATATATATATATAAGAGAGAGAGAGAGAGAGAGAGAGAGAGAGAGAGAGAATTAAACAAAAGGCACATCTCCTGTTTAACAATTTTAATAGAACTTTGGTGGACTTATCTACCAATTCCACCCAAACATTAAAAAGTTGGCCAGAAAATTAGAAAAGATCAAAAATAAAATTGTTAAACAGGAGATGTGCCTTTTGTTTAATTCTACATGTATAAATGAAAGAATGCTGCCCAAATACACATATATATATATATGTGTATGTGTGTGTGTGTGTGTTATCCAATTGCCGCTTTTCCATTGCAGTGGCATCAATAAATAATACAAAAATGCTCAATATATTAAAAACATAGAACAGTAATAATAAAAATAATAATAGTAGAAAAATAACACAGCATTCAACTGTTATTATACGAAAAATATCTGAGTTAAACTAAGGAATTACACCGACTTAGTTAAACGTAGGGTAGGGACCTGATGAAATCATTTTGATTGAAACCATGGTAGATTCTTAATTTTACCTCTACTATCATTATGTTCATATATATATATATATATATATATATATATATATATATGTATGTAAACAAGGTATGTTTGGAATGGCTTTTTTGCCGACAATTTTTGGAGAATATGTGCTTAATTGGAGTCGTACCTAATTTTGAAAATTAATTAATTAATAATGAATTAGGCGGGAATTCCTATTTAAATGTATGGCTAAACAAATCGAGAAAAATCAATCTCTGTATGTACATTACGGCCTATTAGGCCTCATCAGCAGAGCTATAGATAGGAAGGCCGCCCTGTGCGTGATTTGAAACCGGACTGCCAAGCTGACAGGCCGATACCATAACCGCTACACCAAACGGACTTCCTAGATTTTACGATTTGTTTTCCCGCCTAATTCATTATTAATTAATTAATTTTCAAAAAGGTACGACTCCAACACATATATATATATATATATATATATATATATATATATATATATATATATATATATAAAGAGTTTTCATAATTTGCTTGAAGCATTGTGTATATATTGGTTAGGAGGTTGATTTAGAAGGCTATCACAATGCAGGTGTAAAGAAAAAAAAATAATACGGTAACAATGGTGTTGTGTGTTAACCTGTATTTTATTTTTGAATGTAAATTTTAAATGTAATTTAAATTTTTAAATGTAATTTTTAAATGTAATTTTTAAATGTAATTATTAAATTAAATTTAAAAAGAAATGCCATAACTAGACTACTTCAGTTTCAGTGATCTTTTGAAAAAGAGATTTTATCTCGAAAATTCAAGAATTAAATACAGGTTAACACACAACATCATTGTTACCGTATTAATTTTTTTTTCTTTACACCTGCATTGTGATAGCCTTCTAAATCAACCTCCTAACCAATATATATATAATATATATATATATATATATATATGGAGATTGTGTTTTTTTACGGGATCAATCGGACCATTCCCTACATACTAAGCCCACCCCTACTTTCTCATTCCCTTATACCACACACCAAAACCCTCCCCTCTTTCCTCCCTTGCCCAATTACCTTTTCAGTATAAAAGCGGAATGTACAAGCATTTATCTCAATAAAATTTTGAAAAAGCTTCAGCCAAACAATGAGGCGAAATATCAATTGAATTTAGTTGCTGTGTTGTTATATCCACTTTTTCCCTTCACATTCAACCACATTTTGTCGGATTTATTCAATCCTTCACTCCTCATGAATTGTTATGTTTTAATCTAACTGGGTCCTGCCAAGGTTCAAGGTTTCTTATAGAGATAACAGTTTTTTGTTGCTACTGTCTAAGTAAGTAAAGTATTTTTGGAGGAGTAGTGTGTCAAAGTGTTCACTCACCCATTTTTCTTTGTCAATCATGTAAATAATATGATGTTTTATCAACCTGGCGATGGGCCAGAGTGCAAATACAGGTATATTTAGACCAAGGACATTAATACAAAGGGAATATAAACAACGTATGCGAAAATTCAAACCATATATATATATAATATATATATATATATATATATATATAATATATATATAATATAGTATGAACAAAAAGTAATAAGACAATCAGGAATATTTCTTGTATGTTGTTTATTCTCAACTAGTTTCGACCTTAGGTCATCGTCAGGAGAAAATTTCTTATTTGAAGAAATTGTTTATAGATTTTTTGAAAGGGAGCATTATAGAAGAACTATAAAAAATTAAAGTGTTTTTGAGGGTTTGACATGCTATTAAAATCCGGGTAGACGAGTGTGTTAGTAGTAGCATGTCCATTTGTTCCCTGAAGAGGTACTTCACAGAACAAATGGACATGCTACTACTAACACACTCACCTATATATATATATATATATATATATATATATATATATATATATATACATGTATGTGTGTGTGTGTGTGTGTGTGTGTGTGTGTGTGTGTTTAATGTATGAGTAGTAGCTTACCGGTGGGTACGAGTACGATCGTTGGAAGTACACAGTATCCAGGGGTTAAGACTGAGAAAAAACAAATACAAAGTGCTCAATACAAATAATCCCCACAAATTAATTCAAATTTTTAATCCAATAAACAAAAACGGTTCACGATGAATCTTTGAAAATATAAACACGCGTTCGTCTATAAAAGATAAGTCCCATTCCGACAGGCATGTATTGTACCAACTGAGATTAATCGAAAACTCGATTAATTCAACGGATGTAACCCTGACGAATCAGACGATGAAACTCGAGTAGGTTACTTCTATCCATTATATAAATAAATAAATATATGTGTGCGTGTGTGTGTGTGTGTGTGTGTGTGAAAGGAATAACTTACCGGTAAAAATATTGGGTTGGACTCAATATTTGGTTGGTATAAGTCTTAATCGGATAAGTCAGCGTTATAACAAATATAACGTGCTCAATACGTAAGTAGAGCGGATGTATTATTATAGTGTGTACAGAAATAACCTACTCGAGTTTCACCATAAGTATCTTCAGGGTTAAATCCACTGAATTAATCAAGATATTGATTGTTTTATCCCGACTATTTGGCTAGATATATCATTATTACTATTATTTTATTACTAGATTAATATTACTACATTATCATTACTATTATTTTATTACTAGATTAATATTACTACATTATTATTACTATTATTCTATTACTAGATTAATATTACTACATTATTTACTATTATTTTATTATTAGATTAATATTACTACATTATCATTACTATTATTTTATTACTAGATTAATATTACTACATTATCATTACTATATTTTATTATTAGATTGATATTATACATTACATTACTATTATTTATTACTAGATTATTACTACATTATATTACTATTATTTTATTACTAGATTAATATTACTACATTATTATTACTATTATTAATAGATTAATATTACTACATTATTATTACTATTATTTATTACTAGATTAATATTACTACATTATAATTACTATTATTAGATTAATATTACTACATTATTATTATATTTTATTACTAGATTAGTATTACTACATTATCATTACTATTATTTTATTATTAGATTAATATTACTACATTATCATTACTATTATTTTATTACTAGATTAATATTACTACATTATTATTACTATTATTTAATACTAGATTAATATTACTACATTATTATTACCATCATTTTATTACTAGATTATTATTACTACATTATTATTACTATTATTTTATTACGATCTTTCCACCATGTCATGGTTACTTTGTTAAGATTAAATACAATACTCATAAGAGTTCTGGAGACTTAACGGTTGTTTCTATTTTTTCTATCGTCTAAAAATCGACAAAATTTCAGAATGAAGTTCAGCTTTTTGAAATAAAACAGACCGCTGATACCAATTCCAGAGCGTAATACTACTAACCAGCCCCTGACAGTCTGTAAGAAAGAATTCTGGTTTTTATTTATCTGTCAGCAAACGTTGCACACATTTTTTGAGGCAACACAAAACATTCACGATTTCGGCAAAAGCATCCGGAACTGTCGAATTGGGTAATCTGAACATTAGCTACATAAATGAGAGTAACCTCCCCTTGTTTCTTTCACTTTGAGGAAGCCTTGTGTTTTGTTTTGTAAAAACACGGATTTTTCGACAAATTGGGTATACCTATACTTTTCTAGGTAATCTAAACATTAGCTACATAAATGAGAGTAACCTCCTCCTGTTTCTTTCACTTTGAGGAAGCCTTATGTTTTGTTTTGTAAAAACACGGATTTTTCGACAAATTGGGTATACCTATACTTTTCTAGGTAATCTAAACATTAGCTACATAAATGAGAGTAACCTCCTCCTGTTTCTTTCACTTTGAGGAAGCCTTGTGTTTTGTTTTGTAAAAACACGGATTTTTCGACAAATTGGGTATACCTATACTTTTCTAGGTAATCTAAACATTAGCTACATAAATGAGAGTAACTTCCTCCTGTTTCTTTCACTTTGAGGAAGCCGCGTGTTTTGTTTTGTAAAAACACGGATTTTTCGACAAATTGGGTATACCTATACTTTTCTAGGTAATCTAAACATTAGCTACATAAATGAGAGTAACCTCCTCCTGTTTCTTTCACTTTGAGGAAGCCGTGTGTTTTGTTTTGTAAAAACACGGATTTTTCGACAAATTGGGTATACCTATACTTTTCTAGGTAATCTAAACATTAGCTACATAAATGAGTGTAACCTCCTCCTGTTTCTTTCACTTTGAGGAAGCCTTGTGTTTTGTTTTGTAAAAACACGGATTTTTCGACAAATTGGGTATACCTATACTTTTCTAGGTAATCTGAACATTAGCTACATAAATGAGAGTAATCTCCCCTTGTTTCTTTCACTTTGAGGAAGCCGTGTGTTTTGTTTTGTAAAAAAAACACGGATTTTTCGACAAATTGGGTATACTACGGCTTACTACAAGGGGCCGGGTTAGCTCAGTCGGTAGAGCGTTCGGCTAGAAACTACAAGGTTCCTAGTTCGATACCGGTCCCCGCCAACTCAGCGTATGAGTAGCACAGGGATCTGTGCGATAAAGTAAGGAGTTAATGGTAGGTGTGGCGCTCCACCTCAGACGCCAAAACAATCTCCTTGGTCTAGCGCTATTGAAAAGGGGATAGACTCCCTCGCTAACTGGCTGATACCGAATTTAGGACGACTTTACTTTTACTTTTACGGCCTACTAATATATACGGCCCCATATGTCACCTAAGCCGGCAGAATTCTAACAGGCCGATTTATTTTATAGTCAGTTTATGTCTCTATTTCGAAAAATCTTAAAGCACAAACATTTGGCTAGATGGAACGTAAGTTCTCCTCAAGAAATACTGTTTCTCTATAGTATCATTACTATCATTGCCTACCATGACCAGGGAATACATTTCACATTGAATAGGTTTCATTTTTGCTGATATAACCTGAAATCATAGATAAATTGTTGGTGTGTTTGTTTTCTATAACTGCATCATTTTTTTTAACTATTTTTTTTGTTTGTTTGTTTGTTTACAATCTTTATTATTACATTTCTGAAGAAAAAAGACAAGTTTGTATATTTTTGAACATTTTTTGAAACAGTCATAAATTGACTAGAAAATGAATAGGCCTGTTAGAATTCTACCTGTTAAAGTGACATATGGGGCCGTATATATTAGTGGGCCGTGGGTATACCTATACTTTTCTAATATACAGGTACACTCATAGAAATATTAACATCTTTTTTAAATCACCTGTGGAAGATTCTAAATATATGTTGACAGGGATGGTGAACATGTGGAGACTGTTTGAAAATATATTAAAGGTATTCCTATAAGGGTGTTAACATTTTTAAATCAATTTTTAAAAAAAGATGTTAATATTTCTATGAGAGTATCTGTATATTAGAAAAGTATAGGTATACCCAATTTGTCGAAAAATCCGTGTTTTTACAAAACAAAGCACACGTCTTCCTCAAAGTGTAAAAAACAAGGGGAGGTTACTCTCATTTATGTAGCTAATGTACAGATTACCCAAAAGTTTTTGATACCCTATTACGACGACTTATTTACCCATAGCTGGAGAGTTGAATTCATACCTCTCCCAATAGTATGAGCGCAATGGGAAATGCAAAAAGCCTCGTTAAGAATTTGAACTCGGGTCACCGGGGTCCATTTCGTCAGACGATAACCATTACATCCCGCGTCTCAGAAGTTGGAAAATGAGAGAATTCTTTGTTGTCACGATCGAGGAACGACTCGTAGATAAACGGTAAGATAAGCCGTTCGGTTCCCAGCGTTGAGCCAGTTGTCAAACGTGTCTAAACTTATGAATGGGACTTCAACAACAAATTGCCAGGATTAGCACGACTCTCTCTCTCTCTCTCTCTCTCTCTCTCTCTCTACTTCTTTTTTCTCTTTCTTCCTTTCATCTCCCCATTGCATTGAAACAGACAATATGCGCCTGATTAGCATTATGCATAAACAAGAATCTGTTCTTGAGAATGAAACATATTCTCTGGGATTTTGAGATAAAGACGGATCACCCTATCCCAGCCAAGAGACCAGACCTAGTGTTGATTAACAAAAAAAAAGAGAACGTGTCAACTGGTGGACTTTGCGGTTCCAGCAGATCACAGATGTTTTAACAATGTGTTAGCATTATTGGGGATTATGTTGTATGGTATTGATTTGTTTCATGTCTATATTCTATGGTATAAATTTATTTCTAAAAAAAAGAGAGAATATCCTCCATGTTGACATGTTCAAACAGATCTTTCATATTGTTTGCTTTGAAATAACGGTTTCTGATGTGAGAAAAAAACCTGCATTCCATTAAGGGCCAAAGTGGAGTGTTGCATGTCATGGACTGCTTAGCCACCAGGATTCCATTCTTAATCATCACAGGTAACCAGCAAAGACGATGGGGGTGGGGGGTATCCTTTGCACACGTGCAGTTCCCAGGTCTACTCTAACTGGGAGTGTTAGGGTCTCATCTACGGATTAAATAGAAAAAATGAGTTAAAAGAAATATGCTTTCAAAAATTGAGTTTAAAAAATTCAATACTCATCAAGAATGAATTAAACAAAAAGTCTTCGGCAAGGGTTAACATGCCGTAAAATCCAACCAACCAACCATCCAACATGCTGATGCTTAAATGGTCACCCATTTAAATACTGTATAGGCTCATCGCTGCTTAACTTCGGTGATGTCATTTATCTAATGAAGATTTTGTTAATGCCACGGCTGTTGTTTTCAATTGAGAATGAAAGAGTACTTAAAGAAACCACTCTCCCATAAATAATTTACCTGCCTATTCAGTAGAGGTAACCACCTGGTTTTTTTTGGGGGGGGTTGCAGTGCAGTATTCTGGATGGTCTCAATTCTTCCTCTGATTTCCAGATTGGTACCACTTTGACCTTCATATTCCATATCATTTTCAGTTCTCTGGCAAGGTCCAGGTATTTATCCATCTTTTTTTCTAACGTCTATTTTAATAAAAGTCAATCAATCTATATATTAATATTGATATTATTATTTATATAATAAACGGATCACCTTATCCCAGCAAGAAGACCAAACCTAGTGTTAATTAACAAAAAAGAAAGAACTTGTCAACTGGTGGATTTTGCAGTGCCAGCAGATCACAAGGTGAAGCTAAAGGAAAATGAAAAATGGACAAATATCTGGACCTTGCCAGAGAACTGAAAAAGTTATGGAATATGAAAGTCAAAGTGATAGCAATTGTAGTTGGTGCACTTGGAACAGTCCCAAAAGGATTAGAAAAAGGTTTGGAAAGTTTGGATATCAGAGGAAGGA
>CM042176.1:16897791-16982791 GCA_023376005.1 Doryteuthis pealeii | reverse complement strand
TATGCCGAAAACATTTTATTTTATTCATTCTTGATGGGTATTCAATTTTTTTTAAATTTAAACTCAATTTTTTTCTAAAGAATTTTAAAACTCCTTTTGCTATTCAATTCATAGATGGGATCCTAACAGGTAATACCACTCCGGATCCGAGTGATCCTGGGAGTAATGGCGATGAAGGGGCAATCCACAATCCCCAGAGCTCCAGAACTGAAATTTCACCATTACATTTTGGTTTGGTTTGGTTTGGTTTGGTTGGATTTTACGGCATGTCAACCCTTGTTGGGTTATTTTATGCTTGAAGACGTTTTGTTTTATTAATTCTTGATGGGTATTCAATTGTTTGGATTTTACGGCATGTCAACCCTTGTTGGGTTATTTTATACCGAAGATGCTTTGTTTTATTCATTCTTGATGATATTCAAAAAAAGATTTATTCAAACTCAATTTTTTTTTTAAATTTAAACTCCTTTTTCTATTTAATGCATAGATGGCACTGCCACTTTGGGTCAGAGTGGACCTGGGAGTAATGTCAATGAAGGGGTACTCCATACTGTCCACAGCTCCAGAATTGAAACTTCACCATTAGATACAGTTTAACGTCATACCCAGGACCCTAAAACCTGTTTTTATTAATTCTTGATGGGTATTTTTTTAAATTAAACTCAATTTTTTTATAAACCCATAGATTGGACCCTAACATGTACTACCACTCCGTGTCAGAGTGGACCTGGGAGTAATGGTGATGAAGGGGGTACTCCACATTCCCAGAACTCCAGAACTGGAACTTCACCATCAGATAGAGTTTAACGTCATACCCAGGACAATAAGACCCTCAGTCAGTGCCTTTTAGTACATATATGATAAAGGGGTAATAGGGTTGGGACAAACATATATGTGCCATGGTATGAAATGACAGCTGACTGATCGGAAGGGGTCTCTCTGGTCACCCGTCTAGCCTAGCCGACTGGTCGGAAGGGGTCTCTCTGGTCACCCGTCTAGCCTAGCCGACTGGTCGGAAGGGTCTCTCTGGTCACCCGTCTAGCCTGGCTGACTCGGAAGGGGTCTCTCTGGTCACCCGTCTAGCCTAGCCGACTGGTCGGAAGGGGTCTCTCTGGTCACCCGTCTAGCCTGGCTGACTGATCGGAAGGGTCTCTCTGGTCACCCGTCTAGCTTGGCCGACTGATCGGAAGGGGTCCTCTCTGGTCACCCGTCTAGCCTGGCCGACTGGTTGGAAGGGGTCTCTCTGGTCACACGTCTAGCCTGGCTGACTGATCGGAAGGGATCTCTCTGGTCACCCGTCTAGCTTGGCCGATGATCGGAGGGGTCTCTCGGGTCACCCGTCTAGCCTGGCCGATTGATCGGAAGGGGTCTCTCCTTGTCACCCGTCTAACTTGCCGACTGATCGGAAGGGGTCTATCTGGTCACCCGTCTAGCCTAACCGACTGATCGAAAGGGGTCCTCTGGTCACCCGTCTAGCCTGGCCGAACTGATCGGAAGGGTCTCTCTGGTCAACCCGTCTAGCCTGCCGATGACGAAGGGGTCTCTCTGGTCACCGTCTAGCCTGGCCGACTGATCGGAAGGGGTCTCTCTGTTCACCCGTCTAGCCTGGCCGACTGGTTGGAAGGGGTCTCTCTGGTCACCCGTCTAGCCTGGCCGACTGATCGGAAGGGGTCTCTCTGTCACCCGTCCTAAATTGGCCGACTGATCGGAAGGGGTCTATCTGGTCACCCGTCTAGCCTAACCGACTGATCGAAGGTCTCTCTGGTCACCCGTCTCCTGGCCGACTGATCGGAAGGGGTCTCTCTGGTCACCGTCTAGCCTGGCGACTGATGGAAGGGGTCTCTCTGTTCACCCCTCTAGCATAGCCGAACTGATCGGAAGGGGTCTCTCTGTTCACCCGTAGCATAGCCGACTGATCGGAAGGGGTCTCTCTGGTCACCCGTCTAGCCTGGCCGACTGATCGGAAGGGGTCTCTCTGGGTCACACGTCTAGCCTGGCTGACTGATCGGAAGGGATCTCTCTGGTCACCCGTCTAGCTTGGCCGACTGATCGGAAGGGGTCTCTCGGGTCACCGTCTAGCCTGGCCGATTGATCGGAAGGGGGTCTCTCTTGTCACCCGTCTAACTTGGCCGACTGATCGGAAGGGGTCTATCTGGTCACCGTCTAGCCTAACCGACTGATCGAAAGGGGTCTCTCTGGTTACCCGTCTAGCCTGGCCGGACTGATCGGAAGGGGTCTCTCTGGTCACCCGTCTAGCCTGGCCGACTGATCGGAAGGGGTCTCTCTGGTCACCCGTCTAGCCTGGCCGACTGGTTGGAAGGGTCTCTCTGGTCACCGTCTAGCCTGGCCGACTGATCGGAAGGGATCTCTCTGGTCACCCGTCTAGCCTGGCCGACTAATCGGAAGGGGTCTCTCTGGTCACCCATTTAGCCAACATTTCGGCCGTTGTGCCCCCTGGCCTTCTTCAGGTGTTTCTTGTCGAACTCAGGTACCTTATCTTCCAACTCGCAAGGTTTCATACTATAATCGGGAGCCTTCACGGAACTTTTAGATGAGGCTTGATAATTTGTATTATTTGGATTTTTTTGACTGTTGGGGTATTGCCTTTTCCTTTTGTTGAATGTTTATCAGTCCCAATTATTCTTCTTTACGTCCGCTCTGTCGGCTGGGGCGTTAGAAAGCACCGACTGCACCTCTGCAGAGAGGTAAGACGCCCCCAAATGTGACCACCTCTTGGCCGTGGGTGGCGACCCATGATGCTTAAGAATGGAGTCTTGGTGGATGAGCAGTCCATGACCTGCAACACTTAGACCTTTACTTAGGCTAGACGGGCGGTCGGAGAGGCCCCACCGACCAATCGGCTGGTCACGTCAAGCCCTAGCACCTATATGATTGCCCCAACCCTATTGCCCTTATGGCAAGCCCGAACCCTTTTTATCACATGGGTGCTAGAAGGTGGTGGCTGAGGGTCTGCATGTCCTGGGAATGACATTAAACTCTATCTGATGATGAGGTTCTAGTTTTGCAGGTCTGGGGAATGTGGAGCACCCCTTCATCACCATTGCTCCCTGATCCACTCTGGCCCGGAGTGGTAGTACCTGTTAGGGTCCTATCTATGGGTTAAATAGATGAATGTGTTTATAAAAACAAATTCTGTATCCATTAAGAATGAATGTATTTCAAAACTTTATCGGCATTAAATGACCCACTGAGGTTGATATGCCGTAAAACAAAACAAACTCGGGAACCCATGTCGTAACCGAGAGCCTTCACGGAACTTCGAAATGTTGTGTATATAGCAATAAAGATGAGAACAACAGTCCGAAAAATACAAATAATATAAATCATCAAGCCTCATCAGAAAAAATATATATGTTCCTTTTTTATTTCTCTCTCTCTCTCTCTCTCTCTCTCTCTCTCTCTCTCTATATATCTATCTATCTATCTATCTATCTATCTGTGTATATATATATGTGTATGTCCCTCTTTATTCTCTCTCTCTGCCAAACTCTCTCTCTCTCTCTCTCTCTATATATATATTAATATATATTATATATATATATGTGTGTGTGTGTGTGTGTGGTGTGTGTGTGTCTGTGTTTCTGTATGTGTCTGTGTGTGTGGTCCCTCTCTCTCTCTCTCTCTCTCTCTCTCTCTCTCTCTATCTCTCTCTCTCTCTCTCTCTCTCTCTCTCCCAGACCCACTCACACAAGCGTGAGAGACAATTTCACTAATTATTCACCTTTAATGCTATTTCTCTGCCAAATCAAAACAACAACAGAAAAAAAAGAATTCGTCTGGTTGGCATAGTGTGACTCAATGATGACAATAAACTCGAAAAGGAGAGATTCTTTTCTTTCTTTCTTTCTTTCTTTCTTTCTTCTTCTTCTTCCTCTTTTCTTCTTCTTTCTACACATTCTTCTTCTCTTCTTTCTTCTTCTTCTTCCTTCTTCTTCTCTTCTTTTCGACTACACATTCTTCTCTCTTTCTTCTCGACTACACATTCTTCTTCTTCTCTTCTTCTTCTTCTTCTTCTTCTTCTTGCTTCTTCTTTCGACTACACATTCTTCTTCTTTTCTTCTTCTTCTTCTTTCCGACTACACATTCTTCTTCTTCTTCTTCTTCTTCTTCTTCTTCTCTCGACCTACAATTCTTCTCTTGCTTCTTCTTCTTCGACTACATCTTTCTTCTTCTTCTTCTTCTTCTCTTCTGTCTTTGCTACACTTCTTCTTCTCTCTTCTTTCTCTTCTCTTCGACTAAATTCTCTTCTTCTTCTTCTCTCATCTGACTACACACAACTTCTTCTTCTTCTTCTTCTTCTCTTCGACGTTACACATTCTTCTTCTTCTTCTTCTTCTTCTTTTCGACTCACTTCTTCTTCTTTATTTCTTCTTTCTTCTTCTTCTTCTTCCGACTACAGCTTTCTTCTTCTTCTCTTCTTTCTTCTCTTCTCTCTTCCACTTCGCTACACATCTTCTTCTTCTTCTTTCTTCTTCTCTCCTTTCGACTACACATTCTTCTTCTTCCTTTCTTCTCTTTCTTCTTCTTTCGACTACACATTCTTCTTCTTCTTCTTCTCTTTCTTCTCACTTCATCGACTACCATTCTTCTTCTTTCTCTTCTTCTTCTTCTTTCTTCTTCTTCTTCTTTTCCGACTACAAAACTTCTTCTTCTTCTTCTTCTTCTTCTTCTCTTTCTTTCTTCTTCTTCTTTCTTCTTTCTTTCCGATCACATTCTTCTTCTTCTTCTTCTTCTTCTTCTCTCGACTACACATTCTTCTTCTTCTTCTTCTTCTTCTTCGCTTACTTTCGTCATTTCTTCTTTCTTTACTTCTCCTTCCTTCTTTCCGACTACACATTCCCTTTCTTTTTCTCTGAGCTTCTTGCTTTCTTTCTTCTCTTCCTCTCTCATGATGACACATCCTTCTTCTTCTTCCTTCTTCTTCTTCTTCTCTTTCGTTCGGGGCTTCCTTCTTTTCGATCACACATTCTTCTTTCTTCTTACTTTTTCTTCTTCTTCTTTCGAACTACAACAATTCTTTTCTTTGCTTGCTTACTTCTTTCCTTCTTTTGACTACACATTCTTCTTCCTTCTTCTTTCTTCTTTTTCTTTCTTTTCTTTTCTTGTTCTTCTTTTTTCTTCCTTCTTCTTCGCATCTTTCTTATTCCTTTTTGAAGCAGTTTTTTCGATGGTCAGACAATTAGGTTACAAGTGCTGTGTTTTTTCTTCCTTTCTCTTCTTCTTTTATCTCACTCAGACGAACCCTATATTTTGAGGACGAATCATATCACAGGGTTAAGGCTGCGCAAGCGAAGTCATTCGGTTACGCTCGCACGTCTGTCGAGAGTTTCCTTACGAAGATAGCTGTTGCTGTAGACTCCTATTCAGAGGAAACATGTGATTCTTTCTCTCACTCTCTTTTAGTGAATGTTGATTATATATACAGTGACGAGTGAGAGTGTGTGGTGCCACGGGATCAGCACATGTCATATAAATGGTGGGACAGATTTGTGACACATCGCACATATGTAGATACTGGTGGCGCGCAGTTCTGGGTATCTGTCACGGTTAGAAGTGCACAAGCGGGAGGTTGTATGGGCAAGTGGAGAGAGTAGGAAGAGAGCGATAAGTTTTGTAATCACTTACGCATGTTAGTATTGTCCGGGAATATGGGGGGAACTGAACTGTATTTGACGATGGTTGATGGATAAAGAAAGCGAGTAGAGAAGAATCGGAGAAGGTACAGTCGTATGATCCAAAGTAGTACTTCGTGGTCTCGGGACAGGTCGCGGTATGATTCACAGGAGAGGTCAAGAGCGGAGAGGAAATGTATCAGTATATTATTTTTTAACACTTTTTTTTAAATCTCGTCTCGCAACAAAAAAAATAACGACATAAAGAGTTGTTACAAAAAAGAATAGGTTAATTGTCAAAGATCAATTATCAATAGTTTCCGATTGGGGAAAGATGCTCACATTATCTTTGAAAATAAGTAAAAAACCAGTCGGGGTTTTTTTGGGGGTTTTTTTTTTTTTTTTAACAAACAGCGGGTCCGTTTCTCTTTATTTATATTTTAGCAGAATTCTGTATTTATCGGGGTTTGTTACTAAAAAAAAAAAAAAAAAAAAAGAAAAAAACTTCAACGATTAGAACTTATAAGAAAAGTTTTCTGATTATGGCAATGTCAACCTTGTGGGGTTTATGTTTTAATATTGCCGAAGTCTTTTTTGTTTTTAATTTCATTATTCATAGGGTATTATAGATTTAAAAAAAACGATTTTTAAAACTTTTTTTGTATTTAACCCATGGATGGGAACCTAACAGGTTTCTACCCCTGTGAGAATCGAACTCACATGGAAACAAATGTTCTTGCTAAAATCTAGTGCGGCTAGTATGGACCATTACAAACATCCACGAGAGATGCCGCATGAAGCTTCTGCTTCTATATAGACATTGGTAAAGATGAAAGATTGTTGGCAATCTTTGGGCTATCTCTGTTGGATTAGGATTTTGTTTTATTTTGGGATGTTTTTTCGTTCTGGGTGGTTGTTTTTTTTTTTTTTGGGGGGGGTGGATAATTTTGGGAATAGTTCCTCAGGGTCAGCTTAGTGGTGGCAAGGATGTGAACGTAGGAGATTTTAGTGATTTTAGTAGACGATCTTTGATCGATGCATTTCCTCCTTCAAACAATGGTGCAAGAGTAAAAAGTCTTAAAATTTTTGGTAAAATCAGTATTACAGTATAACTAACGACACAACGATCTTTGATGCTATTTCCTCAAACAATGGGCAGTGAAGAAGATTCATTTTGGTATCAGTAATTGAGTTGAGTTACTAACACACAAGATCCTTCGATGCTATTTCCTCAAACAATGGTGCAAGTATTCAGTATACTACAACATCAACGATCTTTGGATGCTATTTCCTCAAACAAATGGTGCAGTAAAAAGACTAACTTTTTGGGTATCAGTATTCAGTATACTACACAACAACGATCTTTGATTGATGCTATTTCTCAACACAATGGTGCATAGTAAAGATCTAACTTTTTGGTATCAGTATTCAGTATAGCTAAACAGCACCACGGATCTTTGATCATGCTATTTCCCTCAAACAATGGTGCAAGTAAACAGAAGATCTAACTTTTGTAATCCAGTATTACAGTATGCTACCACAACGGAATTTTTGATAGTATTTCCTCAAAAATGGTGCAAACAGTAAAAGGATGATCTAAACTTTTGGGTATCAGTTTCCGTATACTAACAACAAACGAATCTTTGAGCTATTATCCTCAAACATGGTGCAAGTAAAAGATAACTTTGGTATCAGTATTCGAGTACTACTAACACACAAACACGATCTTTGATGCTATTTCCTCAAACAATGGTGCAAGTAAAAGATCTTCTAACTTTGGTATCAGTTATTGCAGTATATCTTAACGACACAGACGACTTCTGTGCTATTCTCAAACAATGGTGCAAGTAAAAGGACTAACTTTTTTGGTTATCAGTACTTCAGTATCTAACACAACACAAACTTTTGATGACTAATTTCCTCAAACAATGGTGCAGTCAAAGTTCAAAACATTTTTGGTATCAGTATTCAGTATAATAACATACAACGATCTTTGATGCTATTTCCTCAAAAATGGTGCAATAAAAGATCTAACTTTTGGTATCAGTATACTGAATACTGATGACGCAAAAGTTAGAATCTTTTACACTTGGCACCATTGTTTGAGGAAATAGCATCAAGATTGTTGTTGTTTTAGTATAATTCTGAAGTACGATACCAAAAGTTAGATCTTTTTAGCTTGCACCATTGTTGAGGAAAATAGCATCAATGAATCGTTTTGTGTGTTGGGTAAATAACTAGAATACTGATACCCAAAAGTTGAGTCTTTATAGACATTGGCACCCATTGTTTGAGCGAAATAGGCATCAAGATCGTTGTTGTTGGTAATACTGATACTGTTACCAGAAAAGTAGAGATCTTTTTACTTTGCACCATTGTTTGAGGAAATAGCATCAAAGATCGTTTGTGATTGAGTATATACTGAAATACTAGATACCAAGTAGTTGATTTTTACTTGCACATTGTTTGAGGAATACATCAAGATCGTTGTGTGTTAGTATATACTGAATACTGATACCAAAAGTTAGATCTTTTACTTAGCCCATTGTTTGAGGAAAATAGCATCAAGATCGTTGTGTGCTTATATAACTGAATACTGACCAATAAGTTAGATGCTTTTAGCTCNGCCGGCGCATTCCATGTTCTTTATATGGTGTATCACTATAACAGATAACATACATGAGGATATGTCTTTTTGGATGGTGGTGGTGGATGGGGTGTGGGAGGAACTTACTTCTTTAGATGGTTAGACCCGAGTTGACAAGCACTAGATATAATATATATAATAGGTCCTTGTTTCATGGTTCGTGGTGTTCTAATTATTCTCGTAGTGGCATATAAAAATCTATTTTGATTCTAAATTTAATTTGCAATGCAATTTCTTTTTAAAAAAAATTAATGATCATTTATTCTCGGTTTAAATTTCTGTTAACATTTTTCATTTCAACAAGAATTAATCTTCCTTTTCTCTCAGAACTTCAACTACTCGAACTTCTCATCATTTTGTATTCTTAAACTTTCCTACGTTGTTTATAAAAAGTATGGTGACGAATGTACATGATTATGAAGGTCCACTAGGAGTATTGATAGTTAGAAATAAAACTGTGGTGGACTGCCTATAGAAAGAGAGAAGAAGAAATAGAGAAAGTAAAGGTTAAAAAGGAAGAGGAGTAGTGGACAAAAATTTATGCATTTTGTAGTTAGAGATAGTTTTAGAGATAAAATTTAGAATTTACCTGTAAATTCTATTTACCAACCCCTCCGCACGGCAGGATGTGGACACAAGGTCAATTGTCTTAAGCGGAGTTTAACAGGGTTTAAGTTTCAGTAGTTTTACACCTCTCCGTAGATGGTTACCTAGCCAGGTTAAAGATCCCAGTCTGCCCTGCTATATCCATAGCTGGAGGGAGAGTAGGATTCAACCCTTTTCCCAAGGGTATTACGCTATATGAAACTTCAAACAGCTTCGTCAGGAATTGAACTCGGTCGACGAGTCCATTTCCTATGACTAACATTAGACCACGCGCATCCAAATGTGTAACCTGTATAGGTGTAAACATTTCTTTGATTTAAGTATTTGTAACACATGGGTGACGAACTGGTAACGCTGAATTATGAAGGTCCACTGGAGTTTGAGAGTAGAAAATAAAACTGTGGGCAGACGCCCTATAGAAAGAGAGGAAGAAAAATTAAGAGAAAGTAAAGGTAAAAAAGGGAGGGAGTGGACACAGAACGGGATGCCGGTAATTTGACAAGGAATGACCCAGGAGAGAATGGAAGCCAATCGGGAAGTTCGGTGGTGTTTGATACGGGGTGACGCAGGTAACGACGACAAGATCGGTCTCTTTCTTTCCGGCTGCGTAGAGGTTCGGACGGGCTGCCGTGTCCTAGTTGCAGGATGGCGAGATAGTTATACTATGATAAAAGGTAATGAATTTAACAGTGTCCTCCCTCTCTTTCTCCTCTGCCTATTCCTCCTCTCTGAACAGAGCACGGCACGAGCCCGAAAATAAAATTAACTTTAAACCTCTGTAACGATATATTTCACGTAGTTGTATCTTTTTTTTAGTCGACAAGACGACCCCGCGTAACAAATACCTTTTTAGTGATCCGTGAAATTTTGAGGCACTTGACAGCACTGCTTATGCAACAGATTATCGTTCTTAGGTACCGTGACCCATATTACTACGTACACGAATCAAACTCAATAAATAATTCTTTTGGTTCAAGTTATAATCTATTGGTCACTGAATGTTTGCACCATCTTCGTGCTTCATCTCTTTCAACCTGCCTTGCTGCCCAAAAAATATTTTCATTCATTTATGCCTAGCAATTTATATTATTCTAATTTGGATCAGTATTCAAGTATACTAACACACAGACGATCTTTTGATGCTATTCCTGCAAACAATGGTGAAGTGAAAAGTATCTAAATTTTTGGTTATCAGTATTCAGTATACTAACACACAAACTTTCACATAGATGGACAATTTGATATTTTAAAAAGGAAAAATTCCGAGTACCTATTCTACAAGTCACAACAAAAGAAGCCTTGACATTCTAGTAGACGTCCTCGTTTTGCACCGTCTGATGCTCATCTTTCAACCCTTCGCCTATGCCCCAAAAAATATGTCAATTTATATGCTTAGCCAACCATTATTCTTTTCAAAAATCTGATATCACAAATATTTTCATCATGGAAAAACCTCTGGATACACAATGGTATCATTATTTAAAACTAATAGCAAACTTATGCATACTACATCCAGCTACATGTTTTTAAGGAAGATTATTGTTCTGCGCCTCCATTGGAAGGCTACCTCCCACAGCACACCACATTCTCTTCTCTGTTTGTTGAGACCTGATCCCTGTCTGTCCAACAGTCATGCTTTTGATTTATAGCGTCAAAACCTACCGAGCAACAGACGGGGAAAAACCAAGGAAATCCTTAGAACCAACAACAATGGTGTTTTCTGTAATTCAAGTCATTTTCAATTGGCTTAAGTTTGTCACAAAGAATCCAGAACATATAATATTTACAACCCCTCCGCACAGCAGGATGCGACACAATGTCAATTTCTCTTAAGAGGAGTTCAGCAGTTTGCATTCAGAGTTTCCTTCTCCTTAGACCGGTTGCCTAACCAAGTTAAAGATGCCCAGTAGCTGCCCTACTATTATTACCCAAGCTGGGTGAGAGTAGGAATTCATACCTTTCCCAAGGATATTAGCACTAATTGAAATGCAATTACCAGCGTCCAGATTTGAACTCAGGGCGAACGAGTCCATTTCCCAGACTTTAACCATTACACCACGCTGGTCTACCTACAAGAATCAGAAACATATAAACCAAACAACCGCTTAAAAAGGATATCCCCACAATCATTATTTTTACACTGGTTGCCTGCCATGAGAACACGAACTTTCTTTACTTTTTTACTTTTCCTATCTCTTGTTTAGACCATATCCTGTCAGTCCAAATCATGAATCTTGACTTTTACAATCAATAATAAAAAACATAAGCCTGTAACAGACGATCTTTAATGCTATTTCCTCAAACAATTGTGCAAGTAAAAGATCTAATTTTTGGTATTCAGTATTCATAACTAACACACAAAGATCTTGATGCTATTCCTCAAACAATGTGTGCAAGTAAAAGATCAATTTTTGGTATCAGTAATTCAGTATACTAACACACAGACATCTTTGATGCTATTTCCTCAAACAATGGTGCAAGTAAAAGAATCTAATTTTTGGTATCAGTATTCAGTATACTAACACACAGACGAATCTTTGATGCTATTTCCTCAAACAATGGTGCAAGTAAAAATCTAATTTTTGGTATCAGTATTCAGTATACTAACACACAGACGATCTTTGATGCTATTTCCTCAAACAATGGTGCAAGTAAAAGATCTAATTTTTGGTATCAGTATTCAGTTAACTAAACACACAGACATCTTTGATGCTATTTCCTCAAACAATGGTGCAAGTAAAAGATCTATTTTTGGTATCAGTATTCAGTATAACTAACACACAGACGATCTTTGATGCTATTTCCTCAAACAATGGTGCAAGTAAAAGACTATTTTTGGTATCAGTATCAGTATACTAACACACAACGATCTTTGATGCTATTTCCTCAAACAATGTGCAAGTAAAAGAATCAATTTTTGGTATCAGTATTCAGTATACTAACACACAGACGATCTTTGATGCTAATTCCTCAAACAATGGTGCAAGTAAGAAATCTAATTTTTGGTATCAGTATTCAGTATACTAACACACAGAACGACTTTGATGCTATTTCCTCAAACAATGGTGCAAGTAAAAATCTCAATTTTGGTATCAGTATTCAGTATACTACACACAGACAATCTTTGATGCTATTTCCTCAAACAATAGGTGCAAGTAAAAGAACTAATTTTTGGTATCAGTATTCAGTATACTAACACACAGACGATCTTTGATGCTATTTCCTCAAACAATAGTGGCAAGTAAAAGAATCTAATTTTTGGTATCAGTATTCAGTATACTAACACACAGACGATCTTGATGCTATTTCCTCAAACAATGGTGCAAGTAAAAGAATCTCATTTTTGTATCAGTATTCAGTATACTAACACACAGACGATCTTTGATGCTATTTCCTCAAACAATGTGCAAGTAAAAGATCTAATTTTTGGTATCAGTATTCAGATATACTAACACACAGACGATCTTTGATGCTATTTCCTCAAACAATGGTGCAAGTAAAAGAATCTAATTTTTGGTATCAGTATTCAGAATACTAACACACAACGATCTTTGATGCTATTTCCTCAAACAATAGTGCAAGAAAAGAATCTACATTTTGGTATCAGTATTCAGTATACTAACACACAGACATCTTTGATGCTATTTCCTCAAACAATAGGTGCAAGTAAAAGAACTAATTTTTGGTATCAGTATTCAGTATACTAACACACAGACGATCTTTGATGCTATTTCCTCAAACAATAGGTGCAAGTAAAGACTAATTTTGGTATCAGTATTCAGTATACTAACACACAACGATCTTTGATGCTATTTCCTCAAACAATGTGCAAGTAAAGACATTTTGTATCAGTATTCAGTATACTAACACACAGACGATCTTTGATGCTATTCCTCAAACAATAGTGCAAGTAAAAGATCTAATTTTTGGTATCAGTATTCGATATACTAACACACAGACAATCTTTGATGCTATTTCCTCAAACAATAGGTGCAAGTAAAAAATGAATTTTTGGTATCAGTATCAAGTATACTAACACACAGACGATCTTTGATGCTATTTCCTCAAACAATAGGTGCAAGTAAAAGAAATATTTTTGGTATCAGTATTCAGTACTAACACACAGACGATCTTTATGCTATTTCCTCAAACAATGTGCAAGTAAAGAATCTAATTTTTTGTATCAGTATTCAGTATACTAACACACAGACGATCTTTGATGCTATTTCCTCAAACAATGGTGCAAGAAAAGAACTAATTTTTGGTATCAGTATTCAGTATACTAACACACAACATCTTTTGATGCTATTTCCTCAAACATAGGTGCAAGTAAAAGAACTAATTTTTGGTATCAGTATTCAGTATACTAACACACAGACGATCTTTGATGCTATTTCCTCAAACAATAGTGCAAGTAAAGAACTACATTTTTGGTATCAGTATTCAGTATACTAACACACAGACGAATCTTTGATGCTATTTCCTCAAACATAGTGCAAGTAAAAGAACTATTTGGTATCAGTATTCAGTAGTACTAACACACAGACGATCTTTGATGCATTTCCTCAAACAATGGTGCAAGTAAAGAACTAATTTTTGGTATCAGTATTCAGTATACTAACACACAGACGATCTTTGATGCTATTTCCTCAACAATGTGCAAGTAAAAGAACTAATTTTTGGTATCAGTATTCAGATACTAACACACAGACATCTTTGATGCTATTTCCTCAAACATAGTGCAAGTAAAGAATCTACATTTTTGGTATCAGTATTCAGTATACTAACACACAGACGATCTTTGATGCTATTTCCTCAAACAATGGTCAAGTAAAAGAACTATTTTTGGTATCAGTATTCAGTATACTAACACACAGACAATCTTTGATGCTATTTCCTCAAACAATGTGCAAGTAAAAGACTAATTTTTTGGTATCAGTATTCAGTATACTAACACACAGACGATCTTTGATGCTATTTCCTCAAACAATGGTGCAAGTAAAAGAACTAATTTTTGGTATCAGTATTCAGTATACAACACACAGACAACTTTGATGCTATTTCCTCAAACAATGGTGCAAGTAAAAGACTAATTTTTGGTATCAGTATTCAGTATACTAACACACAGACGATCTTTGATGCTATTTCCTCAAACAATGGTGCAAGTAAAAGAACAATTTTTGGTATCAGTATTCAGTATACTAACACACAGACAATCTTTGATGCTATTTCCTCAAACAATAGTGCAAGTAAAAGAACTAATTTTGGTATCAGTATTCAGTATACTAACACACAGACGATCTTTGATGCTATTTCCTCAAACAAAGTGCAAGTAAAAGAACTAATTTTTGGTATCAGTATTCAGTATACTAAACACAGACGATCTTTGATGCTATTTCCTCAACAATAGGTGCAAGTAAAAGAACTCATTTTTGGTATCAGTATTCAGTATAACTAACACACAGACGATCTTTGATGCTATTTCCTCAAACAATGGTGCAAGTAAAAGACTAATTTTTGGTATCAGTATTCAGTATACTAACACACAGACATCTTTGATGCTATTTCCTCAAACAATGTGCAAGTAAAGAGACTACATTTTTGGTATCAGTATTCAGTATACTAACACACAGACGATCTTTGATGCTATTTCCTCAAACAATGTGCAAGTAAAGAACTAATTTTTGGTATCAGTATTCAGTATACTAACACACAGACGATCTTTGATGCTATTTCCTCAAACATAGTGCAAGTAAAAGAACTAATTTTTGGTATCAGTATTCAGTATACTAACAACACCAGACGATCTTTGATGCTATTTCCTCAAACAATGGTGCAAGTAAAGAATCTAATTTTTGGTATCAGTATTCAGTATACTAACACACAGACATCTTTGATGCTATTTCCTCAAACAATGTGCAAGTAAAAGAACTAATTTTGGTATCAGTATTCAGTATACTACACACAGACGATCTTTGATGCTATTTCCTCAAACAATGTCAAGAAAAGAATCTAATTTTTGGTATCAGTATTCAGTATACTAACACACAGACAATCTTTGATGCTATTTCCTCAAACAATGTGCAAGTAAAGAAACTAATTTTGGTATCAGATTCACATATACTAACACACAGACGATCTTTGATGCTATTTCCTCAAACAATGGTGCAAGTAAAAGAATCTCATTTTTGGATCAGTATTCAGTATACTAACACACAGACGATCTTTGATGCTATTTCCTCAATCAATGGTGCAAGTAAAAGACTCATTTTTGGTATCAGTATTCAGTATACTAACACACAGAGATCTTTGATGCTATTTCCTCAAACAATGTGCAAGTAAAAGAACAATTTTGGTATCATGTATTCAGTATACTAACACACAGACGATCTTTGATGCTATTTCCTCAAACAATAGTGCAAGTAAAAGAACTAATTTTTGGTATCAGTATTCAGTATACTAACACACAGACAATCTTTGATGCTATTTCCTCAAACAATGGTGCAAGTAAAAGATCCATTTTTGGTATCAGTATTCAGTATACTAACACACAGACGATCTTTGATGCTATTTCCTCAAACAAGGTGCAAGTAAAAGACTAATTTTTGGTATCAGTATTCAGTATACTAACACACAGACGATCTTTGATGCTATTTCCTCAAACAATAGTGCAAGTAAAAGAACTAATTTTTGGTATCAGTATTCAGTATACTAACACACAGACGATCTTTGATGCTATTTCCTCAAACAAATGGTGCAAGTAAAAGACTAATTTTTGGTATCAGTATTCAGTATACTAACACACAGACGATCTTTGATGCTATTTCCTCAAACAATAGTGCAAGTAAAAGAACTAATTTTTGGTATCAGTATTCAGTATACTAACACACAGACGATCTTTGATGCTATTTCCTCAAACAATAGTGCAAGTAAAGAAGCTATTTTTGATCAGTATTCAGATATACTAACACACAGACGATCTTTGATGCTATTCCTCAAACAATGGTGCAAGTAAAAGATCTCATTTTTGGTATCAGTATTCAGTATACTACACACAGAGATCTTTGATGCTATTTCCTCAAACAATGGTGCAAGTAAAAGAACTAATTTTTGGTATCAGTATTCAGTATACTAACACACAGACGATCTTTGATGCTATTTCCCTCAAACAATGTGCAAGAAAAGAACTAATTTTTGGTATCAGTATTCAGTATACTAACACACAGACGATCTTTGATGCTATTTCCTCAAACAATGGTGCAAGTAAAAGAACTAATTTTTGGTATCAGTATTCAGTATACTAACACACAGACGATCTTTGATGCTATTTCCTCAACAATGGTGCAAGTAAAAGAACTAATTTTTGGTATCAGTATTCAGTATACTAACACACAGACGATCTTTGATGCTATTTCTCAAACAATGTGCAAGTAAAAGACTAATTTTTGGATCAGTATTCAGTATACTAAAACACAGACGATCTTTGATGCTATTTCCTCAAACAATGGTGCAAGTAAAGAACAATTTTGGTATCAGTATTCAGTATACTAACACACAGACGATCTTTGATGCTATTTCCTCAAACATAGTGCAATAAAAAGATCTAAATTTTGGTATCAGTATTCAGTATACTAACACACAGACGATCTTGATGCTTTCCTCAAACAATAGTGCAAGTAAAAGAACTAATTTTTGGTATCAGTATTCAGTATACTAAACACACAGACGATCTTTGATGCTATTTCCTCAAACAATAGTGCAAGTAAAAGAACTAATTTTTGGTATCAGTATTCATGATTACTAACACACAGACGATCTTTGATGCTATTTCCTCAACAAACATGGTTGCAAGTAAAAGAACTAATTTTGGTATCAGTATTCAGTATACTAACACACAGACGATCTTTGATGCTATTTCCTCAAACATAGTGCAAGTAAAAGAACTAATTTTTGGTATCAGTATTCAGTATACTAACACACAGACGATCTTTGATGCTATTTCCTCAAACAATGGTGCAAGTAAAAGAACTAATTTTGGATTCAGTATTCAGTTTACTAACACACAGACGATCTTTGATGCTATTTCTCAAACAATAGTGCAAGTAAAAGAACTAATTTTTGGTATCAGTATTCAGTATACTAACACACAGACGATCTTTGATGCTATTTCCTCAAACAATGTGCAAGTAAAAGAACTAATTTTTGGTATCAGTATTCAGTATACTAACACACAGACGACTATCTTTGATGCTATTTCCTCAACAACAATAGTGCAAGTAAAAGAAACTAATTTTTGTATCAGTATTCAGTATACTAACACACAGACGATCTTTGAGTCTATCTATCTCATATCAATACAAACAATATGGTCAGTAAACAGAAAACTAATTTTTTCGGTATCAGTATCAGTATACTAACACACACAGAACGATCTTTGATGCTATTTCCTCAAACATGGTGCAAGTAAAAGAACTAATTTTTGGTATCAGTATCAGTATACTAACACACAGACGATCTTTGATGCTATTTCCTCAAACAATGTGCAAGTAAAAGAACTAATTTTTGGTATCAGTATTCAGTATACTAACACACAGACGATCTTTGATGCTATTTCCTCAAACAATGGTGCAAGTAAAAGAACTAATTTTGGTATCAGTATTTAGTATACTAACACACAGACGATCTTTGATGCTATTTCCTCAAACAATGGTGCAAGTAAAAAGAACTAATTTTTGGTATCAGTATTCAGTATACTAACACACAGACGATCTTTGATGCTATTTCCTCAACAATTGTGCAAGTAAAAGACTAATTTTGGTATCAGTATTCAGTATACTAACACACAGACGATCTTTGATGCTATTTCCTCAAACAATGTGCAAGTAAAAGAACTAATTTTGTATCAGTATTCAGTATACTAACACACAGACGATCTTTGATGCTATTTCCTCAAACAATAGTGCAAGTAAAAGAACTAATTTTTGGTATCAGTATTCAGTTATACTAACACACAGACGATCTTTGATGCTATTCCTCAAACAATGTGCAAGTAAAGAACAATTTTTGATCAGTATTCAGTATACTAACACACAGACGACTTTGATGCTATTTCCCAAACAATGTGCAAGTAAAAAATCTAATTTTTGGTATCAGTATTCAGTATACTAACACACAGACGATCTTTGATGCTATTTCCTCAAACAATAGTGCAAGTAAAAGAACTAATTTTTGGTATCAGTATTCAGTATACTAACACACAGACGATCTTTGATGCTATTTCCTCAAACAATGGTGCAAGTAAAAGAACTAATTTTTGGTATCAGTATTCAGTATACTAACACACAGACGATCTTTGATGCTATTTCCTCAACAATGTGCAAGTAAAAACTAATTTTTGTATCAGTATTCAGTATACTAACACACAGACATCTTTGATGCTATTTCCTCAAACAATGTGCAAGTAAAAGAACTAATTTTTGGTATCAGTATTCAGTATACTAACACACAGACGATCTTTGATGCTATTTCCTCAAACAATAGTGCAAGTAAAGAACTAATTTTTGGTATCAGTATTCAGTATACTAACACACAGACAGATCTTTGATGCTATTTCCTCAAACATAGTGCAAGTAAAAGACTAATTTTTGGTATCAGTATTCAGTATACCACACACAGACGATCTTTGATGCTATTTCCTCAAACAATAGTGCAAGTAAAAGAACTAATTTTTGGTATCAGTATTCAGTATACTAACACACAGACGATCTTTGATGCTATTTCCTCAAACAATTGTGCAAGTAAAAGAACTAATTTTTGGTATCAGTATTCAGTATACTAACACACAGACGATCTTTGATGCTATTTCCTCAAACAATGTGCAAGTAAAAGAACTAATTTTGGTATCAGTATTCAGTATACTAAACAAACAGACGATCTTTGATGCTATTTCCTCAAACAATGGTGCAAGTAAAAGAACTAATTTTTGGTATCAGTATTCAGTATACTAACACACAGACGATCTTTGATGCTATTTCCTCAAACAATAGTGCAAGTAAAAGATACTAATTTTTGTATCAGTATTCAGTATACTAACACCAGACGATCTTTGATGCTATTTCCTCAAACAATGGTGCAAGTAAAAGAACTAATTTTTGGTATCAGTATTCAGTATACTAACACACAGACGATCTTTGATGCTATTTCCTCAAACATAGTGCAAGTAAAAGAACAATTTTTGTATCAGTACAGTAACTAACACACAGACGATCTTTGATGCATTTCCTCAAACAATGGGCAAGTAAAAGAACTAATTTTGGTATCAGTATTCAGTATACTAACACACAGACGATCTTTATGCTATTTCCTCAAACAATAGTGCAAGTAAAAGAACTAATTTTTTGGTATCAGTATTCAGATATACACACACAGACGATCTTTGATGCTATTTCCTCAAACAATGTGCAAGTAAAAGAAACTAATTTTTGGTATCAGTATTCAGTATACAACACACAGACATCTTTTGATGCTATTTCCTCAAACAATGTGCAAGTAAAAGAACTAATTTTTGGTATCAGTATTCAGTATACTAACACACAGACGATCTTTGATGCTATTTCCTCAAACAATGTGCAAGTAAAAGAAACTATTTGGTATCAGTATTCAGTATACTAACACACAGACGATCTTTGATGCTATTTCCTCAAACAATGGTGCAAGTAAAAGAACTAATTTTTGGTATCAGTATTCAGTATACTAACACACAGACGATCTTGATGCTATTTCCTCAAACAATAGTGTCAAGTAAAGAACTAATTTTTGGTATCAGTATTCAGTATACTAACACACAGACGATCTTTGATGCTATTTCCTCAAACAATGTGCAAGTAAAAGAACTAATTTTTGGTATCAGTATTCAGTATACTAACACACAGACGATCTTTGATGCTATTTCCTCAAACAATGGTGCAAGTAAAAGAACTAATTTTGTGTATCAGTATTCAGTATACTAACACACAGACGATCTTTGATGCTATTTCCTCAAACAATGTGCAAGTAAAAGACTAATTTTTGGTATCAGGATTCAGTATACTAACACACAGACGATCTTTGATGCTATTTCCTCAAAACAATGGTGCAAGTAAAGAAACTAATTTTTGGTATCAGTATTCAGTATACTAACACACAGACGATCTTTGATGCTATTTCCTCAAACAATGTGCAAGTAAAAGAACTAATTTTTTTGTATCAGTATTCAGTATACTACACACAGACGATCTTTGATGCTATTTCCTCAAACAATGGTGCAAGTAAGAACTAATTTTTGGTATCAGTATTCAGTATACTAACACACAGACGATCTTTGATGCTATTTCCTCAAACAATGTGCAAGTAAAAGAACTAATTTTTGTATCAGTATTCAGTATACTAACACACAGACGATCTTTGATGCTATTTCCTCAAACAATAGTGCAAGTAAAAGAACTAATTTTTGGTATCAGTATTCAGTATACTAACACACAGACGATCTTTGATGCTATTTCCTCAAACAATAGGTGCAAGTAAAAAAGATCTAATTTTTGGTATCAGTATTCAGTATACTAACACACAGACGATCTTTGATGCTATTTCCTCAAACAATGGTGCAAGTAAAGAACTAATTTTTGGTATCAGTATTCAGTATACTAACACACAGACGATCTTTGATGCTATTTCCTCAAACAATAGTGCAAGTAAAAGAACTAATTTTTGGTATCAGTATTCAGTATACTAACACACAGACGATCTTTGATGCTATTTCCTCAAACAATGTGCAAGTAAAAGAACTAATTTTTGGTATCAGTATTCAGTATACTAACACACAGACGATTTTGATGCTATTTCCTCAAACAATAGGCAAGTAAAAGAACTAATTTTTGGTATCAGTATTCAGTATACTAACACACAGACGATCTTTGATGCTATTTCCTCAAACAATGTGCAAGTAAAAGAACTAATTTTTGGTATCAGTATTCAGTATACTAACACACAGACGATCTTTGATGCTATTTCCTCAAACAATGGTGCAAGTAAAAGAACTAATTTTTGGTATCAGTATTCAGTATACTAACACACAGACGATCTTTTGATGCTATTTCCTCAAACAATGTGCAAGTAAAAGAACTAATTTTTGGTATCAGTATTCAGTATACTAACACACAGACGATCTTTGATGCTATTTCCTCAAACAATGTGCAAGTAAAAAGATCTAATTTTGTATGTATATCAGTATCAGTATACTAACACACAGACGATCTTTGATGCTATTTCCTCAAACAATGGTGCAAGTAAAAGAACAATTTTTGGTATCAGTATTCAGTATACTAACACACAGACGATCTTTGATGCTATTCTCAAACAATGTGCAAGTAAAAGAACTAATTTTTGGTATCAGTATTCAGTATACTAACACACAGACGATCTTTGATGCTATTTCCTCAACAATGTGCAAGTAAAAGAACTAATTTTTGGTATCAGTATTCAGTATACTAACACACAGACGATTTTGATGCTATTTCCTCAAACAATGGTGCAAGTAAAAAAACTAATTTTTGGTATCAGTATTCAGTATACTAACAACAGACGATCTTTGATGCTATTTCCTCAAACAATGTGCAAGTAAAAGAACTAATTTTGGTATCAGTATTCAGTATACTAACACACAGACGATCTTTGATGCTATTTCCTCAAACAATGTGCAAGTAAAAGAACTAATTTTGGTATCAGTATTC
The DNA here is from genome assembly GCA_023376005.1 of Doryteuthis pealeii. Taxonomy (NCBI): domain Eukaryota; kingdom Metazoa; phylum Mollusca; class Cephalopoda; order Myopsida; family Loliginidae; genus Doryteuthis; species Doryteuthis pealeii. The sequence goes on along the minus strand of CM042176.1, from coordinate 16,961,138 downwards.
AGTAGTACTAACACACAGACGATCTTTGATGCTATTTCCTCAAACAATGTGCAAGTAAAAGACTAATTTTTGGTATCAGTATTCAGTATACTAACACACAGACGATCTTTGATGCTATTTCCTCAAACAATAGTGCAAGTAAAAGAACTAATTTTTGTATCAGTATTCAGTATACTAACACACAGACAGATCTTTGATGCTATTTCCTCAAACAATGTGCAAGTAAAAGAACTAATTTTTGTATCAGTATTCAGTATACTAACACACAGACGATCTTTGATGCTATTTCCTCAAACAATGTGCAAGTAAAAGAACTAATTTTTGGTATCAGTATTCAGTATACTAACACACAGACGATCTTTGATGCTATTTCCTCAAACAATAGTTGCAAGTAAAGAACTAATTTTTGTATCAGTATTCAGTATACTAACACACAGACGATCTTTGATGCTATTTCCTCAAACAATGTGCAAGTAAAGAGACTAATTTTGGTATCAGTATTCAGTATACTAACACACAGCGATCTTTGATGCTATTTCCTCAAACAATGGTGCAAGTAAAAGAACTAATTTTTGTATCAGTATTCAGTATACTAACACACAGACGATCTTTGATGCTATTTCCTCAAACAATGGATGCAAGTAAAAGAATCTAATTTTTGGTATCAGTATTCAGTATACTAACACACAGACGATCTTTGATGCTATTTCCTCAAACAATGTGCAAGTAAAAGAACTAATTTTGGTATCAGTATTCAGTATACTAACACACAGACGATCTTTGTGCTATTTCCTCAAAACAATGGTGCAAGTAAAAGATAATTTTGTATCAGTATTCAGTATACTAACACACAGACGATCTTTGATGCTATTTCCTCAAACAATGTGCAAGTAAAAGAACTAATTTTGTATCAGTATTCAGTATACTAACACACAGACGATCTTTGATGCTATTTCCTCAAACAATAGTGCAAGTAAAAGAACTAATTTTTGGTATCAGTATTCAGTATACTAACACACAGACGATCTTTGATGCTATTTCCTCAAACAATGTGCAAGTAAAAGAAACTAATTTTTTGGTATCAGTATTCAGTTATACTAACACACAGACGATCTTTGATGCTATTTCCTCAAACAATGGTGCAAGTAAAAGACTAATTTTGTATCAGTATTCAGTATACTAACACACAGACGATCTTTGATGCTATTTCCTCAAACAATGTGCAAGTAAAGAACTAATTTTTGGTATCAGTATTCAGTATACTAACACACAGACGATCTTTGATGCTATTTCCTCAAACAATGTGCAAGTAAAAGAACTAATTTTTGGTATCAGTATTTCAGTATACTAACACACAGACGATCTTTGATGCTATTTCCTCAAACAATAGTGCAAGTAAAAGAACTAATTTTGGTATCAGTATTCAGTATACTAACACACAGACGATCTTTGATGCTATTTCCTCAAACAATAGTGCAAGTAAAAGAACTAATTTTTGGTTATCAGTATTCAGTATACTAACACACAGACGATCTTTGATGCTATTTCCTCAAACAATGTGCAAGTAAAAGAACTAATTTTTGGTATCAGTATTCAGTATACTAACACACAGACGATCTTTGATGCTATTTCCTCAAACAATGTGCAAGTAAAAGAACTAATTTTTGGTATCAGTATTCAGTATACTAACACACAGACGATCTTTGATGCTATTTCCTCAAACAATAGGTGCAAGTAAAAGACTAATTTTTGTATCAGTATTCAGTATATACTAACACACAGACGATCTTTGATGCTATTTCCTCAAACAATGGTGCAAGTAAAAGAACTAATTTTGGTTATCAGTATTCGAGTATACTAACACACAGCACGTCTTTGATGCTATTTCCTCAAACAATGTGCAAGTAAAAGAGATCTAATTTTGTATCAGTATTCAGTATTACTAACACACAGAACGATCTTTGATGCTATTTCCTCAAACAATGTGCAAGTAAAGAACTAATATTTTGGTATCAGTATTCAGTATACTAACACACAGACGATCTTTGATGCTATTCCTCAAACAATAGTGCAAGTAAAAGAACTAATTTTGTATCAGTATTCAGTATACTAACACACAGACGATCTTTGATGCTATTTCCTCAAACAATGGTGCAAGTAAAGACTAATTTTTGTATCAGTATTCAGTATACTAACAACACAGACGATCTTTGATGCTATTTCCTCAAACAAATGTGCAAGTAAAAGATCTAATTTTTGGTATCAGTATTCAGTATACTAACACACAGACGATCTTTGATGCTATTTCCTCAAACAATGGTGCAAGTAAAGATCTAATTTTTGGTATCAGTATTCAGTATACTAACACACAGACGATCTTTGATGCTATTTCCTCAAACAATGTGCAAGTAAAAGAACTAATTTTTGGTATCAGTATTCAGTATACTAACACACAGACGATCTTTGATGCTATTTCCTCAACAATGTGCAAGTAAAGAACTAATTTTTGGTATCAGTATTCAGTATACTAACACACAGACGATCTTTGATGCTATTTCCTCAACAACAATGGTGCAAGTAAAAGAACTAATTTTTGGTATCAGTATTCAGTATACTAACACACAGACGATCTTTGATGCTATTTCCTCAAACAATAGTGCAAGTAAAAGAACTAATTTTTGTATCAGTATTCAGTATACTAACACACAGACGATCTTTGATGCTATTTCCTCAACAATGGTGCAAGTAAAAGAACTAATTTTTGCAGTGATTCAGATCATACGACTTAGTCATCATTATGTAAGAAAACTAATACTAATACTGAAGAACACACAGACATACAACTAAAAATATAGAAAGCATATCACTATACAATGTTCCAACAAGGGCTAAAGTAAAACTAAAAATTTGTATCAGTATTCAGTATACTAACACACAGACATCTTTGATGCTATTTCCTCAAACAATAGTGCAAGTAAAGAACTAATTTTTGGTATCAGTATTCAGTATTACTAACACACAGAACGATCTTGATGCTATTTCCTCAAACAATGTGCAAGTAAAAGAACTAATTTTTGGTATCAGTTATTTCAGTATACTAACACACAGACGATCTTTGATGCTATTTCCTCAAACAATGGTGCAAGTAAAAGAACTAATTTTTGGTATCAGTATTCAGTATACTAACACACAGACATCTTTGATGCTATTTCCTCAAACAATGTGCAAGTAAAAGAACTAATTTTGGTATCAGTATTCAGTATACTAACACACAGACGATCTTTGATGCTATTTCCTCAAACAAGTAGTGCAAGTAAAAGAACTAATTTTTGGTATCAGTATTCAGTATACTAACACACAGACGATCTTTGATGCTATTTCCTCAAACAATAGTGCAAGTAAAAGAACTAATTTTGTATCAGTATTCAGTATACTAACACACAGACGATCTTTGATGCTATTTCCTCAAACAATGTGCAAGTAAAGAACTAATTTTTGGTATCAGTATTCAGTATACTAACACACAGACGATCTTTGATGCTATTTCCTCAAACAATGGTCAAGTAAAAGAACTAATTTTGGTATCAGTATTCAGTATACTAACACACAGACAATCTTTGATGCTATTTCCTCAAACAATGTGCAAGTAAAAGAACTAATTTTTGGTATCAGTATTCAGTATACTAACACACAGACGATCTTTGATGCTATTTCCTCAACAATAGTGCAAGTAAAAGAACTAATTTTTGGTATCAGTATTCAGTATACTAACACACAGACGATCTTTGATGCTATTTCCTCAAACAATGGTGCAAGTAAAAGAACTAATTTTTGGTATCAGTATTCAGTATACTAACACACAGACGATCTTTGATGCTATTTCCTCAAACAATAGTGCAAGTAAAAGAACTAATTTTTTGGTATCAGTATTCAGTATACTAACACACAGACGATCTTTGATGCTATTTCCTCAAACAATGGTGCAAGTAAAAGAACTAATTTTTGTATCAGTATTCAGTATACTAACACACAGACGATCTTTGATGCTATTTCTCAAACAATTGGTGCAAGTAAAAGAACTAATTTTTTCGTATCAGTATTCAGTATACTAACACACAGACAATCTTTGATGCTATTTCCTCAAACAATAGTGCAAGTAAAAGAACTAATTTGGTATCAGTATTCAGTATACTAACACACAGACGATCTTTGATGCTATTTCCTCAAACAATAGTGCAAGTAAAAGAAACTAATTTTTTGTATCAGTATTCAGTATACTAACACACAGACGATCTTTGATGCTATTTCCTCAAACAATGTGCAAGTAAAAGAACTAATTTTTGGTATCAGTATTCAGATACTAACACACAGACGATCTTTGATGCTATTTCCTCAAACAATAGTGCAAGTAAAAGAACTAATTTTTGGTATCAGTATTCAGTATACTAACACACAGACGATCTTTGATGCTATTTCCTCAAACAATGGTGCAAGTAAAAGAACTAATTTTTGGTATCAGTATTCAGTATACTAACACACAGACATCTTGATGCTATTTCCTTCAAAACATAAGGTGCAAGTAAAAGAACTAATTTTGTATCAGTATTCAGTATACTAACACACAGACAATCTTTGATGCTATTTCCTCAAACAATGTGCAAGTAAAAGAAACTAATTTTTGTATCAGTATTCAGTATACTAACACACAGACAATCTTTGATGCTATTTCCTCAAACAATGGTGCAAGTAAAAGAACTAATTTTTGTATCAGTATTCAGTATACTAACACACAGACGATCTTTGATGCTATTTCCTCAAACAATGGTGCAAAGTAAAAGAACTAATTTTTGGTATCAGTATTCAGTATACTAACACACAGACAATCTTTGATGCTATTTCCTCAAACAATAGTGCAAGTAAAAGAACTAATTTTTGGTATCAGTATTCAGTATACTAACACACAGACGATCTTTGATGCTATTTCCTCAAACAATGGTGCAAGTAAAAGAACTAATTTTTGTATTCAGTATTCAGTATACTAACAACACAGACGATCTTTGATGCTATTTCCTCAAACAATAGTGCAAGTTAAAAGAACTAATTTTTGGTATCAGTATTCAGTATACTAACACACAGACATCTTTGATGCTATTTCCTCAAACAATGTGCAAGTAAAAGAACTAATTTTTCGGTATCAGTATTCAGTATACTAACACACAGACGAATCTTTGATGCTATTTCCCAAACAATGTGCAAGTAAAAGAACTAATTTTTGGTATCAGTATTCAGTATACTAAACACACAGACAATCTTTGGATGCTATTTCCTCAAACAATGAGTGCAAGTAAAAGAACTAATTTTGGTATCAGTATTCAGTATACTAACACACAGACGATCTTGATGCTATTTCCTCAAACAATAGTGCAAGTAAAAGAACTAATTTTTGGTATCAGTATTCAGTATACTAACACACAGACAATCTTTGATGCTATTTCCTCAAACAATGGTGCAAGTAAAAGAACAATTTTTGGTATCAGTATTCAGTATACTAACACACAGACAATCTTTGATGCTATTTCCTCAAACAATAGTGCAAGTAAAAGAACTAATTTTTTGTATCAGTATTCAGTATACTAACACACAGACGATCTTGATGCTATTTCCTCTCAAACAATAGTGCAAGTAAAAGAACTAATTTTGGTATCAGTATTCAGTATACTAACACACAGACATCTTTGATGCTATTTCCTCAAACAATAGTGCAAGTAAAAGAACTAATTTTTGGTATCAGTATTCAGTAACTAACACACAGACGATCTTTGATGCTATTTCCTCAAACAATAGTGCAAGTAAAAGAACTAATTTTTGTATCAGTATTCAGTATACTAACACACAGACATCTTTGATGCTATTTCCTCAAACAATAGGTGCAAGTAAAAGAACTAATTTTTGGTATCAGTATTCAGTATACTAACACACAGACGATCTTTGATGCTATTTCCTCAAACAAGTAGTGCAAGTAAAAGAACTAATTTTTGGTATCAGTATTCAGTATACTAACACACAGACGATCTTTGATGCTATTTCCTCAAACAATAGTGCAAGTAAAAGAACTAATTTTGCGTATCAGTATTCAGTATACAACACACAGACGATCTTTGATGCTATTTCCTCAAACAATAGTGCAAGTAAAAGAACTAATTTTTGTATCAGTATTCAGTATACTAACACACAGACATCTTGATGCTATTTCCTTCAAACAATGTGCAAGTAAAAGAACTAATTTTGGTATCAGTATTCAGTATACTAACACACAGACGATCTTTGATGCTATTTCCTCAACAATAGTGCAAGTAAAAAAAGACTAATTTTGGTATCAGTATCAGTATACTAACACACAGACATCTTGATTGCTATTTCCTCAAACAATAGTGCAAGTAAAAGAACTAATTTTTGGTATCAGTATTCTAGTACTAACCACACAGACGATTCTTTGATGCTATTTCCTCAAACAAAGGTGCAAGTAAAAGAACTAATTTTTGTATCAGTATTCAGTAACTAACACACAGACGATCTTTGATGCTATTTCCTCAAACAATAGTGCAAGTAAAAGAACTAATTTTTGTATCAGTATTCAGTATACTAACACACAGACATCTTTGATGCTATTTCCTCAAACAATAGTGCAAGTAAAAGAACTAATTTTTGGTATCAGTATTCAGGATTACTAACACACAGACGATCTTTGATGCTATTTCCTCAAACATAGTGCAAGTAAAGAACTAATTTTTATGGATCAGTATCAGTATACTAACACACAGACGATCTTGTGCTATTTTCCATCAACAATAGGCTAAGTAAAAGAACTAATTTTTGGATCGGGTATCGAGAGAGATCAGTATACTAACACACAACGATCTTTGATGCTATTTCCTCAAACAATGGTGCAAGTAAAAGATCTAATTTTTGGTATCAGTATTCAGTATACTAACACACAGACGATCTTTGATGCTATTTCCTCAAACAATGTGCAAGTAAAAGATCTAATTTTTGGTATCAGTATTCAGTATACTAACACACAGACGATCTTTGATGCTATTTCCTCAAACAATGGTGCAAGTAAAAGATCTAATTTTTGGTATCAGTATTCAGTATACTAACACACACGATCTTTGATGCTATTTCCTCAAACAATGGTGCAAGTAAAAGATCTAATTTTTGGTATCAGTATTCAGTATACTAACACACAGACGATCTTTGATGCTATTTCCTCAAACAATGGTGCAAGTAAAAGATCTAATTTTTGGTATCAGTATTCAGTATACTAACACACAGACGATCTTTGATGCTATTTCCTCAAACAATGGTGCAAGTAAAAGATCTAATTTTTGGTATCAGTATTCAGTATACTAACACACAGACGATCTTTGATGCTATTTCCTCAAACAATGGTGCAAGTAAAAGATCTAATTTTTGGTATCAGTATTCAGTATACTAACACACAGACGATCTTTGATGCTATTTCCTCAAACAATGGTGCAAGTAAAAGATCTAATTTTTGGTATCAGTATTCAGTATACTAACACACAGACGATCTTTGATGCTATTTCCTCAAACAATGGTGCAAGTAAAAGATCTAATTTTTGGTATCAGTATTCAGTATACTAACACACACGATCTTTGATGCTATTTCCTCAAACAATGGTGCAAGTAAAAGATCTAATTTTTGGTATCAGTATTCAGTATACTAACACACAGACGATCTTTGATGCTATTTCCTCAAACAATGGTGCAAGTAAAAGATCTAATTTTTGGTATCAGTATTCAGTATACTAACACACAGACGATCTTTGATGCTATTTCCTCAAACAATGGTGCAAGTAAAAGATCTAATTTTTGGTATCAGTATTCAGTATACTAACACACAGACGATCTTTGATGCTATTTCCTCAAACAATGGTGCAAGTAAAAGATCTAATTTTTGGTATCAGTATTCAGTATACTAACACACACGATCTTTGATGCTATTTCCTCAAACAATGGTGCAAGTAAAAGATCTAATTTTTGGTATCAGTATTCAGTATACTAACACACAGACGATCTTTGATGCTATTTCCTCAAACAATGGTGCAAGTAAAAGATCTAATTTTTGGTATCAGTATTCAGTATACTAACACACAGACGATCTTTGATGCTATTTCCTCAAACAATGGTGCAAGTAAAAGATCTAATTTTTGGTATCAGTATTCAGTATACTAACACACAGACGATCTTTGATGCTATTTCCTCAAACAATGGTGCAAGTAAAAGATCTAATTTTTGGTATCAGTATTCAGTATACTAACACACAGACGATCTTTGATGCTATTTCCTCAAACAATGGTGCAAGTAAAAGATCTAATTTTTGGTATCAGTATTCAGTATACTAACACACAGACGATCTTTGATGCTATTTCCTCAAACAATGGTGCAAGTAAAAGATCTAATTTTTGGTATCAGTATTCAGTATACTAACACACAGACGATCTTTGATGCTATTTCCTCAAACAATGGTGCAAGTAAAAGATCTAATTTTTGGTATCAGTATTCAGTATACTAACACACAGACGATCTTTGATGCTATTTCCTCAAACAATGGTGCAAGTAAAAGATCTAATTTTTGGTATCAGTATTCAGTATACTAACACACAGACGATCTTTGATGCTATTTCCTCAAACAATGGTGCAAGTAAAAGATCTAATTTTTGGTATCAGTATTCAGTATACTAACACACAGACGATCTTTGATGCTATTTCCTCAAACAATGGTGCAAGTAAAAGATCTAATTTTTGGTATCAGTATTCAGTATACTAACACACAGACGATCTTTGATGCTATTTCCTCAAACAATGGTGCAAGTAAAAGATCTAATTTTTGGTATCAGTATTCAGTATACTAACACACAGACGATCTTTGATGCTATTTCCTCAAACAATGGTGCAAGTAAAAGATCTAATTTTTGGTATCAGTATTCAGTATACTAACACACAGACGATCTTTGATGCTATTTCCTCAAACAATGGTGCAAGTAAAAGATCTAATTTTTGGTATCAGTATTCAGTATACTAACACACAGACGATCTTTGATGCTATTTCCTCAAACAATGGTGCAAGTAAAAGATCTAATTTTTGGTATCAGTATTCAGTATACTAACACACAGACGATCTTTGATGCTATTTCCTCAAACAATGGTGCAAGTAAAAGATCTAATTTTTGGTATCAGTATTCAGTATACTAACACACAGACGATCTTTGATGCTATTTCCTCAAACAATGGTGCAAGTAAAAGATCTAATTTTTGGTATCAGTATTCAGTATACTAACACACAGACGATCTTTGATGCTATTTCCTCAAACAATGGTGCAAGTAAAAGATCTAATTTTTGGTATCAGTATTCAGTATACTAACACACAGACGATCTTTGATGCTATTTCCTCAAACAATGGTGCAAGTAAAAGATCTAATTTTTGGTATCAGTATTCAGTATACTAACACACAGACGATCTTTGATGCTATTTCCTCAAACAATGGTGCAAGTAAAAGATCTAATTTTTGGTATCAGTATTCAGTATACTAACACACACGATCTTTGATGCTATTTCCTCAAACAATGGTGCAAGTAAAAGATCTAATTTTTGGTATCAGTATTCAGTATACTAACACACACGATCTTTGATGCTATTTCCTCAAACAATGGTGCAAGTAAAAGATCTAATTTTTGGTATCAGTATTCAGTATACTAACACACAGACGATCTTTGATGCTATTTCCTCAAACAATGGTGCAAGTAAAAGATCTAATTTTTGGTATCAGTATTCAGTATACTAACACACAGACGATCTTTGATGCTATTTCCTCAAACAATGGTGCAAGTAAAAGATCTAATTTTTGGTATCAGTATTCAGTATACTAACACACAGACGATCTTTGATGCTATTTCCTCAAACAATGGTGCAAGTAAAAGATCTAATTTTTGGTATCAGTATTCAGTATACTAACACACAGACGATCTTTGATGCTATTTCCTCAAACAATGGTGCAAGTAAAAGATCTAATTTTTGGTATCAGTATTCAGTATACTAACACACAGACGATCTTTGATGCTATTTCCTCAAACAATGGTGCAAGTAAAAGATCTAATTTTTGGTATCAGTATTCAGTATACTAACACACAGACGATCTTTGATGCTATTTCCTCAAACAATGGTGCAAGTAAAAGATCTAATTTTTGGTATCAGTATTCAGTATACTAACACACAGACGATCTTTGATGCTATTTCCTCAAACAATGGTGCAAGTAAAAGATCTAATTTTTGGTATCAGTATTCAGTATACTAACACACAGACGATCTTTGATGCTATTTCCTCAAACAATGGTGCAAGTAAAAGATCTAATTTTTGGTATCAGTATTCAGTATACTAACACACAGACGATCTTTGATGCTATTTCCTCAAACAATGGTGCAAGTAAAAGATCTAATTTTTGGTATCAGTATTCAGTATACTAACACACAGACGATCTTTGATGCTATTTCCTCAAACAATGGTGCAAGTAAAAGATCTAATTTTTGGTATCAGTATTCAGTATACTAACACACAGACGATCTTTGATGCTATTTCCTCAAACAATGGTGCAAGTAAAAGATCTAATTTTTGGTATCAGTATTCAGTATACTAACACACAGACGATCTTTGATGCTATTTCCTCAAACAATGGTGCAAGTAAAAGATCTAATTTTTGGTATCAGTATTCAGTATACTAACACACAGACGATCTTTGATGCTATTTCCTCAAACAATGGTGCAAGTAAAAGATCTAATTTTTGGTATCAGTATTCAGTATACTAACACACAGATCTTTGATGCTATTTCCTCAAACAATGGTGCAAGTAAAAGATCTAATTTTTGGTATCAGTATTCAGTATACTAACACAGACGATCTTTGATGCTATTTCCTCAAACAATGGTGCAAGTAAAAGATCTAATTTTTGGTATCAGTATTCAGTATACTAACACACAGACGATCTTTGATGCTATTTCCTCAAACAATGGTGCAAGTAAAAGATCTAATTTTTGGTATCAGTATTCAGTATACTAACACACAGACGATCTTTGATGCTATTTCCTCAAACAATGGTGCAAGTAAAAGATCTAATTTTTGGTATCAGTATTCAGTATACTAACACACAGACGATCTTTGATGCTATTTCCTCAAACAATGGTGCAAGTAAAAGATCTAATTTTTGGTATCAGTATTCAGTATACTAACACACAGACGATCTTTGATGCTATTTCCTCAAACAATGGTGCAAGTAAAAGATCTAATTTTTGGTATCAGTATTCAGTATACTAACACACAGACGATCTTTGATGCTATTTCCTCAAACAATGGTGCAAGTAAAAGATCTAATTTTTGGTATCAGTATTCAGTATACTAACACACAGACGATCTTTGATGCTATTTCCTCAAACAATGGTGCAAGTAAAAGATCTAATTTTTGGTATCAGTATTCAGTATACTAACACACAGACGATCTTTGATGCTATTTCCTCAAACAATGGTGCAAGTAAAAGATCTAATTTTTGGTATCAGTATTCAGTATACTAACACACAGACGATCTTTGATGCTATTTCCTCAAACAATGGTGCAAGTAAAAGATCTAATTTTTGGTATCAGTATTCAGTATACTAACACACAGACGATCTTTGATGCTATTTCCTCAAACAATGGTGCAAGTAAAAGATCTAATTTTTGGTATCAGTATTCAGTATACTAACACACAGACGATCTTTGATGCTATTTCCTCAAACAATGGTGCAAGTAAAAGATCTAATTTTTGGTATCAGTATTCAGTATACTAACACACAGACGATCTTTGATGCTATTTCCTCAAACAATGGTGCAAGTAAAAGATCTAATTTTTGGTATCAGTATTCAGTATACTAACACACAGACGATCTTTGATGCTATTTCCTCAAACAATGGTGCAAGTAAAAGATCTAATTTTTGGTATCAGTATTCAGTATACTAACACACAGACGATCTTTGATGCTATTTCCTCAAACAATGGTGCAAGTAAAAGATCTAATTTTTGGTATCAGTATTCAGTATACTAACACACAGACGATCTTTGATGCTATTTCCTCAAACAATGGTGCAAGTAAAAGATCTAATTTTTGGTATCAGTATTCAGTATACTAACACACAGACGATCTTTGATGCTATTTCCTCAAACAATGGTGCAAGTAAAAGATCTAATTTTTGGTATCAGTATTCAGTATACTAACACACAGACGATCTTTGATGCTATTTCCTCAAACAATGGTGCAAGTAAAAGATCTAATTTTTGGTATCAGTATTCAGTATACTAACACACAGACGATCTTTGATGCTATTTCCTCAAACAATGGTGCAAGTAAAAGATCTAATTTTTGGTATCAGTATTCAGTATACTAACACACAGACGATCTTTGATGCTATTTCCTCAAACAATGGTGCAAGTAAAAGATCTAATTTTTGGTATCAGTATTCAGTATACTAACACACAGACGATCTTTGATGCTATTTCCTCAAACAATGGTGCAAGTAAAAGATCTAATTTTTGGTATCAGTATTCAGTATACTAACACACAGACGATCTTTGATGCTATTTCCTCAAACAATGGTGCAAGTAAAAGATCTAATTTTTGGTATCAGTATTCAGTATACTAACACACAGACGATCTTTGATGCTATTTCCTCAAACAATGGTGCAAGTAAAAGATCTAATTTTTGGTATCAGTATTCAGTATACTAACACACAGACGATCTTTGATGCTATTTCCTCAAACAATGGTGCAAGTAAAACTAATTTTTGGTATCAGTATTCAGTATACTAACACACAGACGATCTTTGATGCTATTTCCTCAAACAATGGTGCAAGTAAAAGATCTAATTTTTGGTATCAGTATTCAGTATACTAACACACAGACGATCTTTGATGCTATTTCCTCAAACAATGGTGCAAGTAAAAGATCTAATTTTTGGTATCAGTATTCAGTATACTAACACACAGACGATCTTTGATGCTATTTCCTCAAACAATGGTGCAAGTAAAAGATCTAATTTTTGGTATCAGTATTCAGTATACTAACACACAGACGATCTTTGATGCTATTTCCTCAAACAATGGTGCAAGTAAAAGATCTAATTTTTGGTATCAGTATTCAGTATACTAACACACAGACGATCTTTGATGCTATTTCCTCAAACAATGGTGCAAGTAAAAGATCTAATTTTTGGTATCAGTATTCAGTATACTAACACACAGACGATCTTTGATGCTATTTCCTCAAACAATGGTGCAAGTAAAAGATCTAATTTTTGGTATCAGTATTCAGTATACTAACACACAGACGATCTTTGATGCTATTTCCTCAAACAATGGTGCAAGTAAAAGATCTAATTTTTGGTATCAGTATTCAGTATACTAACACACAGACGATCTTTGATGCTATTTCCTCAAACAATGGTGCAAGTAAAAGATCTAATTTTTGGTATCAGTATTCAGTATACTAACACACAGACGATCTTTGATGCTATTTCCTCAAACAATGGTGCAAGTAAAAGATCTAATTTTTGGTATCAGTATTCAGTATACTAACACACAGACGATCTTTGATGCTATTTCCTCAAACAATGGTGCAAGTAAAAGATCTAATTTTTGGTATCAGTATTCAGTATACTAACACACAGACGATCTTTGATGCTATTTCCTCAAACAATGGTGCAAGTAAAAGATCTAATTTTTGGTATCAGTATTCAGTATACTAACACACACGATCTTTGATGCTATTTCCTCAAACAATGGTGCAAGTAAAAGATCTAATTTTTGGTATCAGTATTCAGTATACTAACACACAGACGATCTTTGATGCTATTTCCTCAAACAATGGTGCAAGTAAAAGATCTAATTTTTGGTATCAGTATTCAGTATACTAACACACACGATCTTTGATGCTATTTCCTCAAACAATGGTGCAAGTAAAAGATCTAATTTTTGGTATCAGTATTCAGTATACTAACACACAGACGATCTTTGATGCTATTTCCTCAAACAATGGTGCAAGTAAAAGATCTAATTTTTGGTATCAGTATTCAGTATACTAACACACAGACGATCTTTGATGCTATTTCCTCAAACAATGGTGCAAGTAAAAGATCTAATTTTTGGTATCAGTATTCAGTATACTAACACACAACGATCTTTGATGCTATTTCCTCAAACAATGGTGCAAGTAAAAGATCTAATTTTTGGTATCAGTATTCAGTATACTAACACACAGACGATCTTTGATGCTATTTCCTCAAACAATGGTGCAAGTAAAAGATCTAATTTTTGGTATCAGTATTCAGTATACTAACACACAACGATCTTTGATGCTATTTCCTCAAACAATGTGCAAGTAAAAGATCTAATTTTTGGTATCAGTATTCAGTATACTAACACACAACGATCTTTGATGCTATTTCCTCAAACAATGGTGCAAGTAAAAGATCTAATTTTTGGTATCAGTATTCAGTATACTAACACACAACGATCTTTGATGCTATTTCCTCAAACAATGGTGCAAGTAAAAGATCTAATTTTTGGTATCAGTATTCAGTATACTAACACACAGACGATCTTTGATGCTATTTCCTCAAACAATGGTGCAAGTAAAAGATCTAATTTTTGGTATCAGTATTCAGTATACTAACACACAACGATCTTTGATGCTATTTCCTCAAACAATGGTGCAAGTAAAAGATCTAATTTTTGGTATCAGTATTCAGTATACTAACACACAGACGATCTTTGATGCTATTTCCTCAAACAATGGTGCAAGTAAAAGATCTAATTTTTGGTATCAGTATTCAGTATACTAACACACAGACGATCTTTGATGCTATTTCCTCAAACAATGGTGCAAGTAAAAGATCTAATTTTTGGTATCAGTATTCAGTATACTAACACACAACGATCTTTGATGCTATTTCCTCAAACAATGGTGCAAGTAAAAGATCTAATTTTTGGTATCAGTATTCAGTATACTAACACACAGACGATCTTTGATGCTATTTCCTCAAACAATGGTGCAAGTAAAAGATCTAATTTTTGGTATCAGTATTCAGTATACTAACACACAGACGATCTTTGATGCTATTTCCTCAAACAATGGTGCAAGTAAAAGATCTAATTTTTGGTATCAGTATTCAGTATACTAACACACAACGATCTTTGATGCTATTTCCTCAAACAATGGTGCAAGTAAAAGATCTAATTTTTGGTATCAGTATTCAGTATACTAACACACAACGATCTTTGATGCTATTTCCTCAAACAATGGTGCAAGTAAAAGATCTAATTTTTGGTATCAGTATTCAGTATACTAACACACAACGATCTTTGATGCTATTTCCTCAAACAATGGTGCAAGTAAAAGATCTAATTTTTGGTATCAGTATTCAGTATACTAACACACAACGATCTTTGATGCTATTTCCTCAAACAATGGTGCAAGTAAAAGATCTAATTTTTGGTATCAGTATTCAGTATACTAACACACAACGATCTTTGATGCTATTTCCTCAAACAATGGTGCAAGTAAAAGATCTAATTTTTGGTATCAGTATTCAGTATACTAACACACAACGATCTTTGATGCTATTTCCTCAAACAATGGTGCAAGTAAAAGATCTAATTTTTGGTATCAGTATTCAGTATACTAACACACAACGATCTTTGATGCTATTTCCTCAAACAATGGTGCAAGTAAAAGATCTAATTTTTGGTATCAGTATTCAGTATACTAACACACAACGATCTTTGATGCTATTTCCTCAAACAATGGTGCAAGTAAAAGATCTAATTTTTGGTATCAGTATTCAGTATACTAACACACAACGATCTTTGATGCTATTTCCTCAAACAATGGTGCAAGTAAAAGATCTAATTTTTGGTATCAGTATTCAGTATACTAACACACAACGATCTTTGATGCTATTTCCTCAAACAATGGTGCAAGTAAAAGATCTAATTTTTGGTATCAGTATTCAGTATACTAACACACAACGATCTTTGATGCTATTTCCTCAAACAATGGTGCAAGTAAAAGATCTAATTTTTGGTATCAGTATTCAGTATACTAACACACAACGATCTTTGATGCTATTTCCTCAAACAATGGTGCAAGTAAAAGATCTAATTTTTGGTATCAGTATTCAGTATACTAACACACAACGATCTTTGATGCTATTTCCTCAAACAATGGTGCAAGTAAAAGATCTAATTTTTGGTATCAGTATTCAGTATACTAACACACAGATCTTTGATGCTATTTCCTCAAACAATGGTGCAAGTAAAAGATCTAATTTTTGGTATCAGTATTCAGTATACTAACACACAACGATCTTTGATGCTATTTCCTCAAACAATGGTGCAAGTAAAAGATCTAATTTTTGGTATCAGTATTCAGTATACTAACACACAACGATCTTTGATGCTATTTCCTCAAACAATGGTGCAAGTAAAAGATCTAATTTTTGGTATCAGTATTCAGTATACTAACACACAACGATCTTTGATGCTATTTCCTCAAACAATGGTGCAAGTAAAAGATCTAATTTTTGGTATCAGTATTCAGTATACTAACACACAACGATCTTTGATGCTATTTCCTCAAACAATGGTGCAAGTAAAAGATCTAATTTTTGGTATCAGTATTCAGTATACTAACACACAACGATCTTTGATGCTATTTCCTCAAACAATGGTGCAAGTAAAAGATCTAATTTTTGGTATCAGTATTCAGTATACTAACACACAACGATCTTTGATGCTATTTCCTCAAACAATGGTGCAAGTAAAAGATCTAATTTTTGGTATCAGTATTCAGTATACTAACACACAACGATCTTTGATGCTATTTCCTCAAACAATGGTGCAAGTAAAAGATCTAATTTTTGGTATCAGTATTCAGTATACTAACACACAACGATCTTTGATGCTATTTCCTCAAACAATGGTGCAAGTAAAAGATCTAATTTTTGGTATCAGTATTCAGTATACTAAACACACACGATCTTTGATGCTATTTCCTCAAACAATGGTGCAAGTAAAAGATCTAATTTTTGGTATCAGTATTCAGTATACTAACACACAACGATCTTTGATGCTATTTCCTCAAACAATGGTGCAAGTAAAAGATCTAATTTTTGGTATCAGTATTCAGTATACTAACACACAACGATCTTTGATGCTATTTCCTCAAACAATGGTGCAAGTAAAAGATCTAATTTTGGTATCAGTATTCAGTATACTAACACACAACGATCTTTGATGCTATTTCCTCAAACAATGGTGCAAGTAAAAGATCTAATTTTTGGTATCAGTATTCAGTATACTAACACACAACGATCTTTGATGCTATTTCCTCAAACAATGGTGCAAGTAAAAGATCTAATTTTTGGTATCAGTATTCAGTATACTAACACACAACGATCTTTGATGCTATTTCCTCAAACAATGGTGCAAGTAAAAGATCTAATTTTTGGTATCAGTATTCAGTATACTAACACACAACGATCTTTGATGCTATTTCCTCAAACAATGGTGCAAGTAAAAGATCTAATTTTTGGTATCAGTATTCAGTATACTAACACACAACGATCTTTGATGCTATTTCCTCAAACAATGGTGCAAGTAAAAGATCTAATTTTTGGTATCAGTATTCAGTATACTAACACACAACGATCTTTGATGCTATTTCCTCAAACAATGGTGCAAGTAAAAGATCTAATTTTTGGTATCAGTATTCAGTATACTAACACACAACGATCTTTGATGCTATTTCCTCAAACAATGGTGCAAGTAAAAGATCTAATTTTTGGTATCAGTATTCAGTATACTAACACACAACGATCTTTGATGCTATTTCCTCAAACAATGGTGCAAGTAAAAGATCTAATTTTTGGTATCAGTATTCAGTATACTAACACACAACGATCTTTGATGCTATTTCCTCAAACAATGGTGCAAGTAAAAGATCTAATTTTTGGTATCAGTATTCAGTATACTAACACACAACGATCTTTGATGCTATTTCCTCAAACAATGGTGCAAGTAAAAGATCTAATTTTTGGTATCAGTATTCAGTATACTAACACACAACGATCTTTGATGCTATTTCCTCAAACAATGGTGCAAGTAAAAGATCTAATTTTTGGTATCAGTATTCAGTATACTAACACACAACGATCTTTGATGCTATTTCCTCAAACAATGGTGCAAGTAAAAGATCTAATTTTTGGTATCAGTATTCAGTATACTAACACACAGATCTTTGATGCTATTTCCTCAAACAATGGTGCAAGTAAAAGATCTAATTTTTGGTATCAGTATTCAGTATACTAACACACAACGATCTTTGATGCTATTTCCTCAAACAATGGTGCAAGTAAAAGATCTAATTTTTGGTATCAGTATTCAGTATACTAACACACAACGATCTTTGATGCTATTTCCTCAAACAATGGTGCAAGTAAAAGATCTAATTTTTGGTATCAGTATTCAGTATACTAACACACAACGATCTTTGATGCTATTTCCTCAAACAATGGTGCAAGTAAAAGATCTAATTTTTGGTATCAGTATTCAGTATACTAACACACAACGATCTTTGATGCTATTTCCTCAAACAATGGTGCAAGTAAAAGATCTAATTTTTGGTATCAGTATTCAGTATACTAACACACAACGATCTTTGATGCTATTTCCTCAAACAATGGTGCAAGTAAAAGATCTAATTTTTGGTATCAGTATTCAGTATACTAACACACAACTTTCGCATAGATGGATAATTTGATATTTTTAAAAAGTGAAAAATTGACCTACCCTAATCTACACATTTCTATATAGAGCCTATATACACACACCTTTAAATCATGTCCATTTTCTACAACGATAACCGTTTCATGATGAGCGCCTCCAATATTTCATTAATGTTTTCCAAATTTCGTCAATGGTGCAAGTAAAAGATCTCATTTTTGCTATCAGTATTCAGTATACTAACACACAACTCTTTGCCTACTCTACACGCTTGATAGGCTTTCATGTCGCGAACGACACCACCAGAGAGAGAAGGAGAGAGAGTGAGAGAGTGAGAGAGTGAGTGTGTGTGTGTGTGTGTGTGTGTGTGTGTGTGTGTGTGTGTGTGTGTGTGTGTGTGTGTGTGTGTGTCCGAACCTCCTAAGCAGGTCGCAGGTGATGTTGTTGTGTTATGATCTAGAATTTCAGACACGCTTCACTGGCTCTTATGTCCTCGAAATGAAAAATTAATTAATAATTACACAAATTTGTCACAGACAAAAAAAAACTGTTTTTATTTTTAATATCATTGTGAATAAATTAACGACGTGTTTGTGTACATTTCTTTTATTGTTTAGAAATAAATGCTTTTTTTTTTTTTTTTTTTTTTACGGCCCACGACAATAAAGTGTATTTGATTCGCAATTTTCTCGGCTTTTTTATACTATTATCTTTATAACATTTTCATTAATATCTTTATAATATAACTAACAGCGGCTACCCGGCGTCGCCAGGGTAGAGGGAGATTTTTTAAAGTTAGTCCCGCAGATCTATTATTACTGAATCGTGAGTTGAATACTCGCGTGATGCCCCATTTAAATCCCTATGTAAAAAAATATCCCTTGCATTGACCAAAACCAAGCCCTGGTGATATTTAATGTGTACATATATTTACTTTGTCGTGAATTGTTTTATTTTCGAAGTTTCCTCCGGACATACATATACACACAACTGCCCTTTATATATGTACTAGCAGCGGCTACCCGGCGTCGCCCGGGTAGAGGGGGATTTTTAAGTTAGTCCCGCAGATCCATTATTACTGAATCGTGAGTTGAATCCTCGTGGGATTCCCCATTTAAATCCCTATGTAAAAAAAAAAATAGACCTTGCATTTATCCAGCTACTCTGAAAAGAAATATTAATGTCTACTATCTAAAATATTAAATGAAAAAAGAATCCATGTTGTTATCATTTAAATTTTATTTTCTAATCATCTTCATGAATATAAATCAAATCTCTATTATTTTTGCTCAAAAACCAAGCCCTTGTGATATTTAATGTGTATATATATTTATTTGTCGTTAATTGCTTTATTTTCGAAGTTTCCTCCGGACATACAGATTCACACAATTGGCCTTTATATATGTATAGATGTATCTATATTATATTTTAACTAGACAGCTTATCTTTGTTGTCTTAATATACAGTTTCGAACGGCCATCTTTCCGGTCTTCACCATCGCACGATAATTCATTTAGTCTAGTATTTTGACCTTCTCTATTTTGACTAGAAAAAAAAAACGCCCTCCGGGTGGTGTAAAATTTTGAAAGATGCCTGAGTAGGTGTGAGTTAAAAGTTCAATGTCAGAGAGTTTGTACCATAAGTAAGTTAAGTAAAGTCGTCGGGGTGGCCTAAAGTCGGTATCAGCCAGACAGCGAAGGAGTCTATCACATTTTTACAAGCGCTAGACCAAGGCGATTGTTTTTTCAGCGTCTGAGGTAGGACGCCACGCCTACCATCAACTCCTCACTTTACCGCACAGATCCCTGTACTACTCATACGCTGTGTTGGCGAGGGCCGGTATTGAACCAGAAACTTTGTTGTTTCCAGATGGACACTCTACCAGCTGGGCTAAACCGAAGTAAGTAAAATCACCAAATTTATTAACGGAGTAAAGAAATAAAACAATTTGAAATCGAAAACTTAGTTCTAATAACTTTGAATATATATTGAAATGTGACACAATGGTTATGACGTGGAACCATGATGGTGGTTTAGTTAGGGGAAAGTTTTAGTAGTAGCGTGATCCGTAACGGAAAAAATTGAATGATGATTCAGCAAAGACGCGTAGCATTTTTTTTTATTGGACAAGGAATGATAGTTTTGATTGGACAAGGAATGATGATGTGGTGAAGGGAGAAAGGAAGAGTGAGAGGTAATAGTTTGGAGATTCAAGGGTTAGGACAGGCTGAGGACTGGTCTCACCCGCGCGGTGATCATGGACAAAATAAAATAAAAGCTTTAAAGAAAAAACATGTCTTGTTAATTCAATTGCAATGACCAAATCAGCCCAGAGTCAGAAGAAACAGCTCTTAGAAGAACTCAACTCCTTTAGTTAGAAGTCAACCCAACAAGATGGCAGCCGGAGGACATGGTAGAAGGATCAGCAAGAACGAAATAAGATCTACTCACCAAGTAAGTCTAATCTGTCTGTCTGTCTGTCTGTCTGTCTGTCTGTCTCTCTCTCTCTCTCTCTCTCTATCCCCGAAGAACTTTCCTATCAAAGAACTCTCACTCTCACACACACACCAATTAGCGATGACAATGTGGTATGTGACACGTATCACATTTGGCACCGTGGTCAACATAGTATCAGTGTGGTACGTAAGCAACATATAGTTTCACAGAAATAAAACAAACTATATAAATGCATGTATCAAAACTTGTTTTAAACATCTAAGGTTGCATGCTCAAATTTTGAATGTATTTATTCTATGTTATGATGATTTGGGGTAATATGGCGTAAGCAGTGACGTGGTTTTGGTTATAGACAAATAGAGACCTAATCTCTATTATTAATAGATTAATAGATTCACCTCGTGTTGTGAAAGGTTCGTCCACAACATATTTGTTAACTTTCGGGTCCTTGAGCAGAAAGGTCTTCAAAATGGTCTTTTATAGTTCCTGGGGGGGGGAGAGAAACCTTTGACCGGAGTGAATAAAAGTATAGGGTTCCACAGGGGGTGAATTTAAGGGCCGGGTTAGCTCAGTCGGTAGAGTGTTCGGCTAGGAATCACAAGGATCCTGGTTCAATACCGGCCCTCGCCAACTCAGCGTATGAGTAGCACAGTGATCTGTGCGGTAAAGTGAGGAGCTGATGGTAGGTGTGGCGTCCTACCTCAGACGCTATAATAATCTCCTTGGTCTAGCGCTAGTGAAAAGGGGATAGACTCCCTCGCTGTCTGGCTTATACCGACTTTAGGCCGCCCCAAAGACTTTATTTACTTTACTTATGTATGATGAATATATAGATGTATACATAGATATCAGAAAAAAATAGAAATGAATCCGTCAGTATATAATTTTATAAAAAGGAAAAACGAGTTGCATTTTATTATTAAATGATGTTTATTAAACGCTACAGCGTTTCGGTTTATTTATCAAACCATCGTCGGGGCCATCGTCTGTGTAAAAAAAAAAAAAAAAAAAAAAAAAAGAAATTAAACTTCTGTTAATCAATATTTTTTTTTTTTACACAGATGATGATCATAAAAAGGAAAAATGAGTTGCATTGACGGGTGATATTTATTAAACGCTACAGCGTTTCGGTTTATTTATCAAACCATCGTCGGGGCCATCGTCTATGTAAAAATAAAAAAAAGAAATTAAATTTCTGTTAATCAATATTTTTTTTTTTTTTTTACATAGATGATGACCCCAACGATGGTTTGATAAATAAACCGAAACAATGCGCCTCTTTAGAGATATAACAGGACTTGTGGTTTTATTTTTCTCTGGGTAGTCTCGTTTGGCAGTAACAATGATTTTTTTGGTGGGGGGGGTCTTTTGAGGGTATTATAGACTTTGTTTTGCTAGGGGTGTTAGTGAGGATAGTTTGTAATTTCTTTTCTTTTTTTTCATTTTTTTTTCTTTTTTGGAAAAAAAACATTTTTTTTTTTCATTTTCTTTTCTTTTTGGAAAAAAAAACTAATTTTTTTTTTTAATTTCTTTTCTTTTTGGAAAAAAAACCTATTTTTTTTTTTTTTTTTTTGCCTTAATGAAAAGCCGTCAAGCAATCTGAATTTAAATTTATTCTGTATTCCGTTCCCAGTTCCACATTCTACGAAACTTTATCCAATCGCTGTCAAGGAAATTGGCCGTCTGGTAAAAATTATTACAATCCCAAAAATGGAATCTTAGTCTTGGAGATATTTTTTCACAGCAATTTAGCACAAGAATTCGAACTTCTGAGTAGGAGGTCTGCCCGAAAAAAAAAAGAAAAAAAGAAAGAAGAAAACAACCTAGCACTTAATATCATTAACGAAGATATATAGCCTAGTGGATAAAGGGGTTGTTTAGGACAGGTATAATTAGTTGGTTATTATTATTATTATTATTATTAGTTGATTCGTACGGCAGCTCGCAAGAATGCCAACAGAGATCTAGAACTACCAACGACTCTCAAACAGTCTTTTATGGGGCAAACATTATTCCGGTGACAAGGAAGTGAACTCTGTAATAAAGAAGTGACTCAAAGAATAGTCAATAGAATTGTACGGGGCAGGGATACATGCTCTCTGGTAAAAAATTATTCCAAAAATGGAAACTTAGTCTTGGAGATATTTTTTCGCGGCAATCTAGCACAAGAATTCGAACTGCATTGTAGGAGGTCTGCCCGAAAGAGAAAGAAAAAACAATGGCCAGAATGAAAAACTTATGCTGTTTTTTAGTCCAACTTTAATTCTTTATTTTTCTTTCCCTTTATTCTACAGTGTAACTTTATTTAAATTTTTCCTTTTTTTAAAAAAACACTAGCCCCGCCCAACGGGTGGGGATTGCTATAATTAACAGCGTCGATCCCAGGGAGCCCCCCCCCCAGGCAATACCTGCCCCCTTAATTGAAAGGGGCAGGGCTAGGTTTATTGCCCAGCGCTTGAGACGCCCCTTTTGAGATGGAATGGCGACGGGATCGACGCAATTTTCACCCGCCACCCATGAGCTTCGGTTAGTGGGTGGTCCCACGTTAATAGGGCCTTGTGCCTAACCCGTACAAGTGGGGTACGAGGTAAATAAAATGTGTGCTATGCTTATCCCTCCTCTCCTCTGTGCTGGTAGTATTAAAAATAGGTAGATATCCCAGCACAGGTATTAAGGCTTTAAGAAAATACAAAACAGTTTGACTGCTACTAGTTGATTTGGTTTGTTTTACGACATATCAACCTCAATGGGTCATTTAATGCCGATAAAGTTTTGAAATAGATTCATTCTTAATGGATACTCAATTTTTTTTTTTTTTATAAATACATTTTTCTATTTAACCCATAGATGGGACCCTAACAGGTACTACCACTCCGGGTCAGAGTGGACCAGGGAGCAATGGTGATGAAGGGGTGCTCCACATTCCCCAAACCTCCAAAACTGGAATCTCACCATCAGATAAAGTTTAACGTCATTCCCAGGACATGTAGACCCTCAGTCACTGCCTTCTAGCACCCATATGATAAAAAGGGTTGGGGCTTGCCATAAGGGCAATAGGGTTGGGGCAATCATATAGTTGCTAGGGCTTGACGTGACCAGCCGATTGATCGGAGGGGGCCTCTCCGACCGCCCGTCTAGCCTAAGTAAGGTTCTAAGTGGAGTGTTGCAGGTTATGGACTGCTCATCAACCAAGACTCCGTCCTTAAGCATCATGGCTCGCCACCCACGGCCAACAGATGGCCCCATTTGGGGGAACCTTACCCCTCTGCAGAGGTGCAGTCGGTGCATTCTAACGCTCAGTCGACAGGGCGGTGTTCTGCTACCAAAGAAATCTCTTTTCAGTTCCTGTAAGTTTATTTTTTCAAATGTCATATAATGGCTAAAATGAAAGATTTATTCTGTCTTAAACTTCTGCTGTCTTTTAGTTCAACTTTAATTCTTTACTTTTCTTTCTCTTTTATTCTACAATCTAATTTGATTGAATTTTATTTAAACACTTTACCATGTGCGCTATCTCTACTTAATATTATTAATGAAGATATATAGCCTAGTGGATAAAGGAATTATCCGCTAACCATAGCTGGGGTATAGGTGTTCAGCTGTGTTAATTATTATTCTATGTTACGGCTGCACCTGACCAGGATTGAACCTGCAGTCTAGAGATAACTTAGACAGTTCTAAGTGACAGTTATCTCTAGACTGCAGGTTCAATCCTGGTCAGGTGCAGCAGTAACATAGAATAATAATTAACACAGCTGAACACCTATACCCCAGCTATGGTTAGCGGAATGAGAACGTGAAATGAATAAAGGGTTAGGTTAAAAGTTCCGTGATGGCTCCCGATTACGACAAGAAGTGAGGAACTGATGGTAAGTGTGGCGCTCCACTTCAGACGCCAAAAACATTCTCCTTGGTCTAGCGCTAGTGAAAAGGGGATAGACTCCCTCACTGCCTGGCTGATACCGACATTAGGCCACCCCGACGATTTTTATGTATATATACATATATATATATACAAACAATAATAATGATATTATGGATATTAACTCATAACTATAATCTTCAGATGAGTCATTTGACTCATCTGAAGATTGCGTAAGCATGAAACTTATAGTTATGAATTAATATCCATAATATCATTATTATTGATTGTAAATCTGCTGTGCTTTATTAGTATTGAGCACCTTTTTATGCCAATACTTTTCTCATTTATTCTCTATTCATTCTCTCTCTCTCTCTCTATATATATATATATATATATATATATATATATCTTTAATCTTTATTATTTGCTCTACTTAGGTATTGAGCACTTTTTACTTATTAGCTTTAGTTTCCTGGCGGTTTTGTATGAATATATATATCTTATATATATTATATATATATATATATATATATATATATTAATTGTTTTTTCTTTTGGCCAAATATTGTACCAATAGATTATTTTTGGTTGGTACGATTATCTTGGTCTTTTCTTTTTTCCAAAAAAATTGGTAATGTTTGATAGTATATTTTTACAATCAAACTATTTGCTGTTTTTTTCTCACCGTGAGGATTTACCAACAAGTTTGGTATACTAAATTATATATATATATATATATATATATATATATATATATATTATTTGACTTAAAACGTGTCCCCTTTTCGCCCATATCTTTATTACAGGAATTTATCTTAAACATACAGAGACTTGGTATGAATTACTCCTCTTTTAAATTACACAATTTAGGGCGTGTTTTCAAATGTGAAACGTTCCAAGAATTGTTTAGGGGGGGGGATAACAACCTCTTGACTTAAGTGCAAATGAATTAATTTTTCTAACAGTACTTTACTTCCTACTGACAAAGCCTTCAATACATGCTTCTTGTAAAATATAGCGGTATCTTGACGTACAAATTTAATTCGTTCCTCTTATAACTCAATCTCCTTGTATATCAAATCAATTTTTCCCATTGAAATAAACTGAAATGCCATTAATCCGTTCCAATCCTACCAGTGGTACCCTGGCGTACGAGTTTAATTCGTTCCTCTCATAACTCAATCTCCTCGTATATCAAATCAATTTTAAACCATTGAAATAAACTGAAATGTCATTAATCCGTTCCAGTCCTCCCAGTGGTACCTTGACGTACGAGTTTAATTCGTTCCTCTCATAACTCAATCTCCTCGCATATCAAATCAATTTTTACCATTGAAATAAACTGAAATGCCATTAATCCGCTCCAGCCTTCCCAGTGGTACCTTGACGTATGAGATTAATTCGTTCCTCTCATAACTATATCCCCTCGTATATCAAATCGATTTTTACCATTGAAATAAACTGAAATGCCATTAATCCGTCCAGACCTCCCAGTTCTACCTGCGTACGAGTTTAATTCGTTCCTATCATAACTCAATTTCCTCGTATATCAAATCGATTTTCCCCATTGAAATAAATTGAAATGTCATTAATCCGTTCCAGTCCTCCCAGTTCTACCTTGACGTACGAGTTTAATTCGTTCGTCTCACAACTTAATTTCCTCGTATATCAAATCAATTTTCCCCATTGAAAAGTCCACCACCCCCTACCACAAATATATAATGGAATCATCTGTTCATCCCGGTTTCAGTCTAATTTAGTCTTTACGGATTCCGCTTGTGGTAAGTTCACCCCCTTCTATTTTTTAATTTCTGAATCTATTTTAACGTTTTCCTACGAAACGAATGATATGGATGAAAAAAAAAACTATATGTTATTAATGTATTTATAACTAGCAGCAGCTACCCGGTGTCGCCTGGTAGAGTGGAGGGTAAAAGAAAGGTAGACTCACAGATTCATTATCATTGAATCGTGAGTTTGATTTTCGCAGAATGCCCTATTAAAATCCCTATTTACAAAAAAAGACCTTGTGTTGATCCAGACATTCTAAAAAGAAAAATTAATGTCTACTATCTAAAATATCAAATGAAAAAAAAATCCATGCTGTTATCATTTAAATTTTATTTTTTAATTATCTTCACGAATATAAATCAAACTTCATTATTTTTGCTGAAAAACCAAGCCCTGGTGATATTTAATGTGTATATATATATACTTTGTCGTTAATTGTTTTATTTTCGAAGATTCCTCCGGACATACATATACACATAACTGCCCTTTATATATGTATAGATGTATCTTCCCCTCAAAACTATATGTAATTAAATCTATCTATAAAAAAAAAATTTTTTTTTTTTTACGAAAATCGAATGGTTTTGACGGCATAAACTATTATCTATTAATAATGGAGATTCGCTTCCAGTGTTTGTCTGTAACAAAAATTACGTCACTGCTTACGTCACATTACCCAAAATCGTCATAACATAGAATAAATACACTCAAAATTTGAACATGCAACATTAAACAGTCCTCATTGTTTTTTTTAAAAACAAGTTTTAATAAATACATGACTGGTATTATACATCTATATATAATTTGTTTTATTTTAATACATATTTAAAGTTTACATTTCAAATTGTTTTATTTTTTAATCCTTTAATGAATTTGATGATTTTACTTACTTAGGGTACAAACTCGCTGACATTGAATTTTTAACTCCCACCCCTCAGGCAATATGTTTCAAAATTTACTTTTACATCGCCCGGAGGGTGTTTTTTATTTTGTACTAGTATCTATAATGTTGGAAATTCCATAGCTAATTATCTCCCCATGCCGCCAGGGGGCGAATGCCAACATCGTATGTTGGCGCCAAATACCAAAACTTTACTTATCGAAAAGCAGTACTGGAGGAGAGACGTAAAACCACCAAGCTCTCATTACCAAGCCCCAAAACAGGGCCCACTTATCACAGAACTCTACAACCAGCTCCCTTCTAAGGCATTGTATCCGCATACTGTATAAAGGCTGGTACTATTGCACACTTACTGAAGGACGAGAAACTACCGAGACAAAGCGTCTTATCAACATTTCCTACCGACGAAGAAGAATACCCTGTATCACCATTACTCCAAGAAAATTACTCCACAGATAAGTCAGTAGCAAATACCATTAAAATTTGCAACAATTTTATGTAATTTTGTCAATACAAGTGTCTGCATTTACTTTCGTGTTTGTTCCTTCTTTGTCCGACAATTTGCCTACAACTACGGAGAAATAAGAGCTTCTTCGAAAACCGTAAATACTCTTAATAATGTATCCTCCCCTCCAATCTATTTGTTACTAAATCTATCCTTAAATTTTTTCTATGAAAAATCGATGGTTTGGACAAGATTATAGGAACAAGTTATGTTCGTTTTTACGAGTGTCAAGGCTTGGTTTTTGAGCAAAGATAATGAAGATTTGATTTATATTCGTGAAGATAATTAAAAAATAAAATTTAAATGATAACAGCATGGATTTTTTTTTTTTCATTTGATATTTTAGATAGTAGACATTAATTTATTTTTAGAATGTCTGGATCAACACAAAGTTCCCAATAAAAGTTGGTTCTTCCTTTTTCTGGACTGGTAAGCTGAAATGGAATTTAATGAAAGGAAGAGAAGGAACAGAGACACGGATGACTTTAGAGTAAAACCTTTATTATCGGGTTCACACTATTTCGTTGAGGGAAAATTTTTCCCGAGCTAGTCGATAGGTGTTACCTCTCCAAAGTCTCCAAAGAGGCTTAGAGACCTTTTGGCGCCAAGAATTTAGGGGGTTTTTTGTTTTTTTTGCACATGCTCAGAGGGATCTTCCGTTCTGAAGCACTCTGGGAGATTGTTATTTGTGTCTTATTTTTATTTATTTCATTTCATTTTATTTTGTTTTATTTATTTTTACTTTTATCAATCCCGACAAAACTATGTTACTACTAAAATATATCTCCCCTCTAAAAACTATATGTCTTAATGTATTTAAAAAAACGTATTTCTACGAAAAATCGATGGTTTAGACGACAAGACTATATGTTGCTATTAAAATATATCTGTCCCCTCAAAACTACATGTATTAAATGTATTTTTTTTTAAACGTTTTTCTACGAAAAATCGAACTAACCGAAAAAGGAACGAAGTAAAATTTTATTCGTATATGACCATAACCTATTTCAATTAATCGTACTAAGTTATTCCTACAATTATGTAGTGAGTCCCGTCCGCGTTTACTTCAAGCGAATGAAGTTAAATACACACACACACACACACACACACACACACACACACAGAGGTAATTATGAACTTTTGTTTAGTAAATTAAGGTGTCCCAGAAAAAACAGAACCCACAAATTTTGTAATTGTAGTGAGATAGCCAATGGCGTATTATCTCATTTACATATGTGTATTACAGCAGAAGATATATAGAGACAGTTTAGAGGACAGGTATGAAATTAGCCACTTGAAGCTAAGACCTGAGCTACGATCACGATCGAAGAATTATTGATACTACTACAACAGAGAATACGAAACCACACCTCACAACAGTAATAAAACTGTTAATTTTAACTAGGGGCGGTTTGGGTTCTGTTTTTTAAAAAAAAAATTCAGACAGACAACGAATCTCCATTATAACAGGATTAAGGGAAATTCAGCTAAAGAAACATTGTTTTAATATTAGATCAAATTATTAAATTAGATTATTAAATTGAATTAAAATCATTAAATAATTAATTATTAAAATAGTAAAATAGATCTCTAATTAGGACTGAGCCTATTCTAATAGTGACCATCTCAAGTGGAGTTTAACATGTTTGAATTTAGAGTTTTCCTTCTACTCGACTGGCTGCTTAACTAAACTTAAAGAGCCCAATCTGTCCAACTATTCACCCATAGCTAGAGGGAGAGTAGTTTGATTCATACCTTTCCCAAGGGTATTAGCGCTATATGAACTGCGTCCAGGATTTGAACTCGAGTCAATTTCCTACGACTCTAACCATTACATCACACGCCTCCAACATACTAATATGATATCAAGGTTGGTCCGAAAGTCTTGTCACCTACATATATTTTAACTTTCATTATTTTTTATTTTAATATAATATACAGATATCTTGTCACCCCTACTTTAACTTCATCTTCTTGTCACTCGTTCATATTGTTTTAACTATCATTATTTTTTTATTTTGATATAATATACTAGCTACTGGCAAACTGAGCCTAAAATGCGTTTTTGACAAAATGACTTTAGCCCCCCCTACAGAAAATAATTTACCAAAAATCAGGGAATTATCGGAATTTAATGAAATTTTTAGTGTTCATTTATCAATGAACGATCTTTATAATGCATTATTCATTTTATTTCAAAACTTTCTCATTTTTTTTTTCAGGTCACTTAATTTTGACCCCCCCCCCCTTATTTGGGAGCGTAAAATGTTTTGCAAGTTGGTCATTTTCGATACTAATTACAGTATAAATAATGAGATAAAAGACCGAAGTTATGAATAGAAACAAAAAATTTTTTTTTACGGTTGTTGTTTTATGAGAAAATAAGTACCGAAAATCGAAAAATAAAACGTAAAAGAATAATAAATAATTAATCTTTTGGAGATTTCTTTTTTACTCATTTCGATAATTATTTAATTGGCTATTATTTTATAAAAGAAAAAAATATACATCGATGTTTTTTCTGCTTAAAAAGGGGAGGGGGTACATTTTCAATAGAATTTTTCTTCAAAACTTATTACTTTATAGATCTAAAATAAGGTTTGCATTAAGTAGATATTTATTTTTAAAATCTAAAAATATAACATTTTAAACTTAACATCAGGCTTTTCATATTTTAAATAGATTTTATATATTGATTTTTCATAGCAAAAATACTAAATTAAAGTTTTGAAATAAAATAACTGATGCATTATAAAATTCATTAATTGTTAAATCAATACTGAAAATTTCATTAAAATCGGATAATTACCTGATTTTTGGTAAAAAAAATTTTGCAATCGCGAATGTTACAGTAAAATTGTAAACAAGCACTTAAAACCATCGAAAAAGAGGCTGAATGGCGGATCGTGTCGAATTGACAAAACAAATGGTTTTAAATCTTTTAAAAATAAACTGCATATGTAATGATTTTTTTTTTTTGATGGTTATTATGTTACTACTTATCGATGTAGACAAAGTTTGACCTTAAATAATAGATTTAATTATTTTTAATTTGCTTTTAAAATTCCTAGCAGACGACAAAAATGCTAATGCCTAATTTAATATACAGAGTGGTCCGAAAGTCTTGTCACCGCTACATATTGTTTTAACTTTCATTATTTCCATTAATAATGTTTATAAGTCAGACAAGAAAGAATTAAAAGACATTGAAATATGAATTGTCATAAATAAAATTAAACAGTGACACAAACTGGTTTTCACTGCAAAGTAAAACGAAAATATGTTGTTATTGTAATACGAGACATTATATGACCTTCAATAAATATAAGTAAACATGTCATTTAGATTTTCGTTTCTATGAAAACATCGCGGCATAGAAATTGAAATACGGCTTGAAGTTGTAGACGTATACAAGGGAGGTGTCCTTGGTTTAGAAAATGGACACGGCGACACGAGTTCAAATTCTGGACGAGCCTGGCTGCATTTCACATAAAATTAATACCTCAGGAAAAAGGTATGATTGTAATTATTTTCCCTCCAGCTATGGGTAAATAGTACGACAGACTGGGCTCTTTAAGTTTGGTTAAGCAACCAGTCTAGGAGAAGGAAAACTCTGAATTGAAACCTGTTAAACTGCGCTTAAGAAATTGACCTTGTATAATATCATACTCATTCGCATGCCCGCCCTGTCGGTGGGGCGTTCGAATGCACCGACTGCACCTCTGCAGAGGGGTAAGACTCCCCCAATGGGGCCACCTGTTGCTCATGGTGGCGACCCGTGATGCTTAAGGATAGAACCCAGGTGGATGAGCAGTTCATGACTTGCAATACTCCACTTTGTCCCTATCTTGGGCTAGACGGGCGGTCGGAGAGGCCCCCTCTGATCAATCGGCTGGTCACGTCAAACTCTAGCAACTATATGATTTTCCCAACCCTATTGCCCTTATGGCAAGTCCCAACCCCTTTTTATCATAGGGGTGATAGAAGGCGGTGACTGAGGGTCTATATGTCTTGGGGATGACGTTAGACTCTATCTGATGGTGAGATTCCAGTTCTGGAGGCTTGGGAAATGTGGAGCACCCCTTCATCATCATTGCTCCCTGGTCCATTCTGACCCGGAGTGGTAGTACCTGTTAGGGTCCCATCTACGGGTTAGATATGAGTTGATAAACAAAATTGTATTATGCATTAAGAATTAATTTATTTCACAATTTTATCGGCATTAAATGACCCACTGAGGTTGATATGCCGTAAAACAAACCAAACCAAACCATCATTCGCATGGGTTTATATATATATATATATATATATATATATATAATGGAGATAGACTGCATTTTTGTCTGAAGCCGAAACTATATTACTACTCAAGTCACAATTCCTTTAATTATTTACATCAAATTCTCCATGATTTCTTTCTTTTAAACCTTCAGTTATTAATAAAAATTGTTTTACATTATTAATACTGTTGATCATATCTACGTACTAATAACATGCAATTGTATTTATATATACAACAAAATAGCGATTTACAGTTTGAACGAGAAGGCTAATTTGCATATTGATATTTAAAATTTTATTTTAATAAATATGTGCTTGGTATTATTGATTTCTAATTGTTTGGTTTTATCTTAAGAAATATAAACAAAAATCTCGTAGATAAATCTTAAAAGAAATTTATTTACAAGAAGAAATAACTGTAATATTGTCCTTCTTCCTATTTTAACTATAGTTAAATTAGGAAAATTTACCAATGAAACAGGGAGTAGGGAAAATGATGAAATAGTTAGTTTCAAAGTTGTTCTATTTCGATTATACCCCCACTGTTGCAGATCTTTTTTATCTGCATCTTAGTCAGTTTCATTAGCCTTTCTAATTAATATGATATTTATTATATCAAAAGTTAAATACTTGCACCCGGAGGGTGCATTATTGCTAGTATATATATATATATATATATATATATATATATTGGCTGGTTTAGCTCAGTCAGTAGAGCGCTCAGCTAGAAACCACAAGCTTCCTAGTCGATACTGGCCCTCGCCAACTCAGCGTATGAGTTGCACAGGGATCTGTGCGGTAAAGTAAGGAGCCGATTGAAGGTGTGGCGCTCCACCTCAAACAGAAAAGCTATCTCCTTGGTCTTGCGCTAGTGAAAAGAGGATAGACTCCCTCGCTGTCTGGCTGATACCGACATTAGGCCATTTGACTTATTTCTGAACAACTATTTCTGGATAAAACTTTAACAGTTACTTCTAGTTGAAGTCAAAAATAAACATTAAAACTAGAGATACCCAAATTTGTCGTCTGCTATTCATTTTAAATGGGATGGAAAAAAATTACCAAAAATCAGGTAATTATCCGATTTTAATGAAATTTTCAGTATTGATTTATCAATTAATGAATGTTATAATGCATCAGTTATTTTATTTCAAAACTTTAATTTAGTATTTTTGCTATGAAAAATTAATATATAAAATTCATTTAAAATATGAAAAGCCTGATGTTAAGTTTAAAATGATATATTTTTAGATTCTAGAAATAAATATCTATTTAATGCAAACCTTATTTTTTTTTTCGAAAAAAGTATACGTTTTGAAGAAAAACTCGATTAAAAATGTACCCCCCTTTTTAAGCAGAAAAAATATCGATGTATATTTTTTTTCTTTTATAAAATAATAGCCAATTAAATAATTATCGAAATGAGTAAAAAAGAAATATTCCAAAAAATTAATTATTTATTTTTTTACATTTTATTTTTCGATTTTCGGTACTTATTTTCTCATAGAAAAGCCACCGTAAAATATTTTTTTTGTTTGTTTCTATTCATAACTTCGGTCTTTTATCTCTTTATTTACACTGTAATTAGTACAGTATAAGACCAACTTGAAAACAAAGTTACGCCCCCAACATAAGCCCCCCCCTATGTTGGGGGCGTAACTTTGTTTTCAAGTTGGTCTTATACTGTACTAATTACAGTGTAAATAAAGAGATAAAAGACCGAAGTTATGAATAGAAACAAACGACAACAAAAAATTTTACGGTGGCTTTTCTATGAGAAAATAAGTACCGAAAATCGAAAAATTAAATGTAAAAAATAATAATAATTAATTTTTTGGAGATTTCTTTTTTACTCATTTCAATAGGGGGGGGGGTCAAAAATAAGTGACCTGAAAAAAATGAGAAAGTTTTGAAATAAAATAAGTAATGCATTATAAAGATCATTCATTGATAATAAACACTGAAAATTTCATTAAAATCCGATAATTCCCTGATTTTTGGTAAATTATTTTCTGTAGGGGGGGAGGCTAAAATATTGTCAAAAATGCAATTTAGTCTCATTTTGGGGTATCCCTAATTAAAACATATCACAGCGCATAAGTTGGTTAAATATCTTAAGGGAAGAAATCAATGTATAATAGTAAGAACGTTCCGTGTATTAAAAGTTGTCAGATCGTAACGGACCCGACTTGATGCGGAAATGAAAAGGATTAGAAAAAGGTTCCACTTGAAGTGGGAACCAAAATCCACCCACTTAACATTCCTTAGAGAGAGAGAGAGGGGGTGAGAGTGTGTGTGTGAGGGAGTAAGAGTGTTTGTATGTGTGTTTGAAAGAGAGAAAGGGACAAAGAGAGAGAAAGATATCTGGTGTGAGAGGGGGGATGAGAGTGTGTGTGTGAGAGAGAAAGAGTATTTTGAAAGAGAGAAGGGGACACAGAGAGAGAGAGAGAGAAAGATATCTGGCGTGAGAGAGAGGGGGTGAGAGTGTGTGTGTGAGAGCGAAAGAGTGTTTGTATGTGTGTTTGAAAGAGAGGAAGGGACAGACAGAGAGAGAGAAAGGGACAGAGAGAGAGAAAGATATCTGGCATGAGAGAGAGGGGGTGAGTGTGTGCGAGAGAGGGTGTGTGAGAGAGAGTGTATTTGTAAGAGAGAGTGTGTTTGTGTGTGAGAGAGAGAGAGGGGGGCAGAGAGATAGTGAGAGTGTGTTTGTGAGAGAGTGTTTGTATGTGTTTGAAAGAGAGAAGGGGACACAGAGAGAGAAGAGATATCTGGTGTGAGAGAGAGAGAGGGGGTGAGAGAGGGTGTGTTTGTAAGAGAGAGTGTGTTTGTATGTGTGTGTGAAAGAGAGAGAGGGGTGACAGAGATAGTGAGAGTGTTTGTGTAAGAGAGAGGGGGAGAGAGATCTCGTTAGAGAGAGAGAGGGGTGACAGAGATAGTGAGAGTGTTTGTGTAAGAGAGAGGGGAGAGAGATCTCGTTAGAGAGAGAGAGGGTGAGAGTGTGTTTGTGAGAGAGAGAGAGGAGAAGTGTTTTTATGTGTGTTTGAGAGAGAGGGGGGGACAGAATATAGAGAGTGTTTGTGTAAGGGAGAAATAGAGAGAGAGGGAGAAAGATCTGACAAGAGAGAGAGAGAGATCTGGAAAGAGAGAGAGTGTGTGAGAGTGTTTTATGTGTGTTTGAGAGAGAGAGGAGTGAGAGAGGGTGGTGAGAGTGTGTGTATAAGAGAGAGAGAGAGAGAGAAGGGGACAGGGATAGAGAGAGTGTGTTTGTGTAAGGGAGACAGACAGACCTGGCGAGAGAGAAAGAGTGTGTGTGTGTGTAAGAGAGAGGGGGGAGAGAGAAAAAGTGTTTGTATGTGTGTGTGTGTTTGAGAGAGAGAGAGAGAGAAAGTAGATAGAGAGCGTGTGTTTGTGTGTGAGAGAGAGAGAGTTGAAGCTAATTCCTTCAGACTTTGGCAGGAGATCATATGGTAATTACCAGAAATTACCAGAAAAAGGCATAACAATTACAGAAAGAACACCAGAGATCTAAGTTGGGTAGAATCAAAGGAGAAAGAAACCCTAAAAAGAACAAAATAAAAAAAAAATCAGTCTATACCAGAAAATTAAGCGTGGCGCATTGTTTTATTGTTAGAGTCGTAGAAAATGGACTCGTCGACCCAAGTTCAAATCCTGTACGAGACTGATTGCATTTCCCATAGTGCTAATACCCTTTTGAAAGGTATGCATTCAACTATTCTCCCTCCAGCTGTACTTGACTTACGAGTTTAAATCGTTTCGCTCGTAACTCACTGTTGGAGTTTTTGTAATATATATATTTACCAACCCCTCCGCACGAGCAGGATGCGACACAAGGTCAATTTCTTAAGTGGAGTTCAACAGGTTTGAATTCAGAGTTTTCCTTCTTCTAGACCGGTTACCTAACCAAGGTTAAAGAGCCCAATCTGCCCTACTATTTACCCATAGCTGGAAGGAGAGTAGAATTCATACCTTTCCCAAGGGTATTAGCGCTAAGTGAAATGCAATTACCACATCCAGGATTTGAACTCGGGGCGACGAGTCCATTTCCCATGACTTTAACCATTACACCACGCGCTTCCTACGAGTTTTTGTAATATAAGGCGTGTGACAAAAGCCCACTTCTACTTATAGACTCGCCGATAACCACGTGACCAACTTATTGGCCAACCACTGGCAGTACTCTGCTGCTGCTGATATTGTTATTTATACTGGCTGTTCTGGTCATATTTACTCATAACTACTTGGATCTTCGTGGACGACGGAACATTGGATTATATCACAGGACTTATTCACTTACCAAAGGATTCTATAACTCAGGACTTACTTATTTACTTTAAAGTTCTTTACAACTGCCAAGGATGGCGGCCAGATACTTAACACTCACTTTCCTCGTATATCAAATCAATTTTCCATTGAAATAAAAAACAAAATGCATTAATTGTTCCAGACCCCTACCACAAAAAAATTAATTTCGGTTACGTTTTTGGAATAAGAAAAATAGTTTTGTTTGGTTGGGTTTTACGGCATGTCAACCCTTGGGTTATTTTATGCCGAATACTTCTTATGGTAATTTGGTATTCAAAAATCTTTAATGCCGACAAAGTTTTGAAGTAATTTCATTTTTACTGGATAATACAATTTTGTTTATAAACTCATGTTTTCTATTTAACCCATAGATGGGACCTCTAACAGGTACTACCACTCCGGGTCAGAGTGGACCAGGAGCAATGGTGATGAGGGGGTGCTCCAATTCCTCAAACCTCCAAAACTGGAACCTCACCATCAGATAAAGTTTAATGTCATTCCCAGGACATGTGACCCGCAGCCACCGCCTTCTAGCACCCATATGATAAAAAGGGTTGGGGATTGCCATAAGGGCAATAGGGTTGGGAAAATCATATAGGTGCTGAGGCTTGACGTGACCAGCCGATTGATCGGAGGGAGCCTCTCCGACCACCCGTCTAGCCAAGATAGGGCCAAAGTGGAGTATTGCAAGTCATGCTCATCCACCTGGGTTCCATCCTTAAGCATCATGGGTCGCCACCCACGGCCAACAGGTGGCCCCATTGGGGGAGTCTTACCCCTCTGCAAGGTGCAGTCGGTGCATTCTAACGCCTCAGCCGACAGGGCGGAAGAAAAATGAGTGCTGTACAGTAGAAGAAAACATTATAAAATAGAGTGTAAATGTTTTATAGCCGTATATACACTTCTAACCTTTCAGTCTCGGAAGACTATAATATATTTTTGTGCCCCTGAAGTTACAGTGACTCCTGTGACTGTGAAGTCCAATGTTTGAAAAACATTCTCGACCACAGATGTCGCATGTGAAGGCTGTCCCTGAAGAGGTTGATGTGCTGGTGCTTTTTTGCCGCTGCTTTCTTCTGGGCCTCTTATCTTCATGGTGTTGCGCCAGGGTGACTTCAGACATAAACAATCCTCTACGGAGAGCCTGCCACCACTGTAGACCGTCCTGAGTCAAATTTTCCCAGCTGCAAGGGACAATGCCAAAGCACCCGAGATCATTCTTGCAGACATCCTTGAATCGCATCTGGGGGCGACCAATCTGTCTCTTACCAGACGAAAGCTCTTCAGAGAGGATGTTCTTCGGGATTCGTCCATCATCCATCCGGGGGACATGACCCAGCCATCGGAGATGAATAGAATGAGTCCTTATGTGAGCGGCTTAAAGTAGACAAAGTTAAAATTTACTCAATTATAGAAATGGATGGAATCTAATGTGATCAAGAAATGAGGGATCAATTTACAACTTCGTTACAATACCAAAATGATCCCTCACTTTACATCCAGTTGACGTATCTGGTTGATGTAGCATGAGTTATCTATGAGAATACTTAACTCTTTGCCCACCAAATTTCCTCCACGGCTTCACCAAATTTTCTTGGTATTTTTTACCTGTATGATGGGATATTTCAAAGTTCAATATCTATTCACCTCAGAACTCATTTTATTCAAATAAAGCCCTATTACTATTGTAATCTGAGTCCTTCTGTGAGCGGCTTAAAATAGACTGTTAAAATTTACTCAATTATAGAAATGAATAGAATTTAATGTGATCAAGAAATGAGGGATCAGTTTACAACTTGCTTACAATACCAAAATGATCCCTCACATGGGATATGGGACAGCACTCATAAGAAATAAGAATCCAACATATCAGCAACACCAGATAATCAGGATTTGCATTTTTGCATTCCATCTTGAACGATTTGGATGGTCTCATTTTAACCAGCGGGTGTTGCAAGATGATAATGGTCATACTTTTAAGGAACGCGAGTGTTAAGAATATTAAGATTACTAGTACAAAATAAAAAAACACCCTCCGTAAGCAGTGACGTAATGTTTGTTACAGACAAAAACTGGAAACGAATCTCCATTATTAATAGATATGTGTGTGTGTGTGTGTGTGTGTGTGTGTGTGTGTGTTCTAAATCAAGAATCTCCATGCAATCTCTTTATCCAGTTCTGTCTCATCTATTTGGAAAACATCCATAACCAAAATCTTTATTTAAATTACTAATTTCCGGTATAGATATTAAGCACATGACATCTATAAAGAGAGAGAGAGAGAGAGAGAGAGAGAGAGAGAGAGAGAGAGAGAGAGAGAGAGAGAGAGAGAGAGAGAGAGAGAGAGATTTTAGTTTATATTTATTTGCATTGGAACAATTTTGCTACCATTGGTTTCTTGTTGTGTAGCAGTCATCAGGCAATGAAAGTGTTTTGAATATATATATATATATATATATATATATATATATATATATATATGAGAGAGAGGCAGAGAAAGAGAGACAGACAAGCAGATAGATAATATCACATTTTCTCGTTTTTTCTGGGGGGGGGGGGGCTAAATTCATTTTGTCAAAAAGGCATTTAGGCTCATTTTGCCAGTATCTAATATATATATATATATATATATATGCTCCCAGCTCCCATGGTAGAGTACTGTGGGGGGGGGGGACATTAATTGAAATTTCACCGTTTAGCGTAAGCCGTTACTCACCTGAAGAGGAAGAAGTTCTTCCGCTAAACGGTGAAATTTCAATTAATGTCCCCCCCCCACAGTACTCCACCATGGGAGTTGGAGCATATATATATATATATATATATATATATATATATTAGATACTAGCAAACTGAGCCTAAAATGCGTTTTTGACAATGAATTTAGCCCCCCCCCCCCTACAGAAAATAATTTACCAAAAACAGGGAATTATCGGATTTTAATGAAAATTTTCAGTGTTTATTTATCAATGAATGATCTTTATAATGCATTATTTATTTTATTTCAAAACTTTCTCATTTTTTTTCAGTTCACTTAATTTTGACCCCCCCCCCCCCTTATGTTGGGGCGTAACATTTTTTCGAGTTGGTCTTATAGTTTTCTAATTACAGTATAAATAAAGAGATAAAAGACTGAAGTTATGAATAGAAACAAAAAAAAATACGGTGGCTTTTCTATGAGAAAATAAGTACCGATAATCGAAAAATAAAATGTAAAAAAATAATGAATGATTAATGTTTTTGAGATTTCTTTTTTACTCATTTCGATAATTATTCAATTGGCTATTATCTTATAAAAGAAAAATTATACATCGATATTTTTCTGCTTAAAAAGGGGGGGGGACATTTTCAATAGAGTTTTTCTTCAAAACTTATTACTTTCGTCTAAAAAAATAAGGTTTGCATTTAGATATTTATTTCTAGAATCTAAAAATATAACATTTTAAACTTAACATCATGCTTTTCACATTTTAAATGAATTTTATGTATTAATTTTTTATAGCAAAAATACTAAATTAAAGTTTTGAAATAAAATAACTGATGCATTATAAAATTCATTAATTGATAAATCAATACTGAAAATTTCATTAAAATCGGATAATTACCTGATTTTTGGTAATTTTTTGGCAATCGCGAATTTTACAGTAAAATTGTAAACAAGCGCGTAAAACCATTGAAAAATAGACAGAATAGCGGATCGCGTCGAAATTGATGAAAACAAATCGTTTTAAATCTATCAAAAATAAACTGCATATGTAATGATATTTTTCTTTTTTTTAATGATGGTCATTATGTTACTACTTATCGATTTAGACAAAGTTTGACCTTAAATAATAGATTTAATTATTTTAATTCGCTTTTAAAACTCGTAGCAGACGATTTTTTTTGCCAGTACCTAATTTACACGCAGTCTCTTTTTTTCTGGTTTCATTCAGTTATTAATTTCTGATACAACTAATTTCCAGTCTGAATATCTGGCATATGGCAAGTATAATTCCATTGATAGAATTCCATAAATCTCTGTGAAACTGGATGTATTAATTTCATTTACTTTGATATTACCATGTGTTATTAATTGTCCTCTAAAGTAACTGGGCTTTTTTTTAATGTAATTTTTTTATGTTTTCTGCTTTTACGTGTGTGTCAAATGTTTAATAAATATCAGATTCTTTCCAACATTGAGCTATTTAGTAGTCATTACTTAACTCAGTGCCTACCATATTTCTCCCACGTCTGTAGGAAATTTTCTTGCTATTTTTTTACCTGTACGAGAGAGAGAGAGAGAGAGAGAGAGAGAGTTAGTAGTCATAACTTAACTTTGCCTACCATATTTCCCTCACGTCTGTACCAAATTTTTTTGCTATTTTTTTACCTGTACTAGAAAGAGAGAGAGAGAGAGAGAGTTTTATATGTGTGAGAGAGAGAGGGGGGAGAAGGGGACATAGAGAGAGAGGGAGAAGGGGACATAGAGAGAGAGGGAGAAGGGGACATAGAGATAGAGAGTGTTTGCATAAGAGAGAGAGAGAGGAAGTGTTTGCATAAGAGAGAGAGGTGAGTGTGTGTGAGAGAGAAAGTGTTTGTATGTGTGTGTGAGAGGGGACAGAAAGATAGTGTTTGCGAGAGAGAGAGAGAGAGAGAGAGAGAGAGCTATTTAGTTGTCATAACTTAATCTTTTGCCTACCATATTTCCCCCACGTCTGTACCAAATTTTCTTGCTATTTTTTAACCTCTACTAGAAAGAGAGACAGAAAGTTTGTGTGTGTGTGTGAGAGAGAGAGAGAAGGGGGCAGAGAGATAGAGAGAGTGTTTGCATAAGAGAGAGAGAGAGGGGGTGAGAGAGAGAGAGAGAAAGAGTGTTTGTATGTGTGTGTGTGAGAGAGAAGGGGACAGAAAGATAGTGTGTTTGAGAGAGAGAGAAGGGGACAGAAAGATAGAGTATTTGCATAAGAGAGAGGGGTGAATGTGTGTGAGAGAGAGAAAGAGTGTGTGTGTGAGAGAGAGAGAGAGAAGGGGATAGAGATAGAGAGTTTGCATAAGAGAGAGAGAAGGGGACAGAGATAGAGAGAGTTTGCATAAGAGAGAGAGAGAGGGGTGTGAGTGTGTGTGAGAGAGAGAAAGAGTGTTTGTATGTGTGTGTGAGAGGGAGAGAAAGGGATAGAGAGAGAGAGTTTGCATAAGAGAGAGGTGAGTGTGTGTGAGAGAGAGAGAAAGAGTGTTTGTATGTGTGTGAGAGAGAGAGAAAGAGTGTTTGTATGTGTGTGTGAGAGAGAGAAGGAGACAGAGAGATAGAGAGTGTTTGCATAAGAGAGAGAGAGAGGTGAGTGTGTGTGAGAGAGAGAAATGGTGTTTGTATGTGTATGTGAGAGATTGGAGGGGACAGAGAGAGAGAGGTGAGTGTGTGTGAGAGAGAGAAAGGGTGTTTGTATGTGTATGTGAGAGATTGAAGGGGACAGAGAGATAGAGAGAGTGTGTTTGCGAGAGAGAGAGAGAGCTAGATCTACTTAGTTGTCATAACTTAATATTTTGCCTACCAAATTTCCCCCCACAACTGTACAAACTTTTCATGGTACTTTTTACCTGTAATATGAGATGTTTCAAAGTTCACTATCTATTCACCTCAGAACTCATTTTATTCAAATAAAGTCCCATTATTATTGTAATCTGAGTCCTTCTGTGAGCGGCTTAAAGTAGACAAAGTTAAAATTTACTCAATTATAGAAATGAATGGAATCTAATGTGATCAATAAATGAGGGGTCAGTTTACAACTTGGTTACAATACCAAAATGATCCCTCACTTTACATCCAGTTGAGGTATCTGGTTGATGTAACAACCACCAGTTGAGGTATCTATGAGAATACTTAACACTTTGCCTACCAAATTTCCCCCACGGCTGTACCAAATTTTCTTGGTATTTTTACCTGTATGATGGGATATTTCACCTCCGAACTCATTCTATTCAAATAAAGTCCTATTATTATTGTAATGTGAGTCCTTCTGCTCAATTATAATGAACTGTTGGCGGCTTATAGTAGGATCACAGTGGTGAGAGAAAAAAATAATTAAACAATAGGGTTCAATTAAGTAGATGAATCCCAACGTGCCCGCGTGTTACAGAAGTAACTCTTTAACTCTTTGCATACTAAATCCCCACCCCCACGGCTGTACCAAATTTTCTTGGTTTGTTTGTTTTGTTTTACGGCATATCAACCTCAGTGGGTCATTTAATGCCGATAAAGTTTTGAAATAAATCAATTCTTAATGGATAATACAATTTTTTTATAAATACATTTTTCTATTCAACCCATAGATGGGACCCTAACAGGTACTACCACTCCGGGTCAGAGTGGACCAGGGAGCAATGGTGATGAAGGGGTGCTCCACATTCCCCAAACCTCCAGAACTGGAACCTCACCATCAGATAGAGTTTAACGCCATTCCCAGGACATGTAGACCCACAGCCACCGCCTTCTAGCACCCATATGATAAAAAGGGGTTGGGGCTTGCCATAAGGGCAATAGGGTTGGGAAAATCATATAGGTGCTAGGGCTTGACGTGACCAGCCGATTGATCGGAGGGGGCCTCTCCGAGCGCCCGTCTAGCCCAAGATAGGGCCAAAGTGGAGTATTGCATGTCATGAACTGCTCATCCACCTGGGCATCCTTGAATCGCAGCTGGGGGCGACCAATCTGTCTTTTACCAGACGTAAGCTCTGCATAAAGAATGTCTTTCGGGATTCGTCTATCATCCATCCGACGTACATGACCCAGTCATCGGAGACGACGTTGCCTCAGTATTATTATTATTATTATTATTATTATTATTATTATTATTATTATTATTATTATCAAAATAAAAAAACGCCCTTTGGGCGACGTAAAATAAATATTGCCTGAGGGGATGAGAGTTGAAAATCTAATATCAGAGAGTTTGTATCATAAGTAAAGTAAAATCATCAAATTTATTAAAGGAGTAAAAAAATAAATAAATTTATTAAAGGAGTAAAAAATATTAAAAAATTGAAATGGAAACTTAGTTCTGATAATTTTAAATATATATTAAAATAAAAAAAAACTATATATAGATAGATAATACCAGGTATGTATTTATTAAAACTTGTTTAAAAAACCAATGAGGACTTTCGAACATTGCATGCTCAAATTTTGCGTATATTTATTCTACGTTATGACGTTTTAGGTAGTGTGACGTAAT
This sequence comes from Doryteuthis pealeii, assembly GCA_023376005.1. NCBI lineage: Eukaryota > Metazoa > Mollusca > Cephalopoda > Myopsida > Loliginidae > Doryteuthis > Doryteuthis pealeii. Next base: position 16,916,915 of record CM042176.1, on the reverse strand, counting down.
CAGTGACGTCGTTTTTGTTACAGACAAAAACTGGAAGTGAATCTCCATTATTATTATTATTATTATTATTAGTAGTAGTAGTAGTAGTAGTAGTTACTTGAAACCATATAAATCAAAAAGTCTGACTTCGACATAAAATAATCAATATCTCAAAACCAACCAACCAGCCAGCCAACCATTTTTTCAGAAAAAGGGTGGAGCTACAAGTCATAAGGTAGCGTCTCCAAATTTGTGGGCCATTTCAAGCCTTCTACTTCTTAGCAGCCGACTCGTGCTCCAATATTCAGACAGGCAGTCGTAGAAGAAGGTGATATGGATGTCTGGAAAAAAACTATTTTTTTTTTTAAACGATATAATTTATTAATAATTGTTTCTTCGCCTTACGCTCATTTTAGTTTCCAAAAAGTTGGTGTTTTTTTTTTTGTTTTTTTTTGTTTTTTTTGCTGAACTTGCACAAAGGTGACAAAATTAGGGTGACACAGAAACAAACAATTTTTGTAATAAAACTGTTAATTTTAACTATGGGGTTCTGGGGTTTAGGGTTTGGATTAGGGTTAGATTAGGGTGACCCAGAAAAAACAGAACCCACAAATTTTGTAATAAAACTGTTAATTTTAACTATGGGGGTCTAGGGTTGGGGTTTAGGGTTAGTTTAATGGGAAAATGAATAAATAATTTGGGTTCTGTTTTTTTCTGGGTCACCCTGTATACCGGTGATCCAGAAAAAACAGAACCCACAAATTTTGTAATAAAACTGTTAATTCTAACTAGGGGGGTTTAAGGTTAGGGGTTAGGGTTAGGCATAGGGGTTAGGGTTGGGGTTTAAGGTTAGTTTAATGGGAAAATAAATAAATAATTTTGGTTCTGTTTTTTCTGGGTCACCCTAATTTTGAGAACTTTGTGCAAGTTCAGCCGGTTTTTTTTGTTTTTGTTTTTTTTTTGTGTTTTTTTTTTTTTTGATTGCGGGAGAAAATCTGTACATTTCGTAAAACAAAAATGGGGGGGGGGGTCTATGGAATTTTTTTTCTCCTTTTGACACACGGAATCATTGCAAACAACTATATATACAAGGTGTGTAAAAAAAGTATCGAGACGTTTCGTACTTTTTGACACACCTTGTATTCTGCAAAAAAAAAAAAAAATAACGTTCCATTCATTGTTCGTTTCTATCTTGAAAAATACAGCTTCAATCTCGATACTTTTTTGGCACACCTTGTGTGTGTGTGTATAATATATATATATATATATATATATATAGGTGTGTGTGTGTGGTGAGTCTAATTTTCATTGTATTATATATTATATTTGTATATATTTGTTGTATATATATTTATGTGTCTATAATATTTGGGGCGTGGTTAGTGTGAAGCATGGATAAGATGTGAAATTGAGTATAGATACCCACACACACACACAAATATGTGTGTGTGAGGAGTGAAGGATTTTCCACTACTTTCAACCACACACACACACACACACACACACACACATACATATATATATATATATATATATATATATATATATATATATATATATAAAATTAGACTCACCAGTTATACTAATAAAGAAGCTTTTTTAGGACTCAACAACGAAAACAACATATATATATATATATATATATATATATATATATATATATATATATATATATATATATATATATTTTTTTTTTTTTTTTTTTTTTTTTTTTTTTTTTTTTTTCATTAATTCATTTTGCCATTAATTGTTAACATATATATATATATAACGTTCCATTCATTTAAATCTTGGTAAATACAGCTTCAGCCTCGATACTTTTTTGACACACCTTGTGTGTATATATATATATATATATATATATATATATATAGGTGTGTGTGTGTGGTGAGTCTAATTTTCATTGTATTATATATTATATTTGTATATATTTGTTATATATATATTTATGTGTCTATATTATTGGGGGGGGGATTTAGTGTGAAGCATGGGGAAAATGTGAAATGAATGTGAAACCTAGTATAGACACACACACACACACACATATATATATATATATATATATGTGTGTGTGTGTGTGTGTGAGTGAGGATTGAAGGATTTTCCACTATTTTCAACCACACACACACGTGTATGTATATATGTATGTATGTATATATATATATATATATATATATATATACACAAATATAGTATATATATTGAAAATTAGACTCACCAGATATACTAATAAAGAAGCATACGTGGACTCCACAACTAAAACGACAACCATTCATTTTGCCATTAATTCTTAACTATATATATATATATATATATATATACAAAACAAGGAATGTCTACAGGAAATACCAGAAAAGATTTGGCTTTCCCTACCGAAAATAACTCTCAAGTCTTTTTAGAAAAAAAAACACGAGGAACCAGGAATCAGGAATGAAAGGGTGTGTATGTGGGTGGATGGGAGGGGGTGCCGTTATTAGGCTGTGTTAAGTTCCCGCCGTTTTGCGAGACCCTGACTCACAAATCGCTATATCTGGTTACGTTTACAAATTCATCTGTGGACAAATCTATTGACTGCCCCCCCGACCTCCCCCCACACCGTCAACACCGCCGCCATCGCTCCCCACATCGTCACCACCCCCGCATCACTCAACGTCTTGTCACTCCGCGTCCTCTTTATTTACTACGTCACTGGGCGCCTGCGGTAGAGCAATGCTTATCAAGCTATTACCGCAGATTGTTCTTCGTCTAGTGAGTCCGATCCTCACCGAGTGCCTGGGCTTAACGAAAGGGTGGTTAGCGTTACGGGGGGGGCGGTATATATTCATCCAACCCTCCGCACGAGTAGGATGTTACACAAGGTCAAATTTTAAGCGAACTTTAACGGATCTCGTTCGTCTTGTGAGTCCGATCCTCACCGTGTGCATGGATCTAACAAAGGATGGATTGGTGTTACAGAGGAGCGATTATATATACACCCAACCCCTCTTCACGAGTAGGATGTGAAGTTGTCGTCGGGGTGGCCTAAAGTCGGTATCAGCCAGACAGTGAGGGAGTCTATCCCCTTTTCACGAGCGCTAGACCAAGGATATCCCTGTGCTACTCATACGCTGAGTTGGCGAGGATCGGTATCGAACCCGGAACCATGTGGTTCGTTTGTCGAACGCTCTACCGCTGAGCTAAACTGGCCCCAGTTTTCCTCCTCCTAGACTGGTTGACAAGGTTAAAGAGACCAGCCTGCCCTGCTATTTTATACATAACTGAAGGGGAATAGTTGGATGCGTACCTTTCCCACGAGTATTAGTGCTATGTGAAATGCAAACAGCCTCGTCCAGGATTGACCTCGTGTTGCCGTTCTATTTCCTACAACGATAACCATTACAGTACAAACATCTCGGAGGAACGATTGGCGTTATGGTGATGGAAATGGCATCGACGACCCAAGTTTCAATCCTGGACGAGGCCATTTGCTTTACATTTTACAAATCGTATGAATCCATTTGTTCTCCCTCCAGCTTTGACTAAATAGTGGATAGACTGGGTCCTTTAGCCTTGATAAGGCAACCAATCTAGAAGAAGGAAAGATTCTGAATACAAATCAGATTTATTCCACTAAAAACTGACCTTGGGTTAAGTATCTGGCCGCCATCCTTAGTTCAGATGTAGTAAGTAGGTAAGCAAGCCAATAAGAATCCGGTGTTATAGTATTCTTTGTAAGTCCGACGTCCAAGATGATCCAAATGTCAATGAGTTAAGATTAGAATCAGCCTCTATTAATACACCAACAGCAGCAGCAGCACTCGCAATGATTGGACAATAGAATCACGTGGTAGTCAACGAGTCTATATTAGAAGTGACCATTTGCCCCATGCCTTATATCCGCGTGGTAATGGTTAGCAAGGTAGATTAGCAGACATTTCTTAGTGAGTTCGATTCTCATTGGGTGCCCATACTTCTGGCTCTTGTGCTATATCTAAGCTAAGCTTAGTAAATAACTATATCCGCGTGGTGTAATGTTTAGCAAGGTAGATTAGCAGACCATTCTTAGTGAGTTCGATTCTCATTGGGTGCCCCATGCTTCTGGCCTTGTGCCATATTAAGCTAAGCTTAGTAAATAACTATATCCACAAAAACTGCAAACACCTTGTTTCACATCCTACCCGTGGCGATGGGTTGGGTAAATAAGAGGACCGGTGTCAAAAAAATTAACTTGCATTGTTTATGAATTGAACAATTATTACTTCAACTGATGTTTAAACAACTATGAGTAAAATGATGGTAGGTGTGGCACTCCACTTCAGACACTAAAACAACTCACTGGTTTAGACTATTGAAAGGGGATATACTCCCTCGCTGTTTGACTGATACTGACCATAAGCAACCCCGCCGATTTTAATTAGTTATAAGTAAATTATCTTAAATACTGACTAGCAAAATAAAAACGCCTCACCGGGCGATGTAAAAATAGATTTTTGAAACAAGTATTGCCTGAGAGGTGGGAGTTAAAAAATTCAATGTCCAGCGAGTTTCTACCTAGTAAGTAAAATCATCAAATTCATTAAAGGATTAAAAAATAAACAATTTGAAATGTAAACTTTAAATATGTATTAAAATAAAACAAACTATATATAGATATAAATACCAGTTCATGTATTTATTAAAAATTTGTTTAATAAAAACAATGAGAACTGTCTAATGTTGATGTTCACATTTTGAGTGTATTTATTCTATGTTATGACGATTTTTTATAATTGTGACGTAAGCAGTGAGTAGTTTTTGTTACAGAAAAAAACGGTGAAGCGAATCTCTCATTATTAATAGAATTATTAATAGATGTTTTGTTTGTTAAGGTAGGAATGATATACCTGTTTCATAGTGACTCCGAGGTGGAGTGCCCTGCCAGGTGTGTTCATACGGGCTGTCACATCGAGCAAATGTGGCTCGATCTAATTTTTAGCATATTTGATTGGAGGAAGGTGCATCTAATAGTAATTTCCATGGTTTTTTTATCCATTGAATTATTTTTACATCGATTTAAAACGGTATTTTGCTTCGACACAGCCGAAAACAAAAATATGAATTTTTTTTTTTTTTTTTTTTTTTTTTTTTTTTTTTCGAGGCCTTAAATTTTAGTCTTTAGTTTTCAATTGCAAAATCAAAGAGGGTAATCTTTATCAATATTGTTGAAAATTGTACACTTAATTGAATACACTTTATACTATATCATGTAGGTGTTGTTTTTTTTGGTTTTGGGGGGGGGGGTAATGGTGAATAAAGGGGTATTCCACACTCCCAAGATCTCATTATTAACAGGTATGAAATGCAAGCAGTCCTTTTTTTTTTTTTCTTTTTTTTTTTTAAAGTTTGAATATCTGGTCATAGCCACTGATTTGCACTGAAAATGATTCTAGTAATGAAAATGCTTGGAAATGATTTTACTATGAAGAATGCAATTAAGAAATGAATTTTTACTTCATGAAAATGCACATTAGAGTACAATGATTTTTTACCTTATAAAAGTACACTGCATTAGAAATGGACTTTTTAAGCTATGATATACACATTGCATTATGAAATGATTTTACTATAAGTAATACATAGCGCATGTAGGAAATCATGAATTGATTATGTAGCGTTATAAAAATGCATTAGTAAATGATTTTATAACTATTGAAAATGCATTAGAAATGATTTTTACCGATAAATGCTTAGAAATGATTTTTACTATAAAAATGCATTTGAAATGATTTTTACTATAAAAATGCCATTAGAAATGATTTTTACTATGAAAATTGCATATTGAAATGGTAAATGTTTTTACTCTGAAAATGCATGGAAATATGTTTTTTTACTATGAAAAAATTCATTGGAAATGGGGTTTTTACTATAAAAAATGAATTATCCCCATTGAATTATTTCTTACAGCGATTTTAAAAACAGTATTTTGCTTCAAAACAGCCGAAAACAAAAAAATGAAATAGTTTTCATTGCAAAATCAAAGAGGATAATCTTTATCAATATTGTTGAAATTGTACACTTAATTAGAATACACTTTATACTATATCGTGTAGGTTGTTTTTCTTCTTCTTCGACCTTCGGAAGTGAAACCACTACCAACGAAAGTTGACGCAAAGTTCTTTTAAAACGTATAAACTAAGAAAAAAAAAGCACTATATCCTTAATAGAATGTTACATAATCTATGCATAGATTATTGTCAATCTCCTGTATTTCTGAGGGGATGGCCTTTTCATATCACGGGCGGGACTTTCCATGGAATATTACAGAAAGCCCGCGAAATACGTGAAGTCCGTGGGACCTGGTTGGCTCTTCAGTTTTCGGCTTGGACGTCAGGCAGATAAGATATGTCTGCTTTAGCTGGGACTCACCTGCATACGCCCGCTATGTTTAGTTAAGTAAATAAAAGCTTACGAGAATAACATGGTTTTGTGGTTGATGAATGTCTTGGCAACAAGACTGACCTAGAAGACCAGACACGAAGTCCCCATGACTAGATCCAGACGCTGGAAGAAGAACGTAAGATACCAAAGATGAACAGAAGAAAAATAGAAGTAAAGAGAGAGTATACAACAAGAAGATAGTCTCAGAATTATTTTGATATATAATATGTGATATTTACATGATGATTAACCGTCAGGATTTTTTTGTCAAACATTCAGTTTTGGAATAAAACGAACTTGCGATATTTCTATATACAGGGTCAGGCAAAATGATCTGACACATTTGTAGGTTAAATAAAAGGCAAATAAAGTAAAGAAACAAAAAAGTGTTTTTATTTTCTAAAAACATTAGCAAAACACATCATTACACGCCAGCTGCACACGTGTACACTGTGGGGAAAGATGCAGTTTTCTGCTTAAAAGAAGCATCCAGTGAAGTAACCAGAATCTTGAGAGAATTCAATTTTCAAGCGTTAATAAGAGTATTTACGGTTTTCGAAGGAGCTCTTATTTCTCCGTAGTTGTAGGCAAATTGTCGGACAAAGAAGGAACAAACACGAAAGTAAATGCAGACACTTGTATTGACAAAATTACATAAAATTGTTGCAAATTTTAATGGTATTTTGCTACTGACTTATCTGTGGAGTAATTTTCTTGGAGTAATGGTGATAACAGGGTATTCTTTTCGTCGGTAGGAAACGTTGATAAGACGCTTCGTCTCGGTAGTTTCTCGTCCTTCAGTAAGTGTGCAATTGTACCGGCCTTTTAACGTATGTTGATACAATGCCTTAGAAGTGAGCTGGTTGTAGAGTTCTGTGATAATTACTTGCCGTTATTTTGAAAAATAACTAAAACAGTCTAGGGTTTTTTTTACAACAGGGTCAGTTTCTTTATTGATATTTTTAGCAAAATTCTGTATTCATCTTTATAGAAAAAAAGTAAACATCGTTTTTTGTCGGTTCCTCTTTTCATATTTCATAAAATAAAATGGGGGGGGGGGTAGACCTCGTAAAAAATATTTCCCCTAATATATTTCAGGAAAACCCTATTTCAAACATATTTTTCTTTACAAGATAAATAATTATGGAAATTTTCGTGAAAATTGGACCATTAATTGATTTTTCATAGAATTTTTTAAAAAGCCTCTAGTCGTAACCTGGTTTTTGGCTACTTTAAATTTCAATTGATTTAACGGTGCAAAAATTGTAAACATTGTTTTTGTTCATAATTTTCATTATTTTCGTAAGCTGAAATTTTTTTTTTTAAATCATCAGGAGTTTTTTTCAATGTTTCTTCTTTTGAATGGACAACATTTTTTCAAAATAATATTAACCTTTATGCAAGTTTCATAGTCTTAAATATAGGGCGGATAAATTTCACAGAGTAAATTGGTGGTACCTAGAGTCTATAAACTCGGTAGGGCTACCCGTGAAACCTTCCCATTAATCAACTCCGTGGGGGCAATTTCCTTCGTTATAGCGTACTTAACACGAAAAGGAGTTGTTAACTTTGAAATGTTATGTACTAACATTTCTAAGGCAGAAAACCACCCCGTGGGCAAAAATGGGTCTACAATGCCCCCCACCTACCATCTCACTCATCATCTCCGTGGGGGTAATTTCCTTTCTTTGTTCTGAACAAGAAAAAAAATGATGTTAACATTGAAATTTGACTTATTTATGTACATATCTAAGGAAGGAAGTTATTCTTATGGAGTAGATTACAAGGGTAGATGGTAAGCCAAGAATGGCCAGGTCTTCTCTCTCTCTCTCTCTTCTCTCTCTCTCGTCTCTCTCTCTCTCTCTCTCTCTCTCTCTCTCTCAATATATATATATAGATGTATAGATAGATAGGCGCGTGGTCTAATGGTTAGAGTCGTTGGAAATGGACTCGTCGACCCGAGTTCAACTCCTGAACGAAGCTGTTTGCATTTCACATAGCGCTAATACCCTTGGGAAAGTTATGAATCCAATTCTCCCTCCAGCTATGGGTAAATAGTAGGGCAGACTTGGCTCTTTAACCATGGCTAGGTAACCAGTCTAGGAGAAGGAAAATTCTGAATTCAAACCTGTTAAACTCCGCTTAAGAAATTGACCTTGTATGTTCATTTATTAGTTTGTTTATATCTATCTATCCATCTATCTATCTATCTATCCCATATTTATCTTTCTTTTCTATATATCCCAGTTTGTACATATCGATCTCAATTCATTTCTATCTTTCTTTCTATTTAACTGTCTATCTTTATATATATATATATATATATATATATAATGTGTGTGTATGTTTCTGTGTCTATGTATCTGTGTATGTTTGTGTGTCTGTCAGTATGTATGTATGTTTCTGTGCCCGTGTCTATGAATCTGTGTGTGTATGTCTCTCTCTCTCTCTCTCTCTCTCTCTCTCTTCTCTCTCTCTCTCTCTCTCTCTCTCTCTCCTTCTTTTACTGTGAGTGTGTGCCTCTCTCTCTCTCTCTCTCTCTCTCTTTCTCTTTCTTTTTACTGTGTGTGTGTCTCTCTCTTTCTTTTTCTCTGTCTCTCTCTCTCTCTCTTTTCTCTGTGTATGTATGTGTGTATGTCTCTTTCTTTTTCTGTGTCTTTCTTCTCTCTCTCTCTCTCTCTCTCTTCTCTCTCTCTCTCTCTCTCTCTCTCTCTCTCTCTCTGTGTGTGTGTGTTGAATAAAACCGACGCAAGATAACGAGTGTGGGATATTTTTAACAGAAATCATTTGTGTGTGTGTGGTTAAAGACTACTAAACTTTTCTTTTTTATGATTGTTTTTTTTGTTTTTGTTTTGTTTATTCTTAGTTATCTTGCTAGTTTCTTCGTGTCAGGTTCCAATTGATAGAGGAGGTACCCCAAGTTCTGCTCTAAAGCGCTTTCGATCAAATCCATTGATCGTCTTCGGGCGATATATATATATATATATATATTATATATATATATTGTATTGAACATTATTTGCTCTACTTAGGTATTGAGCATTTTTTACTTATTAGCTTTAGTCTCCCGGCGGTTTTGTATGAATATATAATATATATATATATATATATATATATATATATGCATATAAATTGTTTTTTCTTTTGGCCAAATATTGTACCAATAGATTATTTTTGGTTGGTACGATTATCTTGGTCTTTTCTTTTTTCAAAAATTTTTTCTCCCCGGTTGATGTTTGGTAGTATATTTTTACAATCAAACTATTTGCTGGATTTTTTCTCACCGCGAGGATTTACCAATAAGTTTGGTATATTAAATTATATATATATATTGTTTGTTTTTGTTTAATTCGGATGCGAAAGTTATTCTGTTGGAAGGATGGTAAGCTTTAGTTAAAGTGACAGTTATTGAAGATTATATATATATATACCAACCCCATCCGCACAAGCAGGACTCGGCACAAGGTCAAGTTCTTAAGCGGAGTTTAACAGGTTTGAATTCAGACGCTAAAAATAATCTCCTTCGTCTAGCGCTAGTTGAAAGGGGATAGACACCTCACTGTCTGACTGATACCGACTTTAGGCCACCCCGACAATTTTACTTCTTTTTTTTTTTTTTATATCTCCATATCGCCCGAATATGATCAATGGATTTGATCGAAAGCGCTTTGGAGCGGAACTTGGGTCACTCAAATTAAACAAAAACATCTTTGCTTGTGTGAGAAGTGCGTACGTAGATTTTGGGTGTGTCCGTGTGTAAATGTATGTAGATTTGTGAATGTGTCTTTGTGAGTCTGTGTATATCTGCAATCGTGTTGGATGGATGTAGGGCTGACTTCTGATTTAGGTCGGAAAATTAAAACGGAATTTTTTTTGGTGGTACCCAATGACAATTTAATTACAGTCTATGAATTAACATTTTGCGAATTGGGTTAAGGTTTTAGGGGATTAAGGTTGTTTTTAATTACGTATTGCTTGAAAAAAATAAACAAAAAAAACCCAAACATACATTTAATTAACCATTGAAATTAATTATTGAATCTATTATTGAGACAGTTGTTTGTGTAAGACTCCTTTGTGTGTGTGTTTGCTCATTTGTGCCTGTGTGTGTGTGTGTGTGTGTGTGTGTGTGTAAAGATATGTACTTTTGGTATGTATGTATGTGTCTGTGTGTGTGTGTGTGTGTGTGTGTGTGTGTGTGTGAGAGAGAGAGATAGCATGTATATGTGTCTGAATATGTGTATGCATTTGTATGTATGTGTGTTTGTGTGTGTAGATTTTTTCCATTTGTACCAGTGTGTGCGTGTGTATAGATTTGTGTATTAGTACTTTTGGTGTGTGTGTGTGTGTGTGTGTGTGTGTGTGTGGTGTGCGCCTGTGTGTGTGTGTGAGAGAGAGAGAGAGAGAATGATAACATGCATGTGTCTGAATATATGTGTGTGTGTGTGTGTGTGTGTGTGTGTGGAGTTGTCCATGTGTGTTCCTATATATAGACTTGCTTATTTGTGTACTTGTGCTTTTGGTGTGTGTGTGTGTGTGTGTGTGTGTGGGTGTTATAGTATGCATATGTGTCTGAATATGTGTGTATGCATTTGTGCGTATGTATGGATTTGCTTATTTATGCATTTGTGTGTGTGTGTGTAAGACAGAAAGCATGTATATATGTCTGAATATGTATGTACGTATAGGGACGAACGAACGGATGGATGGAAGGAGGGGTGGGGACATATGTTGATGTATTTGGGAAAACTCGTTTCATTCCTAGAAAAAAACTAATAAAAAATATTCATTACCCATAATCCCCCAGCCCAAACAAACCCTCGAATTTACGAACTATTTTTTTCCTTCTTTGCCATTCTTCTTTCAATTCTACTTACTGTGTTTTAATTGTTTATTTGTTTCTTCTTCTTCTTCTTCCATAATCTTCTTCTTCTTCTTCTTCCATAATCTTCTTCTTCTTCTTCTTCTTCTTCCATAATCTTCTTCTTCTTCTTCCATAATCTTCTTCTTCTTCTTCTTCTTCTTTTTAATTGTTCTTCTTCTTCTTCTTCTTCTTTTTTAATTCTTCTTCTTCTTCTTCTTCTTCTTCCATACTCTTCTTCTTCTTCTGTCTTCTCCATACTCTTCTTCTTCTTCTTCTTTTTAATTGTCTTTCTTCTTCTTCTTCTTCTTATACTCTTCTTCTTCTTCGATAATCTTCTTCTTCTTCTTCTTTAATTGTCTTCTTCTTCTTCTTCTTTTTCTTCTTCTTCTTCTTCTCTTCTTCTTCTTCTTCTTCTTCTTTAATTGTCTTCTTTCTTCTTCTTCTTCTTTTTTTTAATTGTCTTTCTTCTTCTTCTTCTTCTTCTTCTTTTTTAATTGTCTTTCTTCTTCTTCTTCTTCTTCTTTTTTAATTGTCTTTCTTCTTCTTCTTCTTCTTTTTTTTAATTGTCTTTCTTCTTCTTCTTCTTCTTCTCTTCTTTTTAATTGTCTTCTTCTTCTTCTTTTTTAATTGTCTTCTTCTTCTTCTTCTTCTTCTTTTAATTGTCTTCTTCTTCTTCTTCTTCTTCTTCCATAATCTTCTTCTTCTTCGATAATTGTCTTCTTCTTCCATACTCTTCTTCTTCTTTTTCTTCTTCTTCTTCTTTAAAACATTTGCGTCATTCCTTGCTCCATTATTCACGTCCTAGGAATATATTTCTTGAGTTTCATTTCCTTGAAGCCCATTCCACAATTTCTACTTGAAGCAGCCGACATCATCTCAGCTTCCAACCTGAGAGGGAAAAACGAATATTACAAACATCTGTGAAAAGGGGCAAAAATAGGGATTAAATAAAGAGAAAAGAAAAAATATAACGAGCTCCATAATTCCACAACTTTTTATTTATTTATTTATTTATTTGTTGTTCTTCATCATCATCTTTTTCTATAATCGTCTACTTCTTCTTCATCATCATCTTCATCATCATCATCTTCTTCATCATCTTCTTCTTCATTTTCATATTATTATTATTATTATTATTATTATTATTATTATTATTATATAATCGACTTCTTCTTAATATCATTTTTCATCTTCTTCTTCTTCATCTTCTTCTTTTATAATCGTCTTCTTCTTCATCTTCTTTTTCTTTATAATCGACTTCTTCTTCATCTTCTTCTTCTTTTTTTCTTCTATAATCGACTTCTTCTTCACTTCTTCTTCATCTTCTTCATCTTCTATAATCGACTTCTTCATCTTCTTCTTCTATAATCGACTTCTTCATCTTCTTCTATAATCGACTTCATCTTCTTCTTCTATAATCGACTTCATCATCTTCTTCATCATCTTCTTCTTCTTCTATAATCGACTTCTTCATCTTCTTCTTCTTCTTCTTCTTCTATAATCTTCTTCTATAATCGACTTCTTCTCTTCTTCATCATCTTCTATAATCGACTTCTTCTTCTTCTTCATCATCTTCTATAATCGACTTCTTTTTCTTCTTCTTCATCACCTTCTTCTTCTTCTTCTTCTTCTTCTTTTTCTTCTTCTTCATCACCATCATCTTCATCTTCTTCTATAATCGTCTACTTCTTCTTTTTTCTATTTATTTGTTTATTCGTAGTGAAGTTCATTTGCTATCATACGTCTTCATAATCACCCCACTTACCCCTAAAAAAACAAACAACAAAAAAAAACGACAACAAAAAAAAAACGCGGAAGGAGAACAAGAAAAAAAAATCAAACATTAGTCGGTTGTTTGTGACAAGGTCTCTAATGTTATCAACTTCTAATCAAGACATGAATTGAAGAACTATTTTTGTGCGCGCATTAAAGAAATCGGCTCACAATGTGGGATGGAAAAAGAGAGAAGAAGAAGAAAAAAGGGCGATATTCCTTTTAAGAAATTATGTTTACATCTAAATGGCTGAATTAGATCATTTTGCTGTTTAATCATATTTGTTGGTTTATTTATAGACGCCTTTGTTTACAAGAATGATACCCGTAAAAAATGATGAGATCACTTACGGGTGGATCGTCATTTCTGCTTGATTTTATCGGTTAGAGTTGGTTGAGTCAGTCGTGGCGGCAAATTGAAAACGCGGGAGCATCGATCGACTGGAATCGTTTAAAATCAGAAAGGAGAAAGAAAGAAAGAAAGGATCAGAGAAGAAGAAAGAAAGAAACGATCAGAGAAGAAGAAAGAAAGAAACGATCAGAGAAGAAGAAAGAAAGAAAGGATCAAAGAAGAAGAAGAAAGAAAGAAAGGATCAGAGAAGAAGAAAGAAAGAAAGGATCAGAGAAGAAGAAAGAAAGAAAGAAACGATCAGAGAAAAAGAAAGCGAGAAAGAGTGTAGAAAAAGAAAGATGATACTTGAAAAGGAAAAAAAGAAAGGAAGTAGTTTAAAAAGAAAGAAAGAAAAGGGCATGGAAAAGAAAGAAAGAAAAAAAAGAAAGGGGTAAAGAAAGAGAATACTTGAAAAGGAAAAAAGGAAGGAAGTAGTTGAAAAAGAAAGAAGGAATAAGAGAAAAAAGAAAGAATGAAAGAAAAAGAAATAAAATGCTTGAAAATGCTAGAAAATAATTGGAGAAAAACAAAAGAAAAGATTGAGAAAGAAAAGATTAAGAATGAAAGAAAAAAAAGAAATATTGGGGAGGTGAAGATGACTGAAAAAGGAAGAAAATGACAATGAAGGAAAGGAAGAAAAAAGAAATACTCGAAAAAGAAAGAAAATGATAGAGAAAAAAGAAACTGTCTGAAATAGATAGATCGAGAGAAAGAAAGAGTCTTCAAAGAAAGATAGATAGATAGATCGAAAGAAAGAAAGACAGAAAGAAAGAATAAACTTAAATCAAATAAAAAGCAAAAACTATTACACAGGAAAGATAGCTTTTGTTTTTTGTTTTTTTTTTGGAGTTTGTTGCTTTTGTTATCGGTGTGTGGGGGGGTGCATATATATATATGTAAGTATGTGTTTATGTGTCCACGTGTGTGTATGTGTGTATTTTTTTGTGTGTGTTTTTTTTTTTTCGTTTTTTTTTTTTTTTGTTGTTTGCTTTTTGGGGTGGGGCGTTGTTTTGTCTTGTTTTATATATATATATATATATATATATATATTGGGGAGGTACCTCATGTGGAATTAATAATTCGGCAGTTGCCACATGCATATTTGTTGCGCGTCTGTGCGCGCATGCTCGTGTATCGGTGTCTTTATGTATGTCTACGTATGTGTGTGTATGTGTGGATTTTTGTGTATGCGTGCTTGTGTGTGTACTTGTGTGAGTAGGTGTGTATCTTTTTTGTGTGTGTATGCATATGTATGCGGGTGTGTCTTTGTGTATATGTGCGTGTGTATATGTGTGCTTGTGTGTCTTTGTGTGTGAGTGAGCGTGTGTGTATGTCTTTTTGTGTGTGAGCATGTCCTTGTGTATGTGTGCTTGTGTTTGTATGCTTGTGTGCGTGTCTTTGTGTATGTGTGTATATGTGTGTGTCTTTGTGTTTGTATGCTTGTGTGTGTGTGTATGTGTGTTCGTCGGTGTGTGTGTGTGTGTGTGTGTTATTGCCCACCCCCCTACATCACACAAAAAGTAAAACGGTTCACCTATTAACAATTCGGGGATTGAAATAAAAAAAAAAAGACGTCCTGTTGCGAAATGTGATTTTTTTCAAAACGACCACAACAACAGATTGGCCTAAATATTTTGTTTAACAATCAAGACATACAGGTGCGTATCTGCAAACAGACAGCTATTAATTACAGCTTCATATCTCTCTCTCTCTCTCTCTCTCTCTCTCTCTCTCTCTCTCTCTCTCTCTCTCTCTCTCTCTCTCTCTCTCTCTCCCTCTTCTTTTTCTCTCTCTCTCTTCTTTTTTCTGTCTTCTCTCTCTCTCTCTCTCTCTCTCTCTCTCTCTCTTTTTTGTCTCTCTCTCTCTCTCTCTCTCTTCTTTTTTGTCTCTCTCTCTCTCTCTCTTCTTTTTTTGTCTCTCTCTCTCTCTCTTTTCTTTCTCTCTCTCTCTCTCTCTCTCTCTTTTTCTCTCTCTCTCTCTTCTTTTCTGTCTCTCTCTCTCTCTCTCTCTCTTCTTCTTCTCTGTCTCTCTCTCTCTCTCTCTTTTCTGTCTCTTCTCTCTCTCTCTTCTCTCTCTCTCTCTTCTCTCTGTCTCTCTCTCTCTTCTTCTTTTCTGTCTCTCTCTCTCTCCTCTTCTTTTTTCTGTCTCTCTCTCTCTCTATCTATCTATCTCTCTCTTCTTTTTTCTGTCTCTCCCTTCTCCCTATCTTTATCTGTCTATCTATATCTATCTATCAATCTATCTGTCAATGTTCTTGTTTTTTTCTTCTTCTTGCTCCCTCTATGTACATAACGCTTTATAAGTATGTAGAAACATAACTCGATGTGATGATGATGATGATGATGGTGTGTGTGTGTGTGTGTGAGAATTTTCTCTTATGGAAATCTGCACATGGACACGCCAGTGTGGGCTGTCACAGATCAACTCTGCGCGAATTCCGGATGCTGCACAGAGGACCTCTTTTGATTTTTGTTTAATTAATTAATTATATCACTTAATCAGTAAAATCAATAATTTCAAATCTGAATGACATATGTTTTCGGAGTTATAAGACGACACGCACATAACATGAGATTCCTTTATTTATATATATATATATACTTAGGTGGGGTACCAAGTAATTTGATATTAGGATGATTCTAAGCTGGTCTTTTCTTCTAACGGTACGGTGTTGAAGAGTTCAGGTTCGATTTGAGAGCTCAATGTTTAATTTTTATAAACAGAACAAAGTAATTAGTAAAGACAAAAAGCTTATAACTCCGGTATTAAGTGATTATGGTCCATTTCCACCCATGGGTATCTGAAAACACTATGAGTTTCATCAGATCAAGTTCTTTATTTAATAAAGAACGTGATCTGATGAAAGTCATAGGGTGTTCAAATACCCATGGGCGGCTATATATATATATATATATATATATATATATATATATACAGTGGGGTACCAAGTAATTTGATATTAGGATGTTAAACTCCGCTTAAGAAATTGACCTTGTGTCGCATCCTGCTCATGCGGAGGGGTTGGTATATATATAATCATCTAATTGGCAGGGTATGTGTGTGTGTCATATATATAAATAAAGAGTATATTTATAAAAATCGCTGATAGAGCATATATATATATCATCTAGATGTGGTAATTGCATTTCACTTAGCGCTAATACCCTTGGGAACGGTATGTATCCTACTCTTCCTCCAGCTATGGACAAATAGTAGGGCAGACTGGGCTCTTTAACCTTGGTTAGGCAACCGGTCTAGGAGAAGGAAAACTCTGAATTCAAACGTGTTAAAATCCGCTTAAGAAATTGACCTTGTGTTGCATCCTGCTCGTGCGGAGGGGTTGGTATATATATATATATATATATATATATATATATAATGTAAACAAATATGGCTATTTTCAGCCGACAATATTTGGGAGAATATGTGCTTAATTGAAGTCAAACCTAATTTTTTGAAAGTTAATTCATTAATGATTAATTAGGCGGGATTTAACTACTTAAATGTAAGGCTAAACAAATCGAGAAAAAATCAATCTCTGTGTTAATAGGCTGAAATGTACATACAGAGATTGATTTTTCTCGATTTGTTTAGCCTTACATTTAAGTAGTTAAATCCCGCCTAATTAATCATTAATGAATTAACTTTCAAAAAATTAGGTTTGACTTCAATTATTTCATTATTTTGCGCCTAAATTATTTTCATCTTTACAGGGATATATTTAAAAAAAAAAAAAAAAAAGTCACCAGTCTAGCTAAAATGGCTAGAATCCAAACCAATCCCCCCACCCTCTCTCACTATTAAAGCACTGGTTGTTTGAAAACAAGTCAGTAAAAGTTGAAATGACATTGCCGTGCCATGACGGAGACTTATAGCCAGCTAAGTGTCTCTTAATTTATCTTAAATTCTGGTGTATTTGGTTGTTGTAATACTTCTTAAATTTCATTATTTTGCGCCTAAATTATTTTCATCTTACAGGATATATTTAAAAAAAAAAAAAAAAAAAAAGTCACCAGTCTAGCTAAAATGGCTAGAATCCAATATATATATATATATATATATATATATATATATATAAGTAAAGTCGTCGGGGCGGCCTAATGTCGGTATCAGCCATGCAGCGAGGGAGTCTATCCCCTTTTCACTAGCGCTAGACCAAGGAGATTATTTTAGCGTCTGGGGTGGAGCGATACACCTACCATTACCTTTACCGCACAGATCCCTGTGCTACTCATACGCTGAGTTGGCGAGGGCGGATATCGGGCTAGGAACCATGAGGTTTCTAGCCGAACGCTCTACCGACTGAGCTAACCATATCATCTAATCTGTGCTGTTCATCCGTTGAGTTGGCAGCGTATGGTATCGAACCCTGAACCTTGAGATTGCCTACGCGATTGCTCTACTGACAACCTCTAAAAATAACAGGTAAGACATTCCTTACGTTTGTGTGTTACAGCGATTCTCACAAAATCGTAGTCAACATATTGGACGTAGAATAAAGAAAAATTCATTCACCCATAAACACCAGCAGATTTTCTTTCATGTTATTTTTCAAAGCATGTTTGGGTAGAACTTCTAACCACGCCTTAGCCACCAACCCTGTCGGCTGGTGCTCTAAAATATACCGACTGCACCTCTGCATAGGGGTAAGACCCCCCCCCCAATTATTCTGTAATAAATGTATTCAATTAGAATTAACTTAATACATTAAGATATGCCACAGGTCTGCTATGGTAAAGGGTGAAAATGTTACAAAATATATGTGTATTATTACTAGAGTTAACATACCTAGGTAGTAATATCTCATCAAAACGCAATGTTAATGCACCTATAGATAAGGCATGGTCTGCTATAGACAGAAGTAAATGTCTTAACCATATAAATCCTCCTGTACCATGCAGCCTAGTCGGTTGGGGGTTTAGAATACACCAACTGCAACCCTATAGAGGAGTAAGACTCCCACCATTCGGGTCACCTGTTGGCCCTGGATGGCGACCCATGATGCTTACCGACTAAATGCTGGTAAATGAGCAGTCCATGACATGCAACACTCCACTTTGGTCCTTACTTAGGCTAGACGTGTGGACGGAGAACCCCCCCCCACACCTCCGATCAACTGGTTGGCCACAATAAGCCCTAGCACCTATATGATTGTCCCGACCCTAATTCCTCTGTGGCAAACTCCCAACTCTTTTTATCATTTATGTGCTAGAAGGTAGTGACTGAGGGTCAACCAGCCAGCAGGTCACATCAAGCCCTAGCACCTATATGATTGTCCCGACCCTAATTCCTTTGTGGCAAACTCCCAACTCTTTTTATCATTTATGTGCTAGTAGGCAGTGACTGAGGGTCAACCAACCAGCAGGTCACATCAAGCCCTAGCACCTATATGATTGTCTTGGGATTATCTTTACATTGGCCTGGAAGAGTTATCTTCCCGCTGGGTTGCCGCTTGTTCTCACCAGGGGCTATAGTATTTAAGCGGCTGATTCAAACGCTTCTTCCTCTTTTAGCTACACCTCCTCGTATGAGCATATGGGTTACACCATTGTCACACCCTTCTCGGGGGGGGCGCTTCTGCCCCCAACGCTATGCTATTCTCCTGGAGGCTTCGCCCCCACCCCATCACTAGTAAGTGATTTTTTGTATGTACGGACTCTCAAGTCCTTTTTATCTCTACTCTTGTATGTTTATGTAAGTAAAGTCGTCGGGGTGGCCTAA
>CM042176.1:16880291-16892791 GCA_023376005.1 Doryteuthis pealeii | reverse complement strand
CCTGTGTGTCAATGTGTGTGTGTGTGTGTGTGTGTGTGTGAAAATCTGTATGCCTGTGTGTCAATGTGTGTGTGTGTGTGTGTGTGTGTGAAAATCTGTATGCCTGTGTGTCAATGTGTGTGTGTGTGTGTGTGTGTGTGAAAATCTGTATGCCTGTGTGTCAATGTGTGTGTGTGTGTGTGTGTGTGTGAAAATCTGTATGCCTGTGTGTCAATGTGTGTGTGTGTGTATGTGTGAAAATCTGTATGCCTGTGTGTCAATGTGTGTGTGTGTTGAAAATCTGTATGCCTGTGTGTCAATGTGTGTGGTGTGTGTGTGTGTGTGTGAAAATCTGTATGCCTGTGTGTCAATGTGTGTGTGTGTGTGTGTGAAAATCTGTATGCCTGTGTGTCAATGGTGTGTGTTGTGTGTGAAAATCTGTATGCCTGTGTGTCAATGTGTGTGTGTGTGTGTGAAAATCTGTATGCCTGTGTGTGTGTGTGTGTGTGTGAAAATCTGAATGCCTGTGTGTCAATGTGTGTGTGTGGAAAATCTGTATGACTGTGTGCATTTGTGTCAATGTGTGTGTGTATAAAAGTCTGTATGCGTTGTAAACACCCTTATGTTTATGTGTCTGTCTGCATGTATGTATGTGTGTGTGCGTGTGTATGTGAAGGTTTGTATGTCTGTGTGTATGTGTATATGTCTGCGTATGTATGCGTGGATATGAATGAAAGTCTGTATGTATGTATGTGTGTGGACTCACAGGTTAGCTCTCTACTGTAGGTATGTATATATGTATACTCGACATTGTTGAGGAAATGAGATACGTAGTGTAATCTTGTGTGTGTGTGTGCAAGTTTGATCCTGAGTACACACACGTGTGTGTATGCGTTTATGTGTGTGTGTGTGTGAACATGTGTGCGGGTATGTATTTACCCGAGCCCCATAAATTTCACGTATAAGGCCCGTGCGATATTTTTAGTAATTTTTTGGAATGGAGGTAAAAGAGCCAACCTAAATGCCATTAATTGTGATATGCCTGTTCGTTTTAAAGTAGATGAATGTTATCTGTCTGGAACAAGAACTGTTTTCAAAAAGAGATTGAAGCTCCATTTACTAAGGGGGTGAGATAGTGGCTAGCGTATTGGCTGGCTGGCTGAATTTTATGGGATCTCAACCCTTGTTGGGTTATTTTATGCCGAAGACGTTTTGTTTTAAGTAGATGAGGGTTTTCTGTCTGGAGAAAGAAGGGTGTTCAAAAAAATAGCGAGACTGAAGCTCTAATAGTGGCTATCGGAGGGTCCGGTGGCTTCGGTCCTGGACCGCGAAAGTTAACATCGTTGATCCCAGGGGACCGCCCCTCCTCCTGGCAACGCCTGCCCCCCTGGCAACACCTGCCCCCTCGATTTAAAGGGACAGGGCTGGGTTTATTGCCCAGTGCCTGAGGCGCCCCTTCAAGGGGAATGCCGACGGGTCCAACGCATTTTTTGCAACCGCCTCCCATGAGCTTCGGTTCGTAGGTGGTCCTACATTAATAGGGCCTTGTGCCAAACCCGTACAACGTGGAGTATGTGGTAAATACCATTATCGTGCCGGTTGGTTGGTTGATTTTACGGCATTTCAACCCTTGTTGGGTTATTTTATGCCGAAGACATTTTGTTTTATACATTCTTGATGGATACTCAATTTTTAAAAAAAAATAAATTTTTAAACATTTCTAAACACATTTTTTTATCTATTCAACCTTTAGATGGGACCCTAACAGGTATTACGATGATGAAGGGGTACTCCACATTCGCCAGAGTTCCAGAACTGGAACTTCACCATCAGATTTTAACGTCATACCCAGGACAATAATAACCTCAGCCACCGCCTTCTAGCACATATATGATAAAAATCGTTTGGGCTTGCCATAAGGGCAACAGGGTTGGGACAATCATATATGTAGTATGGCTTTACATGAACAGCCGATTGATTGGAGGGGGCCTCTCCGACCGCCCGTCTAGCCTAAGTGAGGGCCAAAATGAAGTGTTACATGTCATGGACTGTTGGACAGCGAGGGAGTCTATCCCCTTTTCACTAGCGCTAGACCAAGGAGATTGTTTTTGGCATCTGAGGTGAAGTGCCAGATAGATATATAGACATGAACAGAGAGAGAGAGAGAGAGAGGAGAAGAGAGAGAGAGAGAGAGAGAAGCAGTTTGAAAGAGACAGATAGAGTGATAGATCTAAAGAAAGAAAAAGAGAGAAACAATTTGTAAGAGACAGATAGATTGATAGATCTAAAGAAAAAAAGAAAGAAAGAATGGAAGAAAGAAAGTCTTCAAGAATAGAAAGAAAGAAAGAAAGTGTGTTCAAAGAAAGAAAGAAAGGAGGAAAGAAAGAGAATTTAAGAAGGAAAGAAAGAGTATTTAAGAAGGAAAGAAAGTGTGTTCAAAGAAAGAAAGAAAGAAAGAAGGAAAGAAAGAGAATTTAAGCAGGAAAGAAAGAGTATTCAAAGAAAGAAAAAAAGAAAGAAAGAAACCGTCTGAGATAGATAGATAGAAAGAAGGAAAGAATCTTCAAAGAAAGAAAGAAAGAAAGAAATTTTTTAAAGACCAACATGTTGCCGTCTTTCGTTAACAGCTGTCGTCTGATTCTATCAAAGATAGCGACAGTTAGAGATAAAATTCCCATGAACAACGCAACTCTCCGTAACTTGTTATAGAAACATTTTTAACAAGCAACAAATAATCAAATCCCGTCAATATTCTCGACAAGTTACCTTGATCGCTTAGAGAAGAAAAGAAAAAAAGTGAATACATAGAAATAAAATATAGAACGTAATTAGTTCAGAGGGCAGGATCTCACTTTGAAAGGTACTCTTCCGTTCAACTGCGCAAGAAACGAATCACAATTATAGGTCAGTTTGTGTTAGGTTTTTACGTACAAAGAAATAATGAACACTAAATAATAATAATAAAAAGCAGACCCTGATGTTTGAAATAAACAAAGGTTTTGTTACATAATCTATGCATAGATTATTGTCAACCCCCTGTATTTCTGAAGGGATAGCCCCTTTTCATATCACGGGCGGGACTTTCCATGGAATATTACAGAAAGCCCGCGAAATACGTGAAGTCACGTGGGACCTGGTTGGCTCTCAGTTTCAGCTTGGACGTCAGGCAGATAAGATATATCTGCTCTAGCTGGAACTCACTTGCACACGCGCGCTGTGTTAGTTAGAGGAAGACGTTAGTTAAGTAAATAAAGGTTTAAATAAATAATATGGTTTTGTGGTTGATGAATGTCTTGGCAACAAGACTGACCTAGAAGAAGAAATGAATCAAGGACGACCAACCAGCAAGACGAAATCCAGACGCTAGAAGAACGTAAGATACCAAAGATAAGCAGAAGAATAATAGAAGTAAAAAAAGGGTATACAACAGTTTTATTTAACGCTGGGGTAGAGAAATGTATCTACCCAAAACAATTACTTAAGCTTGTAGCGATTGTCTGTCCCTGTTTGGTCTGGAAGAGTTATCTTCCCTTGTTTCAGGTTTTCTACCGCTAGGGGTCCTGAGTATTTAGTCAGGAAAGCGAGAAGTTTGAACTCTCTTTTTTTCGGGACAGCAAACAGGACACATGGGTTAGACATTTGTGTCTATACTTTTTATGTGGGGGGTTTCGTCCCCCAGCCTAAGTAAGTGACATTCCTTCTTGTACTCTGTATCACTTCTTTAGGACATAGTCCTACATCCTTTGTGTATAATTATGTGTCCGTTTCTATGTCTATATTGTACCTTGTCATGAGAATATGTATACCTTGTTATGAATGTATTTTCTCCGGCTAAACTCGCAAATCGGTCGGAATTTATTTTCCCATTAAACTAACCCTAACCCTAAACCCTAACGCTAAATCTCCCTAGTTAAAAGTAAGTTTTATTACAAAATTTGTGGGTTCTGTTTTTTCTGGGTAACCTTTAGCCTTTTTCTCCACGTGCTCGCAAAATAAAGTCTATGTTTGTTATAATATATAACTTCTTTGTCGGAATATTTCTTGTACTTATATGTACCCACGTTGGAGGGTCGCTTTAAGCCTTCCAACTAATGATAATACCTTTAAATCTAACAAGCTCAAATCTGTGTACGATTAAAATAAAATATGTCAGCCCGTGTGTCATAGCGGAATTTCTACTTCCGATCTATGTTCCCACAATGCACCTATCACAGGAGACAACTGTCCCTTACTCATCTACCGCCCTGTCGGCTGGGGCTGTAGAATACACCACTGGAGCGGAAATCCTTGATAAAGTATCCTTTGGTTCTCCTTAGTATTGTAAGTTCCTCCTCAATTTTGCAAATGAACTATTGCAAGTATCAGTGTTTAAGTAGTGAACCAACCACGCATTATGGCTGTTGATTGGCGGAGGAATAAACCACGTGACCTCGCTCAGTCTATAAATTTAGGTGGTGTATTGCAAGACACCTTATATTATAAAAATATTCCAATAGCTTCTACCCAAAACAATTTCTACTTCCGATCTATGTTCCCACAATGCATCTATCACAGGAGACAACTGTCCCCTACACATCAACCACCCTGTCGGTGGGGCTGTAGAATACATCCACTGCACCCCTCCAGGGGGGGGGTAAAATCCCCCCCAATGGGGTAACTTGTTGGTCGTGGGTGGCGACCGTGAAGCTTACGAACAGAATCTTGGTAGCTGAGCAGTCCATGACACTCCCTTTTGGTCCTTACTTAGGCTAGACGGCCGGTCGGAGGAGCCTCCTCCGATCAATCGGCTGGTCACGTCAATCCCTAGCATCTATATGATTGTCCCAATTCTATTCCCCTTATTAAAATTAGTTTGGCCAGCATGACACGTCAAAAACTTGCAAAGAAGAGAAACATGAAGACATGCCACATTAACACCAACACATGGGAGCCTTGTGCAGAAGACCGTGCGACCTGGCGACTCCTCGTCAAACAAGGAACGAACAGGAGTGAAAAAGAGAGGAAGGAAGCCGCCACACAAGAGAGAGCCAGAAGGAAGGAGAGACAACAGCAACTCCAGCAAGCATCACTGTTTGTTTGCAGCCACTGTACCAGAGACTGTCATTCAAAAATTGGTATGTTCAACCACTCACGCAGATGCAGATAAAAAAGAAAAAGTGGACACTACGCCATCGTTTTTAGCAGACAGAAGGATGCCAGCATCTTACTTGATTAATTGATACGGTAGGGAGACCACGCCTGCGCTTTAAAGATGTCTGCAAGAGGGACATGAAGACATGCCACATCAACACCAACACATGGGAGGCTTGTGCGGAAAACCGGGTAACCTGGCACCTACTCGTCAAACAAGGAACGAAAAGGAGTGAAAAAGAGGAAAGAAGCCGCCACAGAAAAGAGTCAAAAGGAAGAGACAACAGCAGAGATTGCCATTCAAAAATTGGTCTGTTCCGCCACTCCCGCAGTTGCAGATAAAAACAAAGAAAAGAGAGTCAAAAGGAAGGAGATACAACAGCAACTTCAGCAAGCATCACTGTTTGTCTGCAGTCACTGCACCAGAGATTGCCATTCAAAAATGGGTCTGTTAGGCCATTCACGCAGTTGCAGATAAAAATAAATAAATAAAAAGTGGACAGTACGCCATCGTCTTTAATAGACGGAAGGATGCCAACAATTCCCCCTATGTCAATCCCGAACCCTTTTAATCATTTATGTACTAGAAGGCGGTGGCTGAGGGTGTTAGTGTCCTTGGTATGACGCTAAATTGTATGTAGGGGTGAAGTTCCAGCTCTGGAACTCTGCTTTCCAATTCATCCAGACTCTTTTCTAAACCCTTGACGACCGTTCAGATACAATTGGCACGACCTTCACTTTCATGTTCCAATATAGAGAGAATTTCATGAGCCTCTTCAATACTTAATCCACAAACTTTAAAAAGATTCTTTTAGTATGTAGGGGGTCGATGAAGGTAGATCGTGTTTGGAAGATTGTGTAGCGTCATGTTTCAGTGTCGGAAACCAACAAATCCATATTGAGAGAATTTTATGAGCCTCTTCAATACTTAATCCACAAACTTTACTATCGTGTTAAGAAGATTATGTAGCGTCATGTTTTAGAGTCAGAACCCTACAAACGTAGAACCCTACAAATATATAGACAGAATTCACGTGATTGGACCGGGTTAGCTCAGTCGGTAGAGCGTTCGGCTAGAAACCCCAAAATGCGATACCGGCCCTCGCCAACTCAGCGTATGAGTAGCACAGGGATCTGTGCGGTTAAGTGAGGAGCTGATGGTAGGTGTGGCGCTCCATCTCAGACGCCCAAAAACAATCTCCTTGGTCTAACGCTAGTGAAAAGGGGGTAGACTCCCTCGTTGTCTGGCTGATACCGACTTTAGTCCACCCCGACGACTTTACTTTTTACTTTATTAACGTGATGAAAAAAAAAAGATTATCGTCTCATCTCTTGATATCTCAATCGCTCAAGGTCAACCTCTGGGGGTCAACCCTTGGGGGTCAGTCGGACTGAGCTGTAGACGCAAGTTTCTTTTACTATATAGGGGGGATCGGTGTTTGGAAGATTGTATAGCGTCATTTTTTAGTGTCAGAAACCAACAAATCCATATTTTATGAGCCTTTTCAACACTTAATCTACAGACTTTAAAAAGTTTCTTTTAGTATATAGGGGGGAGGGGTCGAAAAAGGTAGATCGTGTTTGGAAGATTGTGTAGCGTCATGTTTCAGTGTCGGAAACCAACAAATCCATATAGAGAGAATTTTATGAGCCTCTTCAATACTTAATCCACAAACTTTAAAAAGTTTCTTTTAGTATATCGAGGGGGGGGTCGGTGAAGGTAGATTGTGGTTCGAAGATTATGTAGCGTCATGTTTCAGCGTCGTAAACTAACAAATCCATATAGAGAGAACCCTACAAATATATAGGCAGTAATAACGTGATGAAAAAAAAAATGTGTCGTCTCATCTCTTGATATCTCAATCGTTCAAGGTCAACCCCTGGGGGTCAACCCCTGGGGGTCAGTCGGGCTGAGCTGTAGACGCAACAGGGTGTCGAGGAGAAAAGGTTAGGCGAACAAACGAGAGAATAATGACATTCCATTGCTTATGTAATTTACCCAACACCTTACCAACCTCACCCTGCTACACACATTCCTGGTGTGATTACCATCCTGTGTGTAAGGGTTTAATGTGTGTGTGTGGTGTGTGTGTGTGTGTGTGTGTGTGTGTGCTATCGGGCACTGTGTATCGGGTAATGACTAGACTGACCGTCTGGTTGAGGGGTTATCTCAACTAACAATAAAATAAGAACTACTTTCTTTTTTCTTTCGTGATTGTTACTAACCCTGTCTAACGTCTTGTAATGAGATAAAAAGAAGTAATACGTGAAGGTGAATGTAGAGAAGAAAGAAGAAGGAAAAGGGAAAAGGAGGAAGGAAAAGGATGAAGAAGAGAAATAAAAATAAAGTAGAAAGAAATACAAAACAGAAAGAAATACAAAAACTAAAGAAAAAGAAAGAAAAGAAAGAAGAAAGAAAGAAAATAAAGTAGAAAGAAATACAAAACTAAAGAAGAAAGAAAAGAAGAAAGAAAGAAAAAGAAAAAGAAAATAAAGTAGAAAAAAGACAAAACAAGAAGAAAGAAAGAAGAGTAAAGAAGAAAGAAAGAAAAAAAGAAAAAGAAAAAGAAAGAAGAAAAAGAAAAAGAAAAAGAGAAGAAGAAAAAGAAAGAAAGAAAGACAAAATAAAGAGAAGAAAAGAAAAGAAAGAGAAAATAAAAAGAAGAAAGAAAAAAATAAAGTAGAAAGAAAGAAAAAAATTTAAAGAAGAAAGAAAGAAAGAAAGAAAATAAAAGTAGAAGGAAAGAAAATAAAAAGTAGAAAGATAAGAAAGAAAGAAAGAGAAGAAAAAATAAAGTAGAAGGAAAGAAAATAAAGTAGGAAAGAGAAAGAAAAGAAAAAAAGAAAAGAAAAAAGAAAAATAAAGTAGAAGAAAGAAAGAATAAAAGTAAAGAAAAAAAGAAGAAAGAAAGAAAGAAAGAAAGAAAAAGAAAAAAGTAGAAAGAAAGAAAAAACTAAAAGAGAAGAAAAGAGAAAAAGAAGCTAGAAAGAAAAAAAAGAAAAAGATAGAAAGAAGACAAGGCTGTTTGCATTTCCCATAGCTCTAATACCCTAGGGAAATATATGAATCTATATATTCTCCCTCCAGCTATGGGTGAATAGTAGGGCAGACTGGGCTCTTTAACCTTGGCTAAGTAACCAGTCTAGGAGAAGGAAAAGTCTGAATTCAAACCTTTTAAACTTAAGAAATTGACCTTTGTGTCGCAATCCTGCTAGTGCGAGAGGGGTTGAGATATATATATATATATATATATATATATATATTATCATATGATCACAGGAAAAACATTACTGATGATGCATCCCAGCGCATCTTGAAGATGTATTTTCCAAATATATATATAATATATATATATATATGAGAGAGAGAGTAAACTACAGACACGTGTTTCGAGGTATCACCTCTTCATCAGTCAGTTACCATTTTAGCAGCTCCCTCTGCAGGGTTCGAGACCCGAACGAACTTACGCTCGCCAAACCTCTTACCCATACGGCCACAGTCAGCTGCCAAGTATAGCAGGCATTTAATCGCTACATTTCTAAGCGGAAAATGAACTCACCTAGAGGTCTCAAACTTTGTAAACAAAGTGAGTCTTAGCTGAACGCCGAATACGGTGAATTTTGCAATTAAATCCCTTCTAAATAAAGTGCTCAACCGAAATTGGGAGCGTATGATCATCTGTTTACATATTTGATCTCTCTGGTGATCGTAAAGTTTATACACAGATGTATGTATTTAAAACAGTTAAAACACCGCTCCTTAATGGCAGCTGGCGATGGCCTGGTAGTTAACACATCGGGTAGACATAAAGTCAGTCGGGTTTTGCTCCTGGTCGGAGTTAGTTGCTGTGTCTAGCCACACAGATGAGACGTGAAATGTCGAAACATGGTGTCTGTGGATGACTTATATATAGTGTGTGAACAAAAATTATTATTAAGACAATCAGGAATATTTCTTGTATGTTGTTTAATCTCAACTAGTTTCGACCTTCGGTCATCTTCAGGAGAAAATTTCTTATTTGAAGAAATTGTTGATACATTATTAGAAAGGGAGCATTATAGAAGAGTTATAAATGTTCAAGTGTTATAGTGGGTTTAACATGCTGTTAAAATCCGGGTAGGCGAGTGTGTTTGATAGTAGCATGTTCATTCGTTCCGTCAAGAACCTCTATATATATTCACTTAGTGCTAATACCCTTGGGAAAGGTATGAATCCTACTCTCCCTCCAGCTATGGATAAATAGTAGGGCAGACTGGGCTCTTTAACCTTGGTTAGGCAACCGGTCTAGGAGAAGAAAAACTCTGAATTCAAACCTGTTAAACCCCGCTTAAGAAATTGATATTGTGTCACATCCTGCTCGTACGGAGGGGTTTCTAAATATATATATATGTGTGTGTGTGTGTATTTGGGCAGCATTCTTTCATTTATACATGTAGAATTAAACAAAAGACACATCTCTTGTTTAACAATTTTATTTTTGATCTTTTCGAGTTTTCTGGCCAACTTTTTAATGTTTGGGTGGAATTCGTGGATAAGTCCACCAAAGTTCAAGTCCCGAGTACTTTCGACACTTCGAAGTGCGCATCATCAGGGGTGATGTGTTCCAGTTTTTTTTTTTTTCAAGTTAGTATATTAAAGGATGTGGAGGCTGGAAGGAGGAGAATTGATAGGAAAAGTGTTATAGGGCATTTTAAAATGTAAGTATTGCATTGAAAAATTAATTTTGTTTAAGGATGGTTGTTATTGTTTTATGTATAAAAGCTTCTAGTATTTGGAGTTTTTGTTTATTTTTTTCTTTGTGCAGAATGTGCGTATTTTCTGTTAGGATATTTCGGTATTTAAGTGGGGGCATGTATGTAATTTTAGATGTTGTGAAATGGAGCTATTATCTGTCATATATATATATATATAATAATATTATATATAATATATATAAGTAAAAAAATATATAACTAAGTAAAAAATATAACAGAAGATTTAGATTTTTAGCATTATAGCCTATTTCAGGAAACCTAGGTCAAATGTCTAGGGTTTCCAGTCCTTTTGTTTCGTATCTGATGACTGGAAACCCTAGACATTTGCTCTAAGCTTCCTGAAATAGACTATAATGCTAAAAATCTAAATCTTCTGTTATATTTTTTACTTAGTTATATATTTTTTACTTAGTTATATATATATATATATATATATATATATATATATAGAGAGAGAGAGAGAGAGACAGACAGATAATAGCTCCATTTCACAACATCTAAAATTACATACATGCCCCCACTCTAATTACCGAAATATCCTAACAGAAAATACGCACATTCTGCACAAAGTAAAAAATAAACAAAATCTCCAAATACTAGAAGCTTTATACATAAAACAATACAAACTATCCTGAAATAAAATTAATTTTCAATGCAATACTTACATTTTAAAATGCCTATAACACTTTTCCTATCAATTCTCCTCCTTCCAACCTCCACATCCATTAATATACTAACTTGGAAAAAAAAACTGGAACACATCACCCCTGATGATGGCATTTCGAAGTGCCGAAAGTACTCGGGACTTGAACTTTGGTGGACTAATCCACGGATTCCATCCAAATATAAAAAAGTTGGCTAGAAAGCTTGAAAAGATCATCAATAAAATTGTTAAACAGGAGACGTGTCCTTTGTTTAATTCTACGTGTAAAATGAAAGAATGCTGCCCAAATACACACACACACACACACACACACACACACACACACACACACACACACATTAATATATATTATATATATATATATATATATATATATATTATATTTATAACTGATTGGTACTTAAAAGAGGGATTTAATATTTCGGCTTAAGATCTGACGATTTATGAGGGTCGCTGCCAAGACCGGAAATCATTGATTTTAAAGAGTTTTTTTTAGATAAATAGTAGGGTAGACTATTAGACAACCACAAGAGAGTGAGTATGTGTGAGCATGAGAGTGCGTGAGTGTGAGTTTTTGAATGTATGTGTATAAGAGAAAGAGAAAGTGTATGTGTCTGGGTGCGTATGTCTGTGCGGGCGCAAGTGTGTGTGTGTCTAAGAGAGACCCTGCGTATTTATGAACGAAACCGAAATTTAAATATTTAAGCCGTATCCTACCTCAAAGGACAACATGACTAAGGTGTGTAAGTGTTGTGTGTGATTGTGTGTGAGAGAGTATATGAGTGAGCATGTGTGAGTGTGTTTGCGTGTGGGGTGGGGAGGGAGGGAGTATCTGCGTAAGTGTTCGAGAGAATGTGTGTGAATATTTGTGCGTGACTGTGTGTGAGAGAGAGAGAGAAGAGAGAGAGAAGTGTGTGTGTGTGTGTGTGTGTGTGTGTGTGTGTGTGTGTGTGTGTGTGTGAGTGTAAGATAGAGAGAGAGAGTGTGTGTGAGTGAGTGAGAGAGAGTGTGTGTGTGTGTGTGTGTGAGTGAGTGAGAGAGAGTTGTGTGTTGTGTGTGAGTGAGTGTTAAGATAGAAGAGAGGAGTGTGTGTGTGTGTGTGTGAGTGAGTGTAAGATAGAGAGAGTTTGTGAGTGAGTGATAAGAGAGAGTGTGTGTGTGTGTGTGTGTGACTGAGCGTAAGATAGAGAGACAGAGAGAGAGAGAGAGAGAGTGTGTGTGTGTGAGTGAGTGTAAGAGAGAGTGTGGTGTGTGGTGTGTGTGTGACTGAGCGTAAGATAGAGAGAGAGCGTGTGTGAGTGAGTGTAAAGATAGAGAAGAGAGTGTGTGTGAGGAGTGAGTGAGTGTAAGATAGATAGTGTGTGTGTGTGCGTATACATATATGTATATACACTAAAAGTGGCTACTCGGTATAGCCTGGGTAGAGGGGGGATTTTTTAAAGTTAGTCTCGCAGATCCATTATTACTTATCAAGTTAGATCCTCAGTGGATGCCCCATAAAATCCCCACGTAAATATATAACAATATAGTAAGAAATTTTAATTCAATAATTTACAATTTAAAAAAAACAATATAATGTTGGCGATTAATTCAATCAATCAAACAACATTTTTCCATACTTTTCTGGTTAAACTATTACCAAAATTTAATTTTTTAGATATTCTTCCCCCAAATTATAAAAATAAACATATTCTTTTATTTTTGCCTTCCCAAAAACCAACCCTAGTGGAGACAACATATTAATATATAATATATATTATTAATAATACTAGCATAATATATGCACCCCTCCCGGGGCCAAAGTTATTAAGTTTTAATTGTAATAAAAAATTTTATATTTAACATTAGGAAATCCTAAACGGGAAACTTAAATTAAGGGAGAAATACCAGATAAAAAAATTTGAAAACCAGGTAAGATCAACACCAAAGAAGAAGAGTTATCCTCTCTCCCTTTTTCTTTTTTTTTTTTTTT
>CM042176.1:16757807-16880191 GCA_023376005.1 Doryteuthis pealeii | reverse complement strand
GACGAAAAGAGATAGATAATAGATAGATATATAACGAACAGAATAATGATAGATAGATAGACGAACAGAGATAGATAGAGATAGATAGATAGACGAACAGAGATAGATAGATAGACGAACAGAGATAGATAGATAGATAGATAGATAGACGAACAGAGATAGATAGATAGACGAACAGAGATAGATAGATAGACGAACAGAGATAGATAGATAGACGTAGATAGATAGAACAGACATAGATAGATAGATAGACGAACAGAGATAGATAGATAGATAGATAGACGAACAGACATAGATAGATAGATAGAACGAACAGACATAGATAGACAGATAGACGAACAGAGAGACATAGATAGATGAACAGAATGAGACAGATAGACGAACAGAGTGAGAACAGACATAGATAGATAGGTAGATAGATAAACAGGTGGAGTGATAGATAAATAGAAGAGAACAGATAAATAAACTGTGGTAAATATATATATATATATATATATATAGTTTATAAGTAAAGAGTACTCAATATCATTAATAGAGCATGTATATCTAAGTTTAGCAGAGACATAAAATCAATGGTGCTTGGTAACTGATAGTTTGAAAATTGCATTGGTGAAAAACTAAGTACCAGTTTGCTGCATTCACTTATTATTTTTCAACATTGAGAATTACACAAGAATTTTGTGAACAAATCCTGGACGTAGCACGCCATGAAGCAGTAGTTGTATGGCCATTCACAGACTTGGTTGCCATAAATTTTCCTGGGGACTCATTCAAAGCAAATATATGCATCCCAGGATGCACTAAATCAAAAAGCTATCAGCATCACTGCACACGGAAAAGGAGTCTCGTTGATCCACATCTAAAAACACACACAAGATTGGTCGCCTTAAAATGGTATTTAAAAAACTTCCATAGCCAAGTCAGTCAGACTTAAAAGAAAAAAAAAACAACCAACCGTCTGGACACGTACGAAATATTACTAACTATACATTAAAAATAAGAAAAGTTGTCGGGGTGGCCTAAAGTCGGTATCAACCAGACAACGAGGGAGTCTAAGCCCTTTTAACTGTGGCTAGACCAAGGAGGTTTTTGCACCACACCTACCATCAGCTCATTAATTTACCGGACAAATCCCTGTGCTACTCATGGGTTTAATAGTACCACTACTGTTCTTCTACAAGGATGGCTTTGGCATTAAATAACTCACTATGGTTGATACATTTATTAAAAATATGAATTATGTGTCAAGATTTTTAGGATTTTTTTTATTTTTTTAACTAAAATTAAATAAAAAGAATTTGGTTAAAAAAAGAATTTTTAAAAACTTTTGGTTTTAGACACCTCTGGGTTATAATAGACGGAAAAGTTTGAAAAAAAAAAAGAATCAGAAACCATCTTCAAAAGAAAGAGGGCTGACTTCTGATTTAGGTTGATAGATAAAGACGAGGACAACAGTCGATTAAATCCACTAATTACAATCGACCAGTGTTGCTGCCACTTTTTTGTGTCCCTTACATGTTTGACCTCAAATTCAGCTTTTCCTTTTTTTGTTTTTTGTTGTCCTACCCACGGTATATAGTGTCTAGATCTCTTGGTATTTCTACTCTATTTTCTACGTATTCAAACTTGTGTTGAAGTACACTCCTGCTAACCCCTAACCCGTAACTCTAACCACTAACCCATAACCCTGACATAATCCTAACGAGAAAATAGAGTAGAAATACCAATAGATCGACACACTATGCCGTGGGTAGGACTACAAAAAAGAACAACTGAATGCAAAGGACATGTTAATAAGTATTAGTACTTTATTGTAATAATTTTGTTAAATAATTGGCTGACTTCCGATTTAGGTCGGAAAATTGGTAATTTATGAGGAAGTGCGTCCCGGTCTCCTGCCTCAGAAATTGCTACTCGGTGACTATTAAAATAACGTCCCCTAGCTATGTCGTCTCAGATTTTCTTTTATTCATGTTTGTTTAATGTCTTGTTTTTAGTTTAAATAAACAAGAATTACGACAAAAAAGAAGCGACCCCACAAATACATTTATTTGTAGAAAATATCTATCTCCATTTTTTATCTATCTATATTATTTTGTTTGTTTATCTATCTCAGTCTATTCCAAACTATATATTATCATCTAAACAAGAATTAATTATAAATAAACAAGAATTACGACAAATTTCTATAAATGAACAAGAATTACAACAAATTACAATAAATAAATAAGAATTACTCCAAAAAAGAGAAGCCCCCCCTCTAAAATACATTTAATGCCCTAAGTTGTTCGTTTTCTTTCAAGTAACACCGACATAGCTGGGGACGTTATTTTAATAGTCACCGGGTAGCAATTTCTGAGGCAGGAGACCGGGACGCACTTCCTCATAAATTACCGGAAAATTAAAACGGAAAGTTTTTTGGTGGTCCCCAATGACAGTTTAACTACAGTCTATGAATTAATATTTTGCAAATTGGGTTACGGTTTTAGGGGATTAAGGTTGTTTTTAATTACGTATTGCATAAAAAAAAATAAACAAAAAACCCAAATTACTATACATTTAATTAACCATTGAAATTAATTATTGAATCTATTATTGAGACAGTTGTTTGTGTTAATATTGCAATGTATAATTTCAATTAAACTTAGTTTTAAAAAAATATTTTTCAACATAAAATAATTTATATTTTAGATAAACATCTAAGTTTATATGGGTGTCTATTTACATCTGTCATGTTTGTGGATATATATTCACACACACTATATATATATATATATATATATTATTATATAGCAGCAATAGCATAATCTTTACAGATTGCTGCCATCCCTCACAATCCTATAACTCCACGACCAGAACCTTTCCTCTTATGAGCCCTCAAATGGCTTATCAAACCCACTGCAGATCCACAAAGTTTGATGCAAATATGACATAGGAAGGACATCCTTCCGGTTGTATCAGATAAAACTTGATGCTTATGCACCACCATATGTCTCTTAAGACCAGAAGCCAACTTATAGATTTTTTTTTACAGATTGCACAAGACACATTGTTTGTTCCTAGAGTGTGCATGAATTGTTCTTGATGAGATTTCCTATGATTGACATATCCAGCCTTAGAAAGCAGAATTTGACTACATGTTTGACATTTCCAACCCTCCGTGTTCTCTTCAATATGACAGGGTTGTATACATACACACACACACACACACACAAACATATACATATACACACACACAAACAAACATACATATACACACACAAACATACATATACACACACAAACAAACATACATATACACACACAAACAAACATACATATACACACACAAACAAACATACATATACACACACAGAAACATATAAACACACACAAACATATACACACACAAACATATAAACACACACAAACATATAAACACAAACATATAAACACACACACATACACAAACACACACAAACACACAAACATACACAAACACACACACATATATATACATTGGTATATCTCCAGCCTGATATTAAAAAAAACAGTATTTATTTTCACCAGCAATATTTCAAAGATAATCAGATAAAAATTCAGAGATAATAACTATGAGTCAATTTAGACATAACAGTGATGACCCCCCCCCCACAAACCAAGTCAAGTGGAACATTCACAAATGGGTTGTAACCTCAATATTCACGCTTCACATCAATTACCAACAGAGAAAACAAGACTTTATTTAACAAATGTGTGTGTGTGTGTATATAGGAGGTCTGTTCAAAAAAGTACTGAGTCTTTATTTACAAAGACAGAAATAATATGAGGTGTGTTCTAAAAGTCTTGAGACTGAAGCTATATTGACCAAGACAGAAATGGATAATGAATGAAATGTTATTTTCTTAAAAATATGTGATGTATTCAATAAGTATCGACACTGAAGCTGTATTTACCACAAAAAGAAATGAACAATGATTAAAATATTAATTTTCCATCCCGGCTTCCGGCCTTAAAAAACGCTAGGCGGTGATAGGTAAAAAACAAACCCACCTAGGAATGAAGTCCTTAGCTGTGCCTGCTGTATATGAAAAAGTAATTTTTCGATTGAAGGCGTTTTTATCGACAAATTATTTTTTTTTTTAGTGGTTTAAAGGCGTTAAAAGTAAGCCATATTTTTCAAAATATTTAAAAAAAAAAAAAAAAACAGCGCTTAAGGCGTTTTTCCCCAAAAATTAATGCGATATTTTACCACCTCCAGTCTTTTTTCGACAAATAAATGTAAATATTTTAACCTTTTAAAAATGGGCTTACTTTTAATGCCTTCAAACCACAAAAAAAAAAAAAAAAAAAAAAAAAAAAAAAAAATTGTCAATAAAAACACCTTCAATCACCAATTTATTTTTTCATATACAGCAGGCACCACTTCAGCTAGGGACTTCATTCATAGGTGGGTTTGTTTTTTACCTATCACCGCCTAGTGTTTTTAAGGCAGGAGGCTGGGACGGAACTCTGCAAATAGTACCTAATTTTCTTTAAAATACGATGGATGTTCAATAATTATAGAGACTGAAGCTGTATTTACCAAGACATAAATGAACAATGAATGAAACATTAATTTTCTTGGACCATATTACCTTTA
Source organism: Doryteuthis pealeii (assembly GCA_023376005.1). Classification (NCBI taxonomy): domain Eukaryota; kingdom Metazoa; phylum Mollusca; class Cephalopoda; order Myopsida; family Loliginidae; genus Doryteuthis; species Doryteuthis pealeii. The sequence goes on along the minus strand of CM042176.1, from coordinate 16,875,570 downwards.
GGCACCTCCTTTTTGATCTCGATTCAGAAGGACATGTTTTTCATTTACACCGTCAATATCCGGTTTGTTTGTTAGGGTTAGGGTTAGGGATTAGGGTTTAGTTTTATGATTTAAAAAAAAAAAAAAAAAAAAAAAAAAAAATCTAAAAAATCGTCTGTTAACAAACCATCGGATATGATGTGTAAATGAAACATGTTTTGAATCGATCAAAAGGGGTGCCTAAAGTCATAATGACCATTTTTTCAAAATATGGGTTGCTATGCAACTGTATTTATCAAGATAGAAATTAACAAAATATATTTCTGTTCAAAATACGAGGTGCGTTCAAAAAGTATCAAGACTGAAGCTGTATTTACAAAGGCAGAAATGAACAATGAATGAAACATTAATTTTAAATAAGATAATCTACCTCAATGGATTAAATAAAGGGTTCAGTATGAAGTTATATGAAGGCTCTAAAGTTTGACAAGAAACACCTGAAGAAGGCCGAACACATTGGTCGAAATGTTGTGTATATAACAATAAATATAAAGACAACAGTTGGAAAAATTAGATCTAAATTTTTTTTTTTAATTTTAAAATTTTATTTTATTTTTTTTTTTTTTTTTTTTTTTTTTTTTTTTTTAAATCAAAATTTTTCTTACCTGGCTCTTGTACCTGTTAATTCGTTCTTCGGCCTCAGGTGAAATTTCTATGTCATCTGCTCCATAAATCTTTTGAGCAATGATTCGAATTTTTTCCTCAATTGGGAGCTGAAATAGAAAAACATTTTAAATTCTAAATAAAAATAAAAAAATCTAGATAAAAAAAATATAAGATGAAAAAAATGTTTAAATAATAAAAAATTCTTAAATAATGAAAAAATCTTAAATATAAAACAAAAATTTTAAATAAAATATTCTAAATAAAAAAAATATCTATTTATCCAAGTCTATCATATTATCTATGAACTGGCCCTATTATAGGGCCAGTTTAGCTCAGTCGGTAGAGTGTTCAACTGGGAACCTCAAGGTTCCTGATTCGATACTGGCCCTCACCAACTCAGTATATGAATAGCATGGGGAACTGTGCGGTAAAGTGAGGAGCTGATGGTACATGTGGTGCTCTGCCTCAGACACTAAAAAAAAAAAAAATCTCTTTGGTCTAGTGCTAGTAAAAAGGGGATAGACTCTCCTGAGATACTGACTTTAGGCCACCCCGACAACTTTTTTTTTATCTATGAACAGAAATTTCCAAATTTGAAACCTCAAATCATTAAAATCACTTGGATGTTGTGTTGCTTTTTCAACAGCCACAGCCAGTTCAGGTGCTCCTTCTCCAGCTTATATCTTCATATCTGTCTAAGTCTAGTTTGGTTTGGTTTGTTTTGTTTTACGGCATATCAACCTCGGGGTCATTTAATGCCGACAAAGTTTTGAAATAAATTCATTCTTAATGCATAATACAATTTTGTTTATAAACTCATGTTTTTCTATTCAACCCATAGATGGGACCCTAACAGGTACTACCACTCCGGGTCAGAGTGGACCAGGGAGCAATGGTGATGAAGGGGTGCTCCACATTCCCCAAAACTCAAGAACTGGAACCTCACCATCCTTTAGAGTTTAACGTCATTCCCAGGACATGTAGACCCCCAGCCACTGCCTTCTAGCACCCATATGATAAGGATTGGGGTTTGCCATAAGGGCAATAGGGTTGGGTAATCATATAGGTGCTAGGGCTTGACGTGGCCAGCCGATTGATCGGAGGGCCTCTCCGACCACCCGTCTAGCCCAAGAAAAGCCCAAAGTGGAATATTGCTCATCCACCTGGGTTATCCTTAAGCATCACCACCCACAACCAACAGGTAGCCCCATTGGGGGAGTCTTACCCCTCTGCAGAGTTGCAGTCGGTGCATTCTAACGCCCCAGCCAACAGGGCAGTTATCTAAGTCTAGTCATATCTATCTATCTTAGATTGATCATATGTATCTGTTATGGTAATTTACCATGCACTCTTCCAACTATAATTAGCAGCAGGTTCTGCACTTAAGCGAGAGTTAATATTTCAGCGGATAGCAGGTAAGACAGCCTCGCAAGTAACCGACTCATTTGTATATGTTTGTACTACTGTTCTTTGTTAATATATTTGTTTAACTCATTTTCTCTCGTGTCTTTATTCTGACCCCTTACCAGGCCACAACAATAAGGAAAAGTCTATATAGTCTACACTCTTAGGTAATCTGAACATTAGCTACATAAATGAGAGTAACCTCCCCTTGTTTATTTCACTTCGAGGAAGCCTTATGTTTTGGTCAGCCATTTTCATTTCACCATAAATCTACACAACTGCATGTTTTAACACGAAAATATAATAAAATGTGTTCTTAATAACAATTAAGTTCATTTCAAATAATGCACAAGCACAATTAAGAACACATTTTATATTTTTGTGTTAAAACATGCAGTTGTATTGATTCAAACAAATTCATATTTTCAGTGTAGATTTACGATGAAATGAAAATGGCCGACCAAAACAAATCTGGCCCCTAACAAGGCCACAACAGTATCTATTTATCTATGAACAGATGTTTCCAATTTTTAACTTACCTTTAAATCATAGAGGAACTTGAAATCACTCGGCTGTTGTGTTGCTCTCTCAACAGCCACAGCCAGTTCACGTGCGCCTTCTCCAGCTTTGGCCCAATGGTGACAAATAACAGCATCAAAGGCGCCGTTCTCACAGGAAATCTTTTGCACCAATTTCAGCTCATTTTCAGTGTCTGTCCTGAAAAATCAAAAATAAATAAATTTCGCATTTTTAGAGAATTTAAAGACAGGGTAAAAAAATGGACCAAGTAACTAATAAGGCACCCCAGCTGGGAGCTGTTTTGAAAGGAACACTTTTTGCTTTTCAACGTAACTCCTGGTTGTTTGTTTAAAAAAAAAAAAAAAAAAAAAAAAAACAGACAATTTTTTTTTGCATTAGAATATCACTGTGAGGTTGTTTTTTTAAGTTTGTCCAAAGGCACGTTTTTATACTAAAATAGTTTTTGATTTTAATAAAAAAAAAATTAGTTATTTCATGTTGTTGTTAATTCAATCGGAATTTTTTTTAAGTTTAACTTTAAGCGAAAGACACTATTCAAGTAGTGACCACCTCCAGCAGAGTTTAACAGGTTTGAATTCAGTTTTCCTTCTCCAAGACTGGTTGCCTAACCAGGGTTAAAGAGCAAAGTCTGCCCTACTATTTTACCAATAGCTGGAGGGAGAGTAGTTGGATTCATACCTTTCCCAAGGGTATTAGCGCTATGTGAACTGTAGCTTTGTCCAGGATTTCAACTCTGGTTGACGAGTCCATTTCCTACGACTAACCAGTACACCACCAATTTCTGAACGATTTCTAGTATTGACACACCCCAACCCTCACCCAAAAAATTTGACCTTGGGTTAAAATCCACCTTCGTAGGGGATTGAATAAATATAACCTTTTCGGCTACCTTTGTTTTATATTACTTTCGGCGTCACGGCATTAATAAAAAGTCTGGTGCAAGGGAAATAACTTTTAAAATACAGTTATCTCCCTTGAAATACAAGTTTAATCAATAAGAAAATGGCGTGACAAGATTGTTTTTTTTAAATAATGAAATTTATTGTATACAGTGCTCAGGTGCACCACAACTCATCAAAGGTATAGTACATAGAATAATGTACTAACGTCAGGAACATGAATAGCGTACAGTAATAATATACATGTATGCATACAGTGCTCAGGTGCACCACAACTCTTCAAAGTCTCATGTCTAGTACACAGAATAATGTATTAGTGTCAGGAACATGAATAGCGTACAGTAATAATATACATGTATGTGTACAGTGCTCAGGTGCACCATAACTCATCAAAGTAGGGTTAGCGGAATGAGAACAGGATACCCCTGTGGACTGAATAAGGGTCTGGGTTCAAAGTTCCATGATGGCTCTCGATTATGACAAAAAGGTTCCCGAGTCCGACAAGAAATACCTGAAGAAGGCTGGAGGGTATGAATGAGAACAGGATACCCCTGTGGACTGAATAAGGGTCTGGGTTCAAAGTTCCATGATGGCTCTCGATTATGACAAAAGGTTCCCGAGTCCGACAAGAAATACCTGAAGAAGGCTGGAGGGTATATCGGCCGAAACGTTGTATAGATAACAATGAAGATGAGGACAATAGACCGAATAATGAAGATAATACTATTCGCACTTTGTTTTGTTTTGTATCATTTGGATTTTTTTTATTACTATTCTCCTCATCTTTATTGTTATCTACACAACGTTTCAACCAATATGACCTCTAGCCTTCTTCAGGTATTTCTTGTCAAACACAGGAAACTTCTCAAACTTGAAAACCTTGTCAAATTCAGCAGCTTTCATGCCATCATCAGGAGCCTCCACAAAACTTCGAACCAAACCCTTTATTCAATCTATGAGGTTAGACAGTTCACATTCCATTAACGAGGACAAGTGTTAAACTGTTAAGTACTCTATGTTATCACCCTTGGACAGGATTGAACCAGCAATCTACAGATGATCATCACTTAGATTAACTCAAGCCTTACATCGCCATGTGTTCAACAAGTTTTGTGGACCATATGACCTTTAGGCACCCCATTTGTGATCTCGATTCAAAAGGACATGTTTTTCATTTACACTATCAAAATCTGGTTGTTTGTTAGGGGTAAGGTTAGTTTTATAATTTTTTTAAAAATTAAAAAACTATAATCGTCTGTTAACAAACAACCGGATTGTGACGGTGTGAATGAAAAACATGTCCTTATGAATCGAGATTGCAAAAGGGGTGCCTAAAGGTCATATGGTCCAGTTTTGTTTTATATTATAATTTGACCCCAAGGATCTGGCACAAAATGGATGCCTCTGAAAAGTACAGCAACAACAACAACATTTTTATTTTTATTATCTGTGTTATTTGGACTATTGTACCCATCTTCATTGTTATTTGTCCGACAGGAAATACCTGAAGAAGGCCGGAGGGTATATCAGCCGAAACGTTGTACAAATAACAATGAAGATGGGTACAATAGTCCGAATAACGCAGATAATGCTAATCTTCAAGCCTCATCTCAAACATTCAGAGAAATTTTTATTTTTAGTCGTTGATGAGGAAATGATGTTAAACGATCAAATATGTTGACTTACGTGAATGCGTTTATGGCTACGACCACAGGAATGCCAAAATATCCGACATTTTCTATCTGTTTTTTCAAATTGCTGCAACCTTTTTCAACAAGATCCAAATTCTAAAGACGAAAAAGAAAGGAAAGAATTTTGATTAGAATTGAATTTTTAATATGAACATTTTTAACTTGATGGAAAGTATATGAAAAAGTATTACAAAATCCAAATAGATAGATAGGAACAGAGATAGAGAGAGATAGATAGGTAGGTAGGTAAAAACAGAGATGGTAGGTAGGTAAAAACAGAGATGGTAGATGGGTAGGTACAGAGATAGATAGGTAGGTAAAAACAGAGATAGAGAGAAATAGGTAGGTAGGTAGGTAGGTAAAAACAGAGATAGATAGATAGATAGATAGATAGATAGATAGATAACAGTGCAAGAGATAGATAGATAGATAGATAGATAGGAACAGTGCAAGAGATAGATAGATAGATAGATAGATAACAGTGCAGATAGATAGATAGATAGATAGATAGATAGGAACAGTGCAAGAGATAGATAGATAGATAGATAGATAGATAGGAAACAGATAGATAGATAGATAGATAGATAGATAGATAGGAACAGTGCAGAGATAGATAGATAGATAGATAGATAGATAGGAACAGTGCAAGAGATAGATAGATAGATAGATAGATAGATAGGAACAGTGCAAGAGATAGATAGATAGATAGATAGATAGATAGGAACAGTGCAAGAAGATAGATAGATAGATAGATAGATAGATAGGAAAGTGCAAGAGATAGATAGATAGATAGATAGATAGATAGGAACAGTGCATAGATAGATAGAGATAGGAGTAGATAGATAGATAGATAGATAGATAGGAACAGTGCAAGAGATAGATAGATAGATAGATAGATAGGAACAGTGCAAGAGATAGATAGATAGATAGATAGATAGGAACAGTGCAAGAGATAGATAGATAGATAGATAGATAGAGATAGATGATAGATAGATAGATAGATAGAAGAATAGATAGAAGAGATAGATAGATAGATAGATAGGAACAGTGCAAGATAGATAGATAGAAGATAGATAGGAACAGTGCAAGAGATAGATAGATAGATAGATAGACACATAGAAACAGACCAAAATAAATAGATAGGTACATAGATCAGAATAGTTCAAGATGAATAGATTAGATAGGAACAGACCAAAATAGATATATAGATATGAATAGTCCAAGACAGATAGAAAGATAGAAACAGACCGAGATAGATAGAATAGATAGGAAAATGGTTTTTAGTCTTCACACTTGGTTGTGGGAGGGAAGAGGTGTATTTGCCAATCCCATACTGGGTAGATAAGGGTGTTATATCCAGATTGTGCGACTCACCTCCTTAACGTATTCTTTTGGTAAGGGTACCCCAGCACTGACAGTGGGACCCCCACCGTGCATCTTCAACGCTCGCACAGTGGCCACAAGAACAACAGCATCCGGAACCAGTCCTGAATAACGGCATTTGATATTGAAGAATTTTTCCATTCCAATGTCGGCACCAAATCCAGCCTCAGTAACTGAAATTTAAAAAAAAAAAAAAAAAAAGAACACGTCATTTCTGGTAGATTGATCAGTTGGTTGGATTCTATGGCATGTCAAACCTTGTTGGGTTATTTTATGCCATTGATTCATTCTTGTTGGATATTCAATTTTTTTAAATTTAACCCCATAAGAAGGAAGAACCAAATATAATGGTGTTTAAAATAAACAATCTGGTATATCTCTTAGCCTAAGATTTTATCTCTTGTGGGGATTATAATAAAATTAAAATGAAATAGAATAAAAAAATAACAATCTCCCAGGAGTCCTCAGACAGGAAGAACCCTCTGGGCATGTGCAAAGAAAAGGACCCGCTTCCTACCACCAAAAAATCCCTCTGTCATTCCACCTCAGGCCTTGACTGGGATCAAACACTACGACTGACACAGGAAGAAATTTCCTCTCCATGAAATAGCTATGAATTTAGAATAAAAGTCTGAAACCTAAAAAAAAAAAAAAAAAAAAAAAAAATCATTTTTGGTAGATTGATCAGTTGGTTGGATTCTACGGCATGACAAACCTTGTTGGGTTATTTTATGCCATTGATTCATTCTTGTTGGATATTCAATTTTTTTAACTTAATTTATTAACAGTGCAATGTGTTTTTGTGTGAGAGAGTATAGGGCTGATTTAACATTCAATGTTGGTTGGTTGGTTGAATTTTATGGCATGACAAACCTTGTTGGGTTATTCTATACAGCAGACATTTTTTTTTTAATCATTCTAGATGGGTATTTAAAAAAAAAAATTATTTTAAACTCAATTCCATAAAAATAACATTATTTTTGGTCTGAATGTTTTTTTGTTTGTTTGTTTTTTGTTAGGTTTTTTTTTTTTGGAGGGGGGAGCATTCTAAACATTGTATTTGGGCTATTTACCTTGATATTAAAATATAATCAAAATGTCGAGACCAAATCCAATCTCAGTAACTGAAATTTCAGAAAGATAACATATCTGTGATAGATATATAGATAGATAGACATCAACAAACTAAGATAGATAAATAGATAGACATGAACAGACTGAAATACATAAAATAATAACATTTCCAAATTTGTTTACTAAAAACCACTTACCCACAATTCCAGATTCTCCCACAAGTTTCAAAGCAATCTTATCTGCCAGGATGGAAGAATTGCCATGAGCAATATTAGCGAAAGGTCCAGCATGAACAAAAACTGGTGTACCCTAGAAAAAACAGAACATAAAACAGGTCAAACGATTGAAGAAAATCCTTTTCAAATATCGTTGTCTTAAACTAGCTCCCCAAAATGTTTTCTCTCCAACAGTTTCATCCTTCTCTCTCTGACAGCTTCTCTCTCTTTCGCTATCTCTCACTTCAAGTTTATCCTATTTCTCTATGCTCGCAATTAGCTTTGTTCCCCTTTGATCGAAAATGGTTTCGACTGTCTCTTTCCTTAGTCTTTTATACATGTTGTCACTTCAATTAGGTTCCCACAATCCTCCAACTGTTTTGTTCTTTCTCTCTCTGATAGCTTCTCTCTCTCTCTCTCTCTCCGTCCAAGTTCATCTTGTTTCTCTATGCTTGCAGTTAGCTTTGATCCTCTTTGATCAAAAATGGTTTCGACTGTCTCTTTCCTTAGTCTTTTATAAATGTTGTCATTCCAATCATGTTCCCACAATCGTTTTTTTTTTTCAGTCTAATCTCATTATAATGGAGATTCGGTGTCTGTAACCGAAACTATGTCACTGCTTAGTATCATTCCAGATTTAAAAATCAAAAAAATTTGGATATATCCCAAGGCATTGTTGCACGGACATACACACAAAAAATTTGGAGAAAGATATTACCAAGCATACAACAGAACTAATTCAAGCCACAGGTTAACAGCTCCAGGACCCCTGCTTTAAGAAATCTGATGAAGGGATCTTTATCCCAAAATATTAAGAGAATAAATTAAAAGGTAAACGAACAACTTCATAGTTACCTCATTTTTCTTTACACTTGCATTGTGATAGCCTTCAAAACCAACCACCAAACCAATATAAACACAATGCTTCATGCAAATTATAAAACTTATATATATATATATATATATATGCGTGTGTGAATAAAAGGAAGTGAATCCGACGGTATGTAGTATGATAAAAATTTTTAAAAAAACACAGGTTTAAATGAGTTAAGTCGTGAGTTTATTGGCCGACGCTGCAGTGTTTTGATCTATTAATTAGATCATCTTCATCACACATGCGCAACCACACATTCATAAACACATAAAAAATGCAAAATGCTTTTTTCGATACAAACACTTACACATTCTAATACTCAAACTGCAAAAAAGAATATTTGACGTCATATTTCAAACCGTTCATTTTTTCAACGTTCTTTTTTCTCAGACTTCAAATTTTAAACAGACCGATAAACAAGGACTATTACTCACCTTTCTCCTTATTCTGAGATAAAAACATTTTATCACCTTCCACATACCAACAAAAACCCTGAAGATGATCTAATTAATAGATCAAAACACTGCAGCGTCGGCCAATAAACTCACCACTTAACTCATTTAAACCTGTGTTTTTTCAATTTTTTTATTATACTATATATATATATTAGTAGAGGAAAAAAGATAAGGGTCTACTATGGTTTCATTCCAAAAGATTTCATCAGGACCCTAGCCTACGCTTAATTAAGTCAATGTAATTCCTTAGTTAAACTTATATACATTTCTTTTCAGATAATGAACACTACAGTTGATATTTTTCTCTCAATTTTGGTGTGCGGCTAATTCTATATGTGTATTTATTCCTTAATTCTCATTTCTGTATTGTTATCAATTTAATTCTAATTATAAATAACAACTAGTAAAAGCAGTTAAAATTTAATTCCAATTATATTTTAGGGGTTTGATATTACTAATTTATAATCCTTCATTGTTCTTTTTTGTATTTATCCTATTTAAAATTAATAACTATTTAGCAAAAAATTAGCTCAGTTGGTAGAGCGTTGGCTAGAGACCACAAGGTTCCTAGTTCGATACCAGTCCTCGCCAACTCAGCGTATGAGTAGCACAGAGATCTGTGCGGTAAAGTAAGGAGCTGATGATAGGTGTGGCGCTCCACCTCAGATGCTAAAAAACAATCTCCTTGGTCTAGTGCTATTGAAAAGGGGTATAGACTCCCTCGCTGACTGGCTGATACCGACTTTAGGCCGCCCCATCGACTTTTACTTTATATAATGAGGTGTGTTTTGAAAGTATCAACACTGATACTGTATTAACGAAGACAAACAATGAATGAAATGTAAAATTTCTTTAAAACAATTCAACCCACTTACTCAAATGAGTGTTCCATTGGTCGAAGCACCTTTGAAACTCTCCTTTGATAGGATCTAAATTTGCCATTACTATGCACATATTCTGCAGAATTTCCACAGAGTTTACAATAAAAATTCGGTTATTTCTTATAAGTCTAATATGATCAAAGGGAAACCATTCTTGACTGATAAATTTATTTATTTTCCCATTAAACTAACCCTAAATCTTAACCCTAATCCCATCATCTTTTTTCCTAGTAGGTCAAATAAATAATTTATCAGTTAAGAGTGGTTCCCCTTTGATCATGTTAGACTTATAGGAAATAACCAAAAATTCTTACATCACTATTCTTAGAGCGATGAAAAAACACGTCTGATTCACCTGACTGTTAGTGTTTCCTTTTGTTTTAATTGATAATGAAATTTATTGTGTACAGTGGTCAGATGCACCACAACTCATCAAAGTCTCATGTCAAGTACATAGAATAATGTATTAGTGTCAGGAACATGATAGTGTACAGTAATAATGTACATGTATGTGTACAGTGGCCAGAATGCACCATAACTCATCAAAGTCTCATGTCTAGTACATATGTATTAGTGTGAGGAACATGAACAGTTTACAGTAGTAATATGCATGTATGTGTGTGCATGTGTGTGTGAAGAGGGGCATCAGGTATAGTATCGGCGGACTACAGGAAGCATGGAGGCTTTGAAAGATTCAGTGTTTCTTTCAGCAGCATACATCAGACATGGGCAGCTTATTCCATGCCTCCGCAATTCTGAGTGTGAAAAAATGTTTCCGAAAGTCATGTGAACAGTGCTATTTTCCGACTTTGTAGGCATGCCCACATGTGTTAGAAAAATGGAGATCAAAAAGGTGCTCAAGGTTGCTGTTGTTAAGATGATTAATGACCTTATGAGCATTTACCAAGTCAGTTGCCAGACGCCAAAGTTTCAGCAAATCCATTTCCAGGACAGCGAGACGTTCAGAGTATGGTAGATGCCTGATGGAGGATATTCGTTTGGTTGCACGTCTCTGTACAGTTACCGAAAGTCATGTGAACAGTGCTGTTTTCTGACTTTGTAGGCATGCCCACGTGTGTTAGAAACATGGAGATCAAAAAGGTGCTCAAGGTTGCTGTTGTTAAGATGATTGATGGTGTTTACTAGGTTAGTTACCAGACGTCTGAGTTTCAACCCACCCATTCCCAGGGCAGCAAGATGTTCAGAATATGGCAGATGCCTGATGGAGGGTATTCATTTAGTTGCATATCTCTGTACAGTTTCCAGGAGGTTAACGTTCTGAGTGAGATAGGCTGGAAATGCATTTTCATAGTAATCATTTCCAAATGAATTTTCATTAGTAAAAATCATTTCCAAATGAATTTTCATAGTAAAAATCATTTCCAAATGAATTTTCATAGTAAAAATCATTTCCAAATGAATTTTCATATTTTCATAGTAAAATCATTTCAATGAATTTTCATATAAAAATCATTTCCAAATGAATTTTCATAGTAAAAATCATTTCCAAATGAATTTTCATAGTAAAAATCATTTCCAATGAATTTTCATTTTCCAAATGAATTTCATAGTAAAAATCATTTCCAAATGAATTTTCATAGTAAAAATCATTTCCATGAATTTTCATAGTAAAAATCATTTCCAAATGAATTCATAGTAAAAAATCATTTCCAAATGAATTTTCATAGTAAAAATCATTTCCAAAATGAATTTTCATAGTAAAAATCATTTCCAAATGAATTTTCAATAGTAAAAATCATTTCCAAATGTAAAATCATTTCAATGCATTTTCATAGTAAAAATCATTTCCAATGAATTTTCATATAATAAAAATCATTTCCAATGCATTTTATAGTAAAAATCATTTCCAATGTATTTCAATAGTAAAAATCATTTCAATGCATTTTCATAGTAAAAATCATTTCCAATGCATTTTTTATAATAATAATGAAATTTATTGTGTGTTTTATATTAAAAACTTCTTACCTCAAGTGTTTGCATCATATTGGGTTTCACTGTATCTTTCATGAGTACTGTCAAAGCTCCTGATACTCCCTGAAATGAGAACCAAAATGTTGCAAGTCATTTGTTCAAAATTCACAAAATATTTTCTCTATAAATAACTGTAGATCTATTAAAAAAAAAAAAAAGTGTCTTATTAGAGCAAAAAGATAGAGTAAATCATTAAAATTTATTTTAGTTTGGTTTTATGGCATATCAACCTCAGTGGGTCATTTAATGCCGATAAAGTTTTGAAATATTTAGTTGTAATGGATATGCAAAACTAGCTTGCTATTATATCACGAGGGGACGCCCTTGCGTATGCAGGTGTTTATCCCAACGATTTGCCACGGGTAGGTTGTAACACAAGGTCACAAGTATAAGTTTGTTTTGTTTTACGGCATATCAACCTCAGGTCATTTAATGCCGATAAAGTTTTGAAATAAAGTAATTCTTAATGGATATACAATTTTTTTTTATAAATACATTTTTCTATTTAACCCATAGATGGGACGCTAACAGGTACTACCCCACCGGGTCAGAGTGGACCAGGGAGCAATGGTGATGAAAGGGTGCTCCACATTCCCCAAACTTCCAGAATTGGAACATCACCATCAGATAGAATTTTAACGTCATTCCCAGGACATGTAGACCCTTAACCACCGCCTTCTAGCACCCATATACAATGGAGTAAATCATTCCTTACCCATAGATGATACCTTAACAGGGATCATCTACTAAAATAGAACCAAGTCACCAATAGGCACCCCAGCCCAGATCAGTTTTGAAAGGAACTGAATTTTGCTTTTCACCAGTTGTTAGTAAACAAAGCCAATAAAAGCCAGTTTTGCTCTAAAAGATAAACTAATATTGTTATTTAAAAAAAAATAAAAATAAAAAAAAAAAAAAATTAATATGAAAGACATGTTTATTTATTTTCCATGTGCCTCTATGGATAGTTAATAAAATAAATTAGTTATTTCATGTTGTTAGTATAGGTTAAAAAATAATTTTCAACCAACAATTAACTAATATTGTTATTGATATTAAAAGTTTTATTATTAAAGATTGTTGTGTGTTAGTATACTAAACTTTTCTATAGGCTAAATTTTGCAAAAACAAGGATTTTTAGTGCATTTTAGTAGATGATCTTTGATGCTATTTCCTCAAACAACGGTGCAAGTAAAAGATCTAATTTTTGGTATCAGTATTCAGTATACTAACAACTTTCGCATAGATGGACAATTTGATATTTTTTTTAAATGAAAAATTGATCTACCCTACTAGACAGTGCAGGTGTATCTCCTAAAATTAAGGGGAGATAAGAATGCTAATTAAAACAATAAAAAAAAAAGAAAAAAAAAAAAAGAAAAAGAAAAAAGGTAATTTTTTTCTTACCAAGTCATCAGCAGTGATCGGAACTCCAGTTTTGCTACTAGCCACAACCATGTTACCCAATCGGTCTCTCATATCGGACAAACCCTGAGTAAGGGCTAAGACGGCCATTATCTCACTTGCCACTGTGATGTCAAAGTGGGTCTGAAAAATTCATTAAATACAAAAAAAAAAAAAAAAATTTTTATAATTAAAAAAAGGCTTTAGCGATAAAAAAAAACAAAAAAATAAAAAAAATAAAAATGTGGCACATGCAAGAGCTGCTGCCAGCAGTTTATGGTAGGATCACAGTGGTGGGGGAGTTATTGTGAGTGGTTTAAAGTAAGTACAGAGTTAAAAACAAATCACCGTTTAATTAACAGTCTAATTACGGATGGCAGTTGTAGAACTGCAATTTTTAAAAATTTGATAAAAGTTTAAAGCTAAAATTTAGGAACGATGTTAAAAAAAAACAAAAAAACAAACAAACAAAAGAAAGATTTCTCACCGAACGTGTGTGTCCTTTTTCAGTGGGTGATTCGCCGATTGTGATTTTTCGCAAAAATCGGTCGTTTGTGTCAATCACTGAAAATTTTTAAAATAAATTTTTTTTTTGATTAATGAAAAGAAAAGAAAAAAAGACCAAAGAAAGAAAAAAAAAATAGAATTTAATAAAAACAAGAAATCCCCCCCTCACCTGAAAGAATCAAATGCATTCACCTCTTTGCCATGTGATCGTTTCTGGGTCAATATCCAGTCGGACAAATTTGGTAACTTCAGCAGGAGTCAAAATGGATGGGTTCGTCTTTGTAATGCCAAGTTTCTGAAAAAAGAAGGAAAAAAACCAGATTGATAATAGGTTGAAAGGTAAGGGGGATATCGATTGGTTAAGACATGAACAAAGACGGGCAGATTTAGATGGGAACACAGATAGATAAATAGATATGAATAAACCTATATAGATACATATTAAAAAATGGAGATAGATATGAACAGATTAAAATTGATAGATAGCTTTATGAACCATGCAAGCCCACCCTTATATTTTCAGAACCTTCTATTCAGCCTATAAAACTTTTCAGCCCACTCTTGTATTTTAGTCTATGAACCATGCAGCCCACCCTTATATTTCAGCCCACCTTCTATTTCAGCCTATAAACTTTTCAGCCCACTCTTGTATTTTAGTCTATGAACCATGCAGCCCACCCTTATATTTCAGCCCACCTTTCTATTTCAGCCTAATAAACTTTTCAGCCCACTCTTGTATTTTAGTCTATGAACCATGCAGCCCACCCTTATATTTCAGCCCACCTTTCTATTTCAGCCTATAAACTTTTCAGCCCACTCTTGTATTTTAGCCTATGAACCATGCAGCCCACCCTTATATTTCAGCCCACCTTTCTATTTCAGCCTATGAACTTTTCAGCCAAACTTTTCAGTGCACCCTTGTATTTTAGCCTATTAACTTTTTAATTTTGTATTTTAGCCTATGAAGTTTTCAGCCAACAAAGTTTTCAGCCTCCCTCTTGTATCTTAGTCTATTGAAATTTTCATTTCATTCGTTTCTATAATTGAGTAAATTTTAACTTTGTCTACTTTAAGCCACTCACAGAAGGAGTTAGATCACTATAATAATAGGACTTTATTTGAATAGAACGAGTTCTGAGGTGATTAGATAATGAACTTTGAAATAATCCATCATACAGGTAAAAAAAATACCAAGAAAATTTAGTACAATCATGGAGAAAATTTGGTAGGCAAAGAGTTAAGCCACTCACAGCAGCTCTCCCACCACTGCGATCCTACCGTAAACCGCTGATGGTTCGTTCATTACAATTGGGCAGAAGGACTCAGATTACAATAATAATAGGACTTTATTTGATTAGAAAGATTTCTGAGGTGAATAGATAGTGAACTTTGAAATATTCCATCATACAGGTAAAAAATACCAAGAAAATTTGGTACAGCCATGGGGGAAATTTCGTAGGCAAAGAGTTAAGTATTCTCATAGATACCTCAACTAGTGTTGCTACAACAACCAGATACCTCAACTGGATGTAAAGTGAGTGATCATTTTGGTATTGTGACAAAGTTGTAAACTGATCCCTCATTTCTTGATCACATTAGACTCCATTCATTTCTATAATGGAGTAAATTTTAACTTTGTCTACTTTAAACCGCTCACAGAAGGACTTGGATTATAATAATAATAATAATAATAGGACTTTATTTGAATAGAATATGTTCTGAGGTGAATAAGATAGTGAACTTTGAAATATCCCTTCATACAGGTAAAAAATACCAAGAAAATTTGGTAAAGCCATGTGGGAAATTTGGTAGGCAAAGAGTTAAGTATTCTCATAGATACCTTAACCAGTGTTGCTACATCAACCAGATACCTCAACTGTTGTTTTGCCGTTTTTTTTACTGGGTATAAAGAGAGGGATCATTTTGGTATTGTAATCAAGTTGTAAACTGATCCCTTATTTATTGATCACAAAAGAAAACCTGGTACATCCGTAGGGGAAATTTGGTAGGCAAAGAGTTAAGCTGCTCACAGCGGCTCTCCTTCGACTGCAATCCTACCATAAGCCACAAACAAACAAAAATTAGACTATGTTAATTAAACGGAGATTTGCTTTTATCTCTGTGCCTACTTTAAACTGCTCACAGCACCTCTCCCACCAATGTATTTTTGCTTATGAACCTATCAGCCTATTTTTGTATTTTAGCCAATTGAACTTTTTAGTCTACCCTCATATTGTGCCGGTTGAATTAGTGTCCTGATTGTTTAATTTTCTAACCTTCAAGCGTGTAAGTTGGATTTTCGAGAAGGTTCGTTTTCCTTTCTTTGTGGGTACAATTCTGTCGTAGAGAGCTTTATCGGTTTGTGTACTCTCGTGAAACATCCGAGCATCAAGCTGAGCAGCCAGCAAATTATTGGCAGCAGTTATGGCGTGGATGTCTCCAGTGAGATGCAAGTTGAATTCTTCCATTGGAATCACCTGAGAATAACCACCACCAGCAGCGCCACCTAGTGGGAAAAAAAAAAAAAAAATAGAAAGAAAGAGATAAACAAGGGAGATAAACAAAATAACTTCATTCGACAAATTAGAAAAAGATATGTTTTTAAATAAAAAAGGGATATATATATATATATATATATATATATATATATATATATATATATATTTGGAGGATATGTGCTTAATTGAAGTTATACCTAATTTTGAAAATTAATTAGTAATTAATGAATTTAGGCAGGCATATATGTTCAAATGTAAGGCTAAACAAATAGAGAAAATGACAATTTTTTAAGTTTCTAGTTAAAATAAATTATTACAGAATGTCAGTTTGTACAGTTTTTCTTTCTTTGAAAGTTATATATATATATATATATATATATATATATATATATATATATATACATGTGTGTGTTGTGTGTGTGTGTGTGTGTGTGTTTTTTTAAAAGCGGTTGTTATAAAATATTCCACTGCAGTTTCTTGTATCAATTCTTCAGGGAATTATTGCTTATTCCAGCCATCTACTTTTATTAATATCCGGGTTGTATCCATTCTTACAATGTAGTTTGGAATAAATAAAAAAATAATAATACGGTAACAATGGTGTTGTGTGTTGATCTGTATTTTTATTCTTTCTTGAATTTTTGAGGTAATACCTCTTTATCAAAGAAATTGAACTGAAGCAGTCCAGCTATGGCATTTCTTCCCAAATGTATTATTATTTTTTTTTATTTATTCCAAACTGCATTGTGATAGCCTTCTCATTTGGGAAGAAATGCCATAGCTGGACTGCTTCAGTTCAATTCTTTTGATAAAGAGGTATTACCTCGAAAATTCAAGAAATAATAAAAAATACAGGTCAACACACAACACCATTGTTACCGTATTATTATTTTTTATTTATTCCAAACTGCATTGTGATAGCCTTCTAAATCAACCTCCTAACCAATACATACACAATACTTCAAGCAAATTATGAAACTCTCTTATATATATATAAATTAGATGCATATATCTCATTACCTTTGATTCCGAAAGTTGGTCCCTGAGATGGTTGCCTGACACAGGCAAAGACATTCTTCTTCAGGCATGAACCAAAAGACTGCGCCAATCCAATTGTGGTGGTGCTTTTACCCTCACCAAGGGGGGTGGGGGTGATCCTGTTAGAATAAAACAAAAAATAGATATACATATTTACCAACCCCTCCACTCAATTTCTTAAGTGGATTTTAACTGGTTTAAATTCAGAATTTTCCTTCTCCTAGACTGATTACTGTTGTGTTTAATGAAGAAAGTAAGATAAGGTACTCTCATAGAAATATTAACACCTTTTTTTAAATCACCTGTGGGAAATTTTAAGCATACGTTGATAGGGATGGTGAACATGTGGAGACTGTTTGAAAATATATTAGAGTTATTCCTATAAGGGTGTTAACATTTTTAAATCGATTAAAAAAAAAAAAAAAAAAAAATGTTAATATTTCTATGAGAGTACCTGTATATTAGAAAAGTATAGGTATACCCAATTTGTTGAAAAATCTGTGTCTTTTACAAAAAACACAAGGCTTCCTCAAAGTGAAAGAAACAAGGGGAGGTTACTTTCATTTATGTAGCTAATGTTCAGATTACCCCTTTCCCAAGAGTATTAGCGCTATGTGAAATGTAAACAGCCTCATCAAGGATTTGAACTCGGGTCAACAAGGCTATTTCCTATGACAATGCCATGCACCTCCATGAAAATAGATATAACAACACCCAATTTCTTAAGCAGATTTTGGTAATTTATGAGGAAGTGCGTCCCGGTCTCCTGCCTCAAGAGTTGCTGCCTGGTGACTATTAAAATAACGACCCAGCTCAAGCTATTCAAAACTATCCATCTATCTATCTCAATTTGGTCATATTTATCTATATTACTTTAAATACTAAGATTTTTTTTTATTCATGTTTGTTTAATGTCTTGTTTTTAGTTTAAATAAACAAGAAGCGCCCCCCCCCCAATACATTTACTTGCCGAAAACATCTATCTCTATTTGTTCGTATCTATCTATATTATTTTGTTTGTTGATCTATATATCTATCTCAGTCTATTCAAAACTATATAGACATCTTCATATCTAAACAAGAATTACAACAAATTATGATAAATAAACAAGAATTACGACGAGCTGGGGTTGTTATTTTGATAGTCACCGGGTAGTGGTCTTTGAAGCGGGAGACCGGGACGCACTTCCTCATAAATTACCCAGATTTTAACAGGTTTAAATTCAGAATTTTCCTTCTCCTAGACTGGTTACTGTTGTGTTTAATGAAAATAAGGCATATGATAATCAGGACCCCCAAATGCAGATGGAAATTACCCTTGCAATGCGTGTGACCGCATCCAGAATTAGACTAACTAGCCACCAGAGGGTTCACAAGCTGATGAACGACATGGAGTAACGTCATCTGCATTATACGACCATAGATAATGGGTTCAATTCCTATAGAATGCACTTCTTTCTGTTTTAAACTGAAAATAAGCTTATTACATAAAATCTGTAGGATGAAAAGTTATTTTTCTCTGAATTTATTATAACAAAGTATTTATTATAATTTATTATAACAAAATATTATAACAAAGTATTATTATAACAAAGTATTATTATAACAAAGTATTATAACAAAATATTATAACAAATTATATTATAATTCCTATTATATATATTATATAACATTATATAATTGTTTATATATATTAATATTATTATTATATATATATATATACATTATATAATTTATTATATATATATATATATATTATATTTTTTTATAACAAAGTATTATTATAACAAAGTATTATAATATTATTATAACAAATTATATTATAACAAATTATATTTATACAATTATTATTATAACAAAGTATTATTATAACAAGTATTATTATATTATAATTCCTATTATATATATCATAACATTATATAATTGTTTATTATATAACATTATATAATTTATTATATATACTAGCAAATATATGCACCCTCCGGGTGCAAGTATTTAGTGTAATAAAATATTATATTAAATTATAAAGTTGAATGAAGCTAAATAAGAATGTAGATAAAAATATTTGAAACAGAGGTGGGTATAATAGAAAAATAGAACGACTGAAACTTACTCTTCCATCACCCTCGTCTTTCATTGCTAAATTTTCCTAATTTAACTATTTAGTTAAAACAGGAAGTAAAGAATAAAATTGCACTTATTTCTTCTTGTTAATGAATTTCATTTAAGATTTATTGAAGAGATTTTTGTTCATATTCCTTAAGATAAACCAAACAATTAAAAATCTATAATACTAAGAATATTTATTAAAATCAAATTTTTGATATCAAAATGCAAATTAGCCTTCCCATTCACACTGTAAACCGCTATTTTGTTGTATATATAAATACAATTGCATTTTATTAATATGCAAATAAGTCCAGCAATACAAAAGACCATTTTATTAGTAACTGAGGTTTGAATAAAAATAAAATCATGGAGAATTTGATGTAAATAACTAAGGGAATTGTGACTTGAGTAGTGATATAGTTTCGGTTACAGACAGACAAATACAAAATCTCCATTATAATAAGATATATTATATTTTTTTGTATTATAACAAATTATTATTATAACAAAGTATTATTAGACTAACTAGCCACCAGAGAGTCCACAATTGATGAACGACATGGAGTAATGTCATCTGTGTTATACGACCATATGTAACGTTCTAATAGCGATATATGTTGTATAGCAGGTCTTGTCAACGTGCCTCCAAATTCACAACACTAAAAAGGTATTTGGTACGCGGCGGTCATCTTGTCGATAAAAAAGTACAATAC
The DNA here is from genome assembly GCA_023376005.1 of Doryteuthis pealeii. Classification (NCBI taxonomy): domain Eukaryota; kingdom Metazoa; phylum Mollusca; class Cephalopoda; order Myopsida; family Loliginidae; genus Doryteuthis; species Doryteuthis pealeii. The sequence goes on along the minus strand of CM042176.1, from coordinate 16,855,248 downwards.
GAGAAATATATCGTCACAAGCTGCTTAGCTTTTATTTTCGGGCTCGTCTCGTGGGTTGTGTCGGAGAGGAGAAAAAGCAAAGAGAAAGAGAGAGAGGACACTGTTAAATTACTGTGATCCCACACTAGGGACCAGAGGCCCGTCCGAATCCTACGCTGTCGGAAATCAAAAAAGAGACCGGTATTTTTTCTTCGTCGTTCTTCGTGACCACGTGACCTCTGGTTCTGGTCAACACTCGAAACTTCCGATTGGCTTTCAAGTCTCCATTCGGGGGGGGGGGGGGGGTCATGCCCCGGTCAAATTCCCGACAAACCGTTTTGTGTTCATCACTTTTTTTTTTAAAACCTTTACTCTCTCTTATTTCTTCTTCCTCTCTTTTCTATAGTAGTCCTCCCAAAACTCAGGACCTTCATCATCTCGTTACACATAGTTAATGGGTTCAATTCCTATAGAATGCACTCTTCTTTCTGTTTTAAAGCGAAGATAAGTTTATTACATAAAATCAGTAGTATGAAAAGTTCTTTTTCTCTGAATTTTTGAGATGAGGCTTGATAATTAGTATTATCTGCATTATTCATAGCTGGGGTAGAGGCGTTAAGCTGTGTTAAGTATAGAATAATAATTAACACAGGTTAACGCCTCTACCCCAGCTAAGGTTAGTGGAATGAGAACAGGATACCCCCGTGGACTAAATAAAGGGTTAGGTTCAAAGTTCTGTGATGGTCCCCGATTACGACAAGATGGTTCCCAAACCAGAGATGGTTCCAGAGTCCGACAAAAAATACCTGACGAAGGCTGGAGGGTACATGGGCTATGTCCTATATCAGGGTACCTGTATATTAGAAAAGTATAGGTATACCCAATTTGTTGAAAAATCTGTGTTTTTACAAAAAACACAAGGCTTCCTCAAAGTGAAAGAAACAAGGGGAGGTTACTCTCATTTATGTAGCTAATGTTCAGATTACCCCTTTCCCAAGAGTATTAGCGCTATGTGAAATGTAAACAGCCTCGTCAAGGATTTGAACTCGGGTCAACAAGGCTATTTCCTATGACAATGCCACGCACCTCCATGAAAATAAATATAACAACACCTTGTCAGTAACGTCCTCATTCAATCGATTAGACTGGCCTGTGATATTTTCAAGGTAGAATACATAAGTTCTGAGTGACAGTTATCTCTAGGCTGCAGGTTCAATCCTGGTCAGGGGTAGCAATAACATAGAATAATAATTAACACAGCTTAAATCCTGTACCCCAGCTATGGTTAGTGGAATGAGAACAGGATACCCCCATGGATTGAATAAAGGGTTGGGTTCAATTATGATGGTTCCTGAGTCCGACAAGAAATACCTGAAGAAGGCTGGAGGGCACATCGGCTGAAACTTTGTACAAATAACAATGAAGACGAGGATAATAGTCCGAATACAAATAATAATTATTATGCTAAACTTTTTCACCGTGTTGGATGGGCTAGGAATACACTGACTATATTCCCTGTAGGAGGGGGGGTCTTCCTCCCCCCTCGCCACTCAAAAAAAAAAAAAAAAGAACTGCCCTGTTGGCTCAAATTGTAGAATACACTAACTGCACACACAGAATTTGGAAGACATCAGACAGAACAAATGAACAGCCACTAGCATCAACTTCAGTTCTAGTAATCTTCTGTAGATGGGATTTTTTATCCCGAAATATTAAGAATTGAGAATAAATCACAGGTTAACAAACAACACCACAGTTACCTTCTTTTTTCTTTACACTTGCATTGTGGTAGCCTTCAAAACCAACCAGCAAACGGATATATATATATATATATATAAAGATTTTTGAAGCAATTTACAATGCAATACGTGTTGAAAATTATATTTAATTCCCTTTTTTTTTTTTTAAATTCTAATATGATTATCATTGTCAGAGTTGACCTGGGAGTAATGAAGGAGTACTCAACACTCCCCAGAGTTCCAGGATTGGAATTTCACTAGATGCAGTTTAATGTCAGGACACTACCAGGACACTAAGACCCTCGGCCACCACCTTCTAGCACATGTATGATAAAAACGGTTGAGAATTTGCCATAAGAGCAATAGGGTTGGGACAATCATATAGGTGCTAGGGGTTGACTTGACCAGCTGATTGATCAGAAGGGGCCTCTCCGACCGTCTGTCTAGCCTAATTAAGAGCCCAAGAGGAGTGTTACATGTTGTGGACTGCTCAGCCACTGTACCCCAACTATGGTTAGCGGAATGAGAACAGGATACCCCTGTAAGAAAGGATTCAAGATTGTATATATTGGATACATGACTCCGACGAAGGTTAACAGACAAAACATTTAATACAGTACAGCACATGGATATGACGAGATACAAAGTACATAGGTAAAAGGAAAAAAGTAAAGAAAAATTAAGGAAAGAAAAATTAAGAGAAAAAAATTCGAGAAAGAAAAATAAGGAAAGAAAATTAAGGAAAAGAACAAATTAAGGAAGAAAAAATTAAGGAAAGAAAAATTAAAAAAGTTAAGCGAAAGAAAAAAATAAGAAAAATTAAGGAAGAAAAAATTAAGCGAAAGAAAAAAAATTAAGGAAAGAAAAAAATAAGAAAAATTAAGGAAAGAAAATTAAGGAAAATTAAGGAAAGAAATTAAGGAAAGAAAAATTAAGAAAAATTAAGGAAAGAAAAAATTAAGGAAAAAAAAATTAAGAAAAATTAAGGAAAGAAAAATTAAGGAAAAGAAAATTAAGGAAAAAAAGAAAAAATTAAGAAAAAATTAAGAAAGAAAAATTAAGGAAAGAAAAAATTAAGAAAATTAAGGAAGAAAAATTAAGGAAAGAAAAAAATTAAGAAGAAAAAGAAAAAGAGGAAGAAAAATTAAGGAAAGAAAAATTAAGGGACAAGAAAAATAAGAAAAGAAAATTAAGGAAAGAAAAATTAAAGGAAAGAAAATTAAAAAGATTAAGGAAAGAAAAAATTAAGAAAATTAAGGAAAAGAAAAAATAAGAAAAATTAAGGAAAGAAAAAATTAAAAGGAAAGAAAAATTAGGAAAGAAAAAAATAGAAAAATTAAGGAAAGAAAAAATAAGAAAAATAAGGAAAGAAAAAAAAGAAAAACGAAAAGAAAGAAAGAAGAAAAGACAAAAAATTGCAAAATGGCCGTTAACTGTTTATAACAAAATAACTGACAATTTCTGAACATAATAAATTCTTCTTATCAGTTTTCTTGCTATAAACAAACAGGAACCATTTGTGTTTCTTCCCAATTCACTTGCCCTTTGGCACACAGTAGGCCACCAGGTGGCACAGCTGTTTTCGCAGCTGATAACTAAAGAATAACCTAACCTCAGGTTTTCAAGATCGAAAACGCCAACAGAACGTGCGGCAATTTCTCGCATGTGTTTACAAACTCAAACTTATCTGCCGACAAAGTCCAGTTTGAAAATATAACTAATCAATAAATTCAAAGACCAGAGCTATCTATACTATCTTGTTAAGATTTTAGGGCCATCCTTTAGGCTTCAAGCAAGAGCGCTTATTCAGTGGAAATCTTGTAAGAATCCTCAGTTGCTCCTTGGTAAAGAATCCTCAGTGTGCTCTTGTGCTCCTCAGTATTGCTAGTGTTTATATACTTATTGTTGTAGAAGCGTCTTCGTGTGTGTAATGGTTAAATCATGGGAAATCGATTCGTCGCCCCGAGTTTCAAATTCTGGACATGCTAATTGGATTTCACTTTAGCGCTAATACCCTTGGAAAGATATGAGCTACCTCCCTCCATCTATGGTAAATAGAGGGCAAGGCTGGGCTCTTTTAACCTTGGTAGGCAACCGGTCTAGGAGAAGGAAAACTGAATTCAAACCTGTTGAACTCACTTAAGAATTGACCTTGTGTCGCATCCTGCTCGTGCGGAGGGTTGGTAAATATATATATACTTATTGTTTCAGGTATATAAACATAGTTCTCTTGAGAGAAAGAGAAAGAGAAAGAAAAGGAGAGAGAGTGAGAGAGTGGACTAATATAGAAATAGTAATTATCTGCGTTATTTGGACCATTGTCCTCATCTTCATTGTTATCTGTACAACGTTTCAGGCGATGTGCCCTCCGGCCTTCTTCAGGTATTCTTGCCGACTAGGGAACCTTTTTGTCGTAATCAGAGCGCATCACGAACTTTGAACCTAACCCTTTATTCAGTCACGGGGTATCCTGTTTTCATTCTGCTAACCATAGCTGGGGTACAGGTGTTAAGCTGTTGTAATTATTATTCCATGTTACTGCTGCCCTTGGCCAGGATTGACCTGCAGTCCAGAGATAACTGTCACTGAGAACTGTCTTAACCTACTCCTTTATCCACAAGGCCAGGTGTCCAATTGGAAGAAGGCTGAGGGCACATTGGCCGAAACGTTTTACGTATGCAAGTCATAAACTGCTCATCCACCTGGGTTCTATCCTTAAGCATCACGGGTCGCCACCCACGGCCAACAGGTGGCCCCATTGGGGAGTCTTACCCCTCTGCAGAGGTGCAGTCGGTGCATTCTAACGCCCAGCCGACAGGGTGGCGAAACTAAGTTGATTTCATTAGTTACTGATGCAGACTCCAGAAGAAGAAGTACATATTGAATATCAGTCAAAATTTACATTTATATCTTATCATAATGGAGATTGTGTGGTTTTTCTGTCTGTAACCGAAACTATATTACTACTCAAGTCACAATTCCCTTGTTATTACATTACATTCTCCATTATTTTATTTTTAACCTTTTAAAATTAATAAAATTTTTGTTTACATTCTTAATACTGTAACCATATTTACATGAATAACATGCAATTGTATTTATAATACAACAAAATAGCGGTTTACGTGGGGGGAAGGCTAATTTGCATATTGATATAACAAAAATGATTTAATAAATATTGTGCTAGTAGTTTATTGATTTCTAATTGTTTGGTTTATTTTAATGAATATAAGCAAAATTCTCTTCAATAAATCTTAAATGAAATCCTTAACAAGAAAAAATAACTAAGTTTATTCTTTACTTCCTTTTTTAACTAAATATTAATTAGAAAAAATAGTAAGCAAATGACAAGAGAGTGATGGAAGAGTAAGTTTCAGTTGTTCTATGTTTCAAACTCTTTATCTGCTTCTTATGTAGTTTCATTAGCCTTTTAATTTAATATATTTATTACATTCAAACTAAATACTTGCACCCGGAGGGTGTATATATTTACTAGTATATAATAATATATAAAAAAATAAGAAAATAAAATAAAAAATAAAAATTAAATAAATATAGATAAGTAAATAGACACACTACACATACACTCTTACCAATCCTTAAAAATCCGTATATACAAGCCTACACCTAAAACCTGCGTACCATTACCAGAACACCCTTCTGATACACTCCTATCCAGAGAAAAGAAAAAATCCACTACCCACCCCCAACCACCCCTCCCTTACTGACGACTCCTGTTTCACATTTTGAAAATGTCCATCATTGAAGCAAGAACTATATCCAAGTCCTGAAGAAGGTCTAACAGACAGAAACGTTGCATCGTCGCCACACTACCAACAATAAACATCCATTTTGTACAACATCCCGTGTTTGTCTACCTTTCTCCACATACTGTCGGATTAACCTCCTCACATTTCTCCCATATATAAATGTATATATAATTTAAGTAGTAAAGTCGTCGGGGTGGCCTAAAGTAGGTATCAGCCAATTAGAGAGGGAGTCTATCCCCTTTTCACTAGCGCTAGACCAGGAGATTATTTTAGTGTCTGAAGTGGGCGCTACACCTACCACCAGCTCCTCATTTACCAACCACAATGAATCCTATAAGAATCAAGCGACTATCGCAGAGCCGCTTAACAGCCACCATTGTTGGCTTTTAAACGCATCATAATATTGATGATGGTAACAACAACAACAACACATAACGTGCGAGTGAAACTTGTTTTCTTTACGGGATTATCTCCGTCCGCAAATCCAGGTTTACTGTCTTGTTAGCAGATCCAGACACTTTTTTTTTTTTTTTTTCGCAAAATCCATTATCGGATTAACTGGATTTCGCTAAGACACTTGCTTTAATCTTTTGGTCGTTTTTTTTTTTTTTTTTTTTTTTTTTTTTTTTTTTTTTGCCTGCGTTCGCTTCGTGCTCGACGTTGGCGGTAACTAACAAAAAAATATCGCCTCTCCAGTCGATCGCATTCAATAGACGACAAACAGGATGACATCTATTTGTTAATTGACTAAATATCACTTTTTTTTTTTTTTTTTTTTTTTTTTTATCATCGAGTGGCCTAAAGTCGTATCATTGTCCAATATATTTTTATAGTAAAGATAATTTCCAATGCATTTTGTAGTAAAAACCATAGTCCAATGCATTTTATAGTAAAAATTGCCCAATGCATTTTATAGTAAAAATCATTGCCCAATGCATTTTATAATAAAATCTTGTCCAATATATTTTTATAGTAAAGATAATTTCTAATGCATTTCTACAGTAAAAATCATTTCCAATGCATTTTGTAGTAAAACATAGTCCAATGCATTTTATAGTAAAATCATTGCCAATGCATTTTATAATAAAATCATTGTCAATATATTTTTATAGTAAAGATAATTTCTAATGCATTTCTACAGTAAAATCATTTCCATGCATTTTTGTAGTAAAAACCATAGTCCAATGCATTTTATAGTAAAAATCATTGCCCAATGCATTTTATAATAAAAATCATTGTCCAGTATATTTTTATAGTAAAGATAATTCTAATGCTTCTACAGTAAAAATCATTGTCCAATGCATTTTTGTGTAAAATCATTGTCCAATGCATTTTTATAGTAAAGATAATTTCTAATGCATTTTTTTAGTATCAGCCAATCAGTGAGGAAGTCTATCCCCTTTTCACTAGCGCTAGACAAGGAGATTGCTTTTGCATCTGAGGTGGAGCACTACACCTACCATCAGCTCCTTTCCCGCACAGATCCCTGTGCTACTCATACGCTGAGTTGGCGAGACCAGTATCGAACTAGAAAACTTGTGTTTTAGCCAAACGCTCTACCGACTGAGCTAGACCNTAATAAGGGTACATAAACAAGGAGTACATAATAAAGATGAAGACACATTCATGAATGGTACAAGATAACATATAAAAGTACAGACAAGAGACTAGGGATGTCCATGCTTGTGTGAAGAACTTACAGTAATGTAGTGGGGCCAAAAGCCCAAACGAGAAGGGATAGACCGTGTCTAGCCCATGTGTCTCGTGGTTACTGGAACAGGTAAAGAGGCCGAAAGGGTTTGAACCCGGCGCTTAAATACTATAGCCCCTAGCGGGCACCGCAGCAACTAAATCGGGCACACCTCTCCCAGGCAAATACGAAACTAACGCTACACCCCCATGGACTGAATAAGGGTTGGGTTCAAAAGTTTCGTGATGGCTCCCAATTATGACAAGAAGGTTCCCGAGTCAACAAAAAATACCAGAAGAAGGCCGGAGGGCACTCGCGGCCGAAAACGTTGTACAGTGACAAATTAATCTCCACAGCAAAAGGGTTAATAAGAAAAGGAAAAAAGAAAAAAGAAAAAAGGACAATTATTTACCCAGCAACGACACATATTTGCCGTTACGACTCTCTTTGAGTCGATCGAGTACTTTCAGAGAAACCTTGGCCTTTTTCTTGCCATAAAGTTCCACCTCGTCTGGCGAAAGGTTGATCTCCCGAGCAAGAAGAAGCAATATTTTTCGGGAGTTGAGCCTTGGCAATCTCCAAATCACTGAAAATAAAATTCACACAATATTATATCACATACAATTAGGTAATCTAAACATTAGTTTCATAAATGAGAGTAACCTCCCCTTGTTTTATTTCACTTTGAGAAGCCTTATGCTTTGGTTGGCCATTTTCATTTCATCATAAATCTACACTGAAAATATGAATTTATCGTGTTTGGTCTTGGGTGAAGTATTATAGGTAATCTGAACATTGTAAGATTGGCATAATTTAATCTTTCTACACCTCACTAAAAAAAATAAATAAAATAAATACGGCCCATTTTCATTTCACTGTAAATCTACTCTGAAAATAACCAATTTTGTTCGAATCAATACAACTGCCTGTTTAACACAAAAATATCATAAAATGTGTTCTTAATTGTGCTTGTGCATTATTTGAAATGAACTTAATTGTTATTAGAAACACATTTTATTGATATTTTCGTGTTAAAAGGCGTTGTGTAGATTTATGGTGAAATGAAAATGGCTGACCAAAACATAAGGCTTCCTCGAAGTGAAAAAAAAAAAAAAAAATGAGGAGGTTACTCTCATTTAGTAGTAATCTTCAATTACCAGAAATAATATGTATTAAAAAAAAAAAAAAAAAAAAAAAAAAAAAAGGAGATTACATTAACACCATATATTTTTATAATATGCCTACGAACTATGCACTTTTTGAACATCATTAGATACCATAAAAGAAAAAGCTTTACACTAAGAAAGGCAAGAAGCAGGTCGATATCCTGCACAAACAGTCAACATGCAGCAACGCTGATGACTTGCGCTTCTTTGCAGACAGCACTGGCACAGGCTGAGTCCCTGCTGCTAGCCTGGAGAAGGCAGCAAAAAAAATATCGGCCTCAATGTGAACTCCGAGAAAACAGAGTTCATGTGATTCAAAAAGAAAGGAGACATCTCACACTTGACGGTAGCTCTTAAGCAGTAAGAACAGGTAGTAATACTCTTCCACAGAAAGCGATGTTAATACACGAATAGGAAAGGCATGGGCGGCCAGACTATCAGTAATATAGAGATCCCGATCTCACTGACAAGCTAAAGCGTCAATTCTTCCAGGCTGTGGTTTATTAGTGCTGCTGTATGGCTGCCCAACCTGGACCCTGACAAAGCGCCTCGAGAATAAGCTAGATGGTACCTGCACAAGAATGCTGGCGAGTAGTCCTGAACAAGTCATGGAAGCAGCACCCACAAAGAAGCAACTATATGGTCACCTGCCCCCCATTTCACAAACCATCCGGGTGAGACGGACTAGACATGCAGGACACTGCTGGAGAAGCGGGGATGAGCTCATAAGCGACGTTCTCCCGTGGAAGCCAACACATGGACATGCTAACTGTAGGACGCCCGCTAAGGACCTACATTGACCATATGCGAAGACTCTGGATGCGAGAACTCTGGATGCAGCGCGTGACATGATGATGAAAATCTATATATTAATATGCCTGTTCTTTAATCTTCCGGCCGTTATCATCCTGCAACACACCCTCTGGTTAAAAATGAGACCGTCCAAATTGTTGGAGATGCAATGTAAAATGCAAATACTGATTAATGTAAGTAAAAGTAAAGTCGTCCGTCGTGCAGGCCTAATGTCGGTATCAGCCAAACAGCGAGGGAGTTTATCCCCTTTTCACTAACGCAAGACCAAGGAGATTATTTTGGCCTAGTGCTAGTGAAAGTGGATAGGCTCTTTCACTGTCTGGCTGACATCAACTTTAGGCTGCCCCATTGATTTTACTTAACTTTACTTTAATTCTATTTCTCTAAATGTTTGGGATGAGGCTTAATGTTTAGTATTATCTGCATTATTGGGACTATTGTCCTCATCTTCATTGTTATCTGTACAACGTTTCGGCTGATATGCCCTCCGTCCTCCATCAGATATTTCTTGTTGCGATTCGGGAACCTTCATTTCTCGATTCGAGACTTTTTTCTAACTAGGGACTTTTTGTCGTAGTCGGAACCTTCACGAACTTTGAACCTAACCCTTTATTCAGTCCACGGGGTATCCTGTTTCATTCGCTAACCATAGCTGGGGTAGGAGCTGTGTTAATATTTTTCTATGTAACTGCCGCCTGTCAGGATTGAACCTGGAATCCAGAGATAACTGTCACTTAGAACTGTCTTAACCTAACTCCTTATCCACTAGGCCATGTGTCCATTGGACTGAATAAAGGGTTAGGTTCAAAGTTCCTGATGGCTCCCTATTACAACAAGAAAGTTCCGAGTTTGAAAAGAAGGTTGCCGAGTCAAAAAAGAATACCTGAAGAAGGCAGACGGCATATCGGCAAAATGTGACACTTTTAATTGCCGCTAAATGCATCGGACCGAATGCAGCTAAGGGGTCATGTGTGTAGTATTATATATATATATATATATTATATATTACCGTACGTAGATAGGAGTAGTGAATCATGTGTGTAAACACTAGTGATAAAATAACCAAGAAATGAAAAGAATGATAAATAATAAGACAGATGGGAAGATATTTGAATATCAACCGAGACAATGTCTGAGGCTGGGTTTATTTGGCATTGTGTAAATTGATGATGAGGAATTTGTTATCTGTTTGTGCTGTATGATTATGGTTCGTTTTAATATTTCAAACAAAAGACATCTGTAAGTGGCCCCTTAAGGGGGGGGGATAGTCACTACTACTATAATAATAATTAAATTTATTGTGTACAGTGCTCAAGTGCACCACAACTCATTAAAGTCTCATGTCTAGTACACAGAATAATGTATTAGTGTCAGGAACATGAACAGTTTACAGTAGTAATGATATGTGTGTCCGTGTGTATACGCGTGTAGATAGGGCATCAGGTATAGTGTCGGCAGACTACAGGAAGCATGGAGGCTTTGAAAGGAATAATCTAGTATAACCTTTGTGTCATTTAAGTAAACTGTAAAAAAAAAAAAAGCCTTTAGGAGACAAATGTTGATTCGCTCATCTTTAGTATAATAATAGATAAACCTACACACCCCCCCCCTCAAAAAAAAAAAAAAAAAAAAAAAAAAAAAAAAAGACCATATTACCTTTAGGCACCCCTTTTTGATCTCGATTAAGAAAGGACATGTTTTTCATTTACACTGTCAATATCCGGTTGTTTGTTAGGGGTTAGGGTTTAGTTTTAAATTTTTTTAAATCTAAAAAAAAAAAAAAAAAAAAAAAACGGATATTGACGCTGTAAATGAAAAATATGTCCTTTCTTAATAGAGATCAAAAAGGGGTGCCTAAAGGTCATATGGTACAAAAAAAATTAAATGTTGCAAAATTTTTTATTAACTTGCTACAATCAGAATATGAGATGATAAAATAAAAAAAAAAAAAAAAAAATCACCCCCCATAAAGGGTGTGCATGAATACCATTGGATATGCTTTTGTTCCTTTGACAAAGAGGCTGTTGTCACTAGTCAATGAAATATGACCTATTAATCATGTGACCACTAATAATAAAAAGATCTTGTGATGTTCTAGTCATACATGTGAATAAGTCGGACACTTTTGTCTCAAGTTACTAAAAAGCTTTCCAGCAGAGTTTCCCAAACTGTGATCCACAGGCTCCTAGTAATTAGGTATTTACTCAACCTGTTCACAACAGGTAAGATGAAACACAAGGTCACAAGATGAGGCTTGATAATTTGTTTTAGTCAAACTATTGTCCTTATCTTTATTGTTATCTACACAACATTTCTCAGAGTCCAACAAGAAATACCTTAAGGCAGCCAGAGGACACATTGGCCAAAACATTGTAAAGATAAAAATAAAGATGAGGACAATAGTCAGAATAATCCAAATAATACAAATTATCAGGCTCATCTAAAAAATTCAGAGAAATACCTATATTTTGTAATCTATTTATATAAAATACAATGTCTGTATGTACCAGTTTTGAGAGTGAAAGAATCATGCATGAAAACCTAAAGTGTCAACTTCGAAAGGGTTACACCTGTCATATTGGAGAGAACATGGAGGGTTGGAAATGTCAGACATGTGGTCGAACTTTGCTTTCTAAGGCTGGATATGTCAATCATAGGAAATCTCACCAGGGTCAATCCATGCAAATTCCAGGAACAAACAATGTCTTGTGCTATCTGTGGCAAGGTCTGTAAGTCGGCTTCTGGTCTTAAGAGACATATGGTGGTGCATAAGCATCAAATTTTATCATCTGATTCATCGGGAAGGTAGTCCTTTCAATGTCATATTTGCATCAAACTTTATGGATTTGCAGCAGGTTTGATGAGTCATTTGAGGGCTCATGCAAAGAAAGGTTCTGGTGGTGTAGTTGTGGGATTGTGAGGGACGCAATGATCTATAAAGATTATGCTATTGTTGTTGTTTGTATGTACACCCAAAACTTTCTCAGCTGAGCACCTACAGAGTTTAAATTTGATTTACAGATACAACTCACCGCCCTGCCACTGGGGCGTTAAAATGCACCGACTACACCTCTGCAGAGGTGTAAGATTCCCTCAATGGGGCCACCTGTTGGTCGTGAGTGGCAACCCGTGATGCTTAAGGATAGAACCCAGGTGGATGAGCAGTTCATGACTTGCAATACTCCACTTTGGCTCTATCTTGGGCTAGACGGGCGGTCGGAGAGGCTCCCTCCGATCAATCGGCTGGTCATGTCAAGCCCTAGCACCTATATGATTTTCCCAATCCTATTGCCCTTATGGCAAGCACCAACCCCTTTTTATCATATGGGTGCTAGAAGGCAGTGACTGAGGGTCTACATGTCCTGGGAATGACGTTAAACTCTATCTGATGAGGAGGTTCCAGTTTTGGAGGTTTGGGGAATGTGGAGCACCCCTTCATCACCATTGCTCCCTGGTCCACTGACATTTCCAACCCGTCCTTGGGACAGGGGTCCGTGTGCTTCGGCCACTGGATGGCGTGTTGAATTAATAACGTCGATCCCAGGGGGCTTTCCCCCCAGGCAATACCTGCTCCCTTGACTTAAAAGGGGCAGGGCTGGGTTTATTGCTCAGCACCTGATGCGCCCCCCTTGAGAGGGAATGCCGAAGGATTGACAATTTTTGTTCTTTCCCACCCATGAGCTTCGGCTTGTGCCCGGGCCCACATTAAAACGAGGCCTTGTGCCCAGCCCATACAAGTGAGGTATGAGGCAAATACCCACTCTGACCCAGAGTGGTAGTACCTGTTAGGGTCCCAGCTATGGGTTGAATAGAAAAACATGAGTTGATAAACAAAATTTGTTATCCATTAAGAATGAATTTATTTCAAAACTTTATCGGCATTAAATGACCCACTGAGGTTGATATGCCGTAAAACAAACCAAACCGATACAACTTGATAAGGCACACAAAGTGGTGTAGGTGGGAATGTTGACAATGATCAGGGTGCAGCCCAAGAGCATGCTGCTAAGTTCTATCCGAGTACCAAGGACCAACTTCGGAGAATTCAAACTTCATATAGCAAGGAAGTGTTTATAACTTAAATATACTATATTTGGGGTGTCTATCTGTCTCTCTGGGATAAAATTCAAAACAATTACCTATATTTTAGTATTATTTGGATTATTGGACTATTGTCCTCATCTTTATTGTTATCTGTACTGAAGAATAATTAAAGTTCCAATTACCGTCGAACTGGGAAGACAAGGCAATAAACGGTTGTAACTTAAATACAAACCCGAATAGTCACAAAGTCTACTGCAGAATGACAGGATATTTATAAGACTCCACAATGTCATTCAAATCAAGCAGTCAAGCAGCCAATCAGAACTCAAGGAATGGAATCACCCAAATTCATGAATGGGTCATTCTTGATCTCTATATATATATATATACCAACTGTCTTGGACACTGCTTAAGTTGTACTTAGTTAGCTGCTGTTATTCAAACCAACAGTAGACTTACTGACTTCAATATGGTGCTGCAAACAGGATTCGAATCTGTGAGGGAATATCCCATTGGATTTCAAATCCAATGCCCTAACCTCTCAGCCATCGCAGCGATGTGCCCGCCAACCTTCTTCAGGTATTCCTTTCGGACTCTGGAACCTTCTCGAACTCAGGAAGCTTCTTTTCGAACTTGGGAGCCATGACAAAACTTTGAATCCGACCCTTTATTTAGATCACAGGGGTATTCTGTTCTTATTCCGCTAACCATAGCTGGGGTACAGGTGTTAAGCTGTGTCAATTATTAATCTATGTTACTGTCGATTATGACAAGAAGGTTCCTGAGTTCGACAAGTAATACCTGAAAAAGGCTGGAGGACAAATCAGCCGAAACGTTGTGCAGATAACAAAGATGAGGACAATAGTCCAAATAATACAAATTATCAAGCCTCATCTCAAAAATTCAAAGAAATACCTATATTTTGTAATCTAGGTATATAAAATACAATTTCTGTATGTATGTGTGTGTGTGTGTGTACATCCCTAACTTTTTCAGCTGAGCACCTACAGAGTTGAAATCTTATTATAATGGAGATTGTGTGTTTTTCTGTCTGTAACCGAAACTATATTACTAATCGAGTCACAATTAACAGTTATTTACATCACATTCTCCATGATTTTAATATTTAAACCTGAATTATTAATAAAATTGCTTCACCTTTTTATTAGTGTTGTCCATATCTACATACAAATAACATGCAATTGTATTATATATACAAAAAATAGCGGTTTGCAGTGTGAATGGGAAGGCTAATTTGCATATTGATATTAAAAATGTGATTTTATTAAATGTGTGCTTAGTATATTGATTTCTAATTGGTTTTATTTAATGAATATAAGCAAAAATCTCTTCAATGAATCTTAAATGAAATCCATTAACAAGAAAAAATAACTGTCATTTATTCTTTATTTCCTAATTTAACTAAATAGTTAAATAAATAAAATTCAGCAATGTAAGACGGGAGAGATGGAAGAGTAAGTTTCATTTCTATTTTTCTATTATACCCCCACTCTGTTACATATCTTTTTATCTGCCTTCTTATTAGACTTTCTAATTTAATACGATATTTCATTACATTAAAACTTAAATACTTGCACCCGGAGGGTGCATATATTTGCTAGTTTGGTTAAATTTGATAATAAATATAAAAAACATCTGTCTGTCTGTCTGTTTGTGTGTGTGTGTGTGGGGGGGGGGTACACCCATAAATTTTTCAGATGAGTAGCTACAGGGTTTAAATTTGGTTTTCTAATACACCTCGATAAGGCACACAAAGTGATATAGGCGAAGACGTCAGCATTAATCAGGGCACAGTCCAAAAAGAGCATGCAGTGTAGTCTGCCCGGGTCTTCAGGGAATTCAAATTTTATGCAGTAAACAAGCTGATTAGTGCTTGGTGTTTAGTGACTTAGATATGAGAAAATAGGGCAAAAATAAATAGGTTAAAAAAGGGAATTAACTCCAATAAATATGAAAATTTAATGAATTTCCGTATCGAGCATTTTGTTCATTTGAATTAAGGTTTCCTTTTTTATAAAAAAAACGGAGAATTAAGGATTATAATTCCATGTTTATGAGATTAATGTTTATTGAGATGACCCATTAATGCTTGGAGTGGGGGGGGGCATAAATGAACCTACGCTAGATAATCTCAGCTGCTTGTTAATTCCCTTTTATTTGTCACAAAGAAAATAGATAATCCCTTTGTATGGACAGAGAGAGAGAGAGGAAAAATTAAAGGAGTTACATAAAAAAATATTCTAGGGTTTTTAAAGGGATAATCTAGACCAGCAGTTCCAAAAGTGGGAGGTAACACCCCCCCCACCCCCCGTGGGACAATGGGGGGGGTCGACAGGGTGTTATTAGGAGCTGTTAACTTTTTTTTTTTTTTTTTTTTTCCAAAAATTTAAATGACAAATATATATGTTTATATATATCGTGTCCTTAGTAATAATTAAATTCATTAAAATCTATGCCCAAGCCAAATTTTTCCGTTTTAATTTTGACAACAATTTGCAATTATAACCGATATAAATTCTAAAAAAAAAAAAAAAATAGAATCTGACATAACATTGAACTTAATGGCTACCACAGGCGGCCTTTAAAAGTTGAAAGCATCAAAGAATTATAATCTAAACAAATGTTGAGACATTCCAGGAGAATGATTAAACAATGTCACTTGATTTGCTGATAAAATTTAAGAAATTTGTTTGTGTTTATCAATTCTGAATGGTCAAATAAAAACCAAAAAACTCTTGAAAGAAAATAAATATGGTGTTATCAACAAGAGTTTTATCTTATTTACATTACAAATTGTTCAAAACTAAGATAAAACTCTTAGTAGATAACACCATATTTATTTTCTTTCAAGAGTTTTTTTTATTTGACCTTTCAGAATTGATAAAAACAAACAAATAAATAAAAATATAAATATATAAATATACACACACACACACACACACACACACACACACACACTTAAGAGCTATTTCAAGATAGAATTATACTTTTTACATACTGAACTAATTCAACTAAATCTTTCCATTCCATTGAAACAGACGATACACATCTGATTAGCACTTCACCCTTCTCTCTCTCTTTACTCTTTTTATCCATAGCCACTGTGCTGTTCTTTCAGCAGTCTCTGAAATATTTATTTATTGAATGACCCTTATATTATTCAGGTTATTTTGTAGAACAGTGCATTAAATGATAAGAAGGAGGTTAACAAAAACAAAACAAAAACACTATTTTGTCTTATCACTTCTTAAAGATTCAGAAAAATAAAATCTGTTATCTAAAGAGGCTAATATTATTCATATCAGCTGTATAATTTTATTCAAGTGTCCACCTCACAGCCCCACCCCTAACAGATTCTGCTTTTTTCTCTTTATTTCTTCACTAAACATTTCACCTGATATATATTACTAAGCAGGTTCAAAAAAAGTATCAAATGTAATATGGCGCCTCCCACACTACCAAAGACCCTACTGACAGTCAGTGGTGCTTGGTAACTGACAGTTTCTCACCTATATGATTTTCAAACCAAATTTGGTTTGAAAATTCCATACATATATGTGTAATATATATATATATATATATATATATATATATATATATATATATATATATATATATATATATATTTATTGAAGTCAGTCAGTCAGTCAACAATTGGTTTGAACAATGTGACTGGCCAAGCACAACTGTCTGAACCAGTATCAAGACAACTGGTACTTATGGGAATTCAGAACAGTCCACTTATGCATTTGGGTGATTCCATTCCCTGAGTCCTGATTGGCTGCTTGGTTTGTATGATCCTCTGAAGCTCCATAAATCCTGCCACTTTGCAGTGGTCTTTACAGCATACCAGAATCGTATTGGGTTACAACTGCTTGCTGTCTTGTCAATTCAACGGTAATTGGACTTAGTATGATTATTCTACATATTATAAAAGTCGAGATTAGAAAAAAAATTTTGAATGCTCATCCAAAATGAATCTAACAAAATGTCTTTGGCATAAAATAACCAATAAGGGTTGACATGCTGTAAAATTCAATTCTACTGATCCCAAATGAGAAAACCAAAAATCTTGTCTATCATGCAGCTTTGCATATAGACAAAATTTTACCCATGTCAACCCTTGTTGTGTTATTTTATGCCAAAGACATTTATAATGTTCTAATATTTAAGTTCTAATAACTTGTTATATTGCAAACACCAAAAAGATGTTTGCAATATAACATGTACCAGAGTGCCTTTGTGGCAAACTCTGGAATGATACACGTAGCCAACTCAAGTTTTAGTAGTAGCTGCCGTTGTTAGTAGCCGTTAGGTCAAGGAACAACATACAAGTAAGATATATGGTCACAAGGGCTTAGCATTTATTTTCAGGACCAATTTCCCTCTTTCTCGTTCCTTGTCACCACATCACTTCCGCTTCAGGGGGTCATACCTCAATCAAACCACCAGCAATTCGCTGTGCGTCCATTCCACCTTTTTTTTAACCTTTACTTTCTCTTATTTCTTCTTCCTCTCTTTCTATAGCATTCCGCACGCAGTTTTATTACCACTAACACTACCGGTGGGCCTTTATAATCACGTAACACATTTTATTCGATTCATTCTGGGATGATATTCAAATAGAAAATTTTATCATTGTTTTGATTAAAACAGTTAATTGTTTGAAAAATATTGTTCAACTTTGATAAAAATTTAATTGTTTGAAAAATATTGTTCAACTTTGATAAAAATTTAATTGTTTGAAAAATATTGTTCAACTTTGATAAAAATTTAATTGTTTGAAAAATATTGTTCAACTTTGATAAAAATTTAATTGTTTGAAAAATATTGTTCAACTTTGATAAAATTTAATAAGTACTCAATGCATGAAGTGTCATTGTTTTGTGAACGGTTCAATTAAGAGCACTATGCAGAAGCAAGCTTAATTGCTGCCTGATAGGCGTCTTTTAAGCTAGACAAAAGTGGCCTATTAAAGACTAGACATTTTTATCTCCAGACAAAAAGTTATAAAATTTAATAAATTATAAAAAGATAAACGTCAAGTAAAATGCATAAAAACAAATCAGTTAGTTTTATCAGTTCTTGAAGGTCAAAAAAAAAAAAAAAAAATAAATAAAAATTACCTTAAAAGCCGCCCTATGCGGCAATCAACCTAGATATTCACAAATTTATTTACAAGTTATAAGAATTGTTATTGTGTAGAGAACAGAAAAACAAAGTTTTCCAAAAATATGAATTTATTCTTAATGGAGAAGTAGACGTTATAACTTTTTTTTAATTTGAAAAATAATTGAGTTTTAAAAAAAAAAAAAAAAAAAAATTTTTTAATTGAACACCATCAAGTATGAATGAAACAATGTCCTCAGCATAAAATAACCCAACAAGGATTAACATGCCGTAAAATCCAACCAACCAACTGTTACATAATTGTTAGTACCCTAACACTTATTTACAGTAGTGTAGAAACCAAAATGGCTGTTATAAGTTGCAGCCAGCAGCCTTGAAAGATTGAGTGACACGGCTTGACCTCATCCTGATCCTTCCGGTGGATACCGTGAGAATCGGTGTAGAAGACCCTCTTCCAGTTTAGATTAGAAAGAGAGTTTTAGTTCAGTATCAGCCAAACCGCGAACGTGGTAAGTCGTGTTAAGCGCACGGCCGACTCAATCTGCGCAGATAGTTTGGTGGGATTTCGGAATAAAATATGATCTAAAAGCAAATCGAAGTCTTCGGTTGTTATCTAAAAACTACCAATGACACAGGGCTTCTGATAAAGAGAAATCTCCAATGGAAGACCAGACGAAGTCCCCAAGACAAA
The DNA here is from genome assembly GCA_023376005.1 of Doryteuthis pealeii. Lineage (NCBI taxonomy): Eukaryota > Metazoa > Mollusca > Cephalopoda > Myopsida > Loliginidae > Doryteuthis > Doryteuthis pealeii. The sequence goes on along the minus strand of CM042176.1, from coordinate 16,836,205 downwards.
GTCCAGACGCTAGAAGAAGAACGTAAGATACCAAAGATGAGCAGAAGAATAATAGAAGTAAAGAGAGTATACAATACAACCAACAATATTATTATTATCCTTATTATACTAGCAAGACCTGTGGATATACCACAGTATAATATTCTAATTATTACGTTTGATATTTTTAAGAGCTTGTAATGGTTCATAAGTTGGAGATTATTGTTAGACTAGGTTTGGAGTAACAAAGAAAAAAGGGTTGTATTCTAAAAAATAGATAAAACCAGACTGACCAACGCCAAAAGTTCAATACTCCTGCCAACTAACAGATATTCTGAGAGTGGGGGAAAGGAAGATTCTAGTAGTAGAGAACCTTCAGAAAAGCAGTAGCCAGTGAACAGGCAAGTCACAAAATAACCCTCCTCGAATCAGTTGAACAAATACAAGTATGCTTTAATACTAAGAAGAATTTGTAAAAAGGAAAATTCATTAACCAAACCACACCTTTGTGTTGCATATTGTGCGGGCGGAAGTAGGAAAAAGTGTTATTCAGAAACCAATGGTAGGACCGACTTTTCATTTCTATTATTAATTATAAATAAATAAATAAATAAATATTTATTCTACACACCGAGCCATCCTTTGCTGGGATTACACTTGTCAAGTTCATTTTCTATAAGAAAAAGTATCGAATTTTATGCGATACATGCGTTGTAAGTGCCTTCAAGTAAAAATTTAATATATACTTTATTCAGCAACGTTTCTAAATAAACAAACATCCAAAAATCTTATTCACTTCGCCGAAGGGCATACAGTCTGTTTGTTGTTATTATTCTCTCAATAACGCCCCCTTACCTATTATGGTAGAGGCGTGTAGTATCATTTGACAAGCTTAATTTCGCTAGGATGGTCAGCTGTGTACTGTGGCGATAAAGTGTTTCACTATGTCTGCTGAAGTCCCGGTTTCGATTTCTGTCGGAGGGAAATCGTTAGTATATACCGCTGATGAGACTTAATAAAGTCGAAACAGTCTGTACGGTATTCTACACACCGAGCGATCCTTTACTGGGATTACACTTGTCAAGTTCATTTTCTATAAGAAAAAGTATCGAATTTTATGCGATACATGCGTTGTAAGTGCCTTCAAGTAAAAATTTTTATATATATATATACATACATACATACATATATATATATATATGGCAATAGCAATCATTACAGATCATTGCCGTCCCTCACAATCCCACAACTCCACCACAGAGGCTGATAGATGAAAGAAAGAAAGAAAGAAGGGAACATTTGTACATCATGATATTATAGTGGTTAACGCTTGTACAACACGAATACCACTCTCTAAATTTTCATGATTGTTGTCCAGTGACAAGCCTAAGCAAGATAACTGGCAATCGTGTCAATTGCAGGTGTTAAATCAGAGTTGTCCTTCTCCTAGATGGATAACCTAACAAGGAATAAGGGGTCCAACACTCCACCCCCCAAAAAAAAGGTTCTAGATGGCCGTTGAGCTAATAGCTTCCTCCGCCCTTGAACATCTTGTTGTATATATATATATATATATATATATATAAGTTATTATCCTGTTTACACCAGAAGAAAAGAATAATATGGAGACTTGATATCATTAGATAATTTAGCAAATAAGTTCAAATCCGGTCATATTAGCATTAAAAAAGCCTCCAATCATAAACCAATTAGTAGAATGCGGATTGGATTTAACTGCAAAGGATTAGCAAAGTAGTCCATCACCTTTTGAATATTCATGAGATGCTTTAAAATTGTGTCACATGAATATATTTCCTCAACCTCCCACCAGGCTGGATTAACACAAGATCTTTTTAATGTGGGGAGCCACAAAACAAACCGAAACTCATATGGTAACCGGGGCAAAAAAAATGTGTAGTCCTGTTGGCATTCCCCCTTTTGGGTACTTCAGTAAACCCAGCCCTGATCCTTTTAGAATAGGGGGCATGTGTTACCTGGAAAATGCCCACCCGGGATCATGAGAGTTACTTTAACTCACCCACTAGATCAGAGTTTGAGAAACCTTAATCCAGCATGTATATTATATTAAACAAGCCAAAATTACTGTAATCAAGTTATTATGTCCCAATTATACATTGGTCATACAAAACTAACGCACTCCTATATACTCAAACAAGAACAACAACCACAATGTGAAACATGTCAAACACCCCTGACAGTTAAACACTTATTGATGGAATGCAGATTTTTTGCTCGCATCAGAAAACGTTATTTTAAAGCAAACAATATGAAGGATATGTTTGAAAATGTTAACATGGGATATTTCTCCTTTTTGAGTTTGTTTGTTTGTTTTACGGTTAATGCAAATCAAACAGGACATTGAACCTCACCATCAGATAGAGTTTAACATCAATGTATTAAGGGCAATAGGGGGAAAATCATATAGGTGCTAGGCTTGACTCCTTTTCTAGCCAAGATTCCTTTGAGGAAATAAAATTATACCATAGAATATAGACATTAACTTAATCAATACCATACTGCATAATCCCCAATAATGCTAACACATTGTTAAAACCAAGTATATATATGAATACACAATATGTATTACACCCTAACCGTTAGGCATGATATAACCCTGGACGGGTTGATATGCCGTTAAAATTAATAAACCAACTAAACCAATGTAATCAATAAAGGTTTACATAATATATAGTGTGGTTAATTTGCATCCGGCAAAGTTGCTCAGTAAAATTTTAGGATGAGGCTGTTTGCATTTCACATAGTGTTAATACCCTTGGGAAAGCTATGCATCCAGCTATTCTCCTTCCAGCTATGGGTAAATAGTAGGGCAGACTGGAATCTTTAACCTTGATTAGGCAACCAGTCTAGGAAAAAGAAAACTTAATTCAAAACAGTTTTGAAAACTTTTAGTCTCCACTTAAGAAATTGATCTTGTGTCGCATCCTACTTGTGTGGAGGGGTTGGTAAATATAGATAAACAAAAACAACTTTTTATTAAGAGAAATGGAATCCGGGTTCAATACTGGTCCCTGCCAACTCAGCGCATTAGTAGCACAGATTGGGTAATCTGTTTAGTACGGAGTGTTGTTGAAATGTTCTTTGTAGTTTGTGGAGTTCATTTACATTATTAACAAGGAGGAGAATATCGTCAACGTAGCGAACATAGATTCTGTTTTTTTTTAAATAATATTAAATACTTTGCTAAATGTTGGACCAAGAACTGATTCCATACTGTCTTTTTGGGTGTATAAACTGGTTGTAAAAAGGAACTTCAGTTGTACAGCAGAGGAGGAGCTTTTTAAGGATGTGAGGGTCGATTTTAAGTGGTGGATATTCCGGATTGTTGTAGATGTTTATATATGTGTGTATAAGTTGGGTAATCTGATCTGTGTGCTCAATCTAAAGAATCTCCCCAATCTAGTGAAAAGGGGATAGACTCCCTCGTTGTTCGAAGGACATTGGCAATAGGTCACTCCACAAATTTTACTTTACTTTATAAATAAAGATTGCTCAATATTAATGATTGAGCATGCTTATCCTAGCCCACTTTATATTCCACTAGAAGTGGCTACCCAGCATCACCTGGGTAGAGGGGGGGGTAAAAAGTTAGTTTCACAGATCTATTATTACCTATCACAAGTTAGATCCTCACTGGATGTCCCATAAAATCCCCACGTAAATATATAACAATATGGTAAGAAATTTTAATTCAATAATTTACTATTAAAAAAAAATTTTTTTAAAAATACAATATAAATGAGGCGATTAATTCAATCAATCAACATCATATTTCAATTACCTTCTGTTACTATACAAATTTTTATTCTTAAATATCTTCCCAAATATAAATAAAATATTCTTTATTTTTACTCAAAAACCAAGCCCTGGTGATAGTGAATGTATATGTATATTTACTTTGTTGTTAATTGTTTTATTTTCGAAGTTTCCTTCAGACATGCACATAACCACAACTGCCCTTTATATATGTAGGCAAAATGCGGGCAATTTGCGTGCTGGACAAGTTAAAGCGACAATTCTTCCAGGCTGTAGTTATATCATAGCTGCTGTATGGCTGCACCACCTGGACCCTAACGAAGCGACTGGAGAATAAACTAGATGGTAGCTGCACAAGAATGCTGCTTGCAGTCTTAAACAGCATCCCACGAGAAAACAGCTGTACGGCCACCTGCCCTATATCCCACAAAACATCAGTGTAAGGCAAACGAGACATGCTAGAGAAGCAAGGATGAACTCATAGTGATGTTCGTTCTGTAGGAAGCCATCACACGGCATACAACAGCATGGGCCGATCAACAAAGACATACATTGACCAGCTCTGCGCGGCATCCAGTATCCGCGCAGAGGACCTCCCAGGAGCAATGAATGATAGGGAAGGTTGGTGAGAGTGTCATGGATATCCATGCTGCCGGCGTGACATTTCAATGATGAAGTAAAATGTGCAAACACTAGATGCCATGCTGAGGACCTATAGGGATGGGTAACAAGAGAGTCATAAGAATCCATGCTGTCAGTACAACTTGATGAGGAATTTTTATTATTGGGACTATTGTCCTCATCTTTATTGTTAAGATACTATTTCTCTGAATTTTTGAGATGAGGCTTGATAATTTGGATTATTTGGACTATTGTCCTCATATTCATTGTTATCTGTACAACGTTTCGGATGATGTGCCCTCTGGCCCTCTTCAGGTATTTCTTTTCAATTGGACACATTGCATAGTGGATAAAGGAGTTAGGTTAAGACAGTTCCAAGTGACAGTTATCTCTAGACTGCAGGTTCAATCCTGGTCAGGGGCAGCAGTAATGGAAAAAAATATTAACACAGCTTAACACCTGTACCCCAGCTATGGTTAGTGGAATGAGAACAGGATACGCTCGTGAACTGAATAAAGGGTTAAGTTCAAAGTTCTGAGATGGCTCCCGATTACGACAAGAAGGTTCCAGAGTTCAAAAAGAAATACCTGAAGAGGGCCGGAGGGTACATCGGCTGAAACATTGTACAGATAACAATGAAGATGAGGATAATAGTCCGAATAATCCCAATAATAAAAATTATCAAGCCCGATCTAAAATATTCAGAGAAATTGATGACTTTACTAATGGTCAACTGTAAGAAATAAAATTAAATAGTTAATGAAACTAACTGCCGCTAAACCGACCAGTTAATTATATCTTATTTTTATATAGTTATTTTTGTTTATAAAAATTAACTACAACCACAGAATACAATTTAGAGTAGTTTAATGGGTTTATTAATACCATTTTTTGCCGACCACTAGTTTCTGCAGTCTATGAACCCTAACCGGAAAAGGGTAAGGGAAAGTCACGTACAAGCCTTTTGAGTTTTATGTCACTAGTCGGGGATAGGCGACAATGGTTAGCGTTCTCACATTTCTTTGAGGATTTTCTTTTTTCTTCGAAATGTATTCACCGTTATCCATTTATTAAATGCTATTTGTTTTCCTTGTATAGTTTCACAGTGTTTATTAACTCTTAACATCCTATACTGCCTCAAGTCAGAAGTCACATTCATTTTCCTAATCTGCCCCAAATGATAGCCTTTGTTTAAATGTAATATTAAACATATTCAGAAATCTTTGATTTATGGGAAATAACAGGTAACTTTAAATAAAAAGGCCATTATTAGCCATTTTTTGATAAATCCTTATAGGAATGCGGATCTTGTACAGTTTCACGGTGTTTATTAAATAAACTTAATGACATCAGTAAAGAAGAGTCATGCATCCTTTTCTACGAAGGCCGGTAGGTAGTAAAAGAAACCATATAATTGCTTGTAAATTATTAGTATCGTATCTTATCTTAATGGAGATTGTGTGGTTTTCTGTCTGTAACCGAAACTATATTACTACTCAAGTCACAATTCCCTTAGTTATTTACATCACATTTTCCATGATTTTCTTTTTGTTTAAACCTCAATTATTAATAAAATTGTTTTACATTATTAATACTGTTGCCCATATCTACATAGTATTTACCGCGTACCCCACTTGTACGGGTCAGGCACAAAGTCCCTATTAACGTGGGACCACCCACAAACCGAAGCTCATGGGTGGCAGGTGAAAAATTGCGTCGATCCCATCGGCATTCCCCCTCAAGGGGGGCGCCTCAGGCACTGGGCAATAAACCCAGCCCTGCCCCTTTAAATCAAGGGGGCAGGTGTTGCCTGGGGGGATAGCCCCTTGGGATCGACGCTATTAACTAGTAAAGATCCAGGGCCGAAGCCACTGGACCCCCAGATCTACATATTAATAACATGCAATTGTATTTATATATGCAACAAAATAGTGGTTTACAGAGTGAACGGGAAGGCTAATTTGCATATTGATATTAAAAATTTGATTTTAATAAATGTGCTTGGTATTATTGATTTCTAACTGTTTGGTTTTATCTTAATGAATAAGAGCAAAAATCTCTTCAATAAATCTTAAAAGAAATCCATTAACAAGAAGAAATAACTGTCATTTTATTCTTTACTTCCTATTTCAACTAAATAGTTAAATTAAGAAAATTTAGCAATGAAAGATGGAAGAGTAAGTTTCAGTTGTTCGATTTTTCTATTAAACCCCCTCTATTTCAAATCTTTTTATCTGCATTCTTATTTAGTTTCATTAGCCTTTCTAATTTAATATAATATTCTATTTCATTAAAACTTAAATACGGAGGGTGCATATATTTGCTAGTAGGAATAATTGAAACCATAAAACAGTGTATGAATTATTTGTGTGCAGAATAGTTACTTGAAGGTGTAGCGTTAGTTTCGTATTTGCCTGGGAGAGTTCTCTGCCCGGTTTAGTTTGCTGGTGCCTGCTAGGGGGCTACAGTATTTAAGTGCCGGGTTCAAACCCTTTCGGCCTCTTTTTCTGTTCCTGATACTACGAGACACATGGGTTAGTTAAGGTCTACCCCGTCTCGTTGGGGCGTTCGCCCCCCCCCTTACATTACTGTAAGTGAATTAACACAGCATGGACTATCCCTAGTCTCATGTCTGTGGCTTTTATATGTTATCTTTTTACCTATGTAATGTGTATCTAGCTTTTTACCTATGTACTTTGTATCTCGTCATATCCATGTGCTGTACTATATTAAATGTTTTGTCTGTTAACCTTCGGAGTCATGTATCCAATATATATAACTTTGAACCATTCTTACAAAGGTAGAAATGTTTACAAATTATTATTAATTGTTTTGATGAACATTTGTTATGCCTCCTTGAGCATCTCCCACTTTTTCCTATTTACTAATGTTACATAATCATTAGATACCTAATGATTATGACAATAGTGTAGAAATCATTAGTACAGCTGATGGCCTTGAGAGTGAGTGACAATGCTTGACCTCACTCTGACCTTGCTTTGCAGGATAAACCGTGAGAAGGCCCCTTCCGGTTTAAGGTGTAAGCAACTCAGTCAGTTAGAACTTAGAAGCGAAGCTAGCAAGATGTGAGTCTCACTGCACAGATGTCTGGTCTGGGGGTCTACGAATAAAGTAACATCATCGTAAATCGAAGTCTTCTGTTTATTACCAAAAACTAACAATAGCACAGGTCTTCTGATAAGGAATAATCCCCAACCAAAACCAGACCCGAAGTCCCCAAGAAACACCACGACAAGACCAGACCAAGATAGATGATAGAAGAACCAAAGCCGGCCGGAGGAGTAGACGACCAGAATAAGAAGTAAGAGAAGTATATAACATATACCTATTTAGTGTCGGTAAAGAAGGGTATACAACACTAATATCAAACTTTAAAAAATGAAATAAAAATACAGAATGAGAATCTTTGCACTCTTAATATATATATATATATAATATAATATATATATATACAGATCAAATTATGGAGGCGTGTGGCATAATGGTTAGAGTCATGGGAAATGGATTCGTCGACCGAGTTCAAATCCTGGACGAAACTGCTTCCATTTCATATAGCATTTTCATGTTTCATAAAATAGGGGGGGGGGGAGATACCTTGTAAAAAAAAAAATAAAATAAATAAAAAAAATTTTTTTTAAATAAAAAAATATATTCCTCTAATATTTTAGGAAAAAAATCTATTTCAGACATATTTTCATCAAAAGGTAAGTGATTATGGAAATTTATGAAAATCGGACCATTAATTGATTTTTCATAGAATTTGAAAAAAAAAAAAAAAAAAAAGCCTCTAGTCATAACTTGTTTTTGGCTACGTTAAATTTTCAATTGATTTAACGGTGCAAAAATGTAAACATTGTTTTTCATTCATAATTTCATAAGCTGAAAATTAAAAAGAAAATCAGGAGTTTGTTTTTTTAAATGTTTCTTCTTTTGAATGGACAAAAAAATTCTCAAGATAATATTAACCATTATGTAAGTTTCATTGTATTCAATATAGGGGGGGGGGTAAATTTCACAGTGAAAATTGGTGATACCTAGTGTATACAAGATTGGCTCAAATGTTTGCAGTATTTATTTTTTATTTTTTTGATAAACTTCATAAAATGTTCTGGGCGTCTGCACATTGTTTAGTATTTTTAAGTGTTGCAATACAAAGTCATGCTGCATTAAGCTAAAAAAAAAAAAAAAAAAAATAAATAATAAATAAAATAAAAAATAAATAAATAAATCAGGAAAGAACAAAACCAAAATGTTTTCAGTTAGACACAATTGATTTTTTTTTAAAGAGATAATCTTCCTATTTAGATCAAGAGAGCTGACTGAATGCAAACCAATTAAATAGCAAATCAACACGTGTACAGCTTCCCAACGACACGGGGGTAATTCTTAGTCTTTTTTTATTTAATGTATTTTTATTTCTTTATTTTTTTTTTTTGTAAACACAGGCAAATTTCAAATAACTTGTTACCCAACACAGAAACAAATACCACACCTTAAAAATAAATAAATAAATGCTTTTTCCTTTTTATTTTATCTATTAAGGTTATACCACAATTTGATAATTTAACTATTACAACATTTAGTATGTTTACTCAATTGATTTAACAGTGCAAAAATGTAAACATTGTTTTTCATTCATAATTTTCATAAGCTCAAAATCAAAAAGAAAATAAGGAGTTTTTTTTTAATGTTTCTTCTTTTGAATGGACAAAAAATTCTCAAGATAATATTAACCTTTATGCAAGTTTCATTGTATTAAATATGGGGGGGGGTACATTTCACAGGGAAAATTGGTGATACCTAGTGTATTTTTATTTTTTATTCTTTTATTTCTATTGTAAACACAGGTAAATTTCAAATAACTTGTTACCCAACACAGAAACAAATACCACACCTTAAAATAAATAAATGCTCTTTCATTTTTATTTTATTTATTAAGGTTATACCACAATTTGATAATTTTAAATATTAGAACATTTGGTATGTTTACTTAAGAGCTATTGCTAAATAGTTCAATATGTAAAAAGTATAATAATCTTGACTAGCAGGACCTGTGGGTATACCACATTATGATGATTTAATTATTACACATTTGATGCTAAATAGTTCAATATGTAAAAGTATAATAATCTTGACTAGCAGGACCTGTGGGTATACCACATTATGATGATTTAATTATTACAACATTTGATTTGTGTACTTAAGAGCTATTGCTAAATAGTTCAATATGTAAAAAGTATAATCTTGACTAGCAGGACCTGTGGTATACCACATTATGATGATTTAATTATTACAACATTTGATATGTTTACTTAAGAGCTATTGCTAAATAGTTCAATATGTAAAAAGTATGATTATCTTGATTTAACTGTCTCACTTTTCTTTTTTTTTTCATTTTTTCATTATGTTCAATTGAAACAGATTAGCGTTATTGCTTCCATGTGCTTACCTACCCCCCATCTCTATCTTTCCCCTACTCTCTTATTATATTTTTCTGTGTAGCATGTCCTTTTTTTAGTGAAATAGATCATTAATTAGGACTGAGCCTATTCTAGTAGTGACCACCTTAAGCGAGTTTAACAGGTTTTAATTCAGAGTTTTCCTTCTAGACTGGTTGCCTAACCAAGGTTTGAGGCGTAGCACAGATTCTCAAATATACGTGGTTCAAAGTTAACTGAATGTAAAAGTTTTCAAATAAAAATAACTGGTGCATTATATTTTTTATTCATTAACATATCAACACTGAAAATTTCATTAAATTAGGTTAATTCCCTGATTTTGGGTATTTTTTTTCTTTCGGCACGGGGGTGACATACGATTGTGAAATTGAGGTCCATTAAGTTTGATTTAACAGATATTTTCCTGACTTCCCACCAGGGCAGGATCGACACAATGTCTTTTTAACATGGGAAGCCGAAGCTCATACATTGGATAGTGCAAAAAATGCCTAGTTCCCCTTTTGGGGCACCTCAGGCACCGGGTAATAAACCAGCCCGTAAATACATGGTTAATTTAACTCTAATAATGAAATTTATTGTGTACAGTGCTCAGGTGGCTCAGGTGTACCACAACTCATTAAAGTCTCATGTCTAGTACATAAAATAATGTATTAGTGTCAGGAACATGAATAGTGTACAGTAATAATATACATTACTGTGTGTGCGTGCATGCATAGGGTATCAGGTATAGCTTTGGCAGATTACAGGAAGCATGGAGGCTTTGAAATAAGAACTCTGGAGACCAAAGCCTGGAAACCAGGTTTCTTCATGCCAAGTTCTGAAATTAGATTGATTGAATAATTTAATGGCATGCTAACCCGTCTAGGGTTATTTTATGCCCAGAGTTTAAGAAACATCATCCATTATACATTTTTGTTTAGTTGTTTTTTTTAACTCTTTGCATACAAAATTTCCCCCATGGATGCAAATTTTCTTGATATTTTTCTTTGATATTTTTTTACCTATATGATGGGATATTTCAAAGTTCACTATCTATTTACCTCAGAACTCATTCTATTCAAATAAGTAAAGTCGTCGGGGTTGCCTAAAGTCATTATCAGCCAGATAGCAAGGGAGTCTATCCCCTTTTCATTAGCGTTAGATTTTGCATCTAAGGTGGAACGCCACACTTACCATCAGCTCCTCACTTTACCACACAGATCCCTGTGCTACTCATTCGCTGAGTTGGCAAGGGCCGGTATTGAACCAGGAACCTTCTGGTTCCTAGGTGGAGGCTTTGACTATTGTAATCGGAGTCATTTTGCTCAATTATAATGATTTAAAAATCAGTTTTTGTACATTGCTTGGGCAGTGGCGAGAGAAATGCTGTGAGTGGTTTAAAGTAGGCAAAAATTTAAGAGAGTAGTTTTTTTTTGGGTTTTTTGCACACTGTCCTATCAAATATGAATAATTTTTAAACAGATTTATTTGAACCTAACATGTACTACCACTCCAGGTCAGATTGGACCTGGGGGTAATGGCATTGAAAGGGTTATCCACTCTCCCCAGATCTGGAGCCTCACCATCTGATGCAGTTTATACCCAGCACCAGAGATGCTGATAGGTACGCGTCCTGCATCCTTGATGCACAAAAATCTAAAAGGACACAGTAAAATCATATCCATGCATCCCAGTGTTTTTCTTCCCTCACCATTTCAAGCCAGCTGTAAATACATTTCAATAGTTTCTTAGAAATGAATTACACAGGATAGGTTACAAGGTAGAAGTTAGACGGCTTTAGTTGGGACCCATAACTTTTCCTGGGGACTCATTCAAAGCAAATATGTGTGTCACCACTGACGTTACGATTTCCTCGGTTATTTAAGTTATATTTTTAACGATTATGAAATAGTCATTATTTAATCTTAATTAGCATCTTATTTATTAACGATGTCTATTAAAATCTAGCGGAGTTAGATTTGCTGCAAAACTGCCCATATTATTAATGCATTTGAAATCCCAAAATACGTGCTATATATATCTCTAAGAATTAAAGATTTACATAGTATATAATGAGCATAATTTGCATAATGATTTTAACAAAACTGAGTTTAATAAATAATTATTTGCTGGTACCAATTTCTAATACTACTATGTTATAAGTAAAGTCATCGGGGTGGCCTAAAGTCGGTATCAGCCAATCAGCGAGGAAATCTATCCACTTTTCACTAGCACTAGACTTAGGAGATTATTTTTCGCCTAAGATGAAGTTCCACACCTACCATCAGCTCCTTACTTAACCGCACAGATCCCTGTGCTACTCATATGCTGAATTGGCAAGGGCTGGTATCGAACTAAGAACCTTATGGTTTCCAGCCGAACGCTCTACCGACAGAGCTAACCCGCCCCTCAGTTATGTTATACTATACCTATGTTATACCTATCTTATGCCCAAAGGTATTTAAAGCAATCCTATACATAATTCTAAATCAATGAGCATAACATCAAAAGTGTAATATTCTTTTATTCATTCTTATTTTCGTTAGTCTTTCTAATTTGATGTTTGTTTATTGATTTTAATGGCATATCAACTTGTCTGGGGTTATGTCATGCCTAACAGTTAGGAAGTGATACATATCGTGTATTCATATTTATACTTTTTAGTAATTGGTTTTAACAATGTGTTAGCATTATTGGGGATTATGTTGTATGGTATCAATTTGTTTCATGTCTATATTCTATGGTTTAACCGCCCTGTCGGCTGGGGCATTAGAATGCACCAACTGCACCTCTGAAGAGAAGTAAGACTCCCCCAATGTGGCCACCCTCTGGCCGTGGGTGGTGACCCGTGATGCTTAAGGATAGAGCCCAGGTGGATGAGCAGTTCATGATTTGCAATACTCCACTTTGGCCCTATCTTGGGCTAGACGGGCGGTCAGAGAGGCCTCCTCCGATCAATTGGCTGGTCACATCAAGCCCTAGCACCTATATGATTTTCCCAACCCTATTGCCCTTATGGCAAGCCCCAACCACTTTATTATATGGGTGCTAGAAAGCGGTGACTGAGGGTCTACATGTCCTGGGAATGACATTAAACTATATGATGGTGAGGTTCCAGTTTTGGAGGTTTAGGGAATGTGGAGCACCCTTTCATCACCATTGCTCCCTGGTCCACTTTGACCCGGAGTGGTAGTACCTGTTAGGGTCCCAGCTATGGGTTGAATAGAAAAACATGAGTTGATAAACAAAATTTGTTATCCATTAAGAATGAATTTATTTCAAAACTTTGCCGGCATTAAATGACCCACTGAGGTTGATATGCCGTAAAACAAACCAAACCATCTATGGTATAATTTTATTTCCCTCAAAAAGGAGAGAATATCCTCCATGTTGACATTTTCAAATAGATCTTTTATATTGTTTGCATTAGAATAACGGTTTCTGATGTGAGCAAAAAAGCTGCATTCCATGAATAAGTGTTTAATTATTTCTAATTTGACATAATATTTTATTGCATTAAAACTTAAATACTTGCACCCAGAGAACACATCTTTCATTCCTTTTTATAAATCTATACACACACACACAAATGTTTAAGACATCTCTACACATTCATTCCGTTTTCCGTGAGCGGAAAATATAGTTTTATTCTAGAAAATTGTACACCGATTTTAAAGAATTAATAATGAAATTTATTATGTACAGTGCTCAGGTGCACCACAACTCAAAGTTTCATGCCAAGTACAAAGAAAAATGCATCAACGTCAGGAACATCAACAGTCTACAGTAGTAATATGCATGTATGTATGTGGAGAGTGGCATCAGGCACAGCGTCGGCAGACCACAGGAAGCATGGAGGCTTTGAAAAATTCAGTGTTTCGGTAGTCTACAACAGACACGGGCAATTTATTCCATATCTCCACAATTCTGAGCGTGAAAAAATGTTTACGAAAGTCACGTGAGCAGTGCTGTTTTCTGACTTTGTAGGCATGCCCACGTGTGTTAGAAACATGGCAATCAAAAAGGTGCTCAAGGCTGCTGTTAAGATGATTAATGATCTTATGAGTGTTTTACCAGGTCAGTTGCCAGACGCCGAAGTTTCAGCGAATCCATTAATAATACTACACGTATAGATAAAAGGGTATGAAAAACACACTTGTTAAAATAAATATATTTTTATATCCTTTTTCATTGCTGATATTGACAATATTTCGATTTATTAAAAAAATCATCAGAGCATAATGATAATTAGGTCCGTTTTTAGATGCAAATGTTTTTTAATCCAGACTCATCAAGAGAGAAGCAGAAAATAATTTAAATTCAAACCAGAAGCATTGTTTTTCCAAAAAGCGTGTATCTCGTTTTTCATACCCTTTTATCTATACATATACCGTCGGATTCATTTCCTTACTCTTAACTCATACCCTGTCTAATGCTACATGTATATAAATTGTTAGAGACACTTGACGACTTTAATGCTATCCTGGATATTCTTTATCTCGGGAATATTTTCCTTGGAAATTTCATTCATTTTAGTGTTATTACGGGGATGCATTTCCAACAAATAAGTATATATATTGTTAAATTAACTTTCGTTAATTTAATATCCTTACTAAAAAAATTTTTTTTTAAACGGATAAAATGAGCCGTAGACTCCGCACCGGAAATACAACCTAGAATAAGTATCCTCTGGACTACTGAAAGATATGACAGGATTTTTCCTGGTAATTTTCACCTTTAGTTGGCTAAATTCCGAACATAAAATTGTGCGTGTGCATTATCTAAAATGAACGTAATTGTTATTAACACATTTTATGATATTTTTGTGTTAAAGCATGCAGTTGTATTGTTTTCGAAAAAGTTTCTAAGATTTGTTTATTTCACACGGAGACTTTCAAAATGGCTACCGTCTTGTTTCAAAGTGAAAGTCAGTTGGCTAAATTCCTAGCATAAAATTATCTGAAATGAACTTTATTGTTATTAAGAACACATTTTATGATATTTTTGTGTTAAAGCATGCAGTTGTATTGTTTTCGAAAAAGTTTCTAAGATTTGTTTATTTCGCACGGAGACTTTCAAAATATCTACCGGCTTGTTTCAAAGTGAAAAAAGTCAAGGGAGGTTACTCTAATTGCCTTATTTGCTAGGAATTTAGCCAACTAAAGGTGAAAATTACCCTTTTCTTTAAATAAAAAAACTAGGTCTCTGAATTTTTGAGATGAGGCTTGATAATTTGTATTATTTTCCAATTGGACACATGACACGATATAATTGTAATAATTGTAATAGAACTAACGGTGACTTACCGGAAGCTAAACATTCGCCGTCTCGCGTGTCGATCTACTCTCTGAGAATCGTTTGCAAAACTGCCATTTTTATGCTACAGACTTATTTGCATAAGATAGCAGCGAGACATTTTAAAAACAGACGAGTGGACGGGGGGGGTCAGTTCTCCTACAGTCTTCGCATGTGTATTGATTGAACATAACCTGCTAGCTCTGTTCTGTGCATGACGATGAAGGACTTGACACCATATTATAATCTTTTTTTGTAGATATTTTACACGACCCCTCAATTTTTATCAGCAAATCAATGTAGATATTTTACAACCCCCCCCCCCTTTAAAAAAAAATTTTTCTGTTGAATTTGTACAAATTTCAATTGAATGTCTAGAAAATTCAAACTCAAATCTCGAAAGAATTTCCATACTGTACGCTCTGTCTGTTAATCTTGATTTTACAATTTTTTAAAAAAGGGGAGGGGGTAAAATATCCACATTGATTTGCCAATAAAAAATTTTTTTTTTTTTTGGGGGGGGGGGGGGACAAAAAAATATCTATATTAATTTGCCAACAAAATAAGAGACAGAAACACAACTAGGAAAATATCTATGTTGGGCCGGAAAATCGCCTGATGCCAGCTTGCTAACACAGCGTAAATTAGGGTAAGAGGCCGGGACTCTTACCCTAATTTAGTATTTTTGCTATGAAAAATTAATATATAAAATTCATTTAAAATATGAAAAGCCTGACGTTCAGTTTAAAATGTTATATTTTTAGATTCTAAAAATAAATATCTACTTAAAACTTATTTTAGGTAATAAAGTAATAAGTTTTGAAGAAAAACTCGATTGAAAATGTACCCCCTCCCCCTTTTAAGCAGAAAAAACATTGATGTATAATTTTTTCTTTTATAAAATAATAGCCAATTGAATAATTATCGAAATGAGTAAAAAAGAAATCTCCAAAAAATTAATTATTTATTATTTTTTTACATTTTATTTTTCGATTTTCGGTACTTATTTTCTCATAGAATTACTGGGATTCTCATTATTCGAGGCCTTGTGCCAGTCTAAGTTATACTTAACTTTCTGTTACGACTGGCATTGCCATGGGACGAAAGTATGTTGAAAGTTTCATATGAAATTAAAATGAATGGAAATTTTGGGTATTATCACATAAATGCGTCCTAGCCTCCAGCCCCCAAAAAACGCTAAGTGGTTTCTGCTGAAAATACAAACTGCACTACTATTGAACTAAATAAAAAATAAAAATTTTTTAAAGATGTTCTAAAGAGGGGGGGAGTAAATACTTACATTTACTTGTCGATAAAAACCTGGGTAATCTGAACATTAACTACATAAATGAGAGTAACCTCCCCTTGTTTATTTCATTTTGAGGAAGCCATATGTTTTGGTCAGCCATTTTCATTTCACTGTAAATCTACACTGAAAATACGAATTTGTTCAAATCAATACAACTGCAGGTTTTAACACGAAAATATCATAAAATGTGTTCTTAATTGTGCTTGCACATTATTTGAAATGAACTTAATTGTTATTAAGAACACATTTTATGATATTTTCGTGTTAAAACATGTAGTTATATTGATTACGCTGAAATGAAAATGCCCAACCAAAACATATGGCTTCCTTAAAGTGAAACAAACAAGGAGGTTACTCTCATTTATATAGCTAATGTTCAGATTACCAAAACCTTGGAGTGGCTTACTTTTAATGCCTTCAAACCACTAAAAAAAAAAAAAAAGTTATTTATCGATGAAAACGCCTTCAAACCGCGAAAAAATATTTTAAAGAGGAGGGGTAAAATATTTACATTTACTTGTCGAGAAAAGATTGGAGGGGGTAAAATATCGCTTTCATATCGCATTAACTTTTTGGAAAAAAACGCTTTCAAACAACAAGGGGGAATTCAATAGTAGCACGGGTTGGATTTACAGCAGGTACCACTTAGCGTTTTTTGGGGGCAGGAGGCCAGGACGCATTTATGCAATAAATTTTTTACCAGATAGAAAGTGAAATCTGAACAAGTTTTTTTTGTTTGTTTGTAATATACACCTCATGTCTACATACTGACAATAATTCTATTTGTATGTGTAGTAAAGTAAAGTCGTCGGGCGGCCTAATGTCGGTATGAGCCATACAGCGAGGGAGTCTATCCCCTTTTCACTAGCAATAAACCAAGGAGATTATTTTAGCGTCCGATGTGGAGTGCCACACCTACCATCAGCTCCGTACTTTACCGCACAGATCCCTGTGCTACTCATACGCTGAGTTGGCGAGGGCCAGTATCGAACTAGGAACCTTGTGGTTTCTAGCCGAACGCTCTACCGACTGAACTAACCCGACCTCATACCCCACGTGTATGGGTTAGGCACAAGTGGAACCACACAAACTGAATCTCATGGGTGGTGGGTGTAAAAAATTGCGTTGGTCCCATTGGCATTCCCCCTTAAGGGGGGGTCCTCAGGCACTGAGCAATAAACCCAGCCCTGCCTGGGAGATGTTGTGTGGGGTCTAGTGGCTTCGGCCATGGATCGTTATAAGTTAATAGCGTTGATCCCAGGCACCTATTAACTTGTAAAGATCCAGTGCTGAAGCCACTGGACACCCACACAACATCTCCCGGGCAGGGTTGGGTTTATTGCCCAGTGCATGAGGCGCCCTCTTTAAGGGAGAATGTTGAAGTTTATATAAGTAAAAGAGAAATGCAAATGAGGAAGGTTGGTAGACTGAATTCAGGGGTGTAAATTATTACCATAGTCTCCTGGACAGTTGTTAGTGGAATATGAAATGAAGTCCAATATTTTGAACTTCTCTACTGGGATTTTTATTAAAAGTATTCTAGCTCAGTCAGTAGAGTGTTGGGCTAGGAATCACAAGGTTCTTGGTTCGATACCAGCCCTCACCAACTCAGCATATGAGTGGCACAGGAATCTGTGCTGTAAAGTGAGGAGCTGATGGTACGTGTGGCACTCCACCCCAGATGCTAAAATAATCCCCTTGGTCTAGCACTAGTGAAAAGGAGATAGACTCCCTCGCTGTCTGGCCAATACCGACATTTAGCTGCCCGACGACTTATTAATCATTAGTACTTTTAATAGAAATAAAACTCTAAGGAAAATATAACTTAATAAGTTAATTCATTTATAAGTTTTAAAAAATTAAACCACAGCATTAATTGAGGTTGTTTGTACATGTACAACATCTTTCGTATTATTTGGACTATTGTCCTCATCTTCATTGTTATCTGTACAACGTATCGGACAATGTGCCCTGCGGCCTTCTTCAGGTATTTCTTATTGGACTCGGGAACCTTCTTGTTGTAATCAGGAGCCATCACAGAACTTTGCTGGCTCCCGATTACGACAGGAAGGTTCCCGATTGCGACAAGAAGGTTCCCAAGAAGAAATACCTGATGTAGGCCAGAGGGCACATTGGCCGAAACGTTGTACAGATAACAATGAAGATGAGAACAATAGTCCGAATAATCCAAATAATACTAATTATCAAGCCTCATCTAAAAAATTCAGAGAAATAGTATCTTAACAATAGAGATGAGGACAATAGTCCAAATAATCCAAATTATCAAGCCTCATCTAAAAAATTCAGAGAAATAGTATCTTAACAATAAAAATGAGGACAATAGTCTGAATAATCAAAATAATACTAATTATCAAGCCTCATCTCAAATATTCAGAGAAATAACATCTTCAGTGTTAGGTTTTTGTCAAAAAAAAAACTAAACACAAGAGATTTACATTTCATTTTTCGATTTTTGGTACTTATTTTCTACCAGAGGTGCTCCTTTAATTTTTTTTTTTCTATTTACACCTTAGTTTTTTATCCATACTGTAATTAGTTACAAAAGTATATAACCCAACGATATTTTGCATCCCAAAAAATAAGGGGGTGGGTCAAAATTAAGTGACCAAAAAAAAAAAAAAAAAAAGTTTTTTTTTTTTTTTAAATAAAGTAACTAATGTATTATAAAATTCATTCATTGATAAATCAACACTAAAAATTTTATCAAAATCGGATAATTCCCCCATTTTTTTTTAATGGGGGGGGGGTATTTTTGCAAAATATGACTGATGCCACAATTGAAAATTTTCGTATATATAACTAGCAAGAATATGCGCCCTCCTGGCATAAGTATCTAAGTTTTAATGTAATGAAATATATTAAATTAGAAAGACTAACTAAATTAAATAAGAATGCATATAAAAAAAATTACACTTATTTTAATTATATCTAAATTGGTTTCTATATAAAATCATTCATAGGATTGATTTTAATACATTTGAGAATAAAGTGATAATATTAAAGATCAATAATACCAAGTAATTATTAATTAAACCCGGTTTTGTTAAAACCAGTATGCAAATTAACCACACATTATATTAAACCATTATTTCTTAGTGACACACTGCAAGATTTTTTAAAACCCTTAATAACATGGGCCAGGGCCTGTGTGTTAATGTAAATTAACAGCGATGATCCCAGGGGGGCTATCCCTCCAGGCAACACCTGCCCCCTTGATTTCAAGGGGCAGGGCTGGGTTTATTGCCCAGTGCATGAGGCACCCCCCTTGAGGGGGAATGCCGACGGGATCAACGCATTTTTTGCACCTACCACCCGTGAGTCTCAGCTCGTTGGTGGGCCCACATAAAAATGTCCTTGTGTCACACCCTCATAAGTGGGATGAGAGGTAAATACCTTAATAACAATAGCAAATATATGCACCCTCTGGGTGCAAGTATTTAATGTAATAAAATATTATATTAGAAAAGCCAATGAAACTAAATAAGAATTCAGATAAAAAGATTTGAAACGGGGGGGGGGTATAATCGAAAGATAAAACGACTGAAACATTCTTCCATCATTCCCGTCTTTCATTGCTAAATTTTCCTAATTTAACAATTCAGCTAAAATAGGAGGTAAAGAATAAATTTACAGTTATTTCTTCTTGCTAATGGATTTCTTTTAAGATTTATTCGCGAGATTTTTGCTAATATCAATTAAAATAAAACCAAACAATTAGAAATCAATAATACTAAGCACATATTTATTAAAATCAAATTTTAGATATCAATATGCAAATTAGCCTTCCTGTTCCCACTGTAAACCGCTATTTTGTTGTATATATAAATATAATTGCATGTTGTTAGTATGTAGATATGCTTAACAGTATTAGTAATGTAAAACAATTTTATTAATAATTGAGGTTTAAATAAAAATAAAACCATGGAGAATATGACGTAAATAACTAAGGGAATTGTGACTCGAGTAGTAATATAGTTTCGGTTACAGACAGACAAACACACAATCTCCATTATAATAAGATTTGAGGCAAATCTAAGTCAGATTTTCATAGAGACATAAATAAAATTCATTCTATGTATTGATGAACTTACGCAATTCCTGAGTGTATTGTGACGTAAGCAATTTCGGTTACAGACAGATACTGAATTTCCATTATAATAAGATAGGTTGAAAAAAAAAAAAAAAAAAAAAAAAAAAAAAAAGGACAGTTTTCTCGTTTATTCCTACCATAAAATAAACTGAACCCTCATTTTATGTCCGTGTTTTTGCAATAAATGTTTTATTTTTCTTGCTCCCGTTAAAACAAAATTACGGTCATAAAAAGGAGGATCCAATTTATGCCTAAATTGTAAAACGAGCCCCCACTTTAAAACTAAACATTCTCACAAAATAAAAACTTTTAGAATATGCACATTGAAATGAATATCAAAATAAATAAAGAAAATATATTTAGTATTGTAAAATAAGGGGTGCAAGAAAAATAAAACATTGCAAAAACACGGACATAAAATGAGGGTTCAGTTTATTTTATGGTAGGAATTTACGAGGAAATTGTTCTTTTTTACCATAAGATATAAGTAAAAAAGAAATGGAAATGAGAAAGTTTGCATATTGAGCATACTCCGGTTTCGACCGGAGGATCCGGTGGCATCGTTGATCCCAGGGGGCCACTCCCATAGGCAACACCTGCTCCCTCGATTTAAAGGGACAGGGCTGGGTTTATTGCCCGGTACTTGAGGCCCCCCCCCCTTAAGGCGGAATGCCGACGGGATCAACGCATTTTTTGTATCCACCTCCCATGAGCTTCGGTTCATGGGTTATCCCACATTAATAGGGCCTTGTGCCTAACACGTACACCTAGGGTACGTGGTAAATATTTATATTATGACAGAGCATTGCAAGTATTTTTTAAAAAAATTTAAATAAAAAAAAAAAATAGAAAAAGAATAAAATTAAGTTTATGAACACTAGAAATCCGTTATTTAAACTTTCGTGTGTGCACAATCATCAGACGGAAAAAAATATATTGATATATAACAAATATGTGTATAACTATAACTGTTTTTAATGTCACGTACCAAGAAAAAAATTCGGCACTATCCGGTTTCGATGGCCCCGTTCCGAGCACAAGTTTACAGTGTAGTGTAATAATGTAAACAACTGGCTGACTTCAGATTTAGGTCGGAAAATTAAAACGGAAAGTTTTTGGTGGTCCCCAATGATAATTTAACTACAGTCTATGAATTAACATTTTGCGAATTGGGTTACGGTTTTAGGGGATTAAGGTTGTTTTTAATTACGTATTGCTTAAACAACAACAAAAAACAAATTACTATACATTTAATGTTGAAAAATATTTTTTAAACTAAGTTTAATTGAAATTATACATTGCAATATTAACACAAACAACTGTCTAAATAATAGATTCAATAATTAATTTCAATGGTTAATTAAATTTATAGTAATTTGGTTTTATTGTTGTTTTTTTTTTTAAAGCAATACGTAATTAAAAACAACCTTAAACCCCTAAAACCGTAACCCAATTTGCAAAATGTTAATTCATAGACTGTAGTTAAACTGTCATTGGGTACCACAAAAAAAACTTTCAGTTTTAATTTTCCGACCTAAATCAGAAGTCAGCCTTTTTTATACCATAATTTTATTAGAACTTTTTTTTTCTATTAATAACTTTACTTACACAGATTGATAAAAATCAACTTTTATCCAAATCTTGGGCAATTGTCATAACCCTTTTTTTTCTTCAAAAAGTGGGTGGAGATATCTGCTAGAAAGAATGTTGTCATAGAATATGTTTTCGAGGTTGAATATTCAAATTTTCAATGTGAATTTTAAATTAAGTAGGTACCACCATTTTTTGAGCTCATTTTCATTTTTTAAAAACGAATTAAAATTAATTAAATCGATAAATTAAGGTCAATTTTTTGTTTAAGTCGAAAAGTAGTAAAATAATGAACGCCAGTAAAAAGAAGAGAAAAAAGTAAAACAACATTATATATGTAATATATTTTTAATACATTTTGAACGATTAAATTTAATTTAATTAAGTATTGAATTTTAAAATCCTAAAATGGTCGGACGTTAATGAATGGATGATAACTTCTTATTCGAGTGAACACTCAATGGGTCCACAGAAATCGAATTGTACTACTACTAATATTTTACTTAGTAGCTTAAAATATATGTCATATCTATTTATTCATATATGAATTGAATAAATAAAATTGTTGTTGTGACTATATATAAGAACTTTTTTTTTTTTTAATATAGCGCGATTTTGTTTTATAATGAAACTAAATCGTGTTATATATTTTTTAATTAAATAGAAATGTTATCATTTCATTTTTTTCCAAATTTTGAATTTAAATATCTTAATATCAACAACGAACAGACTGCGATACATTAGATTTTTTTCTTTTTCATTTTAGTAGTTTAAAATAAATAGATATTCGATACTAAAGTAAGTAATTATTAAATAAATAACTGATGCATTATAAAATTCATTCATTGATAAATCAACACTGAAAATTTCATTAAAATCCGATAATTCCCCGATTTTTGGTAAATTTTTTTCAATCGGGAGGGTTAAATTTATTATGAAAACACGGATTTTATGGCATCTTTAGATGACGTTTACGACCATATTTGAGCAAAATTGACTGGGGAAAAATAGTTTTAAATGTTTTTTTGTTAATTATATTTATGTGAAATATTATTTTGCTATTTTTACTGATGCTCATTATGTTACTACTTTTTGACAAAAAATTGATCTTAAATAATCGATTTAATTAATTTTAATTCGTTTTTTAAATGAAAAGCAGACGAAACTGTGTATACTTAAGATAGATACATAAAATTGTTATTGTGAAGAAGAACTTTTTTTTTTTTTTTTAGTTAGTGAGATTTTTTTTTGTTTTGTTGCAATGACATTAAATTCTGACCTGGGTCGTTTTAAGAGATTTTCACATACTAAAGTTTTTCGAAAATAAAGAGGGGGAAAATATCAAATGAAAAGTTGTTTTGTTTTCAGTTATAGAAAATAGATACAATATTTGTTCTATTCGCAGATTTATTACTACTGAATAGCGAGTTCGATCCTCACTAGATGCCTCGTACTTGCGACCTTGTGTCACGTCCTACCAGTGGCAAACGTGTTGAGTAATGACATGCAATTTTCTTCGTTATATTCATATTAAACGAAATCAAACCATTAAACAAACAAAAAACACGTTTTAATATGAGTAACAACAAAAATAGTCCACGTTAAAAGTGCAGTAAGGGTAACCCAAAGCCGAACTTTTAAGACCTTATTTTTCCGATGCAGGTATCATTGGGGAACGAGAAAAGTTTCGGTAAACGGACAGGCTTTGGTCTGTTTACCAAAACCTTTCTCACCTCCCAATGATAGCTGCATCGTAAAACTAAGGTCTAAAAAGTTCGGCTTCGGGTTACCCGTGCCACTTCTTTTTTTTAAGCGGGACTAGAAGTTTTAGCCACGTGGTTAGTACGTTAAGTTTGAATTTAAATGTCCCAAATATCAACAACGAACAGACTGCAATATATCTAGATGATAGGTCTTTTTTCTTTTTGATTTCTTTTTAGAATATAATAAATAAAAAAGGTGTTCGATCGCACTTACTCGGAAATAGATTTGCCACTTAGTATCTCGGCCATGTCTCGCTCTCCTTGTTTTTGTAAAAAGTCAGTCCCTGTGTTGTTCTCTGAATGAGGAGTGCGTGTGTATTAAAAGTTATTATATACTAGCTAATACCTACTAAACACAGTTGTTTTTCACCCTCTTCTTCTTTCTCTCTAATATCTATCAGCCTTTCTTTTCTATCTTTCTCTTCTTTTTTCTTTTTCCTTTTTTTAAGTTAATCTGTCTCGTTTGGTGATTTTTAAACAAACCAGTTTTCAACGTATAACTACAAACTGCACACCAAGTAATGTGACTGAACCAACATTCAAGTACCCTCTCTCTCAGCCCTTTTAAAGTCGGGGTTAGCTGAATGTTTTGGGTGGTGAAGGGAGACACACACAGACATATACAGACGTGTCCGATAAGACAGCTGACTAAAAGGGGTGGATAGGTAGGGGCGATATAGATAATAATATATACTTAAAAAAACACTAAAAAAACTGTCATATTTAATAGACAATTTGCACTTTCACACAGACCTTCAAAAAGGTTACGAACAAAATCCGGCCGGCATTTCCTTTCTCAAAAAGCCGTCAGATCAATGAGCGCCCTATTTCAGATCATGTTTTGCGATTAGCGTAACGGTTATCGTCCCAGAAAACGTAATCGTTCGTCCCGAGTTCAAATCCTGGACGAAGCTCTTTGAATTTCACTTCGCGCTAATAGTACCCTTGGTTTTGTTGGTAATCCTTAACTTTTTCCTCGTAAATTCCTACCATAGAATAAACTGAACCCTCATTTTATGTCCGTGTTTTTGCAATAAATGTTTTATTTTTCTTGCACCCGTTATTTTACAATACTAAATATATTTTCTTTATTTGTTAAAGAATAAAGAAAATATATTTAGTATTGTAAAATAACGGGTGCAAGAAAAATAAAACATTTATTGCAAAAACACGGATATAAAATGAGGGTTCAGTTTATTTTATGGTAGGAATTTACGAGGAAAAAGTTAAGGATTACCGTTTTCTTTGCTTTTTGCTACGGCATACCAACCATGGTGGGCCATTTCATGCTGGCAAAATTTCGTAGCGATAATTTGGAAAAAAAAAAATGTTAAACTCATTTTTTTTTTGTAAACAAATTTTCTATTTAAGCCATAGATGGGACCCGGTAATTTATGAGGAAGTGCGTCCCGGTCTCCTGCCTCAAAAATTGCTACCCGGTGACTATTAAAATAACGTCCCCAGCTTTGTCGTCTCGGCGGTGTTACTTGAAAGAAAACACCCAACTTAGGGCGTTAAATGTATTTTAGAGGGGGGGCTTCTCTTTTTTTTATATGAACAAATGGAGATGGGTGGATAGATTATATATAAAAAAAGTAAAAAATGAACAAATTGAGGTAGATAGATAGATAGATAGATATCCATCTTCATATCTAAACAAGAATTACGACAAATTTCTATAAATAAATTTCTAAACAAATTACGATAAATAAATAAGAATTACAACAAAAAAAGAGAAGCCCCCCCCCTCTAAAATACATTTAACGCCCTAAGTTGGTTGTTTTCTTTCAAGTAACACCACTGAGACGACATAGCTGAGGACGTTATTTTAATAGTCACCAGGTAGTAATTTCTGAGGCAGGAGACCGGGACGCACTTCCTCATAAATTACCTGGGACCCTAACAGGTACTACCACTCCATATCAGAGTAAACCTGGGAGTAATGGTGCTCCACCATCCCCTGACCAGGAACCTCACCATCAGTTAGAGTTTAACGCCATATCCAGGACATGAAGACCATCAGTCACTGCCTTCTAGCACCCATATGATAAAAAGGGTTGGGGCTTGCCATAAGGGCAACAGGTTCGGGGCAATTTTTAATATTTTATGTTTAAAATAGGTTTTCCTAGGGGAAATATTTTTTGAATGGTTCAAAAATTTTTAAGATAATATCAATCTTTATTCCAGTTTCATAGTGTTAAATATAACGGGGGGGGGGTAAAATTTGACATGTCAGATTGGACGTCCCTACGCGTCCCAAGTTCAAATCCTGGATGAAGCTCTTTGCATTTCCCTTCGCGCTAATGCCCTTGGGTAAGTTGTTTGTTGGTTGGTTGGCTGGTTGGTTTGTTTGTTTTATGGCATACCAATATTTTTCGGGTCATTTAAAATGTTATTTCGATATTGGGTTTCTTACAGTACCTGCTGTTGCTGAAATGGTCACCCATCAAAGTATTGAACAGGCTCATCATGTACCAGATCAATATATGTCACACAGAGCCAGGTTCAAGCTGCAGCAGCAGTAGTAGTCATTGTTAGTAGCAGAAACAACGCACGCAGGTTGTATACTCACAGGGGCTGTTTATTTCTTTCACACTCGTGGGTTCTTTTTCAGAGAGAAGGAAAGAGAGAGAGGGAAAGTATATGGTCACATTATTCTATCATCTAACATAGTATCATGTTCTGTACTACAAGCCCCAAACCCATACGGGGAACCGGGAGCGACATCTTACTCCCACGAAGCCGGGCCGAAAAAGAAAGATTTTACTCCTCTTCCATTTCTCACATCCGTTTCTGGTCAAAACCGGAACTTCCATTTTTGTTTTTGATGTAATGAATATGTAAATACCTTGGTACCCCCTCACTATAATCTGATTGGACAGTGTCATGTATAAATAGTCGACACTGTGTTGGTACAGGCACCTAGACCTAGACCTAGACCTAGACCTAATCTTACTCGCTAGACTACACCACGACTGCTCGGAAGACGTTCTGCTATTCGACGCACCAGCTACTACTGCGATAATATACCAAATACTAACTTCAGAATGAAATTTAACATTTTGAAAAAACATATGAAGTTTGTTATGTAAATGCTGACAGATCTGTTTCGACCAAATCGATAAGTTGGTCTTCATCAACGAGCGACATAGACGGGAAGAAAGATATCTGTTAAAAAGACAGTTTACAATAAAACGAACGCTGAATTCAACCGCTGAAATTTTGAAAAATGCATGTTCTGTTTTAAAAATAAAATAGATTTTATTTTTAATTTTTAAAAATCAGAAGCATTATAGTTTATAATAAAACTCAAATCCCTTAACCTGGATATATCAGTTTTTTAAATCTATTTCCAGTGTCATTGGTTTGTCAGTTGAGTTCAAACATTAACCTCTGTTCTTATTTCTTTTTCTTCTCTTTCTCCAGAAATCCGATTACCGTTTTATTTTTCAATTCCCGAATTCCATAATAATGACACTACAATAACTGCTTAACTTCGGTAAGCTAGCGGGAACCGGTGCTTTCTATGTGACTTGACCGTAAACCCCTTGTGAAAGGCGTGCATCCATCTTTTCCCCCTCCTCAGCTTAGTATTAGGAGAGAAGAAGTAATACTCGCCAGATTGCGTATTGGGCACACCTACATTACCCATTCGTACCTGTTAAAAGGGGAGAATGCCCCAGTGTGCCCAACATGCAAAGTACAACTTACAACCAAGCATATCTTTCTAAATTGTAACACTTAAACATATCCACGCCAATTACTATCAAGCAAGAAACCCGAGGGACATCTTTAAGAATACAAACCCTGAAAACATTTTTAATTTTCTAAACAAAAAAGCAACCTTTTCAACAAGATATAACAGAACATAACCGAATATCTCCATAGAACCACTACATTAAAGACTGAAATCCAAAATAACCTTTTTGGCATTAGATGACCCACAGAAGTTGATATGCCGTTAAACAAAACTCAAACAAACTCAAACTTCGGTAAGCTAGTGGGAACCGGTACTTTCTATGTGACTTGACCGTAAACCCCTTGATAAAGGCATGCATCCATCTTTTCCCCCTCCTCAGCTATGGGTAAATAGTAGAGCAGACTGGGCTCTTTAACCTTGGTTAGGCAACCAGTCTAAGAGAAGGAAAACTCTGCATTCAAACCAGCTGTACTACACTTTAAAAAAAAACTGACTCTGTGTCACATCCTGCCCATGGGTGAGGGGGTTGGTTAATACAGTCATATAAACCTTTAAGATGGAGGAGTGTGGGTTATCAATTCAGAAAATGGTATCGCTGACCTGAGTTCAAATCCTGGACAAGGCTTTTTGCTTTTCACTTTGCGCTAATACCCTTGGGAAAGGTATGAATTCATCTATTCTCCAGCTATGGGTAAATAAAAGGGCAGAATGGGTTCTTTGCCTTCGGGTAATTCCATGTCAAATCATCCAGAAAAAAGTAAAATTGTAACCCGTCCCCTTCAATTTTTCTGAAACTTTTTCCAGGTGTGGACTACGTTAACATTAGACAATCCTCAAAATTTAAGCTTCTAATTACAACAATTAGTTGGGATATGTTGATTTTTAGCTCTCCAAAAATGAGTTCTAGAGCTTCCCTACTACTAAAAAAGAATCCAAAAATGCTATTAAAAAAGTCTTAAAGTCAACCAATTTTAAGTTATTAATGATTTCTGATTTTTTCATAGCAAGATCAATATCCTGATGTGGCATCTATGACAAATAATTTTTTCCATTATTATTTCACATCTATATATCTATAATAATGGAGATTGTGTGTTTTTCTGTCTGTAACCGAAACTAAATCACTACTCAAGTCACAATTCCCTTAGTAATTGACTTCACATTCACCATGAATTTATCCTTATTTTAACCTTAATTATTAATAAAATTGTTTTACATTATTTATACTGTTAACCATGTCTACATACTAATAACATGCAATTGTATTTATATATACAACAAAATAGCGGTTTACAGTGTGAACGGGAAGGCTAATTTGCATATTGATATTAAAAATGTAATTTTAATAAATATATGCTTAGTATTATTGGTTTCTAACTGTTTGGTTTTATTTTAATGAATATAAGCAAAAATCTCTTCAATTAATCTTAAATGAAATCCATTAACAAGAAAAGATAAGTGTCATTTTATTCTTTACTTCCTATTTTGACTAAATACTTAAATTAGAAAAAATAACAATGAAAGACGAGAGTGATGGAAGAGTAAGTTTCAGTTGTTCTATTTTTCGATTATACCCTCCTCTGTTTCAAATCTTTTTATCTGCATTCTTATTTAGTTTCATTAGCGTTTCTAATTTAATACGATATTTCATTACATTAAAACTTAAATACTTGCACCCGGAGGGTGCATATATTTGCTAGTATCTATAATAATAATAATAATAATGAAATTTATTGTGTACAGTGCTCAGGTGCACCACAACTCATCAAAGTCTCATGTCAAGTACAGAGAATAATGTATTAGTGTCAGGAACATGAACAGTTTACAGTAGTAATATGCATGTATGTGTGCGCGTGTGTGCATATGTATGTGGAGAGTGGCATCAGGTATAGTGTCGGCGGACTACAGGAAGCATGGAGGCTTTGAAAGACTCATTGCTTCGGCAGCCTACAACAGATGCGGGCAGTTTATTCCATGTCTCCGCAATTCTGAGCGTGAAAAAATGTATATTGAACATTATTTGTACACTCTGGGGAGTGTGGAATACACCCTTGTTGGGGGCCACATACTTGCAACCTTGTATCAAAAACTACCTGTGGCGAATGGGTTAAATAAATACCTAGCTAA
The DNA here is from genome assembly GCA_023376005.1 of Doryteuthis pealeii. NCBI lineage: Eukaryota > Metazoa > Mollusca > Cephalopoda > Myopsida > Loliginidae > Doryteuthis > Doryteuthis pealeii. The sequence goes on along the minus strand of CM042176.1, from coordinate 16,806,456 downwards.
GGCATCCGATTATGGTGTAACAGTTAGCAAGCTAGTCCTGCAAATCCATTATTATTGAATAGCAAGTTTAATCATCACTGGATGCCCCATACTTGCGACTTTGTGTCACATCCTACCCATGATGAATGGGTTGGGTAAAAAGGGTATCCCATCATGGTGAATGGTTAGCAAGCTAGTCCTGCAGATCCATTACTACTGAATAGCAAGTTCGATCCTCACAGGATGTCCCATATTTTTGACCTTGTGTCACATCCTACCTGTAGCAAACAAGTTTGGTAAATACTTAGTGCTTCCCATCGTGATATAATGGTTAGCAAGCTAGTCTCACAGATCCATTATTATTGAATAGCGAGTTCAATCATCACTGGACGTCCCTTACTTGCAACCTTGTGTCACATCCTAACAGTGGCGAATGGGTTGGCTAAATACCTAATATACATTGTGATGTAATAGTTAGCAAGCTAGTCTTGCAGATCTATTACTACTGAATAGCAAATTCGATCATCACTGGGTGTCCCATACTTGTGACCTTGTGTCACATCTTACCTGTGGCGAATGGGTTGGGTAAATACCTACTTATCATACCTGTATGCACTTAAAACTCGTTAAAGATATTTAAACGTGACAGGTAGGTGGAACAATTAAAACGACTTATGTTTCATTTTCCTCGATTTTATTTGGTGGAGTTTTTGCTTACGGCAATTTCAACTGGGAAACAACAGCCTAAATTATCTTCTAACATGTCCTGGGCATGACAGTAAATTGGATCCGGTGGTGAGGCTCCACTGTAAACCTCATGAGCGGTCCCTGTTACGTGTATAAATAATACACACATATACATTCAGCTCTCCATATTAAGTCCCCTGACAGGGTTAACTCTTAACCGATGAGGTGACCCCACTTCCTGTATGTATGTACAATAAAAGTCACGTTAGCTTTTGCTCTGTGTTGTTTCTACTTCTTCTCCAACATATACACACGTAACATGGTGACAGCGATGAAAGAAACACGTCTCTACAATTTTTGAAAAAAATACAGCTCGTCGAAAAAAAAAAAAAAAAAAAAAAAGAAAGAAAAACAAGACTGAGTAAGTTTTTCACTGCTTTTTTTTGTGTTATTGTACAGTTACTACCTCCTCAGACCACGTGTGTGTCAGTACGTCGCTTGATAAACGAAGTACGTTTCTTCTTCAACGCTAAAAGAAAGAACAGGGCGTAAAAAAACAAAAAAAAAAAAAAAAAAAAAAAAACAAAAAAAAACAGGAGACTATTATTTGAAAGACATTTGTGCCCTATTTTTCTTTTCATGTGTGTTCTGTTTCGGTCCATTTCATCCACTCGGCGCCACGTGCGTATCGCTAATTTATTTGACCACACCGTTGTTTCGTCTAAGACCCAAATTACTCTGACCACTCGCTTGAAAAACGAGATAAGATTTTTTTTTAAAAATAAAAAAAAAATAAAAATTGGGTTGTCAAGAACTTTGTAACGGAATAACTAATTTTTCTTTGTCTATCTGTCCATTTTTCTGGCTTGACAGCCATATATTTAGCGTGATCAATTTCATCTCGTAGGGGTGACATTGATATTACGTATTGGGTCTATTGCTGACTTCTCGCTACTGCTTCGGATTTATTACCCACTGACAGTACCTGGAAATACTTTGTCTACCATAAACATGTCTATCGAAGAGATGACACCTACTACCACCCTACCAATGGAGACGGCTAATATGCATGCAAGAGCCCCTGAACGTCTGGTATTTGGTGAAAACAAAGCAGATGCCTGGAAAATGTTTCTCCAGCGTTGGACGAATTACGCCTTAGTGGCCCGACTAAACCGTCAACCGAGAGACATTCAAGTCGCCATTTTTGAAAACTGCCTTGGTGACGATGCCATGAAGGCATATCAGGGTATGCAGTTTAATACCCCTACACAGAGCGTACCATACAAGAAATACTACAGGCCCTAGAAGAATATGCCGTCGGAATTGTAAACGAGACTTATGAGAGGTTTGTTTTCCATCAGAGAAAAGAAGAAGGTGAAACCTTTGACAACTTCTACAATGACATAAGAGTCCTCTCAAGTACCTGTAACTTCTGCACCAAATGTAACGACTCAATGCTGAGGGACCAAATTGTTGGAGGTGTCCGCAATCGAAATACCAGACAAGACCTATTAAAATTTCAGAACCTTACCCTACAGAAGAGTGTGAACATTTGCAGGGCGGCTGAAAAAGCCTCCATACATAGTCAAAGTATGGGACTAGAAGAAGCTCAAGTATTAAAAGTGTATGAGTCCAACAGAGCTAGAGAACCAGCCCGAAAAAAGAATGTCTATTCTGTGGGTATGAACATGAGCTCAAACGTAATAAATGTCCAGCCTATGGCAAAACATGCAACGCTTGCAGGGAGAAGAACCATTTTGGGTCAAAGTGCCCCAACAAGTACAGAAGAGGTCCAAAAACAGAGGGATAACACCTCAAAGATGGGTAATCGCAACGCTCCGCGCCCCCACCTATAAACTTGACACATCAACAGAGTATGTGGATGATGAATACACCCACTGGGTGAATGCAGTGACTTCAGGGAACAAGCAGAGGAAGGATGCCAAATGTTTGATGCTTCTTGACAAGCAGGAAATAGTCTTCCAGATTGACACCGGAGCAACTATCAACACACTCCCGGCAAAGTTTGCTAGCGGAATAAAACCATATAAAGGGGTTCTGACGATGTGGAAAAATCCCTAATGAACCACTAGGACTATGCCGGAGGAACATAAAGAATCCAAAGACAGCTAAAACATACTCAGTGGAGTTTGTCGTGTTTAAAAATGAAGATGGCTGTCAACCCCTGCTGGGCCTGCGTGCAAGTACCCAAATGGGCTTAGTGGAAATAAAACAAGATAATTTCCACCGTGTTGCAGCAGTCGACCTGGAAAAGAATTACAAGCAGGTGTTCGATGGACAGCTGGGCAAACTACCAGGAGTTGCGACCCTACAACTTAAACCAGACACAGTACCGACTGTAATGCCAATAGAAGAGTACCCATGGCAGTACGTCAAGAGCTCAGACAAGAGCTGAACAGGCTAACTAAGTTAGGAGTCATTTGAACCAGTGGAAAAACCCACTCCATGGGTTAGTCAGCTTGTCATTACCAGAAAGAAAATGGAGCACTGAGAATATGCCTAGACCCCCATGAATTGAACAAAGCATTAATGCGAGAACACTATGTCATACCCATTCTAGAGGACGTCCTCCATGACATGAGAGACGCAAAAATATTACGAAAGCAGACCTCTCGTCAGGATATTGGCATGTTGAGCTGGATGAAGCATCTTGTGACTTGACTACGTTCCAAACATGTTTCGGGCGGTACCGTTGGCGTCGACTACCTTTGGCATAAAATCGGCAGCTGAAATATTTCAAAGAAGCTGATGGATCAATTCCAGGACATGATGGGGATTGTCATCATTGCAGATGATCTGGTGGTCTATGGAACAAATCAAGAGGAACACGACCGCCGGCTTCATAACCTATTACAGAAATGCCTTGAAGTCGGGGTAAAATTAAACCCTGAAAAGTTGGAAATAGGACTGGATGCTATCACCTTCATGGGGCACCGTATCACTAAGGAGGGCATAAGGGTGGACCCAGAAAAGATCCGAGCCATTACTGATATGCCAGCACCAGAAACCATTGGTGACTTGCGGAGGTTCCTAGGCATGGTCAACTATGTTGGGAAGTTCATACCAAACCTAACAACAGTTTTAAAACCTCTCCAGGATCTAACCAAGAAGGACACAACCTGGGCGTGGTCAGATACACAACAATTGGCCTTCAGCAAAGCCAAGGACCTAATAGTCAGAGCACCAGTTTTTGCCTACTATGACCCACATAAAGCCCTAACACTGGAGAATGATGCGTGTGAGTACGGTTGGGTGCAGCCTTAATACAGGAGAGACCTATAGCGTATGCAAGCCGAACTCTATCTGACACGGAAAAGAGATATGCACAAATTGAAAAAGAGATGCTAGCAGTGGTATAATGGCCTGGAAAAGTTTCACCACTACACACATGGAAGGAAAGTGAAGATTTTTCACTGACCACAAGCCACTTGTGTCAATCTGCCAAAAGCCATTAGCAAAAGCACCCAAACGATTACAAAATTTGCTATTGCGTGCTCAGCAGTACGACTTTTCGATAAGTTACAAGCCAGGAAAGGAAATTCCACTGGCTGACACACTCTCACGGGCACCCACAGATAAACCGGAAGCAGAAGAACTCACAATAGTGAATAACCTGTCAATGCACCCCATCAAAGACCAAAGGCTAACAGAAATCAAATGTAAGACACTGGAGGACTCGACCATGAGAACATTGGCGGAGGTTATTGCCACGGGATGGCCCAGAGACAAAAGACTGATACCAGATTCAGTAAAACCGTACTTCGACTACAGAGATGAGTTGACAGTACAAGATGGACTGATATTAAGAGGACAGAGAATAGTCATTCCCCTCGCCATGAGATTAGAAATGAAACAAAATCACACACTGGTCACCTGGGCATAAACTCCTGCCTCAGAAGAGCGAGGGACCTGATATTTTTGGCCAGGTATGTCGGCTGAAATACGACAATATGTAGAGGCCTGTGCCACCTGTGCGACATATGCAGATCGCCAACGGCAGAATCTCTTATACTCACCGAGGTACCCAAAAGACCCTGGCAACGAGTTGCGGCCGACATACTATCATGGGAGGAGCTGAATATCTAATCACAGTGGACACACACACAGCAATTTTTTTGAGATAGACAAGTTAAACATCTCAACCTCAGAAGAAGTGATTAGTCGCTTAAGAAGCCACTTCGCCAGGTACGGAGTGCCGGATATATTTATCTCTGACAATGGACCCCAGTTCTCATCCAACATGTTCAAAAAGTTCGCTAAGAATTGGGCGTTCAGACATGAAACTTCGTCCCCAGGCAATAGTCAATCAAATGGTGCTGCAGAAGCCGCAGTTAAAGTAATGAAGCGGATAATGCGTAAATGTAAGGCCTCGGAGAAGATCTACTTATGGGGCTACTGAACCTTCGCAACACACCGACGGAAGCCTCAACACCAGTCCAGCACAAAGGCTTTTAGGCCGACGCAAAAGTCCATGGTACCAACGGCGGAAACTCTACTAAACCAGTTTTCCTTACTCCTGTGAGGAGGCACAAAATAAAGAAGACAGGAAGCTGAAGCAACAGGGTATGAGCAGAGAACTCAGCCAACTTCGAGTAGGGAACAATGTTCGAGTCCAACCTCTAAGAGCTCACTCAAGAGAGTGGGTCGAGGCCACGATTAAAAAAAAAATTGACGGGCCGATCATACGAAGTCGAGAACGCAGATGGACGGAGATATCGACGAAACCGACGGTTCTTACGGCAAACAACACCATCAACACACTCATTCCCTCAACAACAACCGGCATCAACTGGCCATAACCAAACTGAAACAGAAAGTCAGACCACAGACAGAAATGAAAGTGGAGAGAATGAGGGAGAATCAGCAGATTCACAACCAAAAGAAGCACCACTGCAAACCCGATCAGGCCGGATCATAAAAACGCCTGCAAGATATACTGAATAATACATAAACATACTATCACACACACACATAAATAAATAAATAAAAAAAAAAAAAAGAAACGTGAAAAAAAAGAAAGAAGGAGAAAAAAAAAGAGAAGACAATTCTCCTTCTCCTTTTCCCCTAGAAAGGGGGAGATGTTACGTGTATAAATAATACACACATATACATTCAGCTCTCCATATTAAGTCCCCTGACAGGGTTAACTCTTAACCGATGAGGTGACCCCACTTCCTGTATGTATGTACAATAAAAGTCACGTTAGCTTTTGCTCTGTGTTGTTTCTACTTCTTCTCCAACATATACACACGTAACAGTCCCGACATATATGAGTTTCTAAGTTTAAAGAAAAGAAAGATGGTGGCCGAGATGGGGTTGAAAAGGCGGGAAACAACAGCCTAAATTATCTTCTAACATGTCCTGGGCATGACAGTAAATTGGATCCGGTGGTGAGGCTCCACTGTAAACCTCATGAGCGGTCCCGACATATATGAGTTTCTAAGTTAAAAGAAAAGAAAGATGGTGGCCGAGATGGGGTTGAAAAGGCGGGAAACAACAGCCTAAATTATCTTCTAACATGTCCTGGGCATGACAGTAAATTGGATCCGGTGGTGAGGCTCCACTGTAAACCTCATGAGCGGTCCCGACATATATGAGTTTCTAAGTTTAAAGAAAAGAAAGATGGTGGCCGAGATGGGGTTGAAAAGGCGGGAAACAACAGCCTAAATTATCTTCTAACATGTCCTGGGCATGACAGTAAATTGGATCCGGTGGTGAGGCTCCACTGTAAACCTCATGAGCGGTCCCGACATATATGAGTTTCTAAGTTTAAAGAAAAGAAAGATGGTGGCCGAGATGGGGTTGAAAAGGCGGGAAACAACAGCCTAAATTATCTTCTAACATGTCCTGGGCATGACAGTAAATTGGATCCGGTGTGAGGCTCCACTGTAAACCTCATGAGCGGTCCCGACATATATGAGTTTCTAAGTTTAAAGAAAAGAAAGATGGTGGCCGAGATGGGTTGAAAAAGGCGGAAACAACAGCCTAAATTATCTTCTAACATGTCCTGGGCATGACAGTAAATTGGATCCGGTGGTGAGGCTCCACTGTAAACCTCATGAGCGGTCCCGACATATATGAGTTTCTAAGTTTAAAGAAAAGAAAGATGGTGGCCAAGATGGGGTTGAAAAGGCGGGAAACAACAGCCTAAATTATCTTCTAACATGTCCTGGGCATGACAGTAAATTGGATCCGGTGGTGAGGCTCCACTGTAAACCTCATGAGCGGTCCCATATATGAGTTTCTAAGTTTAAAGAAAAGAAAGATGGTGGCCGAGATGGGGTTGAAAAGGCGGGAAACAACAGCCTAAATTATCTTCTAACATGTCCTGGGCATGACAGTAATTGGATCCGGTGGTGAGGCTCCACTGTAAACCTCATGAGCGGTCCTGACATATATGAGCTTCTAAGTTTAAAGAAAAGAAAGATGGTGGCCGAGATGGGGTTGAAAAGGCGGGAAACAACAGCCTAAATTATCTTCTAACATGTCTGGGCATGACAGTAAATTGGATCCGGTGGTGAGGCTCCACTGTAAACCTCATGAGCGGTCCTGACATATATGAGTTTCTAAGTTTAAAGAAAAAAAGATGGTGGCCGAGATGGGGTTGAAAGGCGGGAACAACAGCCTAAATTATCTTCTAACATGTCCCGGGCATGACAGTAAATTGGATCCGGTGGTGAGGCTCCACTGTAAACCTCATGAGCGGTCCCGACATATATGAGTTTCTAAGTTTAAAGAAAAGAAAGATGGTGGCCGAGATGGGGTTGAAAAGGCGGGAAACAACAGCCTAAATTATCTTCTAACATGTCCTGGGCATGACAGTAAATTGGATCCGGTGGTGAGGCTCCACTGTAAACCTCATGAGCGGTCCTGACATATATGAGCTTCTAAGTTTAAAGAAAAGAAAGATGGTGGCCGAGATGGGGTTGAAAAGGCGGGAAACAACAGCCTAAATTATCTTCTAACATGTCTGGGCATGACAGTAAATTGGATCCGGTGGTGAGGCTCCACTGTAAACCTCATGAGCGGTCCTGACATATATGAGCTTCTAAGTTTAAAGAAAGAAAGATGTGGCCGAGATGGGGTTGAAAAGGCGGGAAACACAGCCTAAATTATCTTCTAACATGTCCCGGGCATGACAGTAAATTGGAGGTGGTGAGGCTCCACTGTAAACCTCATGAGCGGTCCTGACATATATGAGTTTCTAATGATTAGTTTAAAGAAAAGAAAGATGGCGGCCGAGATGGGTTGAAAGGGCGGAATGCGAAAATTCGTATGAATGGGAAAGGTGTGCATGCAAAGGGTTGGGGTTTGGGTTTAGGGTTAGTTTAATGGAAAATAAATAAATAATTAAACTTAATTTTAACTGGGGGAGGGGTTGGGGGGGTTTCGGGAAAAACGCCCTAAGTTGTTGTTTTTTTTTCAAGTGATACCGCCTCGGCTACGGACTTCAATCGTAGCTGGTATTGTTTTTTAAGCAGTCTGCGGCGAGCAGTTTTTTCAGCAGGAGGCCAGGACTGAACCCTGCAAAGATTACCATTATTTGTATTATTCAGACTATTGTCCTCGTCTTCATTGTTATCTGTACAACGTTTTGGCCGATGTGCCCTCCAGCCTTCTTCAGGTATTTCTTGTCGGACACAGGAAACTTCTTGTAATAGGGAGCTATCACGGAACTTTGAACCTAACCCTTTATTCAGCCCAGGGGGTATCCTGTTCTCATTCCACTAACCATAGCTGGGGTACAGGTGTTAAGCTATGTTAATTATTATTCTATGTTACTGTTGCCCCTGACCAGGATTGAACCTGCAGTCTAGAGAACAGTTTTTGAAAATAACAGGCTTGATTGAGAAAAGGGACTATAATCAACAAGATATCCCTCAGCTATAGAATGAAAAGGGAAAGAAAGTCCAGTGGAGGAGAAAGAAAGAAGGAAGGAAGGAAGGAAGGAAAGGAAAGAAAGGAAGAAGAAAAGAAAGAAAGAAAGGAAGAAGAAAAGAAGAAAGGAAGGAAGAAAGAAAGAAGAAAGAAGAAGAAAAGAAGAAAGGAAGGAAGGAAGAAAAAAAGAAAGAAAAGAAAAGAGAAAACGAAGAAAGAAAGAAGAGAAAGAGAGAAAGGAAGAAGAAGAAAAGAAAGAAAAGAAAGAAAGAAAGAAGAAGAAAGAAAGAAGAAATAAAAGAAAAGAAAGAAAGAAAGAAAGGGAAGAAAGAAAGAAGGGAAGAAAGAAAGAAAGAAGAAAAGAAAAGAAGAAAGAAGAAAGAAAGAAAGAAGAAAGAAGAAAGAAAAAAGGGAAGAAAGGAAGGAAGAAAGAAAGAAAGAAAGAAAGAAAAGGAAGAAAGAAAAAAAAGAAGAAAAAGAAAAAGAAAGGAAGAAGAAAGGGAAGAAAGAAGAAAGAAAAGAAAGAAAAGAAAAAGAAAGAAGAAAGAAAGAAAGGAAGAAGAAAGAAAAGAAAGAAGAAAAGAAAAAAAGAAAGGAAGAAAGGAAGAAAAGAAAGAAAGAGAGAGGAAGAAAGAAAGAAGAAAGAAAGAAAGGAAGAAAGAAAGAAAGAAAGAAAAGAAAAGAAAGAAGAAGGAAGAAAGAAAGAAAAGAAAGAAAGAAAAGAAAGAAAAGAAGAAGAAGAAGAAAGAAAGAAAGAAAGAAAGAAAAAGAAAGGAAGAAGAAAAAAGAAAGAAAGAAAGAAGAAAGGAGAAAGAAAGAAAGAAAAGAAAGAAAAGAAAGAAAGGAAGAAAGAAGAAAGAAAGAAAAGAAAGAAGAAAGAAAGGAAGAAAGAAAAAAGAAAGAAAGGAAGAAAGAAGAAAGAAGAAGAAAGAAAGAAAGAGAGAAAGAAAGAGAAAAGGAAGAAAGAAGAAAGAAAGAAAAGAAAAGAAAAGGAAGAAAGAAAGAAAAGAAAGAAAAGAAAAGAAAGAAGAAAGAAAGAAAGGAAGAAAGAAAGAAAGGAAGAAAGAAGAAAGAAAAGAAGAAAGAAAGAAAGAAAGAAAGGAAGAAAAGAAAGAAAGAAAAGAAAAGAAAGGAAGAAAGAAAGAAGGAAGAGAAAGAAAATGAATAAAACAGAAAAGAAAAGAAATGAAGAAAGACAGAAAAGAAAGAAAAGAAAGAAAGAGAAGGAAGAAAGAAAGAAAAGAAAAGAAAGAAAGGAAAGAAAAGAAAGAAAGAAAGAGAAAGAAGGAAAGAAGAAAGAAAGGAAAGGAAGAAAGAAGAAAGAAGAAAGAAAGAAAGAAAGAAAAGAAAGAAAGAAAGAAAAAGAAGAAAGGAAAAGAAAGAAGAAAGAAGGAAGAAAGAAAAGAAAAGAAAGAAAGAAGAAGAAGAAAGAAGAAAGAAGAAGAAAGAAAAGAAGAAAAGAAAAGAAGAAAGGAAGAAGAAAGAAAGAAGAAAGAAGAAAAAGAAAAGAGAAAGAAGAAAGAAAAGAAGAAAGAAAAAGAAAGAAAGGAAGAAAGAAAGAAAGAAAGAAAGAAAGAAAGAAAGAAAGAAAGAAGAAAAAGAAAGAAGAAAGAAAAAGAAAAAGAAAAGAAAGAAAGAAAGAAAGAAGAAAAGAAAGAAGAAAGAAGAAAGAAGAAAGAAAAGAAAGAAAGAAAGAAAAAAGAAAGAAGAAAGAAAGAAGAAAGAAAAGAAAGAAAAGGAAGAAGAAAAGAAAAGAAGAAAGAAAGAAAGAAGAAAGGAAGAAAAGAAGAAGAAGAAAAGAAAAAGAAAAAGAAAGAAAGAAGAAAGAAAGAAAAGAAGAAAGAAGAAAGAAAGAAAAGAAAAGAAGAAAAAAGAAAGAAAAGAAAAGAAAGAAAGAAAGAAAGAAAGAAAGAAAGAAAGAAAGAAAAAGAAGAAAGAAAAAGAAAGAAAAAGAAAGAAGAAAGAAAAGAAAAGAAAGAAGAAAAGAAAGAAAGAAAGAAAAGAAAGAAAGGAAGAAAGAAAGAAAGAAAGAAAGAAAGAAGAAGAAGAAAGTGCTGTACTTCCCTGCACATTTTCCTGGCCGTTGTGTCGTCTGCAAACTGGACCCTCACTGTTGTGTCCATAGTTGAACTGCCTCGGGGTAAAGATTCAGCCAAATGGGAAAGCAATTAACTACAAAGAGAGAGTGCAACATACAAAGACAAAGACAGGATAAGGTGCACATCCAAAAAATGGTCAGAGAGATAAGGTATACGAGGAAAAGTTATGATACCCCAGATATTTCATATAAATGCCAAGAAAAAAGCCCTCAAAATATACGCAGCTAGGAAACCGTAGATCAATAAAGACTAACGACACACAAAATGCCCTCTTCATGTACATGATGGACTTTAATCATACATTCAAACTTCGTAAATAAAGAGGCGAAATATTAATTGATTGAAATTGTTTGTATTTTATCTACTTTTGTTCCTCAACTTTTAATCATATATACACACACACACACACACACACACACACACACACACACACACACATATATATTTATCGACAGGGATATTAGTATATAATGATTTGATGTCAAGACTACTTAAAAGTTTATTATGCATGTTTATTTGGTTTGTTTTGTTTTACGGCATATCATAAATTGGGGAATGTGGAGCACCCCTTCATCACCATTGCTCCCTGGTCCACTCTGACCCAGAGTGGTAGTACCTGTTAGGGTCCCATCTATGGGTTAAATAGAAAAATGTATTTATAAAAAAAATTGTATTATCCATTAAGAATTGATCTATTTCAAAACTTTATCGGCATTAAATGACCCACTGAGGTTGATATGCCGTAAAACAAAACAAACCAAACCAAACATATATATATAACCCGGAAGAGCTCTCTAGGGGTGACTTAAATTAACTTTCACTGTCAGCATATATAAAGCAATGATCGTCTGTTTACAGACTGGATCTCTCTGGTGATTGCAAAATATATAAACAAATGTATGTATTTAATAGTTTAAACACCACCCCTTTACAGCAGCTGTCAAATGGCCGAGAGGTTAACAAATCGGGCGGACAAAAAGTCAGTCGGGTTTCACTCCTGGTCAGAGGTAGTTGCTATATCTAGCCACACCGAAGAGATGTAAAACGTTGAAACACAGTGTCTGTGGATGACTTTATATATATATATATATATATATATATATATATATTATATATATATATGAGAAATAAACAAACAGACGATGTTTGTGAATATGGCTATTTTCAGCCGACAATATTTGGGAGAATATGTGTTTTAAATGAAGTCGAACCTAATTTATGAAAGTTAATTAATTAATAATTAATTAATTAGGCGGGATTACCTATTAAATTTAAGGCTAAACAAATCAAGAAAAATCAATCTCTGTATGTACATTTCGGCCTATTAGGCCTCATCAGCAGAGCTATAGATACAAAGACCGCCCCGTGTGCGATTCGAAACCTGATTGTCAAGCTGACTTGTCAAGCGTCTTACCACCACACCAAACGGACTTAGCAGATTTCTTCGTTTTGTTAAGGAGTAGGTATTTATATTCCTCTTAAGTGACCTCTACACGAACTTACGAGAAGTAAACAAACAGACGATGTTTGTGATATGGCTATTTTCAGCCGACAATATTTGGGAGAATATGTGTTTTAAAAAATTTATTGAAAGTTAATTAATTAATAATTAATTAATTAGGCGGGATTACCTATTAAATTTAAGGCTAAACAAATCGAGAAAAATCAATCTCTGTATAAGTTCGTGTAGAGGTCACTTAAGAGGAATATAAATACCTACTCCTTAACAAAACGAAGAAATCTGCTAAGTCCGTTTGGTGTGGTGGTAAGATGCTTGACAAGTCAGCTTGACAATCAGGTTTCGAATCGCACACGGGGCGGTCTTTGTATCTATAGCTCTGCTGATGAGGCCTAATAGGCCGAAATGTACATACAGAGATTGATTTTTCTCGATTTGTTTAGCCTTAAATTTAATAGGTAATCCCGCCTAATTAATTAATTATTAATTAATTAACTTTCATAAATTAGGTTCGACTTCATTTAAAACACATATTCTCCCAAATATATATATATATATATATATATATTTACCAAGACCTTTGCACGAGCAGGATGTGACACAAAGCCAGTTTCTTAAGTGAAGTTTAATAGGTTTGAATTTAGAATTTTCCTTCTCCTAGACCGGTTTCCTAACAAAGGTTAAAGAGCTCAGTCTGCCCTACTATCTACCCATTGTGGGAGGGAGAATAAGTGGATTCATACCTTTCCCATGGGTATTAGCGGTATGTAAAATGCTAACAGCCACATCCAGGATATATATATATATATATATATGAAAAGTGAATGGAAGTGAATCCGACAGTATGAAATAAATATTTTTAGAAAAAACAAATAAATGATGTTATAATTTGCTGACAGAAATTTGATGAAGACCGCTTTAATAAAAGGTCGAAACAGATTTCTGTCAGTGAATTATAACATCATTTATTTGTTTTTTCTAAAAATATTTATTTCATATTTCATACATATATATATATATATATATATATATATATATATATGTATGAAATATGAAATAAATATTTTTAGAAAAAACAAATAAATGATGTTATAATTCACATATATATGAATCATTTATCATGAATTGATTGATAGACAAATCGATAGATATGAACATACAGAGATAGATAGATAGATAGATAGATAGATTGATAGATAGACAGATAGAGATATGAGTAAACTTGAGATAGACTAATAGATAGATAGAAATGAACCGACTAAAATAAATAGATAGATAGATAGATAGATAGATAGATATAGGGACTGGCAAACAGAGCCTAATATGTGTTTTTGACAAATGACTTTAGCCCCCCCCCCCCCCGAAAATAATTTACCAAAAATCAGGAAATTATCAGATTTTAATGAAATTTTCAGTGTTTATGTATCAATGAATAATCTTTATAATGCATTATTTATTTTATTTCAAAACTTTCTCATTTTTTTCAGATCACTTAATTTTGACCCCGCTTATGTTGGGGGCATAAAATGTTTTGCAAGTTGATCATATTTGATACTAATTACAGTATAAATAATGAGATAAAAGACCGAACTTATGAATAGAAACAAAAAAATTTTTTTACGGTAGCTTTTCTATGAGAAAATAAGTACCGAAAATTGAAAAATAAAATGTAAAAAAATAATAAATAATTAATTTTTTTGAGATTTCTTTTTTACTCATTTCGATAATTATTTAATTGGCTATTATTTTATAAAAGAAAAAATTATACATCGATGTTTTTCCTGCTTAAAAAGGGGAGGGGGGTACATTTTCAATCGAGTTTTTCTTCAAAACTTATTACTTTTGGCACCTAAAATAAGGTTTGCATTAAGTAAATATTTATTTCTAGAATTTAAAAATATAACATTATAAACTTAACATTGGGATTTTCATATTTTAAAGGAATTTTATATATTAATTTTTCATAGCAAAAATACTAAATTAAAGTTTTGAAATAAAATAACTGATGCATTATAAAATTCATTAATTGTTAAATCAATACTGAAAATTTCATTAAAATTGGATAATTACCTGATTTTTGGAAAATTATTTTGCAATCGTGAATATTACAGTAAAATTGTAAACAAGCACTTAAAACCATCGAAAAAGAGGCTGAGTGGTGGATATCGTCGAAATTGACCAAAACAAATGGTTTTAAATCTTTTAAAAATAAACTGCATATGTAATGATATTTTTCTTTTCTTAATGATGGTTATTATGCTACTACTTATCGATTTAGACAAAGTTTAACCTTAAATAATAGCTTTAATTATTCTTAATTTGCTTTTAAAACTCGTAGTATCCAATTTTTTTGCTACTCCCTAGATAGATAGATACGAGGGTGAGACAAAAAGTAATGCCATTTTGTTTAGGCAGGTATAATTACCAACACAGGAACATGTATCATACATCAAAATGAAGCTGGTCCTCTGTGGATCACATCCCTACTTCTCCACATAGTCACTGTTTCTCTAAATAGCAATGTTCCACCTTCGAATGAGAGCATGTATCCCTGCCCCGTAAAATTCTGTTGACTGTTCTTTGAGTCACTTCTTCACTATAGATTTCACTTCCTCATCACTGGAATAATGTTTGCCTCCCAAACCCTCTTTCATGGGGCTAAATCTGGTGAGTATGGAGAATGCGGTCAAGTTGTCCACCCGAATGAGGTGATTTTCTCCTTTGTCCTGATGCTTGTGTGTGGTTGAGCATTTTCATGCAGAAGGAGGACATTGTTGAAGGGCAAGTTGGATCTTCCTTGTCGGATTCTTGCTCTGAGTCTCGTTAGTGTCTCAATGTAGGCCTTAGTTTTATAAAAAGAAACTTCACCTGAAACAAAGAAAATGGCATTACTTTTTGACTCACCCTCGTAAACACATAGATAGATAGATATGAACAGACTGAGATAGATAGATAGATAGATAGATAGAAATGAACAGATAGATAGATAGATAGATAGATAGATAGACAGAAATGAACAGACTGAGATAGATAGATAGATAGATAGATAGATATGAACAGATCTTAGTCTGTTCATTTCTATATATCTATCTATCTTAGTCTGTTCATTTCTATCTATGTTCAAAAAAAAAAAAAATAATGTAATTTGTTGTGTACAGTGCTCAGGTGCACCACAACTCATCAAAGTCTCATGTCTGTGTACCTGACATGAGACTTTGATGAGTTGTGGTGCACCTGAGCACTGTACACAATAAATTACATTATTTTTTTTTTTTTTGAACATAGATAGAAATGAACAGACTAAGATAGATAGATATAGATAGATAGATAGATAAGATAGATAGATAGATAGATGATAGATAGATAGATATGAGTGTAAACTTTAGATAGATATAAACAGACAAACAGACTAACCTAAAACCTAAGAGATCATTCTGCCCAGACCCTGAATAATTTTTTTGAAACATTTATTTTCAAATTAAGAAAAAAAACAAAACACAAATACAAAAAAAAAACATCAAACAAACCCTGACCTTTAATTCAGGACAGCATTATTACATCAGTAAATTTTGTTCTTTTGTTTTTATTCCACTTTCCTCGGTTTAAAAAAAAATGTATAATTGGAAATTCCCATTGTCTCAGACATTCACCAGTAGACAGGGTTGAGATTTCCAAGAGGGGTCAGCCCCCTTCATCTGGCAACCAGCCTGGCTAGTAAAAGTAAAGTTGGTAGAATGGCCTATTGTATCTGAGGCGCCCCCATTGAGGGAGATGCTGTCGGGATACACTTTTTGCACCCGCCACCCATGAGTCTTGACTTGTGGGTAGTCCCACATTAATAGGGCCTTGTGCCTAACCTGTACACGTGGGGTACATAGTAAATATCATACTAGTTTTTCTGTATTTATTTTTTTCACATGGAATAGAGTTGTCTCCCTTGGACGATTTTTTTTTTACTGAGATGGAGCGCCTCACCTACCGTTAGCCCCCACTTTACCGCACAGATCAGATTACCCAGTCTGTGCTACTCATGTACTGAATTGTCGGGGACCAGTATTGAACCACAAACCTTGTGGTTACTAGACAGGTGCCCTACCTGTTGTGGGAATATTTTGTGATATATATATATATATATATATATATATATATATATATTTACCAACCCCTCCGCACAAGCAGGATGCAACACATGGTCAATTTCTTAAGCGGAGTTCAACAGGTTTGAATTCAGAGTTTTCCTTCTCCTAGACCGGTTGCCTAACCAAGGTTAAAGAGCCCAGTCTGCCCTACTATTTACCCATAGCTGGAGGGAGAGTAGGATTCATACCTTTCCCAAGGGTATTAGCGCTAAGTGAAATAATTGCCACGTCCAGGATTTGAACTTTGTGATATATAAGCAGTACTGCAATCCACTACTTAAATTTATAGACTAAGCGAGGTCATGTGTTTTAAACCTCAGCCAATCAACAGCCCGAAATACGTGGTTGGTTAATTACTTAATTGCTGATACTGACAGATGTCCATTTGCAATCATTGATGAACTGCAAGACTGAGGAGCACCAAGGAACAACCAAAGGATCATACCCAATATTAAGGGACAACAAGGAACAACCAAAGGATTCTTCACTAAGGATCGTGCTCTGCTTAACACAAAGGATCTCCGCTGGACAGCGCTCTTGCTTGAAACCTAAAGGATGGCCACAAAAATCATAACAGACTGAGCTAAAATCCTCTTCATATCTTCTTCCATTGGGTGTCTGCTTCTCCTTCATATCAGGGGTTTCTATTCTTCGGGTCAGGCCTGGTCTCTGTGGTATAATCTACTACCCCTCTTATTGGAGCCATCCAGGCTAATATAGTGTTGTGGAGTGACAAGAACACCCTTCACAGATACAATGGACTTGTCTGAAAAGACTATATATAATGTATACACCAACTGCATCTCTGCGGAGGGGTAAGACACCACCAATGGGGCCATCTGTTGGCTGTAGGTGGTGACTCATGATGCTTAAGGATGGAATCCTGGTGGATGAGCAGTTCATGACATGCAATACCCCACTTAGACCCTTACTTAGGTTAGACAGGCAGTCAGAGAGGCCCTCTCTGATCATTCACTGGTCAAATCAAGCCCTAACACCTATATGATTGTCCCAACCCTATTGCCCTTATGGCAAGCCCCAACCCTTTTTATCATATGGGTGCTAGAAGGTGGTGACTGATGGTCTTCATGTCCTGAGAATGATGTTAAACTCTATCTGATGGTGAGGTTCCAGTTCTGGAGGTTTGGGGAATGTAGTGCACCTCTTCATCACCATGTGTTTTTAATAACAATTAAGTTCATTTCAAATAACACGCAAGCACAACTACGAATACATTTTATGATATTTTAGTGTTAAAACATGCAGTTGTAATGATTCGAACAAATTCGTATTTTCAGTGTAGATTTACGGTGAGATGAAAATGGCTGACCAAAACATATGGCTTCCTCAAAGGGAAATAAACAAGGGGAGGTTACTCTCATTTATGTAGCTAAGGTTCAGATTAATCTATTTAACCCATACTTGAGACTAACATAAAAAAAAGAGTTTTAAAAAATTAGTTTAAAAAAAAATTAGTTAAAAAAAAAAAGTTTTAAAAAATTAGTTTAAAAAAAAATTAGTTTAAAAAAAAAGGGTTTTAAAAAAATGGGTTTAAAAAAAGAGTTTAAAAAAATTAGTTTAAAAAAATGGGTAAAAAAAAATGAGTTTAAAAAAATTAGTTAAAAAGAGTTTAAAAAATGAGTTTAAAAAAAAATGGGTAAAAAAAGAAGAGTTTAAAAAAATTAGTTTAAAAAACAGATTTAAAAAAAAGTTAAAAAAATTAGTTAAAAAAAGAGTTTAAAAAAATTAGTTAAAAGAGTTTAAAAAAAAAAAAAAGTTTAAAAAAAAAAAATTAGTTTAAAAAAAGAAGAGTTTAAAAAAGTTTAAAAAAAAAGGTTTAAAAAATTAGTTTTAAAAAAATTAGTTTAAAAATTAGTTTTAAAAAATTAGTTTAAAAAAAAGTTTAAAAAATTAGTTTTAGTTTAAAAAAAATTAGTTTAAAAAATGGGTTTAAAAAAAATGGGTAAAAAAAATAGAGTTTAAAAAAATTAGTTTTAAAAAGGGTAAAAAAAAGGTTTAAAAAATTAGTTAAAAAAAGAGTTTAAAAAATTAGTTAAAAGAGTTTTAAAAAATTAGTTAAAAAAAAGGTTTAAAAAAAGAGTTTAAAAAAATAAGTTAAAAAAAGAGTTTAAAAAAATTAGTTTAAAAAAAAATTAGTTAAAAAAAAGGTTTAAAAAAAGAGTTAAAAAAATTAGTTAAAAAAAAAAAAAAAAAAAAGTTAAAAAATTAGTTAAAAAAAAAATTAAATACCCAACAAGAATCAATAAAAAAAAAAGTCTTCGACATGAAATAACCCAACAAGGGTTGATACGCCGTAAAATCCAACAGACCAATTTATTTAATTAAAAGATTTAAGCTCAGTCAGTAGAGCACTCTCCTAGGAATCACACCAACTCAGCGCATGAGTAGCACAGATAGTAAAGTGCAGTAAAGTGGGGCGCTAACGGTAGGTTTGGCGCTCCACCTCAGAAAAAAAACAATCTCCCTGGTCTAGCGCTAGCTAAAAGGGGATAGATTCCCTCGCTGTCCGACTGATACCGACAAAAGGCCAACTAGACAACTTACTTAAGACTTAAACAACAAATTAATCAAATTGTCTAAGGGAGACAACTCTATTCCATGTGAAAAAATAGATGCAGAAAAACTAGTATGATATTTACTACGTACCCCACGTGTACGGGTTAGGCACAAGGCCCTATTAATGTGGGACTACCCACAAGCCGTGAATCACGGGTGGCGGGTACAAAAAATGCGTTGATCCAGTCGGCATTCCCTTCAAAAGGGCGCCTCAGGCACTGGGCAATATAACCCAGCCCTGCCCCTTTAAATCAACAGGACAGGTGTTGCCTGGAAAGATAGTCCCCTGAGATCAACGCTGTTAATTACAGCAAACCCCGCCCGAGGTGCACCACAATTGATCAAAGGCTCATGTATAGTACATAGAATTGTTGGCTGCTGAAACACTGCATCTTTCAAAACCTCCATGCTTCCTGTAATTCGACAACACTATACCTGATATTCCCACCCCCATACACATATGCACACACATGCAAACATACATGTATATTATGACTATACATTATTCCTTTTCCTGACATTAGTACCTTATTCTATGTAATATACATGAGACTTGATGAGTCGTATTGGCTGATACCGACATTAAGCCGCCCCGACAACAACGTTATTTTTATCAATAATTAATGTTTAAATAAACATAAATAATAGAGAATGTGACGTAAATAACTAAGGGAATTTTGACTTGAGTAGTGATATAGTTTCGGTTACAGACAGAAAAACACACAATCTCCATTATAATAAGAAGATATTTATTGTATTTTCTCCTTCATTGCATTTAGGATATTCAAAATTTCTTGCAAAGGTTATCTCCCTTGGACTATTTTGAATCGAAGGAAGAGTTTAAATCTAGTCAGGTTTATCAGTATCCACTTGGACTGGGCTGGAAGATTTGGATATAATTAATGTGGAATATTAAAAACTCATTCACAAAAAAAGAAATGTCCTACTATTCACAATTTTTTTTTAAAAATGGGATTTGTCGCCCTGATATTCGTGAAACTTAACAAAAAATTTTCAAGAGATTTAAAAAAAAAATTTATTATCTTAACACACACACACACACATATAATATATACATACATACATACACACACACATATATATATATATATATATAAAATGGACTCTCCCGTCGATTTTCGACGTATGAGGGTTCATACACACAATGAATGTCCACACAGGGATTTGTTTATAGTGGTGAAGGCTTGTGTTGGACCATCCACACTTTTTGGCACAGTCGATAGGAACGAATTGGTGCATCAAAGGGTTGCCACAAACCCAATCAACGACCGACCGCAGGAATTTTGAATTCAGAGTTACACCTCTCGTAGACTGGTTACCTACCCAAGGCTGAAGAGCCCAGTCTGCCCTACTATTTAA
Source organism: Doryteuthis pealeii (assembly GCA_023376005.1). NCBI lineage: Eukaryota > Metazoa > Mollusca > Cephalopoda > Myopsida > Loliginidae > Doryteuthis > Doryteuthis pealeii. Next base: position 16,786,237 of record CM042176.1, on the reverse strand, counting down.
CCCATAGCTGGAGAGAGAATATATGCATTCATACCTTTCCCAAGGGTATTAGCGCTATGTGAAATGCCAATAGCTTCGTCTAGGAATTGAACTCGAATCGACAAGTCCATTTTCCACGACTCTAACCACTAGTCCACGCGTCTCCATATATATATATATGTAACAATTTAACAAAAAATTTTCAAGAGATTTTTTTAAAAAATTTATTATCTTAACACACACGCACACACAAACACATAATATATACATATTACATACTCTCATACTGTCGTGTAGCAAGTCAATAAAAAGTGGAATATAAATAAGTTCAAAACGAACGAAGAATCTGGGATTGGCCAGCTGGTGTAGTGGTTAGAATCTCCACCTGTCAGCTTGGCAGTCAAGTTTTCGAGTCACGCACGGAGCAGTGTCCCATGTCTATAACCTTGCTGATGAGACCTAATAGGTCGAAATGTACATTCAGGGATTGACATTTTCTCGATTTGTTTAGCCTTACATTTGAACATATATGCCCGCCTAAATTCATTAATTATTAACTAATTAATTTTCAAAAATTAGGTATGACTTCAATTAAGCACATATCCTCCAAAAATTGTCGGCTAAAAGCCATATCAAATAAACACATTGTTTGTTTACGTACTCTCATATATATATATATATATATATATATATATATACATATATGTATGTGTGTGTGTGTGTGTGTGTGTGTGTATATATGAGGATCATAAAATGAATAAGGTGAATTTTGTCAAAGGAATTGTCAATAGAAAGCACTAATATAGATAGAAATGAAAAGACTGAGGTAGGTAGATAGATAGATAGACAGATAGAAATGAACAGGTTGATATATATATATATATATGCACACACACGCAAACACACACACACACACACACATATATATATTATATATATATATATATATATAGAGAGAGAGAGAGAGAGAGAGGGAGTGATAGATAGATAGATAGATAGCGAGAGAGATAGATAGATATATAGATAGATAGATAGATAGAGAGAGAGAGAGAGAGAGAGAGAGAGAGAGAGAGAGAGAGAGAGAGAGTGATAGATAGATAGATAGAGAGTGATATAGATAGATAAGAGTGAGAGAGATAGATAGATAGATAGATAGAAATGAAAAGACTGAGGTTGATAGATAGAAGAGAGAATAGATAGACAGAATGACAGGGACAGGTTGACATATATATTATAGGCAGACATGCAAACACAGACACACACACACACACATATATATATATATATATATATATATATAGAGAGAGAGAGAGAGAGAGAGGAGTGATAGATAGATAGAATAGAGAGGAGAGAAGAGAGAGAGAGAGAGAGAGAGTGATAGATAGATAGATAGAAAATGAACAGACTGAGTATAGATAGATAGATAGATAGATATGATAGATAGACAGATAGAAGATGAACTGTTGATATATATAGCAGCAACACACGTGCAACACACACACCACATATATATATATATATATATATATATATATATATAGAGAGAGAGAGAGAGAAGAGAGAGAGTTATAGATAGATAGATAAAAGAAAGAAAGAAAGAAATGAACAGATGAGATAGATAGATAGATAGAAGATAGATAGATATTGACACGACTGAGATAGATATGTAGATAGAAAGGAACAGATTGATAGATAGATAGATAAATAGATAAGATAGATAGATAGGTAATTACAGACCAAGATAGATAGAAGATAGATATGAACAGGCCTTGATAGAATGATATATAGATAGAAAGGAACAGACTAGCTAACTAGCTAGATAGATAGATACATATATACATGCATACATACATAGAAACAGACTTAGATAGATGATAGTAGATAGATAGATATGACCACAATAAGAAAGAGAATAAGAAATGTACAGACTGAGATTTCAAGTAATATATATAAAATAATAATGAAATTTATGTGTACAGTGCTCAGGTGCACCACAACTCATCAAAGTCTCATGTCAAGTACACAGAATAATGTATTAGTGTCAGGAACATGAACAGTTTACAGTAGTAATATGCATGTATGTGTGCGCGTGTGTGCATATGTATGTGGAGAGTGGCATCAGGTATAGTGTCGGTGGACTACAGGAAGCATGGAGGCTTTGAAAGACTCAGTGCTTTCGGCAGCCTACAAAAGACGCGGGCAGTTTATTCCATTGTTTCCGCACTCTGTTGTATCTTTTTTTTCATGTTCCATGACTGTCATCAGGATCTTCTCACTGACCACTGCACCCAGGACTTTTTCTTTACCAGTGTGTCAATATGTTTTCACTCCAATGGACATTTTGTTTTACTCGGGTCATAATTGCAAAAGTTTAGCCAATATAATTTTTTTGACTAAACATGCTTCCCGTCGGTCAGCTTGGACTGTAGAGTACGCCGCNGCGGGTGCCCCAAAAAAATAAAAAAGTGCTATCCCGGACAGCATCTCCCTCAGATACGATAGCCCATTCCTGTATACCAACTTTATTTTACTAGCCAGGCTGGTTGCCAGGTGAAGGGGGCTGACCCCTCTTGGAAAATCTGCAACCCTGTCTTACTGGTGAATCTGAACAATGGGAATTTCCAGATCTATACATTTTTTTTAAACTTGAGGGACAGAATTAAGTGCGGAATAAAAAACCAAACCACAATACAAAAAAACATCAAACAAACCCTCGACCTTTAATTCAGGACAGCATTATTACATCAGTAAATTTTGTTCTTTGTTTTTATTTCCACTTTCCTCAGGTTTAAAAAAAAAATGTATAAATTGGAAATTCCCATTGTTCAGACATTCACCAGTAGACAGGGTTGAGATTTCCAAGAGGGTCACCCCTTCATCTGGCAACCAGCCTGGCTAGTAAAAGTAAGTGGTAGAATGGCCTATTGTAGTCCCCTTTGAGGGAGATGCTGTCGGGATACACTTTTTGCACCCGCCACCCATGAGTCTTGACTTGTGGGTAGTCCCACATTAATAGGGCCTGTGCCTAACCTGTACACGTGGGGTACATAGTAAATTATCATACTAGTTTTTCTGTATTTATTTTTTTTTTCACATGGATAAGAGTTGTCTCCCTTGGACGATTTTTATTTTTTACTGAGATGGAGCGCCTCACCTACCGTTAGCCCCCCACTTTACAGGCACAGAGATCAGATTACCCCAGTCTGTGCTACTCATGTACTGATTGTCGGGACCAGTATTGAACCACAAACCTTGTGGTTACTAGACAGGTGCCCCTACCTGTTGTGGGAATATTTTGTGATATATAATATATATATATATATATATATATATATATATTTACCAACCCTCTGAACAGCAGGATGCCACACATGGTCAATTTCTTAAGCGGAGTGTCAACAGGTTTGAATCAGAGTTTCCTTCTCCTAGACCGGTTGCCTAACCAAGGTTAAAGAGCCCAGTCTGCCCTACTATTTACCCATAGCTGGAGGGAGAGTAGGATTCATACTTTCCCAAGGGTATTAGCGCTAAGTGAAATAATTGCCACGTCCAGGATTTGAACTTTGTGATATATAAGCAGTACTGCAATCCACTACTTAAATTTATAGACTAAGCGAGGTCATGTGTTTAAACCTCAGCCAATAACAGCCCGAAATACGTGGTTGGTTAATTACTAATTGCTGATACTGACGATGTCCATTTGCAATCATTGATGATGACTGCAAGACTGAGGAGCACCAAGGGAACAACCAAAGGATATACCAATATTAAGGGACAAACAAGGAACAACCAAAGGATTCTCTCACTAAGGATCGTGCTCTGCTTAACACAAAGGATCTCCGCTGACAGCGCTCTTGCTTGAACCTAAAGGATGGCCACAAAAATCATAAAGACTGAGCTAAAAATCTCTTCATATCTTCTTCCATTGGGTGTCTGCTTCTCCTTCATATCAGGGGTTTCTATTCTTCGGGTCAGGCTGGTCTTTGTGTTAAATCTACTACCCTCTTATTGGAGCCATCCAGGCTAATATATGTTGTGGAGTGACAAGAACCACCTTCACAGATACAATGGACTTGTCTGAAAAGATATATAAATGTATACACCAACTGCATCTCTGCGGAGGGTAAGACCCACCAATGGGGCATCGTTTGGCTGTAGGTGGTGATCATGATGCTTAAGGATGGAATCCTGGTGGATGAGCAGTTCATGACATGCAATACCCACTTAGACCCTTACTTAGGTTTAGACAGGCAGTCAGAGAGGCCCTCTCTGATCATTCCTGGTCAATCAAGCCCTAACACCTATATGATTGTCCAACCCTATTGCCCTTATGGCAAGCCCACCCTTTTATCATATGGGTGCTAGAAGGTGGTGACTGATGGTCTTCATGTCCTGAGAATGATGTTAACTCTATCTGATGGTGAGGTTCCAGTTCTGGAGGTTTGGGAATGTAGTGCCCTCTTCATCACCATGTGTTTTTAATAACAATTAAGTTCATTTCAAATAACACGCAAGCACAACTCGAATACTTTTATGATATTTAGTGTAAAACATGCAGTTGTAATGATTCGAACAAATTCGTATTTTCAGTGTAGATTTACGGTGAGATGAAAATGGCTGACCAAAACATATTGGCTTCCTCAAAGGAAATAAACAGGGGAGTTACTCTCATTTTGTAGCTAAGGTTCAGATTAATCTATTTAACCCATACTTGAGACTAACATAAAAAAAAGAGTTTTAAAAAATTAGTTTTAAAAAAAAAATTAGTTAAAAAAAAAAGTTTTAAAAATTAGTTTTAAAAAAAAAATTAGTTTAAAAAAAGAGTTTAAAAAAAGTTTTAAAAAATTAAGTTTAAAAAAAAAGTTAGTTTAAAAAAATTAAAAGTTTAAAAAAATAGTTTAAAAAAAATTATGTTTTAAAAAAAATGGTTTTAAAAAAAATAAGGGTTAAAAAAAAAAAAGAGTTTTAAAAAAATTAGTGTTTTAAAAAAATGGGTAAAAAAAAAGAGTTTAAAAAAATTAGTTTTAAAAAATTGGGTAAAAAAAGAAAGAGTTTAAAAAAATTAGTTAAAAAAAAGAGTGTTAAAAAAAATTAGTTAAAGAGTTTTAAAAATTAGTTAAAAAAAAGGTTTAAAAAAAGAGTTTTAAAAAAATTAAGTTAAAAAAAGAGTTTAAAAAAATAGTTTAAAAAAAATTAGTTAAAAAAAAGGTTATAAAAAAGAGTTAAAAAAATTAGTTAAAAAAAAGAGTTAAAAAAAATTAGTTAAAAAAAAAGTTTAAAAAATTAGTTAAAAAAAAATTAAATACCCAACAAGAATCAATAAAAAAAAGTCTTCGACATGAAATAACCCAACAAGGGTTGATACGCCGTAAAATCCAACAGACAATTTATTTAATTAAAGATTTAAGCTCAGTCAGTAGAGCACCTCCTAGGAATACACCAACTCAGGCATGAGTAGCCAGATAGTAAAGTGCAAGTAAGTGGGGCGCTAACGGTAGGTTTGGCGCTCCACTCGCAAAAAAACAATCTCCCTGGTCTACGCTAGCTAAAAGGGGATAGACTCCCTCGCTGTCCGACTGATACGACAAAAGACCACTAGACAACTTACTTGAGACTTAACAAATTAATCAAATTGTCTAAGGGAGACAACTCTATTCCATGTGAAAAAATAGATGCAGAAAAACTAGTATGATATTTACTACGTACCCACGTGTACGGGTTAGGCACAAGGCCCTATTAATGTGGGACTACCACAAGCCGTGAATCACGGGTGGCGGGTACAAAAAATGCGTTGATCCAGTCGGCACCCTTCAAAAGGGCGCCTCAGCACTGGGCAATATAACCCAGCCCTGCCCCTTTAAATCAACAGGACAGGTGTTGCCTGGAAAGATAGTCCCCTGAGATCAACGCTGTTATATACAGCAAAACCCGCCCGAGTGACCACAATTGATCAAAGGCTCATGTAAGTACTAAATTTGTTGGCTGCTGAAACACTGCATCTTTCAAAACCTCCATGCTTCCTGTAATTCGACAACACTATACTGATATTCCACCCCCATACACATATGCACACACATGCAAACATACATGTATATTATGACTATATCATTATTCCTTTTCCTGACATTAGTACTTATTCTATGTAATATACATGAGACTTGATGAGTCGTATTGGCTGATACCGACATTAAGCCGCCCCGCAACAACGTTATTTTTATCAATAATTAATGTTTAAATAAACATTAAAATATAGAGAATGTGACGTAAATAACTAAGGGAATTTTGACTTGAGTAGTGATATAGTTTCGGTTACAGACAGAAAAAACAACAATCTCCATTATAATAAGAAGATATTTATTGTATTTTCTCCTTCATTGCATTTTAGGATATTCAAAATTTCTTGCAAAGGTTATCCCTTGGACTATTTTGAATCGAAGGAAGAGTTTAAATCTAGTCAGGTTTATCAGTATCCACTTGGACTGGGCTGGAAGATTTGGATATAATTAATGTGGAATATTAAAAACTCATCACAAAAAAAGAAATGTCCTACTATTCACATTTTTTTTAAAAATGGGATTTGTGCCCTGATATTCGTGAAACTTAACAAAAAATTTTCAAGAGATTTAAAAAAAATTTATTATCTTAACACACACACACACACATATATATAATATACATACATACATACACACACACACATATATATTATATATATTAATATAAATGAAAAGACTCTCCCGTCGATTTTCGACGTATGAGGGTTCATACACACAATGAATCCACACAGGATTTGTTTATAGTGGTGAAGGCTTGTGTTGGACCACCACAACTTTTTGGCACAGTCGATAGGAACGAATTGGTGCATCAAGGGTTGCACAAACCCAATCAACGACCGACCTGCAGGAATTTTTGAATTCAGAGTTATCCCTCTCGTAGACTGGTTACCTACCAAGGCTGAAGAGCCCAGTCTGCCCTACTATTTAACCCATAGCTGGAGAGAGAATATATGGATTCATACCTTTCCAAGGGTATTAGCCTATGTGAATGCCAAAGCTTCGTCTAGGAATTGAACTCGAATCGAAAGTCCATTTTCCACGACTCTAACCACTCCAGCCCACACACCTCTCTCATATTCATTCTCATATACTATTGAGATTTATTATTATAATATATATATACATATTAATGATTGTGTGTGTGTGTGTGTATATAAGGATCATAATGAAATAATGAATTTGTCAAAGAATTGTCAATGAAGCACTATAAATAGATAGAAATGAAAAGGATGAGGTAGATAGTAGATAGATAGATAGAAGATAGAAATGAACAGTTGATATATATATTGACACACAGCACGCACACTACACATCAAACACACACACACACATCTAATCTCTAAGTCATTAGTTTATTCTTTACTTAATAATTATTTCTTGTGCTCTAACATACGAGACAATTGAGTCTCAAATGGACAGTTTTATAAAATAAACTTGTGTGTGGAGATTTTTCTCTGGTTTGGATATATAATATATAATATATTATATAATATAAATATAGAGAGAAGAGAGACGATGAGGAGGAGAGAGAGAGATAGATAGATAGTATAGAGATGATAGAAGATAGATGTAGAGAGAGGAGAGAGAGTGATAGATAGATATAGAGAGAGTGATAGATAGATAATAGATAATATATAGAGAGAGAGAGATGATAGATAAGATATGAGAGAGAGGAAGAAGAAGATAGATTAGATATAGATGAGATGATAGATAGATAGATAGAGACGGAGTGATAGATAGATAGATAGATAGATGAATATAGAGAGATGATAGATAGATAGATACAAAATAAGAGAGAGAAGAGGATAGATAGAGAGAGAGATGATAGATAGATGAGAGAGAGAGAGAGAGAGAGAGTGATAGATAGATAGATAGAGAGAGAGTAGTAGATAGATAGATATATATGATAGAGAGAGAGTGATACAGATAGAAGAGAAAGTATAGATAATAGAAAAGAGAGAAGAAAGATGATATATAAATAGAGAGAGAGAGAAGAGAGAGAGGAGAGAGAGAGTGATAGATAGATAGAATGAAATAGATAAAGAGAGAAGATGATAGAAAGAAGAAATGAACAGAAATGAGATAGATAGATAGATAGAAGATAGATAGATATGAACAGACTAGAGAAGATAGAAAGGAACAGATTGATAGATAGATAGATAAATAGATAGAATGATAGATAATAGGTATTAACAGATCAGATAGATAGATAGATATGAACAGGCTTGATAGATAGATATATAGATAGAAAGGAACAGACTAGCTTAGATAGATAGATAGATACATATATACATGCATACATACATAGAAAACAGACTTAGATAGATAGATAGATAGAAGATAGATAGATATGACCACAATAAGAAAGAGAAATAAGAAATGTACAGACTGAGATTTCAAGTAATATATATAAAATAATAATGAATTTATTGTGACAGTGCTCAGGTGCACCACAACTCATCAAAGTCTCATGTCAAGTACACAGAATAATGTATTAGTGTCAGGAACATGAACAGTTTACAGTAGTAATATGCATGTATGTGTGCGCGTGTGTGCATATGTATGTGGAGAGTGGCATAGGTATAGTGTCGGGGACTACAGGAAGCATGGAGGCTTTGAAAGACTCAGTGCTTTCGGCAGCCTACAAAAGACGCGGGCAGTTTATTCCATGTTTCCGCAACTCTGTTGTATCTTTTTTTTCATGTTCCATGACTGTCATCAGGATCTTTCTTCACTGACCACTGCACCCAGGACTTTTTCTTTACCAGTGTGTCAATATGTTTTCACTCCATGGACATTTTGTTTTACTCGGCTCATAATTGCAAAAGTTTAGCCAATATAAATTTTTTGACTAAACATGCTTCCCGTCGGTCAGCTTGGACTGTAGAGTACGCCGACTGCACCTCTGTTGAGAGTAAGACCCTCTCCCTCAATGACTACTTTTGGCCGTGATGCTTAAGGACGGAATCCTAGTGGGTCACATCAAGAACCTAGCACCTATAGATTGTCCTGACCTATTTCCCTTATGGCAAACCCCAACCCTTTTATGCATATATTTCTAGAAGGCAGTAGTTGAGGGTCTTAGTGTCCTGGGTATGACGTTAAAACTGCATCTAGTGGTGAAGTTCCAATTCAATCTGGGGATTGTGAATACCCCTTCATCGACATTACTCCCAGGTCCACCCCAACCCAGAGTGGTGTACCAGTAGGGTCCCTCTATGGGTTAAATAGAAAAAATAATTGAGTTTTTAAAAAAGTGTTTTAAAAAATTGGTTATTTCCTATAACTCCAACATAAACAAAGGGGAACCACTCTTTACTGATAAATTATTATTATTTATTGATCTACTGGGAAAAAGAAGACGGGGTTAGGGTTAGGGTTTAGGGTTAGGATTTAGGGTTAGGGTTAGTTTAATGGGAAAATCCTAACCCTAAACCCTAACCTAACCCCGTCTTCTGTTTTCCAGTAGATCAATAAATAAATAAATAATTTATCTCAGTAAAAGTTTCCCCTTTGTTTATGTTGGAGTTATAGGAAATAACCAAAAATTGATTTTAGAAAAACATTAAATACCCATAAATAATGAACAAACAAAATGTTTTGGCATAAAAATACCCAACAAGGTTGACATGCGCGTAAAATCCAACAACCAACCAAACACAAACATGCTTCCCCATACACACATCACAATGGTTTGCACTTCTAAACATAATGAACGTCTCGCTGCCCTGGAAACGGATTCATTAAACTCCGGCATCTGCAAAAATGTCCTACCCAGGGTAATGGACCTTAGTCCCATCAAAGTATTCCTCTCTGGATCTCCTTCATATACTTCTACTTTTGTGCATTTGTTATGTACTGAGGTTCATCAGGTACCAAATCGATATAATGTTGTATACCCTTTCTTACTCTTTACTTCTTACTTTTAGTCTCTTTTTTCTGGCCGGCTTTGCTAATCTGATCGTCTAACATCTTGGTCTGGTCTCTTCTAAAGTCTGGACTTCTTTTGGTCGAGGTTCTAGTTTTGTGTCTTTGGTTTCTCGTTATCAGAAGCGCCTGTGTCATTGTTAGTTTTTAGGTAATAAACACAAGACTTCGATTTACTTAGATCTTATTTTATTGTTAATCCCGTCTGCGCAGATCCTTACATCTTACGAGCTCGGCTTCTAACTTCGAACTGAGTCTTACTTACTATATATCTCTTAAACCGGAAGACAGGGTCTTCTATGCCTTCCGGTTCTCACGATTTATCCCCGGAAGGCAAGGTGAGAGTGAGGTCAAGCGCCGTCACTCACTCTCAAGGCCATCAGCTGCACTAATCGCCATTATGATTTCTACACTATTGCCATAAATATTAGGATCATAATTATGTAAACATGTCCTCTTTGAATATTGTGTAACAATTCCATTTTTCTCCGGATTAGAGTGGACTGGAGTAATGTCAAAGAAAGAGAGACTCAAAACCCATTAAAAAACAATTGCATGGACAGTAACCTTATTGTATCAAGACACATGTTATTTATAGAATTACTTCAATTGCAATAATAAATAACGGGGAAGTATTACAATTAGAATTTATAATCATAAAAATTGAAATTTTTTTTTTTTAGCTCATCAGTAGAGTGTCCGGCTGGGAACCTTCGAGATTCCTGTTAATTTCGCCCTCGCCAACTCAGTGTATGAGTAGCACATGATGGTAGGAGTGGATTTTTTTTCTGATAAAGACGTGCAACCAATGAATAATCTCAGCACAGGCATCTGCCATATTCTAAACGTCTTGCTGCCCTGGTGGATTTGTTAAAACTTCCGGCGTCTGGCAACTGACCTGGTAATGCTCTTAAGGTCATTAATCATCTTAACAACAGCAACTTGAGCACCTTTTTGATCTCCATCTTTCTTAACACAACGTGGGCATGCCTACAAAGTCAGAAAACAGCATTGCTCACATGACTTTCGGAAACATTTTTTCACACTCAGAATTGCGAGGCATGAATAAACTGCCTGCATCTGTTGTAGGCTACCGAAACACTGCATCTTTCAAAGTCCTCCATGCTTCCTGTAAACAAATTTCACTTTATTATTAATGACAGACCTCCTTCTCTTGCATCCTGGAACACTCTGTTTGATTTGCTGCCATTTTGAATAACCTCAAAAATAAATCAGTTAAAGAGTTAAATCAAAAATTATTATACTTTTACATATTGAACTATTTTACAATAGCTCTTAAGTAAACATATTAAATGTTGTAATAATTAAACTATCATACTGTGGTATATCTACAGGTGCTGCTAGTCTTGTATTAATCTTGCATAGCTGCATATGTCTATCTGTTGATTGGCTTGGGCTGGCTTTCTGGTCTTTTCTCTGTCTTGAGTCTTCTTGTGTTGTGTTGTTGCTTGTTTTAATTAACGAAACAAAGACTTTGTTATTTTACTTAGAGCTCATAGAAATGACAGACTGAGATAGATATATAGATGGATAGACAGAAATGAACAGACTGAGATAGATAAGATAGATAGATAGATAGATAGATAGATAAAGATAAATAGAAATGACAGCTAGATAGATAGATAGATGGATAGATAGAAATGAACAACTGACGATAGATAGATAGATAGATAGAAATGAGCAAACTGAGATAGATAGAAGAGATAGATAGAAATTAACAGACTGAGGAGAGAATAGAGAAGATAAGAGAATGAACAGACTGAGAAGATAGATAGATAGATGATAGATAATTGAACAGACTGAGATAGAAGATAGATAGATAGATATGGAACAGACTGAGACAGATAGTAGATAGATAGATAGATAGATAGAAATGAACAGACTGAGATAGATAGATATAGATAGATAGATAGATAGAGATGAAATGAACAGACTGAGATAGATAGATAGATAGGATAGATAGATAGATAGAAATGAACAGACTGAGATAGATTAGATAGATAGATAGATAGAAAAATGAACAGACTGAGATAGAGATAGATAGATAGATAGATAGAGAATGAACAAGACTGAGATAGATCAGATAGATAGATAGATAGATAGATAGATGGATAGATAGAACTGAACAGACTGAGATAGAGAGATTGAGAGATAGAAATGAACAGACTGAGATAGATAGATAGATAGATAGATAGATAGATAGAAAGATGGAACAGACTGAGATAAAAGAGATAGATAGATAGATAGATAGAAATGAAACAGACTGAATAGTAGATAGATAGATAGATAGATAGATGGAGAGATAGATGAACAGACTGAGATAGAGAGATTGAGAGATAGAAATGAACAGATAGATAGATAGATAGATGGCATAGTAGAAATGAACAGACTGAGATAGATAATAGATGATAGATAGAAATGAACAGACTGAGTAGATAGATAGATGGATAGAACATGAACAGACTAAGAGAGATAGATTAAATAGATAGACATGAACAGACTGGAGATAGATAGAGAGATAATGGTGACCGATTTTTCGAGAAAATGGAAGTGAATCACGTATTTAATTACAGTGGAAAATTTGAAAAAACACAGGTTCAAATAAATGATATATTTATCAGCCAACGCTGCAGTGTTTCAATCTTGTTTTAGTAGATCTTCTTCAGGTATTGAAATGAACAGACTAGATAAATAATAGATAGATAGATAAATGGATAGACAGAAATGAACAGACTGAGATAGATAGATAGATAGATAGAAGCGATGAAACAGGACTAGATCAGATAGATAGTAGATGATAGACAGAAATGAAATAGACTGAGATAGATAGATAGATAGATAGATAGATAGATAGATAGACAGAAATGAACAGACTGAGATAGATAGATAATAGATAATAGATAGACAGAAGATGAACAGACTGAGATAGATAGATAGATAGATAGATAGACAGAAAGAAACAGCCTGAGATAGATAGATAGATAGATAGATAGATAGATAGATAGGACAGAAATGAACAGACTGAAGATAGGATAGATATGATAGATAGATGACAGAAATGAACAGACTGAAGATAGATGATAGATAGATAGATAGAGACAGGAATGAACAGACTGAATAGAGTAGATAGATAGATAGATAGACAGAAAATGAACAGGACTGAGATAGATAGATAGATAGACAGAAAATGAACAGAGAAGAGAGAGAGAGAGAGAGAGAGAGAGAGAGAGAGAGAATGGAGTAGAGAAGAGAGAGGCAGAAATGAACAGACTGAGAAGATAGATAGATAGATGATAGACAGAAATGAACAGACTGAGATAGATTAGAATAGACTAGATAGATAGATAGAGAGACAGACAGAACAGAAATGAACAGACTGAGATAGATGATAGATAAATAGATGGATAGATAGATGAGAAATATGAATAGTACTTAGAGGATAGATAGATAGATAGATAGATAGATAGACAAATGAACAGACTGAGATAGATAATAGAAAGATAGATAGTATAGACAGAAATGAACAGACTGAGATATATAGATAGATAGATATAGACTGAAATGAACAGACTGATATATATATATATATATATATATATATATATATATATAAGAGAGAGAGAGAGAGATGAGATGAGAGAGAGAGAAGATAACAGAAATAGAGCAGATGATATATATAATATATATATATATATATATAGATAGATAGATAGTGATAGATAGAATTGAACAGACCTGAGATATATATATAGATAAGTAGATGACAGAAATGGAACAGACTGATATATATATATATACTATATATATATATATATATACAATTAACACCCCACAAAGAATTTGGAAAGAATACTAAAGAAAATAATTAAAAACAAACACAACAATTACTAAAACAAGTACAAAACAAAACAGAACTGTCATTGATTCAGACAGCAATGAGCATCTCTATAAATCTTTGAACTTTTAGAAGTTTTCTAACAAGGGATTTTTAATTAATAATATAATAATAATAATGAAATGTGTGCAATGCTCAGTGTGCCACCACAACTCATCAAAGTCTCATGTCTAGTACACCAATAATGTATTAGTGTCAGGAACATGAACAGCGTACAGTAATAATATACATGTATGTGTACAGTGCTCAGGTCCACCACAACTCATCAAAGTCTCATGTCTAGTACATAGAATATGTATTAGTGTCAGGAACATGAATCGCATACAGTAATAATATACATGTATGTGTACAGTGCTCCGGTGCCCACAACTCATCAAAGTCTCATGTCTAGACATAGAATAATGTATTAGTGTCAGGAACATGAATAGCATACAGTAATAATATACATGTATGTGTACAGTGCTCAGGTCCACCACAACTCATCAAAGTCTCATGTCTAGTACATAGAAAATGTATTAGTGTCAGGAACATGAATAGCATACAGTAATAAATTACATGTATGTGTACAGTGCTCAGGTGCACCACAACTCATCAAAATCTCATTCTATTACACAGAACAATGTATTAGTGTCAGGAACATGATAGCGTACATTAATAATATACATGTATGTTGCCGTGTGCGTGCTAGTGTGTCAATGGAGGATATCAGGTATAATGGTTGACGGGATTACAGGCGAGAGAGAGAATAGCATAGGAGGCTTTGGAAAGATGGGCAGTGTTTCGGTAACCTACAACGGATGCAGGCAGTTTTATTCCATGCGTTGGCAACTCTGATCGTGAAAAATGTTTCTGAAAGTCATGTGAACTATGCTGTTTTCTGACTTTGTAGGCATTGCCCACGTGTGTTAGAAATATTAAGAAAATGAATCACTGGTAAGTGTACAAAATCCTAGTTGCCTCATCTTGCATTGTTGATAGCTTTCAAAACCAACCACCAAACCAATATACACACAATGCTTCAAGCAAATTATAAAACTCTCAGATATATATATATATATATATTTGGGAGAATATGTGCTTAATTGAAGTCGAACCTAATTTTTTGAAAGTTAATTCATTAATAATTAATTAGGCGGGATTTATTATTAATGAATTAATGAATTAACTTTCAAAAAATTAGGTTCGACTTCAATTAAGCACATATTCTCCCAAATATTGTCGGCTGAAAATAGCCATATCACAAACATCGTATGTTTGTTTACTTCTCATATATATATATATATATATATATATATATAATCGGCTAGAAACCACAAGGTTCCTAGTTTGATACCGGTCCTCGCCAACTCAACATATGAGTAGCACAGGGATCTGTGCGTTAAAGTAAGAAGCTGATGGTAGGTGTGGTGTTCCACTTCAGATGCAAAAACAATCTCCTTAGTCTAGTGCTAGTGAAAAGGGGATAGACTCCCTCGCTGATTGGCTGATACCGACTTTAGGCCACAACGACTTATATATATATATATATATATATATATATATGAGAAGTAGATACACAAGCGATGTGTTTATGATATGGCTTTTTTTAGCCGACACAAGGCGGTCTTCCTATCTATAGCTCTGCTGATGAGGCCTAATAGGCCGAAATGTACATACAGATTGATTTTTCTCGATTTTTTAGCCTTACATTTAATAGGTATGCCCGCCTAATTAATTAATTAATTATTATTAATTAATTAACTTTCAAAATTAAGTACGACTTCAATTAAGCACATATTCTCCCAAATATATATATATATATATATATATATATATATATATATACCAATTGTTACATATTGTGTTTTATATACATATTTGTTGTTGGTTGGTTGGTTGGGTTTTATGGCATGTCAACCCTTGTTGGGTTATTTTATGCTGAAGACGTTTTTATTCTTTCATTCTTGATGGGTAAGCAATTTGTTCTAAACACATTTTGTTCTATTTAACCCATAGATGGAACCCTATCAGGTACTACCACTCCGGTTCAGGGTGCAGGGGTGCTTCACATTCCCCAAACCTCCAGAATTTGGAACCTCACCATCAGATAGAGTTTAACGTCATACCCAGGACAATAAGACCCCAGCCACCGCCTTCTAGCATATATATGATAAAAAGAGATGGAGGTTGCCATAAGGGCAATAGGGTTGGGATAATCATATAGGTGCTAGTGCTTGCCGTGACCAGCTGATTGATCGGAGGGAGGCTTCTCCGACTGCCCGTCTAGGGTAAGCTAGGGCTAAAGTAGAGTGTTGCATGTCATGGACTGCTCAGCCACCAGTATTCCGTCCCTAAGCATCACGGGTTGCCACCCACGGCAACAGACGGTTACACTGATGGGGTGGTCTTACTCCTCTGCAGAGGTGCATTCTAAAGCCTATGGTGGTTGTTAATGAGTGAATATATATATAGAGAGAGCAGTTTTCTGTCTATAACTCTGCTGATGAGGCACAATATGCCGAAATGTACATACAGAGATTGACTTTTTTCTCGATTTGAACAGATATGCCCGCCTAATTCATTAATTATCAACTGATTAATTTTTAAAATTAGGTATGACTTCAATTAAGCACATATTCTCCCAAAAATTGTGGATATCGCCATCTCAAACACATTGTTTACTTTCATATATATATTTACCAACCCCTCCGCACGAGCAGGATGCGACACAAGGTCAATTTCTTAAGCGGAGTTTAACAGGTTTGAATTCAGAGTTTTCCTTCTCCTAGACTGATTACCAAGCCATGGTTAAAGAGTCCAGTCTGCCCTGCTATTTACCCATAGCTGGAGGGAGAATTGGATTCATACCTTTCCCAAGGGTATTAGCGCCATGTGAAATTCCAACAGCTTCGTCCAGGAATTGAACTCGCCTTGACGAGTCCATTTCCTACGACTCTAACCATTAGACCACGCGCCTCCATTTACTTTCATATATATATATATGTATATATATTGGTAATTACAACAAACACACCATAAGGTCACATATATTAAAACAGAAAAACAAATAAGTCATAAATTCAACAAGTTGTAGTGAGCCGGAAGTTAACACTCAGAAAGCAAAAATAAAATGACGAAAATAAACGTTTTGCACATGAGGATCGGCGCAGGATTAGAGAGAAAAATAGAAATATTAAAATTGATAATTTTCAACCAATCAGAGGCGTTCGCGCCTAAAAAGAAGTTTATCAAAAAGATCCTTTTTTGGAGCCTATCTAGATCCTATATAAGAGAAGGTTTTCCCGAAGAAGAGCAGAGAAAGAACCAACTTGCCTGAATACTCCACGCTTCTTATTTTAAAGAAATATTTCCATAATTGCATAAGGTATTATAAGTAATATCTCTCTCTCTCTCTCTCTCTCTCTCTCTCTCTCTCTCTCTCTAAATAACTTGACAGCTGATTTGATTTTGAACAAAAGCCCTTCCTTTCTAAGTTGGATTCAACTCAACAATTCTTATTATTTTATTACATGAACATTTAAAAAAGTATTTCTGCAGGACTTTGATCAGTATTCTTGATAATTGTAATCTTTTGTTTCAATACAAATATTACTTGTTCAATTTATGAGTTCTTTGTTTTTCTACTTTAATATACGTGCCCTTATGGTGTGTTGAGTGTAATTACCCAAATATATATAACTCCCATCAACTCAACCACCATAAAGTAATGTGTGTATTAAAACAAATAGATTACAGTAGTCAAAAATACTGAGCAAAGTCCTGCAGAATATGCTTTTTTAAAAGTTCATGTAATTAGAAAAAGAAAGTGTTGAGTTAACTCCAAAAGAGAAAAGAAAGGGTAATGCTCTATATATCAGCAGTGAAGTAACTTGTAGAGAGAGAAAGATATAGCTTGTAATACCTTCAGCAGTAGGCAAATATTTCAGAGTCAAGTGACATGGAATCTGTAGGCATAAGTTTGTCTTCTCAACTGTTCTTCAAAAACCCTCGCTTTATAGAACTCCATTGGATCAAAATCGGTCTTTTTTGAAAAACATCTTTTTTTTTAGGTGCGAACGCTTCTGAGTAATTTATGAGGAAGTGCATCCCAGTCTCCTGCCTCATAAATTGCTACCCGGTGACTATTAAAATAACGACCCCAGCTATGGTGTTACTTGAAAGAAAACAACCAACTTAGGGCGTTAAATATATGGGGGGGGCTTCTCTTTTTTTGTTGTAATTCTTATTTATTTATCGTAATTTGTCGTAATTCTTGTTTATTTAAACTAAAAACAAGACATTAAACAAACAGGAATAAAAGAAATTACGATAGATAAACAAGAATTACGACAAATTACGATAAATAAATAAGAATTACGACAAGAAAGAGAAGCCTCCCCCCTAAAATACATTTAACGCCCTCAGTTGGTTGTTTTCTTTCAAGTAACACCGTAGCTGGTGTCATTATTTTAATAGTCACTGGGTAACAATTTATGAGGCAGGAGACCGAAACGCACTTCCTCATAAATTACCCGCTTCTGATTGGTTGAAAATTATCATTTTTAACATTTCTGTTTTTTTCTTTCTACCTGCACTGATCCTATGCGCAGACTTCTTATTTTCGTCATTTTATTTCTGCTTTTAAAACGTTAACTTCCGGCTCACCACAAGCTCAACCATTCATAAAAACCAACCAACCAAACAAATACCACCATTATGGGGTCAGAGTGGACCTAGGAGTAATGGCAATGAAGGGGCACTCCACACACCCCAGAACTCCAGAGTTGGAGCCTCACCACTGGATACAATTTAAGGTTATACCCAAGACACAATGGCAAGGTTCTGTCTGGAGCAGTTAGATGTGGGGGGGGGGGGGCTAGTTATAATCATCTATTTTAACATACTTACTCCAGGAACAGAGATGAACCCATAGTCACATCTATCTGTTTTAATCATTTATAAGATCAAGCTTAGTAGTGATACAAGGCTAGAAATATTGAGCGCTGTGTGTGATGGTACACTAGACAAGCTCATTAATAATCGTCGTCATCGTTTTATTTGTTTATAAAGTGCGGCACAAGGCGATGGGGTGCGCAGTGAAAATCGCATTCATGGGCAGTGGTTTAACTCTACGAGCGTAACAGCCATTATACAATCCTAGACGACCTTCGCCAGTCTGTTTTTAGTGTTTTTACCTTTCTGTAGTGACTGAAAAAATTTTTTATTTTCATTAAATAAAAAATAAATGAATTAATAAATATATTTATGATTAAAATAAAAATAAAAATAAGACTTAAACCCGCGTATCAAGCTTAACTTCCCGCTATAAATAAAGCAACTAATCAGAAAATCTCAAATTCTGACCAATTAGAAAACGCGTTACAAACCGACGTCACGTGGTAAACCCTGAAGTGGAATGTTATTATTATAAAGTAATTTTTTTTTTCCTTTTTAAATAGTTAAAGTTTGTATTATTGTTTATGAAATTAAAATCAACAAAAGAAAATCTAGTGCTTTGTCATTAATTCTTAACATGAATAGTTTAATTTGATTTATTAATTTTTTTATTATTATTTTTGTGAGTTACACATAGCACGACACACGTGATGGTGGTGTACAAGGTGTTCGTAGTGTTATTAAGCTTTATAGCAGTAGTAGTTTGTATTTAGTAGCACAGTCAAGAAGAGGGTGGTAGTAACTGCTGTTTCTGGACTTCTGTTACTGCTACTAAAACTGATATATATATATACACATATATTTATATATGTATACATATGTATTTAAAAAAAACTATAACAAAACACGACTTGGGCTCTGATAATATGAGTCTCTCTAAAGCTACCATAGAGGTTACTACTCAAGCAATTACTGGATAACAATCGTCGTCTCTTTCTTTCTTAAAAAAAAAGAAAAAAGAAAAGTAAAGAAAGAAAGAAAAATACCACAGGTTGCTTCTCTATTCTTCACGTGTTTTTTTTTTGGCTGTATTTTTTGTGTTATTTAACAAAAAACAAAACAACATTCACACTAAGACAACAGAAAGAATGAATGTACACCTCATCTGTTTTCTTTTTCGTGCCAATCTTGGACTTACTTGATCGTTTTGGGGGTAATTTTCTGTTATCAAACTACTAAATTGGAAAAAACAAAACAACCGAAACAAAAAAAAATCAAACAAAAAAAACAAACAAACATTTCACTGATGGATGTCTTCGTCTGTTTATTACCTCAGAAAATATTTCATCTTCGAATTAAATTTACAACTTCTGATTTTGATTGGAGATGATGATATTATTTTTTAGGCACCCATAACAACAACAATGTGGTTCCTTTATTTCACTCTACGTTAAAAAAGAAAAAAAGAAAGAAATGCCCACAGCTTAAGTCGAGACCAAAGTAAATAAAAATGTAAAAAAAATAAAAAATGCTTTATTAAAAGCAAAGACAGTCCAGAAGTTAAAACTGGGGGGTTTGAATTTAATTTTGTTGGAAAATTAAAAAAACGGAAGGACCGTTTAACTCATTGGAATCTACGTTGCGTAAATTGTAAAATTAAAAAAAATAATGACTAAAAAATGAAACCTTTATAGAAAGAGACCGGTTTTAAATCGTCTAAGAATACAAACTACCAAATATTATTGTTAATATTTGAATTAAGGGACCAAATCAACTAGAACATTGATCTAATATTGGCGTTATTTGGTGTGTATATAATACATTATATTTGATGTTTCTACTGTTTCGGGTTGCCCGTATTTCTTCATTCACCAACACAGAAGGACCTTTCTTCCTGGACTGTTTTAAAAAAAAACCAAAAGCTTTTCATTTTATATATGACAAACCAAACTACTTTTTCATTTCTGACATGGTCTCTATAAATAAACAAGTGCTCTTTGGCGACTGAACCTCACCCTCCTCCCATTTAAAAAAAGAAAGAAAAAACGTAAATTATTCGGCTACTAACTAAACCGTATTGTTTTTAATTGTTACCCTCGTTGTCTCTCTAATTTCTTGAAAGAATCTAGTCTTACCCTGGAAAGATACAATCCTTTTGTTTGTTTTTGTTTTACCAGGAGATAAATCCAGAAAAATCTCATTAAAAAAAAAAGTAAAGAAAGAAAATCTTTCTGGTTTTAGCAAGGTGCGAACCAGCGACGTTTCTCGAAAGAATCTAGTCTACCCTGGAAAGATACAACCTTTTTTTCTTTTCCTTTGTTGTTGGTTTTGTTTTACCAGAAGATAAATCCAGAAAAAAATCTTATTAAAAAAATTTTTTTTTTAAAGTTCTGGTTTTAGTAAGGTTCGAACCAGCGACCTTTCCTTTTTGGATTCAGCCTTAAAATGACCAGGGCTGTAAAAGGAACATCACATGTCACTTTCTTTGAATTGTTATCAGCGATCAGCTGATTAGTTTATTAATAAATTGAATCATTTTTTAAAAAAGAAAAAAAAAAGATAATTATTTTTTTTGGACACTTCTTAATTTCCTTTTCACCATCATCGACACATTTCTATTTAGAGATTTACAAATCTTTCCCTCTGTCGTCATTTATTTACTATGCCAGCCAAAGTTACACCCCACGGGGTGTGGGATTTGTACCTTCGCACCCCAGAAACACAGGTAAGTTTTTTTGTTTTTCTTTTTAATTTAAAAAAGAAAATATTTGTACTTAAAACTGATTTTATTTTTTTTGTTACTTTATTTTCTTCGTCTCCTTTTATTATTTACGTTGTGAATAATTTAAACTTGGAATGGCAACAGACACCTTGGAATATCTGAAAATGAAATAGTAACCCACCTGTGTTTCCCATTCCCCAGTTGGAGGCCGTGGTGTTATAGTTAGCCGTGGGAAATGGACTCGTCGACCCGAGTTCAAATCCCGGACGAAGCTACAGTTCACATAGCGCTAATACACTTGGGAAAGGTATGAATCCAACTACTCTCCCTCCAGATATGGGTAAATAGTAGGGCAGACTGGGCTCTTTAACCTTGGTTAGGCAACCAGTCTAGGAGAAGGAAAACCCGTTAAACCCCGCTTGAGGTGGTCACTACTAGAATAGGCTCAGTCCTAATTAGTGATCTATTTCACTAAGGGTGATTTTTGGGTCTTTTTTTAAAGACTTTGACAATCAAACGTTTGGTGCCACTCCTTCCTAACGAAAAAATAAAACAACTTTTACCTGATTTATTATTATTATAATTATTAGTAGTAAGTAAACTATACTTACTATATCGTTACTTTTGAATTTTTATTTTATTTTTAGATTTATTTATTTATTTATTTGACAAGGTGGAAAAATATAAGAATTTTTTTTAATTAAATAAACAAAAAAACAAAACTAATTTTAAAATCTTAGAAAATAACCTTTAACATTACTGGAAAAGAACAAAACAAAAACTAACTCCAAATCAACTCGTAACAGTATATTTGTCTTAAAGTATAATTTTACAATAGTAACGGGAAAATAAATAAATAGAAATTTTAATTAAATATTTTAAAATAATAATTTAAAAAAGTAATTAAAAACGACAAATAAAAAAATATAATTAATAAAGGTGTATAAATATTTATTCATTTTTTTTTTAATCAAGTAAAATTGAATATATAAGTATTTTTTTTTTTTTTTTAGAAATAAAATGAATTAATAAGTAAATAATTTGAAAAAATAATAAATACAAAATAAAATAAATACATTTTAAGAATAATAGAATAAAAATAATAAATTGAAAAATTATTAAATAAAATAATTAGTAAAATGAACGAATAAAAAAAATAATTAAAAAATGAGTAAACAAAAAAAAACGTAAAATAACATTTTCTGTAATTGGTTTTGTTTTTAATTCACAGGAATTATTTTATTTTTGTTATTATTGTTCCAAAATAATAACAAAAGTTTACTGGTTTTTTTTGTCTCTTTTTGTATTTTAGCGCATATATATATTGTGTTTTTGTAAGATTTGAACTTTAATGAATGTAAAAAAAACAACAAAAAACTACAATATTCGGAGTTAAAAAAAACAACAACAAAAAGAATTTATCTGTGATATGCAATCACAGCCAAGTTCGTTATTGAACTCCATATCGATTATGAATTTGGAAATGTATGATAAATAAAATCAAGGTTATCACGTATAGCCCGGGCTAAACTAGAGTTTAAAACCTTTTTTTATGTATAATATACATCAAATTATTTTTCACAATGAAAAAAGATATGTAAAAACTTCGTATTAAAAGGTAGTTGTTCTTATATTAAATTACACGTAAAATATTTTATATATTAATGACTTTTATATTTTTTTTAGCAGAGAATCAAAGTATAGTTTGTAACAAACTCTGTTCTTCATATTTTTGGTGTGTAAAGTGTGTATGTATGTATGTATGTATATGTAATATGTGTATTTGGGCAGCATCTTTTCATTCAAACAAATTTGAAAAACAGGATAATTTCTTTCGGAGAAATCATTAATGCTTTTCAACATTGTAACACCAAAATAATTATCAGGAAGCTTAAAAGAAAAATCTTAAATAATATGGATTCTGTTTTGTTTATTCAAATTTGTTTGATATATATATATCTGGTGAGTCTCTCAGTGTGTATATATATTATTTATTATTATCATTATTTGGGATTTAGTGTGAAATATATAAGAAACTCAGTTTGTGGGATTTTAAGTTTCGTTTTATTTCATTCTAATATTTCGGAGACTTGACTCTCCTTCTTCAGAGGAATATATATATATATTATCCTCTGAAGTGTCTGTGTTATCACTATTTTACTTAGTGAGTTAGTGGTGGACCAAGTTTTTTCGGTATTATTAGTGGAGTGCTCAATATCAGTAATCATTACTGATATTGAGCACTTACTTCTATGCAATATATATACATTACTGAGAAATGTATATATATTGCATGGAAGTAATTCTGTGACCCTGGGTTTCATAACTATCGGTATTCATCAGACATATATATTTACATTTGTAGTAGTAAGTAGCTAATGTTTATTTGTGACGCTCCGTTCAGTAAATTGGGAATGTAACGTGGAATGCTGCTGAATTTGCTACTAATATGAAAAAAAAATATTTGTTCTCATAAAACGATTTATTTATTTTATATTGAAAAAACAAACAAACAAAACAAACAAAAAACAAAAACAAAACAAAAACAAAGAAATAAAAAATTTAAAAATTAAAAAAGAAAAGAAAATACCCCTCCCCCCTTAAAAACAACTTGTTTGAGAGTTTCGTCTTGAGGTTAAATTGGTAAAGAAACATTGTCACAGGAATAGAAAGGACACCTGTTCGTTAAGATAGGATCTGCCAATTTTGACCTCACAGACGTATTTTACAAAATAACCCCCCACCCCTGATTGAGGGGAAAAAAAACATTACCAAAAATCGGGGAATTATCCGATTTTAATGAAATTTTCAGTGTTGATTTATCAATGAATGAATTTTATAATGCATCAGTTATTTTATCTAAAAACTTTCTGGTCACTTAACAATGCAGTTCTAGAAAAATACTCTTATTTCTAGAACTGCATTGTTAAGCGACCAGAAAGTTTTTAGATAAAATAACTGATGCATTATAAAACTCATTCAGTGATAAATCAACACTGAAAATTTTAACCGAAAAATATTCTTAATAAGACTTTAAGAATATTTTTCGGTTAAAATTGCAAATCGTTGTCAAAATTAAAACGGAAAAATTTCGCTTGGGCATAGATTTTCATGAATTTTTCTAGAAGTGCATTGTTATTCCTTGCTTTTTTGCAATCGCGAATGTTACATTAAATTTGTAAACAAGCCCTTTTATACCATTTAAAAAGAGCCAAAATGACGAACGCGAACGAAATTAACCAAAACAAATCGTTTTAAAAGTATTAAAAATAAATTGCATATGTAATGATATTGATGGTCATTATGTTACTACTTATCGTTTTAGACAAAAGTTTGACCTTAAATAATAGATTTAATTAATTGTAATTCGTTTTTAAAATGAATAGCAGACGAATTTTTGGGGTTAGCTACTTTTAACTTCAAAAGGTGATAGATATCTTTAAATGACGAGAGTTGGAAATATACAAGTAAGCCCAAGTCAGAATTATCCTGATGATCCGTTAGGAGAAACCTAGGTAGGTATTCTGACTCATTAGGCTTACTTTATTTATTGGCTCTACTTATTGTATTGAGCACTTTAGTATATTTAACATAGGCAACTCTTACAGTATTTTTTCTTCTTTTGGCCATTTTAATAGTGTTAATAGTTTTCAGGAGGTGCATATGATTTGGTCTTTTCTTTTCTAAAAAAAAAAATTTTTTTAATGATATTTTTCTTCCAGGCGTAAGTTTGTATTGTGTAAATTACAAACTATAAAACCGGGAGTTTTTTTAATAAAAAAAAAAAAAAATACTGTCGTCGTTTAGAAATAAAAAAAAATATATAAATAAATAAATGCACATATAGGTACCACCAATTTTCCCTGTGAAATTTACCCCCCCCCCCGCTTATAATTAACACAATGAAACTTGCATAAAGTTAATATTATCTTGAAAATTTGTTGTCCCTTCAAAAGAAGAAACATTAAACAAACTCCTGATGATTTAAAAAAAAAAAATTTTTCAGCCTACGGAAATAATGAAAATTATGAACGAAAAACAGTGTTTATATTTTTCCACCAACTGAAATTTAATGTAGCCAAAAACAAATTATGACTAGAGGCTTTATTTAAAATTCTATGAAAAATCAATTAATGGTCCAATTTTCACGAAAGTTTCCAGAATAGCTTACCCTTTGATGAAAATATGTCTGAAATAGTTTTTTCCTAAAATATATTAGGGGAAATATTTTTGACGAGGTCTACCCCCCAATTTTATTTTATGAAATATGAAAAAAAATGAATCAACAAAAAACGATTTTTACTTTTTTTCCATAAAGATAAGAGTCTGAATAATTATATCAGAAGATTTTAAAGTTTCTATGCGAGAGCTTTTTAGTAAAATAACATTAATACAGAATTCTGCTAAAAAATATAAAGAAACTGACCCTGCTGTAAAAAAGAAAAAAAAACGGACTGTTTTACTTATTTTTCAAGATAATGGTGAGGAATTTGATCTTTGAATTAACTGTTTTCTTTGTATCAACTCTTTGTTATTTCTTTTTTGCGAGATTTAAATATTTACGTTTCTTCCTTCAATATGGCCTTAACAGATCACGTGACGTATTTTGGTGGTACCTACGGAATATTTAAACATTGACGTCAACATAAAAATAAATTTCTTTTTTTAAAATAACTATTTTGTATTGAATTAAGTATATTATTTTCTAAAACTCCTTTCTCATATACAGTAGGCCAAAACTTCTTCCGACCTGTCGGTGGGGCGTTAGAATACCACGACTGCAGCTCTGCAGAGGGGTAACACTCCTCCAATGGGGCCACCTATTGGCAAGTGGGTGGCGACCTGTGATGCTTAAGGATGGAACCCAGGTGGCTTACTTAGGCTAGATGATCGGTCGGAGAGGCCCCCTCCAATAAAACAGCTGGTCACGTCAAGCCCTAGCACCTATATGATTGCTCCAACCCTGTTGCTCTTATGACAAGCCCCAACCCTTTTTATCATTATGCGCTAGAAGGCGGTGACTGAGGGTCTTCATCTCCTGGGAATGACGTTAAACTCTACCTGATGGTGAGGTTCTAGTTTTGGAGGTTTGGAGAATGTGGAGCACCCCTTCATTACCATTGCTCCCTGGTCCACTCTGACCCAGAGTGGTTATTTGAGGTTCGGTAGCACCCCTTACTTCAATCACTTTAGACGATAACATTCTCATTTTTGTGTACTGTGTTCTTCATTTAGGTGGTTCAATTTTTAGTCTTACCATAAAGTAGTTCTGTTGAAAAGCTGTCGAGATTTGCGTTTGAGAATTTACGTTATTTGCACATTTTTCTAATGACGTGAATCTTGTTTGTCATTTAGATTTTAAAATTAGATTTTTTTTTCTAAAGAATTTTCAGATGGATACATTTAAAAAAGAAATTTATAGAATAAGAAAAAAAAAATATTTGTATTATTCGGACTATTGTTCTCATCTTTATTGTTATCTGTATAACATTTCGGCCGATGTGCCCTCCGGCCTTCTTCAAGTATTTTTGGTTGGACTCTGGAACCTTTTTGAACTTGGGGAACCTTTTGACAAGAAATACCGAAGTGCACATTGGCCGAAGTGTTGTACAGATAACAATAAACATGAGAACAATAGTCTGAATAATACAAATAATACAAATTATCAAGCCTCATCTGAAAAATTCAAAGAAAAAAAAATTTTTTTAAATCTTAAAATAAAAATGGGTAAACTTAAGAGTTGATAGTTTTTTTTTGTTTACTTTGTTTTATTTTCAATAAGTAAATCAAGCTATATCTTAATATCCATGCACCCCATTAGAGGGTGAGTAGCTCTCAAAGTAGTTTTGACTAACGATAAGAGAGCCCCTTTGGTTTGAATTCAGCTTTCCTTTTCCTAGACTGGTTACCTAATAAAGGTTAGAGCCCAGTCTGTCCTACTATTTAAAGGAGAGAGTAGTTGGATTCATACCTTTCCCAAGGGTAGTGATGCTGATGGCTTTATGATTTAGTGCATCCTGAGACGCACATATCTGCTTTGAATGAGTCCCCAGGAAAATTTATGGGTCCCAACTAAAATTTCTTAATAGATTGTAGGGTTTTTATTTACAATCTGGGGAAATAACTAAAGCTGTCTAACTCCTACCGTGTAACCTATTGTGTGTAATTCGTTTCTAAGAAACTATTGAAATGTATTTACAGTTAGCTTCAAATTGTGAGGGAAGAAAAAAGAAAAACACAGGGATGCATGGATATGATTTTACTGCGTCCTTTAAAATTTTTGCATGTCAGACATGAAAATTTAAGGTGTCAATTTTATTGGCTTTTCTGATAGATTTTCGAAGCATAGATTAACCACCTGGGTTCCATCCATAAACATCACTGATCACCACCCACGGCCAACAGGTGGTCCCATTGGGGGAGTCTTACACCTCTGCAGAGGTGTAGTCAGTGTATTCTAATGCCCCAGCCGACAGGACTGTTATACTTATTTACACTGTCAGACATCAGGTGTAAGGGTATTAGTGCTATGTGAAATACAAAGAGCCTCATCCAGGATTTGAACTCGGGTTGACGAGTTCATTTCCTATGACTCTAACCATTACACCATGCACAGTAGGACGGACTGGATTCTTTAGTCTTGGTAACCAGTCTACGAGAAAGGGACGGAGTCTTGGTAGATGAGCATTCCATAACATGCAACACTCCACTTGGACTCTTACTTAGGCTAGACGGGCGGTCAGAGAGGCCCCTCCGATCAATCAGCTGGTCATGTCAAGCCCTAGCACCTATATGATTGTCCCAACCCTATTGCTCTTATGGCAAGCCCCAAGCCCTTTTTAATATATAGGTGCTAGAAGGCGGTGACTGAGGGTCTTCATGTCCTGGGTATGACGTTAAACTCTAACTGATGGTGAGGTTCCAATTTTGGAGGTCTGGAGAATGTGGAGCACCC